>JARQOD010000003.1:293192301-293381011 GCA_033576555.1 Oophaga sylvatica | reverse complement strand
TCTGCTTGCTTTTGAGAGGACATGCCTCCAACATCATCTGGCCCCGATTAGTGGGCAAGGTACCTGACCCCCCATTTGAGGGGTAAGTCCCTGGAAGTTTTGGGGGACTTACCTGCCGGGGAGGAGCAGGACTACAACAGCATCAAGCGGGCCCTGATCCAGCACTACAACCTCACCCCGGAGTCGTACCGCAGGAAGTTCAGGAGCCTGCAGCGGGGTTCAAAGGACACCTGGACCGACCACATGCGGGCCCTGTTGAGAGCTGCGGAGCACTGGACCTCGGGTCTAGAGCTCACTACCCGTCAGGAGGTCCAGGAACTGTTTGTCGTGGAGCAATTCTTGTGGAACTGCCCAGAGGACCTCCAGCAGTTCCTCCGTGACCGGAAACCAAAGGGGGCTTCTGCTACAGCCGCCCTGGCAGACGAGTATGCCAACAACAGGGCGCCGGAGCCAAAGAAGCCTGCCAGCAGCACCTGGAGAGGGGGTAAGCCCAATCCTGCCCCAGCCCCATATCCAGCCCCCAGAGTGCAAGGGGTGTACCCCCTGCTGCCCTCTCCAGGCCAGGAACAGAACCCAGACGTTGCCATAATTGCAATCAGCCAGGACACTTTAAGGCTGCATGTCCCCAGCGCCAGAAGGCCCCATCCCTGTCCCAGAAACCGTCCACTGTTTTGTGTGTGGGAGGGGGTGGTGGGAGGTCCCTAGACAATTACCAACCCGTCACCATCGGCCGCTCAGCGGTCATGGGACTGCGGGACACAGGCGCTGAACGAACCCTGGTACGCCCTGAGGTGGTGTCCCTTCAAGACTTGGTACCTGGGAAAACCCTTTCCGTCTCCGGAATTGGAGGCGTTGAACCGGCGCTGCCCGTTGCCAAGGTGTATTTGGATTGGGGTGCCGGGAGGGGGATGCGGGAGGTGGGAGTGACGCCGAATATTCCTGCAAATGTGTTGCTTGGGACCGATTTGGGGCGGCTAGTGTCCCAGTATGTGGCCACTGAACCCCCAAGTCCGGCTCCCCAAGAATGTCATGACTCTACTGTGAATGCTAATGTTAATGTATTGAATGTGCCTCCAACAGTGGAGGAGGGAGTGAAACCTGATGGTAAGCCATGCACTGACACTACACACACAGGGCTCACAGTGAGGACAGGTGAGGAGGCTGTAGGGGAGAGCTCAGAGGTGGAGGGAGGGGCTGCTATGGGCAGTGTAGGGCCCCTAAGTGAATCCAGCCTGCTGAGTCTAGGGCCCCTGCAGGAAGAGGAACAGGCCATGGGGGGAGGGGGTGTCCCGGAGAGGAGCCACCAGGTAGGACCCCAGGTCAGGAGTTCCCCACATCCGGGATGTCAGGAAGTCAGGGAAGTCTGCCTGACCCGGCGACTTGGTCAGAGGAGGAGGGAAAGCAGGCGCTACCCGTGGTCTCAGCGGTCGTGGCCGCTGTTACCAGGAGTGGGAGCGCTGAAGCCCAAGGAGCCTCGCGGAGGTCCGACGGTTTCCCCCTCTCTGACCAAGTGGCTGCCGAGTCAGACAGTGGCCAGGAGACCGATCCCGGGGAACTGACAGAGGACAGGGCAGTCTCATCAATTCTTGCCATATCTAGTCAGGGATTTCAGGCAGCGTTGGAAGCTGACCCTAGCCTGAAGACTCTCAAGGAACAGGCGGCACAGCCTCCCCTGGAGTCCGACCGCGAGCGAGTGGTCTGGGACCAGGGACGGCTGTACCGGGTAACGGTCCAGCAGGGTTCACTGGAGGCGTGGCCCAGGGACCGACAGTTAGTGGTACCCCATCCGTTCAGGGCGGAATTGTTGCGGATCGCACACGAGATTCCAATGGCCGGACACCTAGGGATCACTAAAACCAGGGCCAGGCTAGCTCAGCATTTCTACTGGCCTGGAATGAGGACCGAGGTGATAGCCTACTGCCGTTCGTGTGACACCTGTCAGAGGGTGGGGAAGGCGGGGCCGCGCCCCAAAGCCCCACTGGTAACTCTGCCCATCATCGAAGAGCCTTTCTCGAGGGTGGCTGTGTATCTCATTGGACCTCTGTCCACTCCCAGCCGCTCCGGGAAATGCTTCATACTAACGGTAGTGGACTATGCCACCCGGTACCCGGAGGCGGTAGCTTTGTCGTCCATTCGGGCCGACAAAGTGGCCACTGCCTTACTGGAGATTTTCTCCAGAGTGGGGTTTCCCAAGGAAATGCTCACCGACAGAGGGACCCAGTTCATGTCGCAGCTGATGGAGTCTCTCTGTAAGCAGGTACAGGTGCAACATCTGGTGGCCAGCCCGTATCACCCACAGACCAATGGCTTGTGTGAGCGGTTCAATGGCACCTTAAAGCAGATGCTGAAGATGTTGGTCGACTCCCATGGGAGAGACTGGGAGCGGTATCTCCCACACCTGCTGTTTGCCTACCGGGAGGTTCCACAGGCCTCAACGGGGTTCTCCCCCTTTGAGCTCCTGTACGGGCGACGTGTACGGGGGCCCCTTGCTCTGGTGAAGGAAGCATGGGAAGGGGATTTAGCCACCCCTGGAGTGTCGGTCATTGAGTATGTCGTGCGCTTCCGGGACCGAATGATGGCCTTGACGCGGCTGGTGCATGACAATATGGCCCAAGCTCAGGCTGACCAGAAGCGATGGTACGACCAGAATGCTTGTGAGCGGACCTACCAGGTGGGTCAAAAGGTGTGGGTACTGGTCCCCGTACCCCCCAAAACAAGCTTCAGGCGGCCTGGGAGGGTCCATACCTCGTGCACGAGCAGCTCAACGCCGTCACCTACCTGGTCACCCTGGACCACGCCCGTGGAAGGAGGAAGGCCTTCCATGTGAACATGATGAAGGCCCATCATGAGCGGGAGGCTTATGCTCACCCAGTGTGCAACCTTCCAGAGGAAGGAGAGGCAGAAACCCTCCTCGATCTGCTCACCCAAGCCAAGGCGGGTGGATCCATCGAGGATGTGGGGGTTGGCCACCAGCTCTCAGAGGACCAACGTTCCCAGCTGGGGGCCACCCTGCACCCCTTTCGGGGGCTGTTCAGCAGCCTGCCCGGAAGGACTGAGGCAGCAGTTCATGACGTGGACACTGGTAACCACCCCCCAATCCGGCGTTCAGCATATCGGGTCTCTCTTGAGGTGCAGCAGCAGATGCGCCAAGAGATAGACGAGATGCTGAGGCTGGGGGTGATCCAAGCGTCCAACAGCGCGTGGGCTTCGCCTGTAGTCCTCGTCCCTAAAAAGGACCGAACTACGCGGTTCTGCGTGGACTACAGGGGGCTCAACGCTGTGTCGGTCACCGATGCGTACCCAATGCCGCGCATCGATGACCTGCTCGACCAGCTGGCCAGGGCCAAGTACCTGACCATCATGGATCTGAGCAGGGGGTATTGGCAGATTCCCCTGACCCCTAGGGCACGGGAACGCTCTGCCTTTATCACCCCATTCGGACTGTACGAGTCCACGGTGATGCCCTTCGGCATGAAGAATGCCCCTGCCACTTTTCAGCGGATGGTCAACACGCTGCTCGAGGGACTGGAAGGGTATGCGACCGCGTACCTGGATGACATTGCCATCTTCAGTCCCACCTGGGAGGATCACCTAGAGCACCTGGCGCAGGTGCTCGGGCGGATCCAGCGAGCAGGCTTGACCATTAAGCCGGAAAAATGCCAGCTGGGTATGAGTGAGGTCCACTATCTGGGACACCGGGTAGGTGGGGGAGCTCTGAAGCCAGAGCCCGGGAAGGTGGATGCCATCGCATCCTGGCCCACCCCCAGGACCAAGAAGCAGGTGATGTCCTTTTTGGGTACTGCTGGGTACTATAGGAGGTTTGTTCCACACTATAGTGCCCTGGCCAAGCCCCTGACGGACCTCACCAAGAAAAGGCTGCCCGTCGCAGTCGACTGGACAGTCGCCTGCGAGACAGCTTTCCAGGCGCTCAAGACCGCCCTTTCTAGTTCTCCGGTACTACAGGCAGCCGACTTCACGCGGCCATTCTTAGTGCAGACCGACGCCAGCGACTTCGGCCTCGGTGCTGTGCTCAGCCAGGTTGACACTACGGGCCATGAACACCCCATTTTGTACCTGAGCAGGAAGCTCCTGCCGAGGGAAGTGGCCTATTCCACGATGGAGAAGGAATGTCTGGCAATTGTGTGGGCCCTGCAGCGTCTGCAGCCATACTTGTACGGACGCCAATTCACCGTGGAAACAGACCACAACCCCCTCAGCTGGTTACACACGGTCTCTGGGACGAATGGGAGGTTGCTACGCTGGAGCCTCGCTCTCCAGCAGTACCATTTCACCATTCGCCACAAAAAAGGCAGTGACCATGGTAACGCTGATGGGTTGTCCCGGCAAGGAGAGGGTGCGGTAGGGCGCACGGGGAACACAGGAATGTGATACCCCCTAGCGCCCTCAAAAGCAGGGAGGTGTAAGGAAAAGGTTGTCGCCATTTTGTATAGGGCCTGTACCAGCCTCCATTTTGTCAGTTCACACAGCCACAGACTTTTAGCTACACAGGGCCTATTAGCATATCCAGTACGACCAGCTTTGATGTCCACTATGAATCAATAGGCCTTTACATGCTAATTGGTTTAGGCCAGGGTCTGAATAAGATGGTCAGTCGTATGGTAATTAGCTCAAGCTCAAGGCACTGTTTCCTGCTCCATATGAATTGCAGGCCAGTTAATATGCGGGCTTCAAAGCAAATGGGGAAGGGCCTAGCAGGGTTAAAAGCTGTAGCCAAGAAGAGGCTGGTCTCTCATTCCATTTCACACACAGAAGCCAAGAAGATGGTCTAGGAAAGGACCAAAAGAAAACGGATTTGTCTTGCCAAGGGTGCAGCAACATATGCTTTGGGGACTATCCAGTAACTGAAGACTACTACCTGGGAATGGCAAAGCCCCTGCCTTCCCATGACCATACTACAACCCGGTAATATTGATCTATAGCTAATACCTTTAAGCCTTGTACATTATTGTTGTATTTTTACTCTGACTGCCATTCCATTGTAATTACGTTGTATAGCTTTACTGTATATTTCTGTAATTATCTAGTGCGCCCTTAAGGCAAATTAAACCATAAAATTAATCTTGGGCTGATGCTTTTACTCTGATCACGAATCTTAGAATACCCAGTGGGTAGCAGGACACCTTCCCCGGCGGCCATTTTCTCTAGGTGCAGTTATCTTACTGACCTGAGAGACAAAGGGGGGCGCCGGAGAGCTGTACCTGTGGAGTTACGTCCCATTGGTGACGTGGGAGGAAAGGGATCGTCCGTCACATTTGGTAGCGGCGGTGGTATCAGAAGCTGTGATACCCGGGCTACCGTGTGGCGGCCGGCTGAGTTCCTCACAGGGGGTTTCCACTGTTTAGGCACATCAGGGGCTCTCCAAACGCGATATGGCGTCTGCTAATTATTCCTCCATATTTTACATTCAAAAAGTGAAACGACGCTCCTTCCCTTCCATGCCCTGCCATGCATACAGACAGTTGGTTTCCTCCACATATTGTGTATCTGCCCACTCAAGAAAAAATTGCACAACAAATTGAAATTGTATGATCCATTTTCTCCTGTTACCCTTGCAAAAGTAAAAAAAAATTGGGTTCAAAGGAAAATTTTTGTTAAAAGTAAAGGTTTATTTTTTCCTTCCATATTCCATTAATTCCTTTGAAGCACCTGAGGGGTTAATAAACTTCTTGAATGTGGTTATGAGCACCTTGAGGGGTGCGGTTTTTAGAATGGTGTCACTTTTGGGTATTTTCTGTCACATAGGCCCCTCAAAATCACTTCAAATGTGAAGTCTTCCCTATAGCCTCATACTCACTGGCTGGAAAAAAATTGGTCCGTTTTCTGCAGGAAAAAAACGGTACATTTGTTGTAAAAAGGCATGCGATTTTGATGCGATTTTAAATCGCACCATGCGTTTTCCATCAGTTTTCCGTCAGTTTTCCATCTGTATGCAATGCGATTTTAACATGAAGTTTTACATAGAGCAGTTATCTCTATGTAAAAAGTCATGTAAAAATCACATTGTAAAAAAAAATGTACACAAAAAGCAAATAATTATATATATATATATATATATATATATAATATATATATATATAGGTCATACACTTCTACATAGTATAATAGCCGCTAATTCATCCCTGGCATTACTGTAAAATCACACTGACCGCTTTAATAAAGAATAGAAACAATACATATACACACATAGAATACATATATGTGTATATATATATATATATATATATATATATACATATATGTAATTGTGACATATATATATATATACATATATTTATAGTTCATACACTTCTACATACTGTAATAGCTACTAATTCAATTGCCGGCTTTTGTGAAATCACAAAAGCCGACATGAAATGATACATTGTTTAGACACAGTTAACCATGTCATTTCATGTATTTTGATATATGTTTTTAACTTACAATTACATAAGTGTATGTGTGCAAAATTTCAGACATGTAGGGGTTAATTAAAGGTGTAAATTCGTTGAAAAAAATTGCGTGGGCTCCCGCTGTATTTTCTCCACCAGACAGACAAAGCAAGCGAGTGGCGGCAGATAATAATAGCCTAGGGAGGGTACATTTTTTTTGTGCCCCCCCTGGCTACTTACATCTGCCCCCAGACACCCCAGAAAGGGCAAATCTCTAATTAGATTCGCCCTTTCTGGCACTTTGCCTGTCTATTCCCATTGCCCTGTAGCGGTGGCGAATGGGTTAATAAGGGGTTAAAGCCACCTTGCAATTGAAAGGTGACTGTAAGCCAGGTTAATAATTGAGAGCTGTCAATTAGACAACTATCAATTATTAATCCTATTGTATGAAAGAAAAATCAAACACACACACTTTAATAAAAAAGAAGTTTAATGAAATAATCACACAGTTTTTGACCATATTTTATTTTCCTGCTAAAACCATTTCCTGTAATAAAAATAAAATAAAAAAGCTAAATTATTCTTACCAATCCGATGTACAGTCAGGTCCCACGGTGTAATCCATCAGAAAGGGTTAACAGGTTACAGCTCGCAGAGAGCTAATGCTGTCTCCTAGCTGTAACCCCCTGAATGAATAACTTACTCTCCCAGCGAAAGGAGAGGATGTGATTAATGAATGGAGCTTAATTGATTTATTGCCACTTTCACTTCAGTGACCTGACCTAAAGTGAAAGTGGCAATAAATCAATTAAGCTCCATTCATTAATCTCTTCCTCTCCTTTCGCTGGGAGAGTAAGTTATTCATTCAGGGGGTTACAGCTAGGAGACAGCATTAGCTCTCTGCGAGCTGTAACCTGTTAACCCTTTCTAATGGATTACACCGTGGGACCTGACTGTACATCGGATTGGTAAGAATAATTTTGCTTTTTTATTTTATTTTTATTACAGGAAATGGTTTTAGCAGGAAAATAAAATATGGTCAAAAACTGTGTGATTATTTCATTAAACTTTTTTTTATTAAAGTGTGTGTGTTTGATTTTTCTTTCATACAATAGGATTAATAATTGATAGTTGTCTAATTGACAGCTCTCAATTATTAACCTGGCTTACAGTCACCTTTCAATTGCAAGGTGGCTTTTACCCCTTATTAACCCATTCGCCACCGCTACAGGGCAATGGGAATAGACAGGCAAAGTGCCAGAAAGGGCGAATCTAATTAGAGATTTGCCCTTACTGGGGTGTCTGGGGGCAGATATTAGTAGCCAGGGGGGCACAAAAAAAATGTACCCTCTCTAGGCTATTATTATCTGCCCCCACTCGCTTGCTTTGTCTGGTGGAGAAAATACAGCGGGAGCCCACGCATTTTTTTTCAATGAATTTACACCTTTAATTAACCCCTACATGTCTGAAATTTTGCACAAATACACTTATGTAATTGTAAGTTAAAACCATATATCAAAATACATGCAATTACATGGTTAACTGTGTCTAAACAATGTATCATTTCATGTCGGCTTCTGTGATTTCACAAAAGCCGGCAATTGAATTAGCGGCTATTACAGTATGTAGAAGTGTATGAACTATAAATATATATATATGTATGTGTTACAATGACATGTGTATATATATATATATATATATATATATATATATGTATTCTATGTGTATGTATCTAGTGTTTTGTGAGCTGTCAGTGTGATTTTACAGTAGCCGGGGATGAATTGCCGGCTTTTCAAAGGAGACTGGTGCGTATAAATCGGACAGCACTTGCATGGTGCGAGTGCTGTGCTTTTTTTAATCGCACCCATTGACTTGCATTGGCGATTATCATGCCAAAATCGCATCAAATCGCAGCATGCTGCGATTTTTTTCTCACACCAATATCTGATGAGAAAAAAAATCGCAAATGAGAACTCACCCATTGACTAACATTGGTCAGATTTGAATCCGATTTTTTTTCGTCTGATTTTCATCCGTTTTCGGCGCCAGTGAGTATGAGGCCTAAGGGTACGTGTCCATGTACCGGAATCAATGCGCTTTGGACGGAGCGGAAACCCCGCTCTGCCCAAAGCCCCGCCCCCTTCTGAAGGTGCGGTGATTCCGTATGTCTTCATTGACAACATTTGGAATCGCCGCACAGTATACATAGGGCTGTGTTATTTACCTTGCAGCGACGGAGCGTCGCCACAAGGTAAATAGACATGCTGTGGTCTAAAAAGACGCGCTGCATGTCCGGTTTAGCGGGTATGTCCCTTGCGTAATCCTAACAGGGAAACTGGTGCCTTGTGTCCAGGAACGCAGTGTATTTAAACAAGTTTAGTGCACCCATCTTTTCCAGGCACTCGCCACTAAAATCCAAGGTAACAGCTTGAGCTTTTATGTTTAATTACCAGCATTCATATGTGGAGCCCAGCTGCGACTGAATCCACATCTTCCAGAAGGGTGCACTGAAAGAAGATCCCACTAGAGGTCATTATACACATACACACACGCGCAGCTCACCCTAAAGACCACCAGAGGGAGCTGTGATTAGCATATAAAAAGAAGAAGTTTAGTTTCAGTTTAGCTCAGTCTGTGAAGAGAGTCATCTCTGAGAGCAGTTCTGTGCAGCCATCCCAGAGAGCAGGGGCTGCTGCTAAGGGAGTTGAGTCAGAGCTCAGTCAGAGATATTCAGTTGTTTTGAAGTGGAGTCTAGTAAGAGTGACACAGAGAAGTCACTCCAGCCTAGTCAGAGCTGAATTTAGAAGTGTAGTTCTGTGGAAAGCGTGCCGACGCTAAAAGAGCGGCGAAGAGGCAGCCACCAACTGCCAGCGTGTGTGATCGTGTGAGGATCCAGGTCGGGCGAAGGCAAGTGGAAAAGTTTATGAGACAGTGGAGCCGTAATAGCTCATCTCATCAAGTATCACCGGACACCGGGGTCCGAGCCTATAGGGATCTCCACGACCCATTAGGAGAACACCGGAGTTCCTGGAGGACTACAAGTCCCAGGAGTACCACAGAGCTGATACGTAGCAGGATCAGGAGGACAGAGTCCGACAAGCAGGTACCTGCAAGTAGAGACTGTGTACTTTCAGTGAGAAGGTCCAATCCCAAAGTCAGCCAGGTACAGGACGGAGCCCAAGTTAGGCCCAGCTACACGCAGGCCAAGACTTCATTACAAAAAGGCAGAGGATTGGAGGCCACACACCTACCAAGTGGAGGACTCTGGATGTGCACCCTTCACCCTACAGTGCTCCGGGGAGTGCCTGCAACATCTACAGTAAAGGTACCAAAGTGACTTATGTGTGTGTCTCCCTTATTATCGCTGACTGCCGGGTCTCCATCTGTCCTGCATTCTTATATATCTATCTGCCTTGGAGGAACCAGCCTTACTTGTGGAAGGCTTAACATCTACCTGCCCAATACTAACCCTCCAGTGGATCTGCATAGCAGCGCTGGTCATTCTGATCAGATACCACAAGTGGCGTCACGAACATTCTACAAAACTTTTACTCCCCTGTAAATATCCCCATTTCAGTGAGCGCCCAGGGCAACGGACCGAGCTGTGCTACTTGTGACATTCCCCATAGACATCAACGGGCTCGGTGCCGAGTACCCCATAACCCTGGTGTAGTGCGGCTCACCTTTTGGCGTCACGAACAGGATTTCGTGCCCTGCAGCAACGGAGTAACTTGTGCCCTTTGCCACCGGGTACTGTGTGCCTCACTAAAAGACTGTGTTTTGTATGGGGTGAAGATTTCCCGCCATTGCCCGCCAATTACAGCGCCACGGCGCGAAAACTAGTGGGCGTACCTGCAAAAGCGCGCTGCGTCCAGGACACGCCCCCAAAGCTGACACGGCGGCAGGTCCTGTGAAGAGCTACAGTGAACGCTCTGACATCAGAGCGCCAGCGACGCAGGTCCTTCTACACACCCCTGTGCCTTGCGGAGCTGCAGCCTTCAGAGAAGGTAGGCTACGATTAACTAGGGGGGCGCAGACATGTCGCAGCAGCCAGCCGACAACGCGGCCCAGGCCGACGGCCTTAATGACACCCCTCGGCGCTGTCGCACAGGCTGGAAATGCTGGCCTCTCACCTGGTCCTGTGGTCCCAATAGTACCGCTAACGCTGCCATACATGCCTGGAGCGAAGTGGCTCCCTCAATACAGCGGCAAGCCAGACACCCTGCCCGGGTTCAAGCGGAAAATATGCAGCATAATCATGGACATGTACCCTATGACAGAAAAGCAGAGAGCTGCAGTGGTAGTGGGACAATTAACTGGTGCTGCCGAGCGAGAGGTAGAGACTTGGACAGCTGCAGACCAGGAGTCAGTGCTTGCAATTTTCCTAAAGCTACAGACTATCTTTGAGGACCGCACTGAAACAGATCTCCGGATGAAGTTTTACCAATGTTCCCAGAAATCAGATGACAGCATTAGGGACTATGCCTGCCGGCTCCAAGGGGCCCTGCGAGCCCTCAAACAAGTTAACCCCATGAGTGTCTCCAAAGAAAATAAAATGTTAAAGGAACAATTTGTACGGGGACTGAAGTCCCAAGCTGAAAGCAGGACAGTGCACTGGTGGTCCTTGGATCATCCTGATGCTACCTTTGATGCTCTTAAGGACATGGCTATAAAAGGACTGAGACCCCTGGAAACACCCGAGATGGCAACCCAGTGTCACCCGAGTGAAGCCACCCTAAAGCCAGCAGCATCCACCTTTTCCCCGCTGGTTGCGGAAGCCAAAACGCAGGTGGCGCCCCTACTGAGCTGGACTGTCTATGCTCAGAAGTGCGCTAGCTGACCAAAAACCTGGCCACTGTAATGAGTGCCCTGCGACTGCCGACGGAGGAAGAAGGAAAGATCCTGCTAGCTGACTGCCCAGAGGATGTCCCTTGGATGCGCCAGAGGAGAGGGAGGACGTCGCCCCACCGGAGGAGGACAACGCCACCCCCAGGAAGGACCCGCGATCAGCATCATCCCCGCCGAGAGATCATCTGCTACCGCTGCCACAGAGAAGGTCACCCAGCACGTCGGTGTCCTTTAAACGAGCAAATCCTGGGTCCGAGGGCCAACACCCAGGAATAGACTCATCAGGCCCCTCAGACTGGAACCGCAGGTTTGTGGGAGGAAGACCATACCTGTCCATCATCCTGGACGGGATCGCAATCCCTGCCCTGCTGGACACTGGATCCCAGGTAACCGTCATACCTGATGTTCTCTACAATAAATACTGGTCCAGTGACGGTCTCCAACCCCCAAACCCTGACTTTGCCGTATACGCCTCTAATGGCCTCCCTCTTGACTTACTGGGGCTAAAAACGTAGACGTAAAAGTGGGGAGAGTGGAGCTAAAGAATCAGGGACTTCTAGTAGTAAAGACTGTTAATGAGGAAAATGGGTTGGATGTGGTTTTAGGCACTAACATTATTAGTAACTGTTTGGAGGAGGTTGTGTTTTTACTCCAACAGCTCGCCGAAATTGCCAGACCAAAGCAAAAGGGAGTGATCCGGAAGGAGATCCGGACCCTGATGTGCCAGCAACAAGTGAAACTGACCGGTGGTGAGATTGGTAATGTACGGGTAACAGACCCGAATCTCATTGTGATACCCCCAATGAGTGAAATGCTTATTTGGTGTAGAGCAGCAATAGGTCTGAGAGGACAGAACTACCAAGCAGTAGTAGAGCCCCATTGTTCAGAACACAGACCTACACTCTTAACTGCCAGAGGGGTAGTGGAGGTACATAATGGGAGGGTGCCAGTGCGTCTTCTCAACTGGGGAGAGGATGAAGTCAAATTACCACGTTATGCCACTGTTGCTAAGTTACATGCTGTGGATAATAACTCCATTCACACGACGGAGCCCTTAACCTCCCCACAACCAGTGGAGGATAACGGTCCGACCACCCAGGTGGAGGATTGGTGTCAGCAGCTCCATGTCGGGACAGACACCACTCCAGCCCACCAGAAACAAGGAGTATACCGAGTAGTTCAGGAGTATGCACAGGTATTCAGCAAACACCCACTCAACTTTGGGAAAATTAAAGGGGTTCAACATCACACCCCCAAGGCAATCATCCTCCCATTAAAGAACGGTACAGGCCTATACCACCAGCACACTACCAGAAAGCCAAGGAAATGTTGCATGACATGAAGGAAGCAGGGGTGATAAGGGATAGTTGCAGTCCCTGGGCAGCACCTCTAGTCCTAGTCAGGAAAAAGGATGGAAGCATGAGAATGTGTGTAGATTACAGACAAGTAAATCGCATTACACATAAAGATGCATACCCTTTACCACGCATTGAGGAATCCTTAGCTGCCTTAAAAACTGCTAATTACTTTTCCACCCTTGACCTCACTAGTGGATACTGGCAAGTAGCTGTGGCTGAGGAGGATCGGGAGAAGACGGCTTTCACCACCCCGATGGGACTCTGTGAGTTTGACAGAATGCCGTTTGGACTCAGCAGTGCCCCTGGAACGTTCCAGAGAGTGATGGAGAGCTGCCTGGGACATCTCAACTTCGAAACGGTGTTGCTGTACTTGGACGACGTCATCGTATACTCCAAAACGTATGAAGATCACTTGAAGCACCTGGCGGAGGTATTCGAGTCACTGTCCAAGTATGGGATGAAACTGAAGCCTTCAAAGTGCCATCTGCTTAAACAAAAGGTACAGTACCTGGGACATATTGTCAGCTCAGAAGGAGTAGCGCCAGACCCTGAGAAATCACTGCCATCCAGAAATGGCCGGAGCCGAAAAATCTCAAGGAGGTGCGACAGTTCCTGGGACTGACAGGATACTACCGGAGGTTTGTGAAGGATTACACCAAGAAAGCAGCGCCTCTGCAAGACCTCCTGGTGGGACAGTCCCTCAAAAGCAGAAATTCTCCATTCCATTGGGGTAAAGAACAGGCAGAAGCATTCAAGGAAATGAAGGAGATCCTGACAGGTGATGAGATCCTAGCCTATCCTGACTACAGCCAGCCGTTCCTACTGATGCCAGCAATGAAGGATTGGGAGCAGTCCTCAGTCAGAAGCAAAATGGCCTGGAGAAAGTCATTGCCTATGCTAGCAGGAAGCTCCGCCCGACCGAGAGGAACCCAGAGAACTACAGCAGCTTTAAGTTGGAATTCCTAGCACTGGTCTGGGCCATCACAGAGAGGTTTAAGCATTACCTCGCCTCCAGCAAGTTCACTGCCTACACCGATAACAACCCCTGACGCATCTTGAAACAGCTAAGCTGGGAGCCATGGAACAACGATGGATGGCTCGACTGTCAAATTACCAATTCACAATCAAATACCGGGCGGGCCGCAAGAATGCCAACGCTGATGCCCTCTCCAGGATGCCTCATGAATCGGACACAGAAGAAGAAGGGGATGATCTGGAAGAGATCGAACTACCTGCCTTTCACAGAAATGGGATGATCCATGAGCAACAAGCCAGCAGGAGATCGCGTGGTAAGACGTTGAATCCTTTACCTCACCACAGCTGGAAGGAAACTCAGGACAGCGATCCAGTTGTCAGCCGAATCAAGGAGCTGATAACTCAAGAAGGTTCCTCCTTGGAGAAGGACGCGCCTCTACAAGCAAAGCAGCTGTGGAATGAGAGAAGCCGGTTGTTCATCTACCGTGAGAAGCTGTGCCGGAGGTACGTCAATCCAAGGACCCATGAGATGGTATGGCAGATAGTAGTCCCCAGAGCAGACATCCAGATGGTATTAGAAGCCTACCACGATCAAGCGGGACACTTTGGTTGGAAGAAGCTGGAGACCCTGTTGAAGTGTCGTTTCTACTGGGTGGAATGCGCAGCTCCATCGAGAGATGGTGCCAGAACTGTGGACCCTGTGGCCTCAGAATAAAGGATTACAGCAGTCAGAAGGCACCCCTGCAACCCATCAAGATGACTCGTCCCTTGGAGATTGTGGCCTTGGACCATGTCAAGTTGTCACCCAGCCGGTCAGGATACTCCTATGCCCTGACTATGGTGGATCATTACTCCAGGTTCCTGGTGGTCGCTCCTGTCAAAGATCTGACGGCAGAGACAGCAGCAAAGACGTTCCAAGCAAGTTTCTGCAGACCACACGGATATCCTGAGCAGGTGCTAACTGATCAAGGCCCAGCCTTCGAAGCCGAATTATTCAAAGAGTTCTGTCACTTGTACGGGTGTAAGAAGATAAGAACCACACCGTACCACCCCCAAACTAATGGTCTCTGTGAGAAGATGAACCACATCGTCATTGACCTGTTGAAGACAGTACCACTTGAAGAGAGAAATCGGTGGCCAGACTTACTACCTGACCTGGTAGATCTGTACAATCACATACCTGTGAGTTCCACCAATTGCACCCCAGCCTACCTCATGCGGGCAAGACCAGGAAAACTGCCCATGGATCTGGAGCTTGGTGTTGTAGAACCAGAAGCAGATGTGACTACTGAAGACTGGGACACAAACAGACAGGAACAGTACAGAAAAGTACAAGCCTGCGTTGAAGAAAGTCTCAATCGAGTAAGGGATAAACAAGCAGATCGCTACAACAAAAGTGCGCCAGCTGAACCTTTCGCACCAGGTGAAGTCGTACTGAAAAGAAAGAGGAGGATACACAAACTCGACGATCAATGGGAAAGAGAGCCCTACATCATTCAGAATTCAAGGTTTGACAACAAGAAAACGTGCATAATTAGCAAGGATGGAGGAAGAACGACGGCAACTGTATCCCGAGATCACCTAAAGTTGTGTCCAAACCCATTAAAGCTTCAGGAAGAAGAACCTGTTCTCAATCAGGAAAAGCGTGATGAATCAGTCATACATACAGACTTAGGAGATTTCCCCGCGGATTGGCCCAGAATTGGAGATGCTGTAATCATCCCCGTGCTTCAATTCTATCAACCACAAGAAGAACCTCTACATCCAGTTGCACCAGTTGTTGCAGTAGAGTCAGTTCCAGAAGAACCTGCTTCAGCAGAACCCCAAGAAGCAGCAATCCAAGAAGCGGAATCCCAAGAAGCTGAACCTCAGGAAGAAGGATCCCCTGCAAAAGTTGAGCCAGTTCACCCAGCTCCCAGTATACTTGCCAGATCCCTAGAGAGGCTAAGGCAGTACTACAACTTACCTGCACGAAGGGATAACAGGGTAACTGACACCTCACCTGCCACTACACCACGTAGGTCAGTGCGCATAACAAGGGGACAATTACCTGTTAGGTACAGAGAGTAGGACCTAATAAATGTAAATAATTATCAAGAACCACTGTATATAAATGTATATATTGTTATAATACCCTTTATTATTCCGTTATTTATTAATCTGTTACTCCTTTTTATATTGAAACAAGAAGAATGGACATTATTTTTACTTGTTTTCTCTACCCCCTTTTTGAGCATCCTTTTTCAAAAGAGACTGGGACTTTTATGGTTGCTCAATTCCTCAATACCTTATGGTGCTAATGTATATAGTTATTCGTTTACCGTTATGCAACCGTTCAAGAGTGCCTTACCTCCTGTAAAGGAAGAGTTATTATACAATGTTTATTGTTATCTGTTTTTGTATTTCAGCCCCGGAGTGCTGAGTTCTACTAGGGGGGAATGTGGAGCCCAGCTGCGACTGAATCCACATCTTCCAGAAGGGTGCACTGAAAGAAGATCCCACTAGAGGTCATTATACACATACACACACGCGCAGCTCACCCTAAAGACCACCAGAGGGAGCTGTGATTAGCATATAAAAAGAAGAAGTTTAGTTTCAGTTTAGCTCAGTCTGTGAAGAGAGTCATCTCTGAGAGCAGTTCTGTGCAGCCATCCCAGAGAGCAGGGCTGCTGCTAAGGGAGTTGAGTCAGAGCTCAGTCAGAGATATTCAGTTGTTTTGAAGTGGAGTCTAGTAAGAGTGACACAGAGAAGTCACTCCAGCCTAGTCAGAGCTGAATTTAGAAGTGTAGCTCTGTGGAAAGCGTGCCGACGCTAAAAGAGAGGCGAAGAGGCAGCCACCAACTGCCAGCGTGTGTGATCGTGTGAGGATCCAGGTCGGGCGAAGGCAAGTGGAAAAGTTTATGAGACAGTGGAGCCGTAATAGCTCATCTCAGCAAGTATCACCGGACACCGGGGTCCGAGCCTATAGGGATCTCCACGACCCATTAGGAGAACACCGGAGTTCCTGGAGGACTACAAGTCCCAGGAGTACCACAGAGCTGATACGTAGCAGGATCAGGAGGACAGAGTCCGACAAGCAGGTACCTGCAAGTAGAGACTGTGTACTTTCAGTGAGAAGGTCCAATCACAAAGTCAGCCAAGTACAGGACGGAGCCCAAGTTAGGCCCAGCTACATGCAGGCCAAGACTTCATTACAAAAAGGCAGAGGATTGGAGGCCACACACCTACCAAGTGGAGGACTCTGGATGTGCACCCTTCACCCTACAGTGCTCCGGGGAGTGACTGCAACATATACAGTAAAGGTACCAAAGTGACTTATGTGTGTGTCTCCCTTATTATCGCTGACTGCCGGGTCTCCATCTGTCCTGCATTCTTATATACCTATCTGCCTTGGAGGAACCAGCCTTACTTGTGGAAGGCTTAACATCTAGCTGCCCAATACTAACCCTCCAGTGGATCTGCATAGCAGCGCTGGTCATTCTATTCAGATACCACAAGTGGCGTCATGAACATTCTACAAAACTTTTACTCCCCTGTAAATATCCCCATTTCAGTGAGCGCCCAGGGCAACGGACCGAGCTGTGCTACTTGTGACATTCCCCATAGACAACAACGGGCTCGGTGCTGAGTACCCCATAACCCTGGTGTAGTGCGGCTCACATACACATGTGCTGGCAGTCTGGTGTATGTATTGTTTTAATACACTGCGGCCCTGGACACAAGGCACCAGCTTTCCTGTTAGGATCAGTGCACCCATCTTTCCTAACAACCTAAATTCTGGGCTTATTTGCAGGTTGTTGCATAGAACTACATGCTTATGCATTTGCATCAATTTATGTGAGGTGGTATCTTGACCTATTTACACTGCCACTTTTGTGAAATTAAGGAAACCCTGTCACAGTGGGGTTTTAAACTCAGCGGGAGTATTGTATACTTACCGCAAAACTATGCAGGAGGACATATCATCTTTTTTTTCCCATTTCTGAGCGCTGTTTGGAATATACCTTTGTCTATTTTCGACATTATATGACAGGGTTGTGGTTACTGTCACTCAAACTTAGCAGCTAGAAACCCAGGAGTCTGTCAAAGCGCCAGAGGGCTTTATATATAAATATCAGAGATTTGTTTCATTTTTTATCACTGCATAGGCTAGATTGGATTTGTTGGACTAACGTGAGATCTTGATCACCTTATAACAGCAAGAGGCGAAATGCACATCGGGGTACAGGCTGGTGATCTCCTTCGTCCCCCACTCTAGGTAAGTGATCTACTCTACTTCGGTGGTGTTTATACACACGCTCCCACGGTTTCATTCCTGTTTCTCTGTGCGTATTGAGATTGGATGTATATCTGCTGGTCTGCATTGGCATTTTCACAGACATATGCATTATTCAGGCATCTTCCATACTTCTTTTATGCACTTGTCACTTTGACTCTCTTCTTATGATCAGTGATTCTGTGTAATTACTCAATGCATGCCTTATATATGTCTCTATATGGGTAGCAGCAGACCTGTGTGTATTCATAAGGACTCTTTACATATAGATCCACCCACGCTGTATATACTACAGTGTTGATACACACAGTTCTGTGTTTATTGATATTCTAACTGTACCAATTACCACCACTTTGTACCATCTCGTTTGGAGATCATTCCCTTCCCGTTTTTTTTTCTACTTGTGATATCATTTCTTCTGACCTCCTATAGAATTTGTTTTTAAGTGCATCCATAAAGCATTCTTATTTTTAATGTATTTTCATTGTTCCTCTCTTGGTGTTTTCAGCGTACTCCATTCCTTTTCCGCTTAATGAGTACATAGGAGCACATCACCACTACTACTATACTATTATGATACATTGTGGGGGACACCATACTATCGAGATATGTTCACAGCCCAACATAATATACTTGTTTGCGCTGGCATTTTCTTGTTAACAAGGGATCTAGTTGGTTAGTAAAATTATCAGAGGAGATGATGTAGAGTAGTTGTTCTGTTTGCTTTTTGATAAAGTATTTTTGTTTTTTTGTAACACTTTATGATAGCATTAGTAATGGGGGTTTCTGATAGACACCTTTAAATTATTCTCTCTGGGGCTTAGTGTCAGCCAGCATTGTTTTGTTGCCTCAAAAATGTACCCGTCCTCACTATTTATTTACTGCTTAATGCACCAGGGAATTGGAAAGGAGTCAGTTACCCCCAGAAACAGACCATCCAATTTGAAAGTTTGTGCCTATGACGGCTGCAAGCCACTATTTGTAGATAAGTGATCAGCATCTAATTACCGTGTATAAGGCAGGCAGCTGCCGCAATACCAGTCTGGAGCCCCAATGTACACAAGTGTGTGTAAGCTGCAAAGAAAAGTGGAGGGAGGCTTCTAAGTGAACAACTAGATGAGGAACGTAGCACTTACTGTGAGATAGATGAGAGTGCTATATGTCCTGTTCTTCCG
Organism: Oophaga sylvatica; assembly: GCA_033576555.1. NCBI lineage: Eukaryota > Metazoa > Chordata > Amphibia > Anura > Dendrobatidae > Oophaga > Oophaga sylvatica. The sequence goes on along the minus strand of JARQOD010000003.1, from coordinate 293,361,990 downwards.
GTTGCTGGGACAAACCTTGGTGAAGCAAGCGGCGATGGGGAGCGTCCTCTCGTTGCTAAGTATTCCCCTGGTACTCGCGAAGACACAAGGTGGCAGTACGCTCTGGTCGGAAGCGCCGCAGTGCAGTGACGGGGGGGGGGGGGGGGGGCGTGGTTATGGTGACGTCACCAATCCTTTGTGACGGGTTCGTGTATGGGCCAATTACAGACGCGTTTCGAAGGATGGGGTCCTTCTTCCTCAAGGTATGGTCCATCTAGGTGAGCTGTCTCTAAATACCCTTGCTCATCTCCTCTGCTGAATACCATTGGTTCAAAGCTCTCCATGAATTTGAAATGGCTGCAATACTCTATGAGTTTGCGTGTGGCAAAAGGCCATGCATGCCAAAGATGTGGAACAATATGTAAAAAAAAAATATATGCCTTTGGTGGCCAATACTTACGGTAATTATTTCATAATAGCCCCTACTATTATAGTCTGAACTGCCACTGATTCATGAATGAAATAAATAGAATAAATAATGAATCGCTAATTGTTATATATGGGCAGTATAAGTTCCCCCTAAAACACAACTACGGACTGCACTCTCTTCCTGGCTGCGGCATCCATGGTCTCTCTCCACTGACCGGCACTATCTTGGGACTGTGTGCTGCGGCATGTTGAGATGCTGGAGGTCGGGGCAGTGAGACCGGTTGTCGGACAGGAATCTGCAGGTATAACTCCCGATGCAGTGTCCGGGGGGGTGAGGAGAAGAATCTGTGCTGCGTTGGATGAGAGGAGAGGAGGTAGAGGAGAACAGAGAATACTGCAAAATTTAATTTCATCACTACTACAAGGAGAGAGAGGAGAAGGAGAAATGCCGTTGAAAGAAAACAAATTCGCAAACGACTTCACTGCATTCAAACAAACAACACTCTCTTTCAAATCTGCCCTCACCTCTGCTAAACAGGCCTACTTCACAACCCTCGTATCTTCCCTATCCTAAAACCCCAAACAGTTATTCAAAACTTTTAGCTCCCTCCTCCACCCACCACTGCCCCTTCTACCTCCCTCATCTCTGCTGAGGACTTTGCCACACACTTCAAAAATAAGATCGACCAAACAAGGCAAGTCTTCATTGTTCAACCACCACAACCCCTTTATATACCAGACCAATGCCCTAACCCCATAACCTCCCTCTCCAACATAACCGAAGGGGAGCTTAATTGTCTCCTCTCCAAATCGCACCTCACAACCTGTGCACTTGACCCCATCCCAACCCACCTTCTCCCCAACCTCACCACCACTATTATCCCATCCCTAACCCACCTCTTCAACCTATCACTAACTTCCGGTACCTTCCCTTCTGCTTTCAAGCATGCCACAATCACGCCTATCCTTAAAAAGCCAACCCTCGACCCAACCGCTATGTCCAGCTATCGCCCAATATCGCTGCTGCCATTCGCTTCCAAACTCCTGGAGCTGCACATCCACGCTGAGCTTTCCTACCACCTCTTTTCTAACTTGCTCTTTGACACTCTACAATCTGGTTTCGCCCCCATCACTCCACTGAGACAGCCCTGACCAAAATTACTAATGACCTACTTACAGCCAAACCGAACGGACAATACTCTATACTCCTGCTTCTTGACCTGTCCTCTGCTTTTGACACAGTTGACCACTGCCTTCTACTACAGATTCTCTCCTCCTTTGGCGTCAAGGACCTCGCCCTATCCTGGATCTCCTCACACCTTTCCAACCGCACATTCAGCGTCTCCCACTCCGACACTACCTCCTCGTCCCACCCTCTCTCTGTCAGAGTCCCCCAAGGCTCTGTTCTAGGACCCCTACTCTTCTCAATCTATACACTTGGCCTGGGGCAACTCAAAGTCCCACAGATTCCAGTACCACCTTTATGCTGATGACACTCAGATCTACCTCTCTGGCCCAGACGTCACCTCTCTGCTGTCCAGAATCCCTGAGTGTCTATCAGCCATATCCTCCTTCTTCTCCTCCAGCTTCCTCAAACTCAATGTGGACAAATCTGAGCTCATCATCTTTCCCCCATCCCACAGATCTTCCTTACCTGACCTATCACAATTAACGACATCACGCTTTCCCCCGTACCAGAAGTCCGCTGCCTCGGAGTAACCCTTGACTCTGCCCTGTCCTTCAAACCGCACATGCAAGCTCTTTCTACCTCCTGGCGCCTTCAGCTCAAAAATATTTCAAGAATCCGTCCTTTCCTCAACCCTCAATCTACTAAAATGATTGTGCATGCCCTCATCATCTTCCGCCTCGACTACTGCAACACCCTTTTCTCTGGCCTCCCTGCTAACACCCTCGCACCTCTCCAGTCCATCCTTAACTCTGCTGCCCGACTAATTCATCTCTCTCCTCGCTACTCCTTCGCTTCTCCCCTCTGCAAATCTCTTCACTGGCTCCCATTCCCTCAGCGTATCCAGTTCAAATTACTAATACTGACCTACAAGGCCATCTATAGCCTGTCTCCTCCATATATCTCTGAACTAATCTCCCGATATCTTCCCTCACGTATCTCCGATCCTCCCAAGACCTCCTTCTCTCCTCCACACTTATTCGCTCCTCACCCAACCGCCTCCAAGACTTCTCCCAAATATCCCCCATCCTCTAGATTTTTTTGCCCCAACACGTTCGACTATCAACCACATTCGGATCCTTCAGATGAAACCTGAAAACCCACCTCTTCAGGAAAGCTTACAGCCTGCAATGACTCTGCTACCTCTCATCACTACCGGAGATATCGCCTCAACCAACACCGAAACTGCTGCAACCCACCAACCTGCTGTCTCCTTCCCCACCATCCTGTAGAATGTAAGCCCGAAAGGGCAGGGTCCTCTCCCCTCTGTACCAGTTTGTGATTGTTAGTTTGTTTACTGTAAGTGATACCTGTAATTTGCATGTAACCCCTTGTCATGTACAGCACCATGGAATCAATGGTGCTATAGAAATAAATAATAATAATAATAAAATGTGAAAAGAAAGTGTTGAACTCTGCTGCCATCTACTGACTGTCTTTTGTACTGCATATGCACCTATTGTTGATGTAGATTTCTCTTAAATAAAGGATTCCTAGTGGGCTTCCAGGAGCGGGACATCCAGCATGACCACCCTGTATACTAGCTCCTGCCTATACAGCCCGATCTGTGGGTACCGCCACTGCCAGCAAAACATTTGACTGAACTGTAGTCTTTTTTTACTTTTTTCTGGAAGCCCTGTGTGTGGATCACACGACATTAAAAAGGAGGAGCCTGTGCTAAAGTGCTGGGGCAGTTTTCCTGACTGCCATCTTTACCGGCCAAAAAGGGACATCAAGGTCAAAGCTAAACGCACTACCTGCTGACTGCACTCCTCTAGCTTCCCACAGTTTTTTCCAATGAAGCTAACATTAAATGATTCAGAAAAACTCTCTATACATTGTTAATGTGGTAAATTACTATTCTAGCTGCAAACGTCTGGTTTGTAATGCAATATCTTCATAGGTGTACAGAGGCCCATTTCCAACAACCATCACTCCAGTGTTCTTATGGTACTTTGTGTTTGCTAACTGTGTAAAAAGGCTAATAGATGGTTAAAATACCCTGACCTTCCTTTGAGCTAGTTGAGAATCTGGAGCATTACATTTGTTGGTTCCATTAAACTCTCAAAATGGCCAGAAAAAAAGAACTTTCTTGTGAAACTCGACAGTCTATTCTTGTTCTTAGAAATGAAGGCTATTCCATGCGAAAAATTACCAAGAAACTGAAGATTTCCTATAACAGTGTGTACTACTCCCTTCACAGGAGAGCACAAACAAGCTCTAACCAGAGTAGAAAGAGAAGGTAGAAGGCCCCGCTGCACAACTGAGGAACAAGACAAGTACATTAGAGTCTGTAGTTTGAGAAATTGACGCCTCACAAGTCCTCAACTGGCAGCTTCATTAAATAGTACACACAAAACGCCAGTGTCAACATCTACAGTGAAGAGGCGACTCCGGGATGCTGGCCTTCAGGGCAGAGTGGCAATGAAAAAGCCTTATCTGAGACAGGCTAATAAATGGAAAAGATCAATATGGGCAAAAAAACACAGACATTGGACAGAGGAAGATTGGAAAAAAGTGCTATGGACAGACAAATCCAAGTTTGAGGTGTTTGGATCACACAGAAGAACATTTGTGAGATGCAGAACAACTGAAAAGATGCTGGAAGAATGCCTGACGCCATATGTCAAGCATGGTGGAGGTAGTGTTATGGTCTGGGGTTGCTTAGGTGCTGGGAAAGTGGGAGATGTGTACAAGGTAAAAGGGATTTTGAATAAGGAAGGCTATCACTTCATTTTGCAATGCCATGCCATACCCTGTGGACAGCGCTTGATTGGAGTCAATTTCATCCTACAACAGGATAATGACCCAAAGCACACCTCCAAATTATGCAAGAACTATTTAGGGAAGAAGCAGGCAGCTGGTATTCTATCTGTAATAGAGTGGCCAGCTCAGTCACCAGATCTCAACCCCATTGAGCTGTTGTGGGAGCAGCTTGACCGTATGGTACGCAAAAAGTGCCCATCAAGCCAAACCAACTTGTGGGAGGGCTTCTGGAAGCATTGGGTGAAATTTCTCCAGATTACCTCAGCAAATTAACTGCTAGAATGCCAAAGGTCTGCAATGCTGTAATTGCTGCAAAGGGAGCATTCTTTGACCAAAGCAAAGGAAGGAGAAAATTATTATTTCAAATATATTTTTTTCGAACCTTGTCAACGTCTGGACTAGATTTTAAATTCATTTGGCAACTCATTTGATTAATAAAAGTATGAGTTTTCATGGAAAACACAAAATTGTCTGGGTGACCTCAAAATGTTGAACGGTAGTGTATGTGGCAAACATATACCACTCCTTATCCACTTAGATCCCGTCACCCAAGACTACGATATTGTAATCGAACTACGACAGTATTCCTACTGCAGCCTGTAATCTGTTAATCCGATAACCTCCCCTGATGCCTGGCTATCTTCCCCTAATTGTGGGAAGTTGTAATGGACATATATTTAATAAAACCCTAATCAGGGTTGGAATGATCTACAAAACTCACTATGCATGTTATCTTTCATTTTAGGAGCACTGTTGATTCCGTTATGGATCGTTCTTTTTGGTGATGGCATGTCTCTCCTGGTATACTCCCGACAAACTTCTATCACCGATCATAAATTAACTATGTTGTTTTATTTGTTGTTCTCTGATGCCTTTACCCTCTTGTGCTTTCTCCGCTCTCAGATCAGGTACTAATATATACGGGACCCACCCTCAATGATACCTTTAATACTTGTACATGCCTGCAACTCGCTGGGACCGAAAGGGGTGAACACATCTTGTTGCTGTACACAATGCAGACCTTGCCCTGGGACCCAGGATGAGTATGACTCAGACACCAGACTCCAACACCACCTACACCTCACCACACTTGCGTTTTTTGTCATGGAAAGTGGCGGGCCTTTACAACCCCCTCAAGCGTAAAAAGTTTTAATACATATGAAACTATTCTCGCCAGATGTGATCTTTTTTCAAAAGACACATTGAAGGGATGACAAGCCTGGTAAATCATCAGCACCTTGGATAGGCGATTGTTATGCTGCCTTGTATACTTCATCATCACGCGGAGCAGCCATCCTTATTAAAAAGTGCCTGCCATGTTCGATCCAAGATTCTACCAGCGACAGCCATCTAATATATACTTACCTTGTGTAGCGCCGACGTCCCTGCCCTCTGCCAGGCAGGGACGCTGTTCCCCTGCAACAGCGTCCTCTGCCAGGCAGGGACGTCGCCCCCCTTACCCGCGCTCAGCGTCCTCCTTCCGTCCTGCTGGGGCCGCGCGCTCCTTCCCTGCTTCTGGACTTAGGCGCGCGCCCGCGCGCTCCCCCGCTCTTAAAGGGGCCGCGCGCATTTTTCAAAAAGGTCCCCGGCCAATGCCGGAGGACTCCACCCTATATAAAGTACTTCCTCCTTAATGGAGGTGCCCAGCAATGTTGTTGTTGCACTGTTTTACTCTGCTTCAGCCCTCAGGTGCCGTTACCAGTTACCTGCCTGTTTCCTGCCCGTTTGCTGTCTGTTACCTGTCCGCAAGCCTACTTGGAGGTTCGGCCGTCACATCTGGTGACCATCAGCTATTCCAGAGACTCTCGCCTGCTCACTTGGGAGCGCTCATCTGCCATCTGACTGCAGCCCTACCCGGAGGTCCGGACGTCACATGCGGTGACCCTCGGCTAATCCAGAGACTCTCGCCTGCTCACCTGGGGCGCTCATCTGCCATCTGACTGCAGCCCTACCCGGAGGTTCGGACGTCACATGCGGTGATCCTCGGCTATTCCAGAGACTCTCGCCTGCTCACTTGGGAGCATTCATCTGCCATCGTCCTGCTAGCCTACCGGGAGGCTCCACCATCTCAGGTCGTATATACCTGCCTGTCTTTCCAGAGACTGCCCCGGTCACTTGCCGTGACTCCCTGCCTACTTATCCAGAGACTGCCCCGGTCACTTGCCGTGACTCCCTGCCTACCTATCCAGAGACTGCCCCGGTCACTTGCCGTGACTCCCTGCTTACTTATCCAGAGACTGCCCGGTCACTTGCCGTGACTCCCTGCCTGTTTACCCAGAGACTGCCCCGGTCACTTGCCGTGACTACCTGTCCGTTTATCCAGAGACTGCCCCGGTCACTTGCCATGACTACCTGTCCGTATATCAGAGACTGCCCCGCTCACTTGCCGTGACTCCTTCCCGTCTGTCCAGAGACTGTCCCTGTCACTTGCCGTGACTTCCTATCCGTCTCCCCGGGCGCCACCCGCTCCTTTACAAGGAAAGCCTTCTTGTATAATAAAGCTCAGAGGTTCCGCCTAAAAGACCCGTTACAGTTTGCTCGGGCCATGGAACCCGGTGGCACCCAAACCCCTTCGCTCTCGGACCTATGTCTGAACTATCTCGTCAGGGTCTCACGAGTCCCTCTGGTCACTACGGGAATTTAATCTCGCCCGGACACCTGACTACTTCCCAACAACCACGCTGGGCGCCATGACTTTGCAATCCTTGGCAGTCCGCTGCTTACCAGTTCGTGGTTTCCATTCCTGGGCTCGACTCTCAGCTCAGCCTCGTTGGAGCACCAGCTCTGCTCGGTTTCATTAACAGTGTTCCTGCATTTTGAACTCTAGCCACCAGTTTAACCCGACCGGGCCAAATTGCTCATCATGTCATCTCACGAGAGGCTCTGGCCTGGCTAATCCTCTGTGAGAGGAGGATCCTCTGGTGTTGACTCCCCTTTCTTCGCCTTCGGAAGGTATCTCGAGACCTGACGGAAGACCTCCTCTGCATCATCTCTGCTGCGTTCCGTCAGAAAGTCTCACCCTTGTCAAAATGCATACGTTCCGTACCTTGCCTCGACTGGCTTGGGACAATGACGCTCTGATATCGTTTCTGGAGGTCTATCCCGTATTAAGACAACTTCCGTGGGACATTCCATCCTTCTATGACCTAATAACCTTGCCATCGAATTGATCTAGGTTCCAGAGCGTGCAAGGGTCACCCGTAGAGAAGGTCCTCGCTAGACCTTCTTTAGTACCTTAATCTTCCGTTTCTCCCAGGTGCAGATGCTGAGCTTGCAGGTCGACCAGACCAAAATGGTCAAAGCCCGTCAGGACTTACGCCTCTAGCGGAGTGCTTCACTGTGCAGTAAGGAGCACCGGATCCGTACCTTCAGAGTCGGGAACGCCTGTGTACTAGTTCGCTCGAGAGGTAATAACAAGAATAAATCCTCTTCATCCTGCTGCTGTCAGTCTCAATTCTTCTCGTGAAACGTTATTTCGAACTAGCCCAACTTATTCTGAGCAGCCGGAACTTGTTTCACGGCCCCTATGGAAAAATATCACATCCTACCAGACCTCTGGTCGTACCAGTACTGTTGCGCTGTGATGGGGGTTCCTCCACTCCCATCAATTTCACTGAGCTATACCCTGCAGGTGAATGCGCATTCGAGGTATCTCGTTTCCCTTCTGCCTGACTCTCCACGCTTCTTACTAGGTCTGCCTTGCTCCAAACATGACGTGCTCGACTGGCAGACTGGAAGATCTTCGCTGGGACAGGACTGTCAAAAACGTTTTGTTCCTGTCATCCCGTCCGTCCTCTCCTACCAGCTAATCTACCAGGGCTCGATGCCATATTGTCATTCGCTGATGTCTTTAATAAAGGAGCAGAGAATTACCCTCACAGACCTATGATTGCCGATCGACCTACTCCCGGTACTCGCCTCCCGTGGCGTATTTACCATGCCGCTGCTGAGACTAGGTCGATGTCTGAATATATCGAGGAGAATTTTGGCAAGGGTTCATCCGAAATTACCTCCCAGCGGGAGCAGGTTCTTCTTCGTCAAAAAGAAAGACGCTCTTCCGTCCTGTATTGACTCAGAGGCCTAAACTGATCACAGTGAGAATAGTACCTCTTCGCTCATTCAGAATTGTTTGATCGTCGAGGGGCTAGAATCTTCACCAAATGGTCTTCGTGGTCATATAACCTAGTCCGTATCCGTAGGGATGAATGGAGACAGCATTCACATCGAGACGACTACGAGTTTGGTGATGCCTTTGGTCTCTGTAATCTCCGCATCTTTCAGAGTGGTCAATGACTATTCCAGACCTTCTACTAACGTCCGCTTATTGGTGTACCTAACGACTCTTGGTCTTCTCTCCGGAATCTCCATCTCACGGGGGAGTTCTCAGTTCTGCTAGGCTCAGGCAGAATCACCTCTTCGCCAAATACGAAAGTGCCTCTTTGACGGACTCGCTCGTTTTTGGGCTACATCATTTCTCAGACAGGCCTACGAATGGATCCGGAGAAACTATCTGCCATCGAGAAATGGCCCCGACCGGAGGGGTTGAAGGCCATTCAGCGGTTCCTGGGATTCGCCAATTATTACCGCCTCTTCATACCGCACTTCTCTTCCCGGACTGCTCCAATCTCCGCGCTCACCCGCAAGGATGCTAACCCCAAACAGTGGACACCCGAAGCAGAAGAGGCCTTTCTGTCCTTAAAACAGGCCTTCTCTTCCGCTCCAGTGCTGCATCGCCCGGATGGCAACAAGCAGTTCTTCCTGGAGGTGGACGCTTCCTCTTCTGGAGCCGGAGCGGTACTTACTCAAAAATCTTCATCCGGGAGGATGGTATCTTGCGGCTTCTTCTCCAAACTCTTCTCCTCTTCTGAGCGCAATTACTCCATAGGAGACCGAGAGTTATTGGCCATCAAGCTGGCATTAGAGGAGTGGCGTTACCTACTCGAGGGGGCTCTTCATCCGGTAATCATTTACACTGACCACAAGAATCTGGCTTACCTCCAGCATGCCCAGAGGCTTAACCCTCGCCAAGCCCGGTGGTCCTTGTTTTTTGCCGCTTCGATTTTTTATTACACTTTCGCCCAGCCGACAAGAACATCAAGGCGGATGCCTTGTCCCGGTCTTTCCTGGTGTCGGATCTCGAGGAGGAACCTAAACATATCATCGATCCCACCAGAGTGATGCAGGTGGCTCCCGTGAGTCTAAATCGTCTTCCTCCTGGTAAGACGTTCGTTTCGAAACCTGATCGGGAGAGGATCCTACACTGGGGTCATTCATCTAAACTAGCTGGCCACGCTGGTCAGAAAAAGACCCTCCAGCTCATTACCCGGCATTACTGGTGGCCTACCTTGCACAAGGATGTAATAGACTTTGTTTCTGCCTGTGCCTCCTGTGCCCGCAACAAAGTTCCGAGACACCTGCCTGCCGGCCGTCTTCTCCCGCTTCCTGTACCCGCGGCCCCTTGGCAGCATATAGCCATGGACTTCATAACGGATCTGCCCGTCTCTGTTGGTTGTACGGTCATTTGGGTGGTTGTTGACCAATTTTCCAAGATGGCTCACTTCATTCCCCTGCCAGGGCTTCCGTCAGCACCCAAGCTGGCTAAAGACTTTATCCGCCACATCTTCCGTCTTCATGGTCTGCCTCGTCACATTGTGTCGGATCGTGGGGTGCAGTTCAATTCACGTTTCTGGAGAGCCATTTGTAAGTTGCTAGACGTCACCCTGGATTTCTCCTCCGCTTACCACCCCAGTCCAATGGACAAGTCGAGCGAATCAATCAGAATCTGACCAGTTATCTCCGGCACTTCGTTAATGCCCACCATTCTGACTGGGTGGATCTCCTGCCTTGGGCCGAGTTCTCTTACAACAATCACGAGAGCGAATCTTCCTCCAAATCTCCGTTTTTTGTAGTCTTCGGTCAACACCCTCGGATCCCTGTTTCTGTCTCTATCTCTGTGGACAATCCAGCGGCAGAATCTTTGATTAAGGAATTTTCCTCCATATGGGAGAGTACCCGGTCCGCACTCATTCTGTCATCCGAGCGCATGAAAAGACATGCTGACAAAAAACGTCTGGATCCTCCTCAATTCCGTCCTGGGGATAAGGTCTGGCTCTCGTCCAAGTATGTCCGGCTCAAGATTCCTTCCTACAAGTTAGGTCCTCGGTTCATCGGTCCTTTTGAGATCATCAGTCAGATCAACCAGGTGTCCTATAAATTGAAACTCCCGGCCAATTTGCGGATTCCCAACTCCTTCCATGTATCTCTCCTCAAACCGGTGGTACTTAACTCTTTTGTCAGATCGACAGGTACACCTCCTGCTCCAGTGTCTGCTGAAGATGAATTTGAGGTAGAGAACATTCTGGCCACAAAAAGGGTAGGAAGAAAGACCTATTTTCTGGTGGATTGGAAGGGGTTTGGTCCTGAGGAGAGAACCTGGGAGCCTCGGGAGAACATCCATGCCCCTCTCATCCTAGCTAAATTTCTTTCTGGCCTAAAGAGGGGGGGCCTAGAGGGGGGGTACTGTAGTGCCGACGTCCCTGCCCTCTGCCAGGCAGGGACGCTGTTCCCCTGCAACAGCGTCCTCTGCCAGGCAGGGACGTCGCCCCCCTTACCCGCGCTCAGCGTCCTCCTTCCGTCCTGCTGGGGCCGCGCGCTCCTTCCCTGCTTCTGGACTTAGGGCGCGCGCCCGCGCGCTCCCCCGCTCTTAAAGGGGCCGCGCACATTTTTCAAAAAGGTCCACGGCCAATGCCGGAGGACTCCACCCTATATAAAGTACTTCCTCCTTAATGGAGGTGCCCGAGCAATGTTGTTGTTGCACTGTTTTACTCTGCTTTAGCCCTCAGGTGCCGTTACCAGTTACCTGCCTGTTTCCTGCCCGTTTGCTGTCTGTTACCTGTCCGCAAGCCTACTTGGAGGTTCGGCCGTCACATCTGGTGACCATCAGCTATTCCAGAGACTCTCGCCTGCTCACTTGGGAGCGCTCATCTGCCATCTGACTGCAGCCCTACCCGGAGGTCCGGACGTCACATGCGGTGACCCTCGGCTAATCCAGAGACTCTCGCCTGCTCACTTGGGGCGCTCATCTGCCATCTGACTGCAGCCCTACCCGGAGGTTCGGACGTCACATGCGGTGATCCTCGGCTATTCCAGAGACTCTCGCCTGCTCACTTGGGAGCATTCATCTGCCATCGTCCTGCTAGCCTACCGGGAGGCTCCACCATCTCAGGTCGTATATACCTGCCTGTCTTTCCAGAGACTGCCCCGGTCACTTGCCGTGACTCCCTGCCTACTTATCCAGAGACTGCCCGGTCACTTGCCGTGACTCCCTGCCTACCTATCCAGAGACTGCCCCGGTCACTTGCCGTGACTCCCTGCTTACTTATCCAGAGACTGCCCCGGTCACTTGCCGTGACTCCCTGCCTGTTTACCCAGAGACTGCCCCGGTCACTTGCCGTGACTACCTGTCCGTTTATCCAGAGACTGCCCCGGTCACTTGCCGTGACTACCTGTCCGTATATCAGAGACTGCCCCGCTCACTTGCCGTGACTCCTTCCCGTCTGTCCAGAGACTGTCCCTGTCACTTACCGTGACTTCCTATCCGTCTCCCCAGGCGCCACCCGCTCCTTTACAAGGAAAGCCTTCTTGTATAATAAAGCTCAGAGGTTCCGCCTACCAGACCCGTTACACCTTGTAATGTCTTCACATCCTGTTTCATCCAGATGTGTCCGGATCCCAGAATTCCAAGTGGCAGAAGTTCACCGACCGCTATATTGGGACACCTAAGTGATGGGTGTCTCAATATGGAAACTGCTGGTGGTACCACCAGTGGAACACCGTTGCACCACACACACACACACACACACTCACTGTATACGCTGTACGCACCACACACACACTGTATACGCCGTACGCACCACACACACACTGTATATGCCGTATGCACCACACACAGACACACTATACGCCATACGCACCACACACACTATACGCCATATGCACCACACACACAGTTTACGCTGTATGCACCACACACACACTCTGTATGCCATACGCACCACACACACACACACTGTATACACCGCACGCACCACACACACACTTTATACGCCATATTCACCACACACTATTATCGCCGTACGCACCACACATACACACTGTATACGCCATACGCACCGCACACACACACACACACACACTGTATACACCGTACGCACCACACACACTGTATACGCCATACGCACCACACACACACTGTATACGTGGTACACACCACACATACACACTGTATACGCCATACGCACCGCACACACACAAACACAAACACTGTATACACCGTACGCACCACACACACACACACTGTATATGCAGTACGCACCACACACACTGTATACGCCGTACGCACCACACACACACTGTATATGCTGTACGCACCACACACACATACTGTATATTCTGTACGCACCACACACACACTGTATACGCCGTACGCAACACATACACTGTATACGCCGTACGCACCACACACACACTCTGTATATGTCATACGCACCACACACACACACACACTGTATATGCCGTACGCAGCTTCTTGCACTGTACCACCAGGGGAACACCGTCACGAACACGCCGCCGCCGGGATCAGCCAAATGATTCACTGACCGCCGCCATCTTTGTACAGGAGGAGCGCATGCGCAGTTTTGAAGAGAGAGTGGATAGGTGGGTGAACACATGGGGGGGAGAGATTCTCAATGTTGCAAAGCCTACCCCCATTGTGACATTACCGCCCTCCCGATGCGATAGCATCGGGCCTCCATCTAGTGGTAGATATCTGATTCTGAAAGTGGAAATATCCAGTAAAATATATATTATTTGGTCAATCTCTAAGCTCCCAATCTTGACCAACAATACTTCTACACATCATTTCTCCAGATTCTTTTAGGACTTGGGCCTAACTATTTAATTGTATGAGATTTTAATTTAGTACAATGTCCTACCTTAGACCGTTCCTCACCCTCCCCACAGACCTCAGTAGCCACTGCTTCTCTCCTACTCTTTATGGAACAGATCTTTCTCTGTTACCCGTGGAGAGTGATGAACTCTGCAGCTAGATAATACACGTCACTCCCTCACGCACCAGTCCTTCTCCCGTATTGACTAATTCCTTATATCCACACAACTATTTTCCCTACATCATGATTCCTGCATCCACCCAATACTGATCTCAGATCATGCACCCATTTCATTATCCCTGACTTTAACAGACCCAAGCCCCCAGAAACGGCATTGGAGATTTACATCCTACCTGGCAGAATCAGATGATTTCAAAACTTTTCTTAAAGTGCACTGGAATGACTTCCTGGACGACAACTTCATCCATACTGACAATACCCCTCTAGTCTGGGCCACTTCTAAGTATCATTGGTTATCTATCATATAGAAAGAAGACACATAGAAAGAAATTTGCTTTACAAGCCTCCCTTCTTCAGAGTCAGACAACACTTGCCCTGTCCCCATCCCCTGATGCAGAACAAGCTTATTCTATGGCCAAACATCTCCTGGACTCTTTTATACATTCACAATCACACAGGCAAATCCAATTAACCTGAAATAAATTTTACCCCTGGGGAAATAAGACAGGCAAATTTCTAGCTATCCTAACTAAAAGCAAACAACCCTACAAACCAGTTATTAAACTACGGAACCCCATAACAGGCTTGCAGACGACTGACTGTGAAGAGATCACACAAATTTTTAGTGACTACTTCGAGGAACTATACAGAGCCTCCCCTACCAATCTCCCCGCAATTAACTTCTTTTTGAAGTTTATCAACCTGCCATCTCTGACCCCTGAACAACAAATGATGTAAAGGTACTGCCACACTAAACAATCCCGCTAGCGATCTCGTTAACGTCGCATACTAATGAGATCGCTAGCGTGATTGTTATAATATCGCTAGTAGCTGTCTAATTTAGCGATGTCGTTAAGGACGCTATCGCGGTTAGCGATCTCCTTAACGACTTTGGCGGTACAAAAACACCGCACATCGCTAATAAAAAGGTGCCACACTCAGCGATATATGCTCACCAGCGGGGCGCCAACGATAAAAATAGGGTCCAGAACGATGTGAACGATGAACGAGTTCACAGCAGGGGCACAGCAGGGGCCACGTCGCTAGTACATGCCACACACACCGGCGTCACTAACGAGATCGCTAAATAGTGACGTTTTTTAGTGATCTCGTTAGCGACGCTGTTTAGTGTGGCATATCCTTTAGACTCAAAGATAACAGAGGACAAAGTGAGACAAGCTATGGCAGGCGCACCCAGGCCCTGATGGTCTCTCTGCTGAATATTATAAGGCTGTGTTTCCACGATCAGGAAACACAGCGCTTTGGACGGAGCGGAAAGTCCGCTCCGCCCAAAGCCCCGCCCCCTAGTGAACGCGCGGTGAATCCGGATGTGTTCCTTGAACACATCCGGAATCACCGCAGCGCTACATAGCCCTGTGCTATTTCCCTTGCGGCGACGGAGCGTCGCTGCAAGGGAATAGGGCATGCTGCGATCTAAAAAGATGTGCAGCATGTCCGTTTACGCAGGTCTGCCCCTGCGTGTTTTTACGCATAATGGAGACGGGATTTCTTGAAATCCCCTCCACTATGCTGTAACATCTGGACGCTGCATGTTTGACGCTGCGCCAGCGCACAGCGTCAAATACGCAGCATTTACTGAGCCAATTCTGACCGTGGAAACACACCCTATGATTCTTTCCCCTGACCTAGGGCCCCGTCACACATAGCGACACAACAGCGATCCCGACAACGATATGCACTTGTCAGGATCGCTGGTGTGTCGCTACATGATCGCTGGTGAGCTGCCAAACAGGCAGCTCAGGCAGCGATCAGGACAGCGACACTGCGGGTAACGTCGCTTAGTTACCCACAGTGTACGTTGGATACCAGCCCGCTGGTGCAGGGAGCTGGTAACCAAGGTACACATCGGGTTTCCAGGTGATGCGCAGCGCCTGGAAACCCGATGTGTACCTTTGTTACCAGCTAATCGCTGGTCTCCTGCCTGCCACACGCAGCGATGCGTGCTGGCCAGCAGGTGACCAACGATCAAAAAAATGTCCAGGACTTTCAGCGACGATCAGCGATACCCAGCGGGGGGGCTGATCGTTGCTGAATGTCACACACAGCGATATCTCTGGGGAGATCGCTGTTGCGTCACAAAACTAGTGACTCAGCAGCGATCTCGCTAGTGAGATCGCTGTGTGTGACGGGGGCTTGAGTGCCCATTCTGACTAATCTTTTTAATGAAGCTTTTCTTCAGGGGGCTTCCACTGACCAATTTACAGACTCATGCACAATAGTTATCCCTAAATCTAAAGCCCCCGTCTCAAATAGCAAGATCGCTAGCGAGATCGCTGCTAAGTCACAAGTTTTGTGACGCAACAGTGATCTCCCCAGCGATATCGCTGTGTGTGACATTCAGCGATGATCAGCCCCCCTGCTGGGTATCGCTGATAGTCGCTGAATGTCCTGGGCATTTTTTTGATTGTTGGTCTCCCGCTGGCCAGCACGCATCGTTGCATGTGATAGGCGGGAGACCAGCGGTCAGCGAGCTGGAGCTGGTAACCAAGATACACATCGGGTTTCTAGGTGCCGGGCGGCGCCTAGAAACCCGATGTGTACCTTAGATACCAGCGCGCTTGTGCAGGGGAGCTGGTAACCAAGGTACACAGCGGGTTTCTAAGCGCCGCGCGGTGCCTAGAAACCCGATGTGTACCTTGGTTACCAGCTCCCTGCACCAGCACGCTGGTATCTACAGTCAGGGCCAGAAATATTTGGACAGTGACACAATTTTCGCGAGTTGGGCTCTGCATGCCACCATATTGGATTTGAAATGAAACCTCTACAACAGAATTCAAGTGCAGATTGTAACGTTTAATTTGAAGGGTTGAACAAAAATATGTGTTAGAAAATGTAGGAATTGTACACATTTCTTTACAAACACTCCACATTTTAGAAGGTCAAAAGTAATTGGACAAATAAACATAACCCAAACAAAATATTTTTATTTTCAAAATTTTGTGGCGAATCCTTTGGAGGCAATCACTGCCTTAAGTCTGGAACCCATGGACATCACCAAACGCTGGGTTTCCTCCTTCTTAATGCTTTGCCAGGCCTTTACAGCCGCAGCCTTCAGGTCTTGCTTGTTTGTGGGTCTTTCCCTCTTAAGTCTGGATTTGAGCAAGTGAAATGCATGCTCAATTGGGTTAAGATCTGGTGATTGACTTGGCCATTGAAGAATGTTCCACTTTTTTGCACTCATGAACTCCTGTGTAGCTTTGGCTGTATGCTTGGGGTAATTATCCATCTGTACTATGAAGCGCCGTCCAATCAAGTTTGCAGCATTTGGCTGAATCTGGGCTGAAAATATATCCCAGTACACTTCAGAATTCATCCGGCTACTCTTGTCTGCTGTTATGTCATCAATAAACACAAGTGACCCAGTGCCATTGAAAGCCATGCATGGCCATGCCATCACGTTGCCTCCACCATGTTTTACAGAGGATGCGGTGTGCCTTGGATCATGTGCCGTTCCCTTTCTTCTCCAAACTTTTGGCTTCCCATCATTCTGGTACAGGTTGATCTTTGTCTCATCTGTCCATAGAATACTTTTCCAGAACTGAGCTGGCTTCTGGAGGTGTTTTTCAGCAAATTTAACTCTGGCCTGTCTATTTTTGGAATTGATGAATGGTTTGCATCTAGATGTGAACCCTTTGTATTTACTTTCATGGAGTCTTCTCTTTACTGTTGACTTAGAGACAGATACACCTACTTCACTGAGAGTGTTCTGGACTTCAGTTGATGTTGTGAACGGGTTCTTCTTCACCAAAGAAAGTATGCGGCGATCATCCACCACTGTTGTCTTCCGTGGGCTCCCAGGTCTTTTTGGATTGATGAGTTCACCAGTGCTTTCTTTCTTTCTCAGGATGTACCAAATTGTAGATTTTGCCACTTCTAATGTTGTAGCAATTTCTTGGATGGGTTTTTTTCTGTTCTTGCAGCTTAAGGATGGCTTGTTTCACCTGCATGGAGAGCTCCTGTGACCACGTTTCCTTCACAGCAAAACCTTCCAAATGCAAACACCACACCTCAAATCAACTCCGGCCCTTTCATCTGCTTAATTGAGAATGACATAACAAAGGGATTGCCCACACCTGTCCATGAAATAGTATTGGAGTCATTTGTCCAATTACTTTTGGTCCCTTTAAAAACAGGGTGGCACATGTTAAGGAGCTGAAACTCCTAAACCCTTCATCCAATTTTAATGTGGATACCCTCAAATGAAAGCTGAAAGTCTGAACTTCAACTGCATCTGATTTGTTTTGTTTCAAATTCATTGTGGTAATGTCTAGAACCAAAATTAGATAAATGTTGTCTCTGTCCAAATATTTATGGACCTAACTGTAAGGTACACTGCGGGTAACTAAGCAACGTGCGTCGCTTGTTACCCGTATAGTCGCTGTCCTGATCAATGCTGAGAGCTGCCTGTTTGGCAGCTCACCAGCGATCATGTAGCGACACACCAGCGATCGTGACAAGTGCATATCGTTGTCGGGATCGCTGGTGTGTCGCTATGTGTGGCGGGGCCCTAACAGAGACCCTTTATTGTCACAATCTTACCGCCCAATCTCACTCCTCTGTTGGCATATGCAACAGATTAGGACTTATTATAAGTAAAAGGAGGACTTTATGCTGACCTGACAGTAGATGGTGATGTTGTGTAACGTTTCCTTCTGTTTATTGTATTGTATAAGAAATAGTCTCACTTATAGTTTCACTTTCGTTTTGTTCCTGTTTCCTGATGCAATGCTGAAATGACTGTGCATTTTCCTTTTACCTCATGTTGTAAGAAGTAAAAGCTTGTTATCTCATGAAGCCTGCTCTGTGAAGTTTTCTACTGCAAAGGTGTGGATTCAGAAGCTGTGCAACAGGTTATGGGCCCAGACACCCAGACAACCAGAGATTCCAGACACCACAGATCCCAAGCACCAAGAATACCAGATACCCAGGACACTGGAACTCTCAGCAAGACCCTGGTGAATGCAGAAGAATTCTTCAGTGCAAATCTCTCCAAACAAGTAAGATAAGTTAAAAATGACAAGTAGCACAGAGCTAAAACTCGCAGTAGCTAAACTGAATGATGAGAACTATCAGCTATGGAAGTTCAAAGTAGATATGTTATTGTCTAAAGATGATTTATGGAAGTAATTGTTACAGATAGACCTGATCAGGATAATCAGACATGGGATAAGAAAAATAGACAAGCGAGAGCCACCATTAGCTTATTAGTGGATGATGCTCAATTAATACATATAAGAAATGAAGAAACAGCGAAAGGAATGTGGGAAGCATTAAGAAAGCTATATGAGAGACCCAGCTTAAATCACAAGTTATTTTTATTAAGAAAGCTTTACAGTATGAGACTAAGTGCAGACAGTGACATGCAGAAGTTCTTAAAGCTACAGAATTTAAAAAACTCTATAATAAAGAGACAAGAGAATGCTTCAGATGTAAGAAAAAAGGTCATTTAAAGAAAGACTGTACCATATGGAAAGTAGAACAACAAAAATTACAACATAAAAAGCATACACAGAAAGTGAAAAACACAATTTCTGATTCGTGTGAGAATAATTGGAATGGCACATTCAAAATAACAGACAAGAAATCATCGCTTGGTTGGTTTATTGATTTAGGAGCAATGAGTCATATGACAAGTGACAAGAATTTCTTTACTGATCTTGATTTAGATAAGAAAGAAGCCATTTATCTTGCAGATGGAAGCAAAATAACCGCAGAAGGTATTGGACAAGGTATGCTAAATTGTTCAAACAAGTTCGGACAAGATTCAAAGATACTTGTACAGGATGTGTTGTATGTTCCAAAATTTTAAGGCTGATTATTATCTGTGAAACGTTTAACAGCAAAAGGACTTACAGTAAAATTCAAAGATAATGAGTGTGCAATTATTGCAGGAAACAAGATGATAACCAAAGTCAAGGCAGATGAACAATTATATCATTTTGACAAACCAAAGGAACAGATGAAGGTATGTACACATGATCACAAAAACTGTATTCACATGTGGCATAGACGTCTAGGACATAGACAACCGGACAGTATAAGGGAACTACAGAGAAAAGAATTGACAAAAGATTTAAAGTTATCAGATTGCTCAATTACCATAAGATGTGAATGTTGTATAAAATCCAAAGCCACAAGGATATCTATTCCAAAAGAAAGTGAGATGAAAAGCGAAAGACCACTTGATTTGGTGCATACTGACGTATGTGGACCCATGAAAGTGACTACATCAGGAGGCAATAGATACATGTTGACTTTTATAGATGACTACTCAAGATACACAGTCACATACTTAATTAAGAACAAAAGTGAAGTTTTTGATAAACTTGTAGACTATGTAACAAGATCAAGTAACAAATTTCAAAGGAAGCCAATTGTCATCAGAAGTGATAATGGAGGTGAATTTACAGGTCACAGAATAGAAGACTACTTAAGACAAAATGGAATAGAACATCAGAAAACTGTTCCATACACACCTGAACAAAATGGAAAAACAGAACTCTAACAGAGATGATGAGATGTATGCTGACAGATTCTAAACTACCACTCTGGGGATGTGGCAGCAATGACGGCTACATATCTACAGAACCGACTTTTTTTCCAGAAAACTGAAGAAAACTCCATATGAACTGTGGCAAGGTATGAAACCAAGTGTCAATCATTTAAAAGTTTTTGGATGTAAAGTTTTTATATTCATTCCAACAGAAAAACGTTCCAAACTTCAAAACAGATCCATGGAAGGAATATTTGTTGGATATAGTGAAAACTGCAAAGGATATAGAATCTTAGATCCCAAAACAGACAGAGTTACAGTGAGTAACAGTGTGACATTCATTGAAGATTTAAATGAAGACATTATGATTTCAGTTGAAACAAAAAATGAGAAAAACAATAGTGACATAACTGAAGAAATATCTGATGAGAAAGAAGTAGAAATTAATGAAGAACAAAATACTGAAAGTGAAGAATCACAACTACAAACAGACACAGAACCAAGACGTTCAATAAGAGAGAACAAAGGAAAACCACCAAAACATCTCTCATACAAGACAAGTATAAGAAAAATCTATGAGCCTACCTCTTGGAAGACATATCTAAACTTCCTGAAGAAGAAGCTAATAAATGGATAGAAGCAACAGAAACAGAAATTAAATCCATGCATGATTCAAATACATGGACACTAACAGATTTGCCAGAAGGAGGAAAATCCATAGGATGTAAATGGATTTTTAAAGTAAAATACCAAACAGATGGCACACCTGAAAGATATCGAGCAAGACTCGTAGATAAAGGGTATTCTCAAAAATATGGAGAAGACTATGATGAAACATTTGCTCCAGTTGTCAAACACACTACAATAAGAACTTTACTTACAGTTGCAGAGCTGGTAACCTAGGTACACAGCGGGTTTCTAAGCGCCGCGCGGTCCTAGAAACCCGATGTGTACCTTGGTTACCAGCTCCCTGCACCAGCACGCTGGTATCTAAGGTACACTGCGGGTAACTAAGCAACGTGCGTCTCTTGTTACCGCATAGTCGCTGTCCTGATCAATGCTGAGAGCTGCTTGTTTGGCAGCTCACCAGCGATCATGTAGCGACACACCAGCGATCCTGACAAGTGCATATCGTTGTCGGGATCGCTGGTGTGTCGCTATGTGTGACGGGCCCTGACAGAGACCTTTAATTGTCACAATCTTACCGCACAATCTCACTCCTCTGTTGGCATATGCAACAGATTAGGACTTATTATAAGTAAAAGGAGGACTTTATGCTGACCTGACAGTAGATGGTGATGTTGTGTAACGTTTCCTTCTGTTTATTGTATTGTTTAAGAAATAGTCTCTCTTGTAGTTTCACTTTCGTTTTGTTCCTGTTTCCTGATGCAATGCTGAAATGACTGTGCATTTTCCTTTTACCTCATGTTGTAAGAAGTAAAAGCTTGTTATCCCATGAAGCCTGCTCTGTGAAGTTTTCTACTGCAAAGGTGTGGATTCAGAAGCTGTGCAACATCCTCAACCATGATTATAAACTCTTGGCAAAGATCCTAGCAAACCGTCTGTAGACGTTGCTGCCTGGCCTTTTATGTGAGGCTCAGACAGGCTTTACCCAGGTCGGAGCAGTGTGGCAAATATACGCATGGCAGTCGCAGCCACGGTCCTTGCCCAGGACCCATCAAAACCACCTACAATGCTGATGAGTCTGGATGCCGAAAAGGCCTTGATAAAGTGGCATGGCCTTTCCTATATGAAGTCCTGGGCAGAAGAAATTTTGGCCTGAGATTCCTGCAATACTACAATATCTCCAATACCTTCATACAAATGCAAATACTTGTATGACGTTAACGGATATAGTGCACTCACAATAGATCTCTTTCAGGGAGTCAAACAGGGATGCCCTTTATCACCCCTCCTAATCTACCTCTATAGACCCTCTACTATGTCACCTATTGCAGACCCCTATTTTTAGGGGGCTTGCGATGGGTTCTAGAGAATTAAAGGTCGCAGCATTTGTAGATGATATTCTGCTGGTAGTAACAAACCCCACAGGTCCTGCACTCCCTTATACGAGAGTTGGAGGATGTGTGAGGCTTATTGGACTATAATATTGGGATAAAACAGAGGTGATAATGCTATGTGGCCCCTCCAGATTCCCATGTCAGTTTACTACTGGCTCATTAAAATACTTGGGAATACAGGTGTGAGGTAGGGACGCCACCATCTTGGATAGGGCCTATACCAGCCTCCATTTTGTCTGTTCACAGAGCCACAGGCTGCTAACCGCACAGGGCCTGTTAGCATATTCAATACGACAGGGTTTGATGTCCACTATGAATCAAAAGGGCTTTAGTATGCTAAGTAATTCAGGCCCATGTTTGAATGGCAAGGTCTTTAGTATGGTAACAAGTTAGGAGCCAAGCCAGCATGGTGAATAGTAAGGTTTGTTAGCATGGTAATGAGATGCCTGGGGACTTCAATTAGACTATACATTTCAGCAAGACCATGAAAACACATCTATTGTTTATCCCAGACACGAAATCTCCGTTCTAGGATTATGAATTATGAGCACATCTTTGTAGGTACATTCTCATAAAAATATCTGTGTGACCCGGCGGACCTCGGGCATTTGATGGTGCAACTCGCGAGTCGGTGATGGCTTGGGGGGCTGAGATATAGAGATTGGCCATCCACAATGACCCAATCGGGCCAGGTTTGATATCCATGCGACAGGCAAAACATACTGCATCTGCTGGTACCTCTCGCATCCTGATCCGATCGTCCTGCAGAAAGTTAACCCCTTTGCTAGATATTGGGAATGAATTCTTCAGGGAGCTAAGGGTGGAGATTGTCAGCCCACCCTCGGACACCGAGGGGAGGGTCCTAGCAGGTTAAGAACTGTGAGCTAAGGTCAGACCAGAGCCATTCTCACAGCAGCAAGAAGCAACAAGGGACAGACCTGCCAAGGGAGCAGCGGCACACATTTTGGGGGACTGTCCAGCAACTAAGACTTTCACCTGTGGATTGCAGAGCTCCCTGCCTCCACATGTCCCTACAACCTGGTAATATTGACCTCTAGCTAATACCTCTAAGCTTTGTACCATTATTGTTGTATTTTACTCTGACTGCAAATCCATTGTAATTCAGTTGTATAGCTTACTGTATATTTCTGTAATTATCTAGTGCGCCCTTAAGGCAATTAAACCATAAAATTAATCTTGGGCTGATGCTTTTACTCTGATCACAAATCTTAGAATACCCAGTGGGTAACAGGACACCCTCCCAGCGGCCATTTGCTCTAGGTGCAGTTCCCTTACTGACCTGAGACAAAGGGGGCGCCGGAGAGCTGTGCCTGTGGAGTTACGTCACATTGGTGACGTGGAAGGACGGGGGCCGTCCTTCACAACAGGTGACAAGACACCCAACTAAATTATATAAAACTAATATTAATTCATATCTCAAAAACGTAGAATCCACCTTAGCCAAATGGAAAGATTTTAGCTTGTCATACCTAGACAGAGCCAATTTAATTAACATCACAGAATTTCCACACCTTCTCTACCTCTTCCATACTCTCCCAATTTATTTATCTCCTAAAGAAGAGAAATGGATCAATTATCTGTACCGCTCTTTTATCTGGTAGGGAAAAAAGCCCTGTATAGCCTTTAAATTACTCACACAGTTGAAAGGAAATGGGGGGATAAACTTCACTGATATTAGTGGACTGTCTAGGAGGGATGTCTTCTTACACCCAATATGACTTGGAGTGTTGTCTCATTCCGGGGCTAGCTCTCCATGTCCTCTTATACCTCCCTTATACTGAGTTGCCAGCTGAAATACGAGTTAACCCACTTCTGATGTCTACATGGAAGGCATGGCAAAAGATACTCCGACAGTTTCGGCTCTCCCCTTTGTGTGTCTCCTTCTTCCACTCTTTGGTAACCCTCACTTTCAAAATGGACATTCTCATCCCATCTTCTAGCAATGGCACTCTCAGGGTAAAACATATATTAAACACCAAGTCCACCTCGAAGAACGACGGATATACTCAATAGAGGTGTTGCAATATAAATACCCCACCGTCATATTCCCTCCCTTCCAATACTTACAAGGTAAAAGTTACGTAACAAAAATACTAGCACATCTTCCTGAGTACGAGTTGAGACAATGCCTGCTTAGATGGTTCACCAAATCTAATTTTTCGTCTAGCCAAATAGCCACCAACTACAAATTCATTAATGTAGCTGTAACAAGGGGCGACCAGGGTGGTAGTCCTGACTGAGTTCACCCACAAAACACAGTCCACAGACACCCTTGCCCCTTGCACATAAAACACAGATAGACAAAGCTTCTCCCACGGGTTACCTTTTCTTTCCCCAGCAACGGTAGTCCAGGTAATTAAGTCCAGGCTTACAACTGTGGTCAAAGAGGGAACGAACAAACTTTATAGAACAGAGATGAGGAAAAGGTACAACACTGGCTGTTTCCTTGACACTGTCCACGGCCATACCATCAACGGCCACGGTAGCCAAAATCTAGCAGTATTCCACTTGCTGGGATCTGGATGTTTACAGTCCCTTCAGTGGGGGCCCTTCTGAAGTCCTGGAGCCCGTGTTGTGGTCCTTAAGTCCTTGGTCCGGGGCAGCAGATTCTTCCCCTCCTGGGGTCTGGCCATGCCCCTGCTGCTGCTATACGTCTGCCCTGGGCCAATGTGCCCGGGCTACTGACTGGGAGCAGCAGCTTCCTCCCTCCTTTCTGCTGCTGGCCCAGCCCACAAAGTTAACATGTGCTGGCCCTGCCTCTAACACATATAGGAACACATTAAAACATTACAAACACAGCACAGCAATACACAGCACAATACAGTACAATCAATGCAAAACACAAAGATTACATTACATTAAATGCACGTACCCGGCACATGGGAGAAGAGAGGGGGTTTCTATCATCACCTTACATAGCCTTGGATTTTGAGCGCTCCAAATTTCCGCTAACAAAATGGCAAAATGAAGACTCCAACCTCTCCTGCACCACCATTCTGAAAGCTCTAGATCAAGCCTGTACATTCCTCAACTCAGCTCGTTTCCTAGAAATGAGACTGAAAATCAGTCATAGATCCTACCTAACTCCACAGAAGGGTTACAGAGTGGGGCTGTACACAACCTCTAAATGTTTCAAGTGCCACTCCCCAGCGGACAACTTGTACCATTGCCTGTGGGCATGCCCAGTCATCAGTGTTGTGAATGGGTTTGAGATGAGTTCTGAGCAGAGGCTCCCTCTGGTGGTTACAAGCGGTACTAGTGAGGATTGGGAATCAGGTGTTACTGATTGGTCTTATTTAAGGGAATCATTTTCCCATCAGGGTTGCCGGTGATCAATTGTTCTGGTCTGAATCCTTCTTTCCAGTTTCCCTTGTAGCCTGCTGTGTCGTGTCTGCATCTCCTGCTATCAGATAAGACAATTTCTTATTTTGTGTTTTTGCTATATTTTTGCATTTTGTCCTGCACTTCTGTGGGGGCCTTCAGTGTCCCCTCCGGGGGCTTTTTGCCCTCTCAGTTTGGTCCAGCCACTGTGTTTTGTACTTTTGCTTTTTGCAGTTTTTTCAGTGGCTGCTGTTTTTGTTACACCAGAGAACTAATTTAGGTGGTAGAGGTCGTGTGATCTCAGGTGATTTTGAAATTAGTAAGTTGGTGTTTTTCAGGGTTTTCTGGGATTGCAGTAAGTACCCTTCCTATCCTTTTCTGTTTAGATAGTTTGGGCCCCAGCGTTTGCTCATACTATTTTCTTTCTGTGTCAGTATTTCCTCTTGTCTTACCGCCATTACATGTTTGGGGCTTTCTATTATCTTTGGGGTTCTGCTCCGGGGCAGATAGCTTTCCTGTTTCTGTCTTTAGGTGTAGTTAGTTTCTCAGGCTGTGACGAGGCGTCTAGGACCATCGTAGGAACGCTCCACGGCTGCCTCTAGTTGCGGTGGTTAGTCAGGGTACTGCAATCTCATAGATTCCAACTGCTCTGGTGTATTTCCTTTTTTACCTGCACTCCTCAGCTACCGTAACATAACAGTATCACGGCCATAAAAATTGTATGGTACTCACAGAAGGGAAAAAATATTTTGAAGGAAGAAAAGTTGTCAGAGATATTTTTCTGTTTGTTGCATTTTTTTTTTTTTCCCTCTGTATCTCTGGGTGCTGGGGAGGATCTTTTCTCCCAATGGAGTTGTCTGGCCGTGTGGATCAGCTTGCCACTGAGGTTCAGAGTATTGCTGCATATCTTGCTAGGTTGCCTGTTGTGGAACCTAGGATTCCCATGCCAGATTTGTTTTCAGGGGATCGAGCTAAGTTTCAGAATTTCAAAAATAATTGTAAATTGTTTTTTGCCTTAAAATCTAAGTCCTCAGGAAACGCAGCGCAGCAGGTTCAAATTAACATCTCTCTCCTGCGCGGCGATAATCAGGATTGGGCTTTTTCCCTCACACCTGGGGATCCTGTTTTGAGTGATGTTGATGCATTTTTTCAGGCTTTGGGGTTATTGTACGATGAGCCTAATGTCACTGATCAAGCTGAAAAAGCCTTGTTGGCATTAAATCAGGGGCTTGATGACGCTGAGTTATACTGTCAGAGATTCCGTAGGTGGGCAGTCCTGACCAAATGGAATGACATTTTCAGGGATTTTGTGGACAAGTTTCTGATTGTTTATTTGGATGATATCTTGATTTTTTCTAATGACTGGGACTCTCATGTGAAACATGTTCGAACTGTATTCCAGATTTTGAGAGAGAATGCTCTGTATGTGAAGGGATCAAAGTGTCTTTTTGGCGTACAGAAGATCTCATTTCTGGGATTCATTTTGTCCCCATCTGTTATTGAAATGGACCCGGTCAAGGTTCAGGCCATCTGTGATTGGGTCCAACCTACTTCATTAAAGGCTCTTCAGAGATTTTTGGGTTTTGCCAATTTTTATCGTAAATTTATTGGTAATTTCTCTGTTATTGTTAAACCATTAACTGATTTGACCAGAAAGGGTTCTGATGTGGTGAATTGGCCTCCTGAGGCAGTCTCTGCGTTTCAGGAACTTAAGCAGAAATTCACTTCTGCTCCTGTTCTACGGCAGCCTGATGTTTCTCTGCCATTTCAGGTGGAGGTTGATGCCTCTGAAATTGGGGCAGGTGCCGTTTTGTCCCAAAAAGATCCAGAGACCTCTAAAAGTAACCTTGTGCCTTTTTCTCTCGAAAATTTTCTCCTACTGAACGTAATTATGACGTGGGTAATCGGGAGTTGTTGGCCATGAAGTGGGCTTTTGAAGAGTGGAGACATTGGCTGGAGGAGCCAAACATCAGGTGGTGGTCCTTACGGACCATAAGAATCTGGTCTATCTGGAATCTGCCAAGCGACTCAATCCTAGACAGGCCAGGTGGGCCTTGTTTTTCACACGTTTTAATTTTGTGGTTTCCTTTCTTCCTGGCACTAAGAATGTTAAGGCGGATGCCCTCTCGAGGAGTTTCCTTGCGGACTCTCCTGAGCTATCTGATCCCTCTGTTATTTTGAAGGAGGGTGTAGTTCTTTCCGCCATCTCGCCTAATTTGAGACTTGCTCTGGAGGGGTGTCAGGAGGATAGGCCCGAGCGCTGCCCTGTTGGAAAATTGTTTGTCCCGGACCAATGGAAAAAGGGTGTGATGTCTGAGATTCATTGTTCCGCATTGGCTGGGCATCCCGGAATTTTTGGTACCAGAGACTTGGTTAGTCGGTCCTTTTGGTGGCCTACCTTGTCTCGCGATGTCAGGGAATTTGTGCAGTCCTGAGGGACTTGCTCTCGCTCCAAGCCTTGCTCTCGCTCTAGTGGTTTGTTGATGCCATTGCCTGTGCCCAAGAGACCATGGACCCATATCTCTATGGATTTCATTTCCGATCTTCCTGTTTCTCAGAGAATGACCACCATCTGGGTAATTTGTGATAGGTTTTTCCAAAATGATACATCTTGTGCCATTACCTAAGTTGCCTTCCTCCTCTGTATTGGTGCCGTTGTTCCTTCAGCACGTGGTTCGTTTACACGGCATTCCTGAGAACATTGTGTCTGACAGAGGAGTCCAGTTTGTTTCCAGATTTTGGAGGACTTTTTGTTCTAAACTGGGTGTTCAATTGTCTTTCTCCTCGGCATTTCATCCTCAGACCAATGGTCAAACTGAGAGAACAAACCAGACATTGGAGACTTATCTAAGATGCTTTGTGTCTGCTGATCAGGATGACTGGGTCTCTTTTTTGCCTTTGGCTGAGTTTGCTCTTAATAATAGGGCTAGCTCTGCCACTTTGATGTCTCCGTTTTTTCTGTAATTCTGGGTTTCACCCTCGATTTTCTTCAGGACAGACGGAGGCTTCTGTCTGTCCAGGTGTTGACTCTGTTGTTGAGCGTATGCAGCAGATTTGGGACCAGGTAGTGGAGAGGTTGTCCCTCTCTCAGGAGAAGGCCCAGCGGTTTGCTAACCGGCATAGGACTTATGGTCCTCGGTTTAAAGTGGGGGACTTGGTCTGGTTGTCCTCAAAGAATATTCCTATGAGAGTAGCATCTCCTAAATTTAAGCCTAGGTTCATTGGACCTTATAAGATCATGGAGATTATTAATCTGTTTCTTTTCGTTTGCTTCTTCCAGGGACATTTAAGATCCATAACGTGTTCCACAAGTCCTTGTTGAAGAGGTTTGTTGAGCCAGTGGTTCCTGCTGCTGTGCCTCCTGACCCTGTTTTGGTTGAGGGCAATCTGGAGTATGTGGTTGAGAAAATATTGGATTCTCGTTTTTCCAGACGAAGACTCCAGTATTTGGTTAAATGGAGAGGTTATGGTCAGGAAGATAATTCTTGGGTGTTTGCTTCGGACATCCATGCTAGGAGACTTATCCGTGCGTATCATAGAACTCATCCTGACCGACCTGGTTGCTCAAATGAGGGTTCGGTGACCCCTCCTCAAGGGGGGGGTACTGTTGTGAATGGGTTTGAGATGAGTTCTGAGCAGAGGCTCCCTCTGGTGGTTACAAGCGGTACTAGTGAGGATTGGGAATCAGGTGTTACTGATTGGTCTTATTTAAGGGAATCATTTTCCCATCAGGGTTGCCGGTGATCAATTGTTCTGGTCTGAATCCTTCTTTCCAGTTTCCCTTGTAGCCTGCTGTGTCGTGTCTGCATCTCCTGCTATCAGATAAGACAATTTCTTATTTTGTGTTTTTGCTATATTTTTGCATTTTGTCCTGCACTTCTGTGGGGGCCTTCAGTGTCCCCTCCGGGGGCTTTTTGCCCTCTCAGTTTGGTCCAGCCACTGTGTTTTGTACTTTTGCTTTTTGCAGTTTTTTCAGTGGCTGCTGTTTTTGTTACACCAGAGAACTAATTTAGGTGGTAGAGGTCGTGTGATCTCAGGTGATTTTGAAATTAGTAAGTTGGTGTTTTTCAGGGTTTTCTGGGATTGCAGTAAGTACCCTTCCTATCCTTTTCTGTTTAGATAGTTTGGGCCCCAGCGTTTGCTCATACTATTTTCTTTCTGTGTCAGTATTTCCTCTTGTCTTACCGCCATTACATGTTTGGGGGCTTTCTATTATCTTTGGGGTTCTGCTCCGGGGCAGATAGCTTTCCTGTTTCTGTCTTTAGGTGTAGTTAGTTTCTCAGGCTGTGACGAGGCGTCTAGGACCATCGTAGGAACGCTCCACGGCTGCCTCTAGTTGCGGTGGTTAGTCAGGGTACTGCAATCTCATAGATTCCAACTGCTCTGGTGTATTTCCTTTTTTACCTGCACTCCTCAGCTACCGTAACATAACACATCAGAACCATTTTGGGAGAGAGTACGACGATTCGCCATCACACATCAACTTTGCTTCTGCCTAACCTCTGTGGGCCATTTTTGGATATTTAAACCAGATAATACACCTGCTCTCCAGGGGCCCGTAAACTACAACATTTGGTGGCGGCAGCAGGTAAAGGCCATTTCACAGACATGGATCCACAACTATGCCCCTCCTTTCAAGATCATTTTAGAAAAACTCGTTTCTGCTTCAGATAGATTGGGTTGAGGCCTCCTTGCATAAGGAGGGAAGGGTGTTGTCCTTTTTTGAAGCTTGGAAAAGTATCTCTTTGCTTCCACAATGCTTCCAGGATTACATTAAAACCCATTTTCCACCAACAGTCTGGTATCAATAGCAGCTTCTATTGGGAGAGACACCTATATAGTGATATCTCTGAGGGAATCACTGCATGAGGTCACTTCTAGGTGTTTGGGGTCTACTTTGGTGTCGGTGGGTCCTGAGCTTAAAGTTAATGTACAAAAAAAGGTTGCACTCTATCGTGCCAAAGCATGTCAATATGAAATATGAAACATGAATAGCAATATGGCTTTTGAATATTAGGAAAAAATGAATAAGACACTTTGCACAAAATTTGGCCAAATAATGCCTGCCCATACACCATCGTCAAGGTGGTCTCAAAACGTATGGGTCCCTGCCTATGTGGACATACCTCTATTAGGCTGATATCTGAATTCCTGGGTGAATGTGGACACCTCTGTCAGTAAAGCTTGCCTTTTATGGGTAAGCAGGAACCTGCTCCCGGTATGCACCCAATTCACACTGGTTTGGATGTGCCAGTCAGTTTTCTCTTATTTCTATGTTAGCCTACTGACCGAGCACTCCACCCATCACCATGTAGTGATTTTAATTACAGCAGGTTCCTGCTTACCCATAAAAGGCAAGCTTTACTGACAGAGGTGTCCACATTCACCCAGGAATTCAGATATCAGCCTAATAGAGGTATGTTCACATAGGCAGGGACCCATACGTTTT
This sequence comes from Oophaga sylvatica, assembly GCA_033576555.1. Classification (NCBI taxonomy): domain Eukaryota; kingdom Metazoa; phylum Chordata; class Amphibia; order Anura; family Dendrobatidae; genus Oophaga; species Oophaga sylvatica. The sequence continues at coordinate 293,331,176 of JARQOD010000003.1, read as the reverse complement.
GAGACCACCTTGACGATGGTGTATGGGCAGGCATTATTTGGCCAAATTTTGTGCAAAGTGTCTCATTCATTTTTTCCTAATATTCAAAAGCCATATTGCTATTCATGTTTTATATTTCACATTGACTTGCTTTGGCACAATAGAGTGCAACCTTTTTTTGTATATTGTCTATGGTGTTAGCTGCTCCTGGTTTGCACCTAATTCACACTGGTTTGGATGTGCCAGTCAGTTTTCTCTTATTTCAGAGCTTAAACTTGGGCACCCATGTTAGGTGTCCGATAGGTAAAAAATGTACCTGTTTTTGGCATACTTTTTTCCCCCTCTTTCCCGGTTCTTGTTTTGACTTATTCTCCTGTGAACCAATGCAATTTCTGGAATAGATGTTTTGCCTTATACTCCCCAGGTAATGTTTGCATTGTTGTATGTATGTAAGGAAAAAATATTTGTATTCAATAAAAACAAGGTTTAAAAAAAAAGAAAGGCGCATGCGCGGGACTCGATGGTGACGGACATGTGCCGTTGAGTTCCGCTCCCCAGCAGGCTAACAATAGCCCGTATCAGCACCCGCACCGCAGCGATTTGAATGCTGGTGGAGTCTTCGCTTACCTGGGACCTCTGGAGTGGGATGCCAGAGAGGAGGGGCTCTGCACGATCGGCGACCCATCCGATTTCTGAGCACTTCTCAGGAGGCAGAACACCCAAGATGGCCGCCGCACCCGTGGCTTCCACTTCTTCTACTCTCCAGTCGCAGATAAACTCTGCAGCTAGTGGGGACAATCTCTCCCCTCACGGGAACACCGCAGTGCATACAGCGGAGCTAATCAAAGCGCTGCAGGAAACCTTTAAAGCTGAATAGCCTCGGCCATGCAGACTGTTAATTTACAGTTACAGGACATTGCACAAAGAACCTCTGCATTAGAGGAAAAGATGGATGCGGTAGCTGATTCTTTGGAGGAGGACCAGAGTGCCCTTAAATTGCACATGGAGGGTATCACTGAATTGAAATGTGAGGGCATTGAAAATAGATCCTGTAGGGGAAATTTATGCATTCGGGGCCTCCCTGAGGAAACTACAACCCTTAAAGATACGGCTGCCTCACTATTTTCATCTCTACTCCCACTAACAGACGCAGCTCTGCTACATATCACTAGAATTCATAGAGCTGTGGGGAAACCATGCTCAGATAAATACCCCAGCGATATGATCTTTAACGTGCTTCATGAAGAAACCCGTGATCTAATCTTATCGGCGACAAGAGGCCTACAGTAAATACATTGCCTGGTCTTCCAGGCTCAGTGCAAGTTTTTGCTGATATAGCACCTGCCACTTTGACAGGAAGGAGAAATCTAAGACCGGTAACCACTGCTTGCAGGCAGCTCAATTACACTAGCTATGAACCCGTTCTACGCCCGGGTGGCAAGCATTTTTATTGGTATATGGTCTCCCATCCTGGTATGTGCTACCCCCCTCCTATCCTGGTATGCATGGCACCCCTCATCCCTATCCTGGTATGTATGGTCCCCTCACTCCCCAATCCTGGTATGCATGGCACCCCATTCCTCATCCTGGTATGCATGGTCCCCTCACCCCCCAATCCTGGTATGTATGGTACCCCCTCATCCCTATCCTGGTATGCATGGTACCTGCTCATCCATATCCTGGTATTCATGGTCCCCTCACCCCCCAATCCTGGTATGCATGGTCCCCTCCCCTCCAATCCTGGTATGCATGGTCCCCTCCCTCCCAATCCTGGAATGCATGGTCCCCTCACCCCCCAATCCTGGTACGCATGGTCCCCTCCCCCAATCCTGGAATGCATGGTCCCCTCACCCCCCAATCCTGGTATGCATGGTCCCAGCCCCCAATCCTGGAATGCATGGTACCCTCACCCCCCAATCCCGGTATGCATGGTGCCCTCATCCCCCATCCTGGTATGCATGGTCCCCTCACCCACCAATCCTGCTATGCATAGTCCCCTCACCCCCCAATCCTGGTATGCATGGTCCCATCCCCCCAATCCTGGAATGCATCGTCCCCTCACCCCCAATCCTGGTATGCATGGTCCCCCCTCATCCCTATCGTAGGATGTATGGTACCCCCTCACCCCCTAATCCTGGAATGCATGATACCCTCATCCCCAATCCTGGTATACATGGCACCCCTTAGCTCCCATTTCTGGTATGCGTCGTACCCCTCACCCCCTATCCTGGTATGCATGGTACCCGTCACCCCCTATCCAGGTATGCATGGTCCTTTCACCCCCTTCCTGGTATGCATGGTCCCCTCACCCCCAATTCTGATATGCATGGTCCCCTCACCCCGAATCCTGATATGCATGGTCCTCTCACCCCCTATCCTGGTATGCATGGTGTCCTCACTCCCCAATATTGGAATGCATGGTCCCCTCACCCCCCAATCCTGGTATGCATGGTCCCCTCACCCCCCAATCCTGGTATGTATGATCCCCTCACCCCCCAATCCTGGTATGCATGGTCCCCCCTCATTTCTATCGTAGGATGTATGGTACCCCCTCAACCCCCAATCCTGGTATGCATGGTCCTCTCACCCCTAATCCTGGTATGCATGGTCCTCTCCCCCCCCCAATCCTGATATGCATGGTCCCCTCACCCCCAATCTTGGAATGCATGGTCCCCTTAACCCACAATCCTGATATGCATGGTCCCCTCACCCCCCTTTCCTGATATGTATGGTCCCCCTCACCCCTATTAAACTGCACACATGTAAAAAAAAAAAACATTTATACTCACCTTCTTCCCTGTGCTCCAGCGCTGTCCCCTTCTGGCGTAGGCTGGGGGAGGAGTGTGGCGCCGGAGTACGCGCATGCCGATACCGCGCTGTCCGGCGCCATATTGCTGAAGACACACTGCAAATGTGTCTTCAGTAACATGGCGCCGGATAGCGCTATGCGCGTGCGTGATTCCGACGCACACTCCTGGCCCGGTCTCCGGCAAAGAAGCGCCACGGCAACGCTCCTCCCAGTCAGGTAAGTATGTAGGTATGGCGCCGGAGATCGCGGTATGCATTCAGTGCCAACGCGTACCGCCATCTCCGGCGCCATACACACTCCTCACCGCTGGATGCCGTCTTATGTCTGGAGCCAGACTGCGCAGGCGCGTTGCGCTTGCGCAGTCTATAAAGGCTTCAGACAGAGTGATGCTTACAGCGTTATATTATAGATACCGTTGGGGCTTCCCCTTTGCTCTGTCCTTTTCAGCACACAACAAAACCTACATGTGCATGTCTGTTGTGTTATGGTAGCTGAGGAGAATAAGCAAAAACGGCAATACACCAGAGAGGCTGGAACCTATTGGATTGCAGTACCCTGAACTAACCACACAACTAGAGGTAGCCGTGGAGCGTTCCTACGTTGATCCTAGACGCCTCGTCACAGCCTGAGAGATAACTACACCTAAAGGCAGAAAGATGAAAGCTATCTGCCCCGGAGCAGATCCCCAAAGAAAATAGGAAGCCCCCAAACATGTAATTGCGGTTAGACAAGAAGATAGCACGGACACAGACAGAAAACAGAATGAGCAAAAGCTGGGGCCCAATCTGTCTAGACAGAAAAGTACAGGAAAGGATACTCACTGCAATCCAAAAAAAAATCCTAAAAAATACCAACTCTTCTGATTGCAAAAACACCTGAGATCACACGATCTCTACCACCTAAAATCAGATCTCTGGTGTAACAAAACTTAGACGCAGCCACTGAAAAAACAGGAAAAAGCAAATGAACAAATAACAGTGGCTTCAGCTAAACTGAGAGGAGCACAAGCCCCCGGAGGGGACCTGGCTGACCTCCACAGAAGTGCAGGGAACAATGCAAAAAGCAAGCACAAAAATAAAAGCAGAAAATATCTTATCTGATAGCAGAAGATGCAGGCAAGACTCAGCAAACTTCCAAATGAACCAGGAACCACAATTGAGACAAGAACAATTGATCACCGGCAACCATCATGGGAGGGAACCTCCCTTATATCAGACCAGTCAGCGATCCCAGATTGCCATTCCTCGCTGAAAGGCTCAGTACTGTCTGTAACCACCAGAGGGAGCCTCTGCTCAGAAACCATCTCTAGCATATTCATAACAGTACCCCCCCTTGAGGAGGGGTCACCGAACCCTCACTTGTGCAACCAGGCCGATCAGGATGAGCTCAGTGATAGGCACGGATCAGTCTCCTAGCATGGATGTCCGAAGCAAACACCCAAGAATTGTCCTCCTGACCATAACCTCTCCACTTAACCAAATACTGGAGTTTCCGTCTAGTAAAACGAGAATCCAATATTTTCTCAACCACATACTTCAGATTGCCCTCAACCAAAACAGGGTCAGGAGGCGCAGCCATAGGAACCACTGGCTCGACAAACCTCTTCAATAAGGACTTATGGAACACGTTATGGATCTTAAATGTCCCTGGAAGAAGCAAACGGAAGGAAACAGGATTAATAATCTCCATGATCTTATAAGTTCCAATGAACCTAGGCTTAAACTTTGGAGATGCAACCCTCATAGGGATATTTCTTGAGGACAACCAAACCAAGTCCCCCACTTTAAACCGAGGACCATCAGTCTTATGCCGGTTGGCAAACCATTGGGCCTTCTCCTGAGAGAGAGACAACTTCTCCACTACCTGGTCCCAAATCTGCTGCATTCGCTCCACAACAGAGTCAACACCCGGACAGACAGAAGCCTCCGCCTGTCCCGAAGAAAATCGAGGGTGAAACCCAAAATTGCAGAAAAATGGAGACATCAAGGTGACAGAGCTAGCCCTATTATTAAGAGCAAACTCAGTCAAAGGCAAAAAAGAGACCCAGTCATCTTGATCAGCAGACACAAAACATCTCAAATAAGTCTCCAAGGTCTGGTTTGTTCTCTCGGTTTGTCCATTGGTCTGAGGATGAAAAGCAGAAGAGAAAGATAATTGAACACCAAGTTTAGAACAAAGTGTCCTCCAAAATCTGGAAACAAACTGGACTCCTCTGTCAGACACAATGTTCTCCGAAATGCCATGTAACCGAACCACGTGCTGAAGGAACAAAGGCACCAATTCGGAGGAGGAAGGTAACTTAGGTAATGGCACAAGATGTATCATCTTGGAAAACCTATCACAGATTACCCAGATAACGGTCATTCTCTGAGAAACAGGGAGGTCGGAAATAAAATCCATAGAGATATGGTCCATGGCCTCTTGGGCACAGGTAATGGCATTAACAAACCACTAGAGCGAGAGCAAGGCTTGGAGCGAGAGCAAGTCCCGCAGGACTGCACAAATTCCCTGACGTCACGAGACAAAGTAGGCCACCAAAAGGACCGACTCACCAAGTCTCTAGTACCAAAAATCCTGGGATGACCAGCCAACGGGAACAATGAATCTCAGACATCACACTCTTCTTCCACTGAACCTCCCTTATATCAGACCAATCAGCGATCCCAGATTGCCATTACTCGTTGAAAGGCTCAGTACTGTCTGTAACCACCAGAGGAGCCTCTGCTCAGAAACCATCTCTAGCACATTCATAACACAGGTCGTTAGAGAAAGGTAAACTGGCACTGAGTCAAGCTGGCATTTCAGAACTGGATACCCCTCAACCACTACCACCCCGGCAACCAAGTCCTGCGAGAGAGTGGACAGAGGTCCGTAGATTGGGCCGTCAGCAATCGAATGTCACCTGATTGACATCAACCTACATAATCATTCTCATTGGGGTGTGAACCTCTTCCTTTACACCGGAGGGTCTTCTATGGACCAAGCAGGTCTTGTTGGAACCGTTGACCTCCTCTGGTTGATGTTGATTCTTATCTCTTTTAGCTGTTTCGTTCTGATTACAAAAATGTTTGCTTAGAGCATTTGGGACTGCCTGTTGAATAAGATGGCTTCAATTGTAGCGGAATTCTACTACAAGCAGGGGCCTCGCCTGTGGGATATTCCATGTTGCCCAAAACTAGTGATTTTTGGTTTGTCCTTGAAAATAAGGGCACGAGATCACTATGCGAATTGGACTTGCAGTCCATTTAATGCTATATGGTTACTGTTCATTTGGTGTCTGTGTCTTCCCTCCCTTCTGTTTTTCCCATTTGTCTTCCCATAGGTATGATTATATTTGCTGCTCTTTTTAGTACCAAGATCTCTACATGGTAACTTATTCAAGTTCTCGCTTTCATGCATATGGGGTGAATAGTCAGGGCGTTTTCATTATTTAGCATCCCAAATCTAGCCAAACATGTGTAGGGTCCTTTCACATAATGTAAGGGCTTCAACTCCCCTTTAAAACGCAAAAAGGCCTTCCTGGATTAACAAAAACATAGCCCGGATATTATTTGTCTCCAGTAGACCCATTTCTTCAATTGTTTATGCCCATAGTATTTTGACTCAGCCTACTCTCGCTTTATTGTGTTTACCTGGGACCATAAGACGAGAGGAGTAGCTATTTTCCTTAAAAATAGTTTCCCTTTAAAATTGGTAAACACTTACACAGATCAAGAGGGTAGATTTTTTTATTCTGCAAGGAACGTTACAGGGACAAAATATCTGTAAAAATATCTGTATTGTAAATACTGTATATACTCCCTTATAAGCCGAGATTTTCAGCCCATTTTTTAAGGCTGAAAGTCCCCCTCTTGACTTATACGCGAGTCGTATACCGGGGGTCGGCGGGGGAGCGCGAATGTCAGATCATACTTACCCCCAGCCGGCGCATCTCTGCGGCCCCCCTGCTTCTCCCACGATCTCAGGCTCCTTCCTACGATGGTCACGTGGTACTGCTCATTAAAGTCATGAATTTGCACATATTCATGACTTTAATGAGCGGTACCACGTGACCGCTGTAGGAAGGAAGAGCTGCCGGAGACCGCGAGAGAAGAGCAGAGCGGCTGCAGAGACGCGCCAGGAGGGGGTGAGTATATGGATATTCACCTGTCCCAGGTCCACCGCTGCACACCGCTGTGTCCTTCCAGTCCTCTGGCTGTGATGTTCAGGCAGAGGGCGCAATGAAGTAGTTAGTGGACGCCACGCCCTTCGCCTGAACAGTCACTGACAGAAGGACCCGGAAGACGGAGCAGCGCGCAGCGGTGGACCGTTACAGGTGAATATCTCAGGTGCCGGGGCCCTGAGCGAGCGGTGACACCTACACCTGTCCCCCATAGCGTGGCGGTGTCCCCGCCTGCTCAGGACACCGGCACCTGGCCCCCAGCGACGAGAGGTGAGTATGTCATTTTTTTTTCCTTTGCAGCAGCAGCGGCATATGGGGCCTATACTATGGAGCATATGGGGCATAATCTATGGAGCATATTTGGCATAATCTATGGAGCATATGGGGGCATAATCTATGGAGCATATGGGGCATATACTATGGAGCATATGGGGCATAATCTATGGAGCATATGGGGGCATAATCTATGGAGCATTTTATGGGGGCATAATCTATGGAGCACCATATGGGGTATAATCTATGGAGCATCATATGGGGGCATAATTTATATGGAGCATCTTATGGGGTCATAACTTATGGAGCTGCATATGGGGCATATTATTCTATAGAGCATTTTATGGGGCCATTATTAACCTTTATGCAGCGTTATATGGGGAGTATTTTGTATGGAGCATCTTATGGGGCCATCATTAACTGTATGGAGAATTATATAGGGCTCCTGATTCAATATGGATATTCAAAAACATTTAACCTACTGATGTCTCAATTAATTTTACTTTTATTGGTATCTATTTTTATTTTTGTAATTTACTTGTAGCGCCTGCATTTTCCACCGTAGGCTTATACGCAAGTCAATAAGTTTTCCCAGTTTTTTGTGGCAAAATTAGGGGGGGTCGGCTTATACCCGGGTCTGCTTATACATGAGTATATATGGTAGTTATCTCCCAGCCTTGGCCCAATTTTCGTTTTTTAAGCTGATATTAGCTAAACTCAACACGTTTTCATTTATTTACCTGATCTGGTGTGGCGACTTTAACTTCACTATTAACTCTTTCCTGGATAGTAGTGCTACAAAACGCTGTGATATTGCTAAAATAGAGCAGAAAAAAACTCTGAGTCTCATGAAAGAAAATCACTTAGCGGACCTCTGGAGGGAATTTAATGGAGTGTCAAGGGGCTATACTTACTACTCTCCAGCACATAAAACGCATTCTAGAATTTACCTCCATTTGACCACAGCTACCTCGCTCCTAACAGTTCTTTATAAGCGTTACATACCCTCCTCGTGGTCGGACCATGATGCGGTTATCTCAGTTTTTAAATTTAATATAACCACAGCTAGACTTTATAGATGGAGGTTAAACGAGTCTGTCCTTGCTCACCCTGTTAATGTCACTGCTATAAGAGAGGATTTAAGTTTCTTTGAAATTAACACAACGGAGGAGTCCTCTCTTGGAGTAGTCTGGCTTGCACACAAAAAATATATTACCGGATCCTTGATTAAGTTAGCAGCCAACAGGAAAAAAGAATGGTCTGAGTTACAGTCCAGATTGCAAAACAAACTGCAAAAGTTAGAATTGGCCAACCAACTTTCTACTTCCCTATACTTAACTAAACAAATTGTAAAGTATGGTGTACAGTTCATATAGCGTCTTGTGCTTGGGTGCGAGGAAAACACATGAGACACAGGTTTGATATAGAAGGACTTGTATTACTTCATACAAGTGGCAAAAAGGGTCACACAGTTTGCAGGTACAGAAGCAGGAGACACAGCAGGCCAGAGTAACTTAAGCTCAGCAATAACTCTCCACAACAGGTTCAGGATCTCTTCTCTGTTACCGTAATTCCATGCAAACGTGGATTTATCAAATAGCAGGTTTCCAGAGTCCACAAGTGTTCCAAAGTTCCTCAGTAGGAAATAGCTGGAGTACAAAGTCTAAGGTTTCCAGGAGTCAGGTCACAGGCTCACTGCAGGCTTGATTCTGAAGCACTGATTGCTCAGCTGAGGCTGCTTAAGAAGCAAGAGGGAGAGAATCAGGGCGGGAACATGAAAGCTGGAAACTCCATATTGACTGAGGGCAAGATAGCTGCAGCAAGACAGAAAGCAAAATGGCCGACGGAAAAACTGAGTTTCAAGAAACATGTACAAAGAACCTTACATTACTCCCCCCTTAGGGACAACCTCCGGATGACCTCAGACCAGGCTTGTCTGGGTACCTCTGATGAAACTGGCGGAGCAAGCGAGGAGCATTAACGTTATTGACTGGTTCCCATGAGTTGTCCTCCACTGGGTAGCCCTGCCATTTAATCAAATATTGTAACTGATTTCTGTACAACCTGGAATCTAGAATCCTTTCCACCCAAATTCTTCCTGACCATCGACTAGCACTGGGTCAGGGCAAGGAGAAGAACGTCCAGGAAACGTATTGGGTGTTGCAGCCTTTAGTAGGGATACATGAAAGACAGGGTGGATTCTCATAGTTCTGGGCAGTTGAAGACGACAAGCAACGGCACTTATAATTTTACTGATTTTATAGGGTCCAATGTACTTATGTCCCAACTTAGACGATGGAATCCTTAACTTAAGATTTCTGGTTGACAGCCAGACCAAGTCTCCTACCTTGAAAGCTGGTGCAGGTTTACGAAATTTATCTGCTGCTTTCTTGTACCTTTCCTGAGCCAATTCCAGATTTTCCTTTAGAAGATCCATATTCTTTTGTAAAGACGTGATTCTTTCAGCCACTGCTGGCAAGGGCGTTTCTATGGGAAATCGAGGAAGAATGTTAGGATGATAACCTAAATTGGAGTAAAAAGGAGACTGCTTAGTGGAGGCGCTCTGAGAGTTGTTATAAGAGAACTCAGCCAGTGGAAGTAGATCCACCCAATCATCCTGTAGGTGGCAGATAAAGCAGCGGAGATACTGCTCCAGGGTCTGATTGGTTCGTTCTGTCTGTCCATTAGTCTGGGGATGAAAAGCAGAAGAAAGGTTTACTTTAATGTCCAATGCGGCACAGAAATTTTGCCAAAACCTTGAAGTGAATTGCACCCCTCGATCCGAAATGACCTCATCCGGTACTCCATGTAAGCGAAACACATTCTTAATCATCAAATCTGATGTCTGTTTTGCAGTGGGTAAGCCGACACAAGGGGATAAAATGAGCTGCCTTTGTTAAACGATCAACCACCACTAGAATGGTGTTCTTCCCTTGAGAGGTTGGTAACTCCACAATGAAGTCCATAGAAATGGATCCCCACGGGCGGGACGGGTGGGAAGGGGTTGCAACAGACCAGTTGGTGAGGAGCGAGGTGTTTTGCATCTTGCACAGACTTCACATGAAGTGACATAGTTTAAAACATCTTTCCTGTAAGTGGGCCACCAAAAGAAACGAGAAAGAAATTCCTGTGTCTTTAGAATTCCTCTATGCCCAGCTATCTTGGAATCGTGGATGAGTTGCAATACTCTCAATCTGACTGTTTCAGGTATATACAGACGTTGTCCCTGAATCCACACACCATTTTTAAAGACAAGACTTACGTCCCTTGGGGTTGTGCCAACAAGGAATCCGCATGGTATGCTTCCTTGATGTCCTTAAGTAGGTCTTGATTATGAATCACTCCCAGGAATCTAGAGTCAGGAAGAATAGTCTTAGGAGGAGTAAGTGGACGGGTCTCTGCTGAATGAATCCTAGAGAGTGCATCAGCCTTTCCATTGCGCGATCCTGGCCTATAAGAAATTACAAAATTAAATTGGTTTAGGAAAAGATTCCAGCGAGCCTGGCGAGGAGTCAGGCACTTAGCCGACCTGATAAATTCAAGGTTACGATGGTCTGTCAGGACTGACTATTTGCTGTGCAGCTCCCTGAAGAAGGTGTCTCCATTCTTTGAAGGCGGCAATAATGGCCAACAACTCTCTATTGCCCACATCGTAGTTCCTCTCAGCCGAAGACAACTGCTGGGAAAAGAAGGCACAGGGATGCAAGACATTCTTCTCACCTGTTCTCTGAAAGAGTATAGCTCCAACGGCACAGTCTGAAGCATCCACCTCTATTATGAAGGCAAGTTCGGGTTGGGATGTACTAAGATAGGTGCGGTGGTAAATTTATCCTTTAGACGGAAAATGCTTCCTGGGCTTGGGGGGTCCAGGAGAACCTAGACTCTTTCCGGGTAAGTTGGGTGATAGGTGACACTACCTCAGAGAAATTCCTAATGAAACGTCTATAGAAGTTGGCAAACCCGATGAAGCGCTGCACCTCCTTCACATTTCTAGGAATTGGCCAATCCTTGATGGCTTGGGTCTTGCTTCCATCCATACTAATCCCTTGTGTAGACAGTACATACCCCAGAAATTGAATTTCGGTCCTATGGAATTCACACTTTTCAAGTTTGATGTAAAGATGGTTTTGTCTTAGACGTTCTAAGACCATTCTCACATGTCCATGATGTTCCTCTGTGGAGTTAGAAAAAATTAGAATATCATCCAGATAAATCACCACGAATGTATCTAGGAGATCCCTGAAGATGTCATTCACCAAGTGTTGGAAAGTGGCTGGGGCGGTACTCAGACCAAAAGGCATAACCAGATATTCAAAGTGTCCATAGCGTGACCTGAATGCAGTCTTCCATTCATCCCCAGGTCTAATACGGACCAAGTTATAGGCCCCATGGAGATCCAGTTTAGAGAAAATTTTGGCATGCCGCACTCTCTCCAATAACTCAGGGATTAAAGGCAATGGATAACGGTTTCTAATAGTAACCTTATTGAGTTCCCTATAGTCTACGCAGGGTCTCAGAGATCCATCTTTCTTCTTCACAAAGAAGATGGGTGCACCTGCAGGAGATGAAGAGGGGCGTATGAAGCCCTTGGCTAGATTTTCGTCTATGTAATCCTTTAAAGCCTTTAGCTCGGGCCCCGCCAGGGGTAGATCTTACCAAAAGGTATCTCTGCTCCAGGCAATAATTCAATTGGACAATCATATGGACGGTGAGGGGAAAGCTGGTCAGCGTTCTTCTTGTCACATAAATCCACATAGTCCTGGTATACAGCTGGTAGTTCAGGGACTGACATGGTTCCTTTAGGAACAGAGCAAGCTGAAACTTCTGGACTCATCTGTTTCTCTGGAAAGTGTAATTCCTTGGTCTCCCAGTTAATGGTAGGGTTCTGAGCCTGCAGCCATGGTAGCCCTAGAATAATGGGAAAGTGGGGAGAAGAGATAAACATAAAGGACAGTTTCTCTTGATGATCTTTACCCATAAGGACCCTCAAAGGCTCCGTTTCCTGATCCACTGGTCCAGAGGTCAGCAGGGAGCCATCCACAGTCTCCATCTGTACTGGAGTAGTCTTCTTCACTGAACGTATCCCCCGTTTCAGAGCAATAGAGATATCCATAAAATTTCCACTTGCCCCTGAGTCGATCATAGCAGAGCTAGACACCCAGACTGAGTCAACCCAGAGTTTGATGGAAAGGAAGCAATGAGAATTGTTTTTCTTACAACTCAGCTGGGACAACCGCTGAGGAAACTTGAAAAATTGCAGCGTTTACACAGTCATCGTCCTCAGAAGTGACGGAGTTTAAGTCAGAGAAATCAATATCTGTTGCTGCAGATCTCTCTGGAGCCTGAGGCTCGGACCTGACAGATCTCCTCTCGCAACACTCACAGTGAATGACTGCTGCAGTAGTCTTACGAGAACGCTGGGGCAGTTTATAATGAAGTGCCCTGACTTACCACAGTAGAAACATAGATTTTCCTTTAAACGATGTTCTTTGCGTGCATCACTAACCCGTCTTTGTAAAGAGTCCACCTGCATGGGTTCAGGTTCAGGTTCCCGTGTGATCCTACTCAAAGGTTCCTTAGCTGGGGAGAAAGGTAGGAAAAGGTTAGTGCGATTACTTTCGAACCATCTCTCTTGCCTGCGTTCAGTCAGACGAGCATCAATATGGATGCAGTAGTTAATAAAGTCACCTAACGCAGTGGGAGGGTCGGCACGAGCAAGTTCATCCTTAATCAGTGGAGACAACCCTTTTCGAAAAATAGATTTTTTGGCGGAACTGTCCCAAGTGGTATCGAGGGCCCATCTCCTGAAATCCAAGGCATATTCGGCTACTGAGCGCTTACCTTGGCGCAAAGTTAACATGGCTGCTTCAGCTGTTGCACCTCGATTGGGGTCATCAAACACCTGCCCCATGGCTGAAATGAAAGCATCAAGATGATCCAAACATTCATCCTCAGTCTCAATCAGAGGGTTTGCCCACATCAAAGCCTTGTTGGTAAGCAACATGATTATAGTAAGCACTTTAGATCGTTCAGTGGGAAATTGTGAAGCATGTGCAGAAAAAAAAAGACTGCATTGGTTAATAAATCCCCTGAATTTCTCACGTTCACCGCCAAAATGAAAAGGGGGTAACTTGGGAATCCCAGAACTCGGGGTTATGGCAGGAGCCTGGACTCGTTCCTCTAGAACCTCAATCCTGGCTCGTAAATCCTGGGTAGTTTGTCCAAACACTTGCAAATTGTGATTAGTGAGGTCCTGTAGGTTTGCAAAACGGGTCTTTATAGTCTGTATATCTGCAAGGATTGTATCAGTCACTCCGCAAAGCTCCTTTATGCGAGCCTCCATCTTCCAGATCTTTTAAGACAGGAGTACTGGAAGGAGAAGAGAAAAAAAAAAAAAAAACAATAGTGTTTACCTGTGGTAACACTGCAGAGTAAAATTAAGGGAATGTGCTCACCTGGAATGGTTGTGAGAAGTCACAACCACTGTCATCACAGAAAGTATAACCGGACATCTGATATCCACAGTCACAGCAGACACAGCCTTCCCAGACCCAGCAGACACTAACGTTTGGCTTCAGAATCTTGTAAAGTATGGTGTACAGTTCATATAGCGTCTTGTGCTTGGGTGCGAGGAAAACACATGAGACACAGGTTTGATATAGAAGGACTTGTATTACTTCATACAAGTGGCAAAAAGGGTCACACAGTTTGCAGGTACAGAAGCAGGAGACACAGCAGGCCAGAGTAACTTAAGCTCAGCAATAACTCTCCACAATAGGTTCAGGATCTCTTCTCTGTTACCGTAATTCCATGCAAACGTGGATTTATCAAATAGCAGGTTTCCAGAGTCCACAAGTGTTCCAAAGTTCCTCAGTAGGAAATAGCTGGAGTACAAAGTCTAAGGTTTCCAGGAGTCAGGTCACAGGCTCACTGCAGGCTTGATTCTGAAGCACTGATTGCTCAGCTGAGGCTGCTTAAGAAGCAAGAGGGAGAGAATCAGGGCGGGAACATGAAAGCTGGAAACTCCATATTGACTGAGGGCAAGATAGCTGCAGCAAGACAGAAAGCAAAATGGCCGACGGAAAAACTGAGTTTCAAGAAACATGTACAAAGAACCTTACACAAATCCAAGATACAAAATTACAACTGGACACTATTCTTACTACCAAGACGGAGAGGGCTCTAACTTGGACTAAAGCTACATTTATAAACATGCCAATAAGCCTAATAAGATGCTAGCCCGTAAGCTCAGAGTGAAAGAGTCTCTCAATATTATATCTTCCATAAAAGACAGGGTCAGGTTTCGGACCACCATTTATAAAAGTGTTATAAGTTTTTAAAGTGTTATAAAGTGTCATTTATAACACTTTTAATGAGTATAACCAGAGGCTGTAGTCGCCCCCTACCTCACTATTGTAGTCATTTCTTCACAAACTACATTTACCCAAATTGACTGAGTCCGCAACACAACAACTTCAATTAGATATTTCAGAGGAAGAAATAGTCTCAACAATCAAAATGTTAAAAAAAGGAAAGGCCCCAGGACCAGACGGTCTTACGGCAATATATTACAAAAAATTTAGCAAAACGCTTATACCCCGTATGAAATATCTTTGTAATACGCTTTTAAATGGCTCATAGTTACCCCCCGAGTTTTACGTGGCGCATGTGACTGTGATTCCCAAACCTAAGAAAAATCGCCTCCTCACAAAAAATTATAGACCTATATCTCTCTAAACATTGACTTAAAAATATTTACATCCATCTTAACTAACAGGATCAATAAAATTCTCCCTTATCTTATTCATCGGGATCAGGTTGGCTCGATACCAATGCGACAGGCCCCGGATAATATTAGGAGGATATTAAATATTATTCATACAACTAATCTAATTATACTTTTGCAGGGTGCAGTTGGGCCCTAATGGTTCTGTACACTGTGGCCTCTGATCACACTGGATGCATTATAGTTAGCACTGGGCAGCCCGCATAAGGCGTCATTAATAGGCTGTGAACCAGACGCTCTGCAATCCTAGTGTGAACATTGCCATATACAGATTGTACTTTTGTGCACTGGTGTACCACACGGCCAATCCCTGATTGAAGGCTGGCTGTTTAATTTGGTATTAATGCACCTGTGTAGTCGCCATTTTACTTGGGTCCGCTGCACTCTGTCAGTGCATCAATATTGAGGCCTTTTCAGACAGGTAAGCATCTCTGTCTGTTTTTGGTGGTGTTTTCTTGAATTTTGGATTTTTTTAATCCGCTTTTTGTGGTTTTGATCTTTGATACCAATACGACAGGCCCCGGATAATATTAGGAGGACATTAAATATTATTCATACAACTAATCTGCATCGAAAGCGACTCTTGCTGTTAGACTTAGATATCGAGAAGGCTTTTGACTCGGTGTCCAGGACATATCTTTTCACGGTCCTGTCTGAATTTGGGTTCTCTCCTAAACTTATAACGTGCCTTCAATTGTTATATGACAATCTCATTGCCTATTTAAAATCTCACGTCGACACATCCCACTCCAATTAATATTCAGAGGGGTACTAGGCAAGGCTGCCCTCTATCCCCAGCTCTTTTTGCACTTGAAATGGAACCTATTGTGGAAGCAATAAGGGGAGACCAAAATATATTAGGCCCCGAGAATTTGGGAGATCAATATAAAGTTAGCCTCTTCGCAGATGATCTCCTTCTAGCATTAATAAACCCTCATACTACACTTCCTCATCTATTTTCCCTTCTTTACGAATTTGAGAAAATCTCTGGTTAAAAGATAAATATTGATAAATCCGAAGAGTTATTTGTAAATTTTCCAAAGACGGAGCAAACTAACATAGCATCCCAATTTGGGTTTATACGCAAGGAACATTATCTAACATATCTTGGTATCAACTTAACTGTCAATAGATCTTCTTTGTTTAAGTGGAATTACACTCCATTGATCCAAAGCTTTCAGACAGATCTGAATAGATGGGCATCCTCGAAGTTATACTGGCTTGGCAGAATACATGCTTTAAAAATGGTATCACTACCACGCTTCCTATATCTATTTAGATCCCTCCCAATTGTGGTACCTACTAGAACGTTTACCCATTTACACTCTGTGATGTCTAAGTTTCTTTGGCTGGGAAAAAATACCCAGAATTGCACAAAAAATTATGTTCCTTCATAGGAAAGAAGGAGGTTTATCCATCCCTAATTTTGCACTCTATTATAAGTTGGCACAGATTGCCCAACTAATCAATACTTGCTCACACACCAATAGACCGAGATGGGTTATTTTTGAATAATTTCTCTCCAAACCATTTTCTTTGCCAGGCCTAGTGTGGTCCACAGACCGTCTTCCACGGGGGTTAATGATTGTGGCGCCTTACACAGTCCACTCGTTGCTTCTTTGGAGGAAGGTGCGATTTAAATATAAATTACAATCAAGTCCTCTCCCTTGACAGCTATATTACAAAACCCTATGTTTCCACCAGGCCTTGAACCACAAATTTTTTCATGGTGGAAGTTGAAAGGAATTCATATACTTAAGCATTTGTGCTCCCCATTTAATATCTTGTTTGACAGACAGGAATTTGTTCAAAAATTTGATCCCCCAGTTAGGGAGATTATACGAATGAACCAGATCTTCCATTTTGCAAAACAAATCCTCCCGAGTGGAACTTCTCTCAGGGCAACGAGCTTCGAAAATAAATGTCTAAATGAACCATTGGGCAGGGGAACGATCTCGTTGATCTACTCTGTCATAAGCTATCCGCAAGATGATAAAAAATTAAAATATATGTTGCAATGGGAAGAGGATCTGGGGTTTGAAAAGTCAATTGATGAATGGTATCGTAGCTGTGATACCTTATCGAAAGGTAGTCATCAAACTTCCCCCATAGAGACTTCCTTGAAAGTTTTACACAGAGTATACTATGTACCGGAAAAAATTTACAACATTTTCCCTAATGTCTCGGGAGATTGTTTTAGAGGATGTAAAACACTTGGTGATATGAAACACATCTGGTGGTCTTGTACAGTGGTTTCTGGGGTTTGGAAGAAGGTGGAGCGTCTGATAGCACAGATGTTTGGTGTGCCGATTGTTCTGGATCCTTCTACTCTCTTATTGGGATCCAGACCTTCGCAGCTTCCAATAAGTTTCCATAAACTAGTGAATTATTTATGTATGGTCACTAAAATCCATATCGCAGCGAGTTGGAAATCGCCCTAACTGTCAATATCTATGGTAAAGGAAAAAAATGAATGATATCATGTTATATGAAAGAATAGAAGTGGATCACACGCCAGGGCAGTGGGATACTCGGTACCGGGCCGGTGTATTGAAGGGATGTGTCACAGCGGCAGTGACCCGGTCCGTGACCCTGGGCTCCAATAAAAGGGGATTATTTACAGGGGATGTTTAGAGTTTATAGTAAGGTATTCGTGACGCCACCTGTGGTATCTGGTCAATGGTGACCAGCGCTGCGGTGCAGATCCTCTGGGATAGGTGGTGAGATGCAGCAGAGTTGGTACAGCCTCCCACAGGTGAGGCTATGGGATCCCAGGCCTGGTAGATGTAGTAAAAGGTGGTAATGGTGCTGGGAGATGTAGCTGAGTGTAATAGGTGACGCAGAAAGAAACTGAGAAACAGTCAGCGAGTTGCAGTTTCCAAAGCTTTACTTACAGTTTGGCAGGCAAAGTATCCAGGGCATTGAATACAGATCGTACTGGAGTAGGTTGGCCTGAAAGCAGTTTAGGATCCCCTTACTACAGGTGGGATGTGAGATCTCCTTCCTAGCGCTGTTCTGTGAGGCACTGGCCGCTATAAGCTCCGTCCAATTCCTCTTTCTCTCTCTCTTATTTAAGTTGAACTTCACTCTCATAACAGGCAGCTGTAACCTGTTTCAGGAATCACTCTCTATGGAGTCTCCGGCTCACATGTGCTGCTGCTTTGAAGAAGAGTCTTAATTGGGACAGAGAACCTGCCGTCCTCTGCCCTCTGGATTCTGATGCTGGGACTTTACTGCACCATCTCAGCCTCAGACTCCCGGGGTCCGGTCTCTGGTGCTCAGAACTGGGGGTGAGCTATCTATAGCCCCTCTTCCCCAGCTTGTCTCCATACGTCTGTCCTCTCTCGTCCCTCCAGCTACACTTCTCACTCCTCCCCAGCCAGAATATTCCAGGGAAGCTCCCCTCAAATCAGGTGTTTGAGCTCCCCCTTCTGGTCTGGAGTCAGAAAGGTGTTGTATGCTGTGTTACCTGCTAAGGGATCCCTCTTTGCCTTCAGGCATGACATCACCCTCCCCTGGAGGAAGGCAACATCACTGTGGCAACCAAACTCCTGGGGTGCCACATTCCCCCCTAGTGCAATTCAGTACTCCCGGACCGAGGAAACATAAAGAAAAACATATAACTATTTACAGGAATTATAACATTAAATATATACATTTGGCGGAGTCTGAAATGGGGTGTCCTTTCTCACCCTAGCAAAGTACAATGTGAGGGACCCGCCTCAAACCCTCAACGTAGGCCAGGCGGTTTTTGTTCTGTGGTCATTAATATTAACTATTTACAAGTATTGTCCTGGTCACTCCGAGTCCAGTGACCCAATCGTCAATTTAAAGAATGAAATCTGAATGGTTAAAAGTTGCAATTATAAACATTAACTTATTTACATTACTAGAACAATAGCATGTTAGTCCATATACCTGGCTGGGATCTGACCTCTAGTACTACAGACTGATTTACGAAGTACAGGTGTCTCTAGTGATCTAGCCTGGTCTAGTATGTGTGTTGGTAAGCGGGGCAGTAACCTTCTGCGACTTCCTAGACTCACTGTGGGTGTGACAGATTCACCTCTAGCAGGTGGCAGATTTTCACATTCCAATGCAGGGGTGGCTTTTATCACTGGAACTTGTGAGTCGCCTGCAGGGCTATGGGGGGTGCTCGGACCCGAGCCCGTTGATTCCTATGGGGGATGCCATGGTGACCACGGCTCTAACTCAGACTAACTCACTTTCTACTGTTATGAATGTGCAGGAGATGGTTTCTGAGCAGAGGCTCCCTCTGGTGGTTGCAGACAGTACTGAACCTCACAGCGAGGAATGGCAATCTGGGATCACGGACTGGACAGATATAAGGGAGGTTCCCTCCCATGATGGTCGCCGGTGATCAATTGTTCTTGTCTCAATTGTGGTTCTTGGTTCATTTTGAAGTTGCTGGAGTCTTGCCTCACCTGCTGCTTTCAGATAAGATATTTTCTGCTTTTCTTTTTGTGCTTGCTTTTTTCATAGTTTTCTGCACTTTTATGGAGGTCAGCCGGGTCCCCTTCTGGGGCCTGCGCTCCTCTCAATTTATCTGTAGCCACTGTTATTTGTTCATTTGCTTTTTCCTGTTTTTTCAGTGGCTGCGGCTTTGTTTTGTTACACCAGAGATCTGATTTAGGTGGTGGAGATCGTGTGATCTCAGGTTTTTTTGGCAATCAGAAGTGCTGGTATTTTTTAGGGTTTTTGTTGGATTGCAGTCAGAATTCTTTCCTGTACTTTTCTGTCTAGACAGATTGGGCTCCAACGTTTGCTCATTCTATTTTCTGTCTGTGTCCGTGCTATTTCTTGTCTAACCGCCATTATATGTTTGGGGGCTTCCTATTTTCTTTGGGGATCTGCTCCGGGGCAGATAGCTTTCATCTTTCTGCCTTTAGGTGTAGTTATCTCTCAGGCTGTGACGAGGCATCTAGGATCAACGTAGGAACGCTCCACGGCTACCTCTAGTTGTGTGGTTAGTTCAGGTTACTGCAATCCAATAGGTTCCAGCCTCTCTGGTGTATTACCGTTTTTGCTTTTCTCCTCAGCTACCCAAACATAACATCCTACCTTCACCCCCTTTTATATCCCAATCAGGGCTCCCTCTGGTGGGCTGAGGTAGGGTGAAGGTGTGTGAATGTAGTGAGACCTCTAGTGGAAGAATCCTTCGTGCACCCTTCTAGGATATGTGAAACCGAGCGCAGCTGGGCTCCACACTTGCAGTTCTTCAAGCTGATCCTGAGTCACTTCTCTTTCAGGTACTGCCGATTGGGCAAAGGTGAAGACGGGCACTACTATAGCCTGGTTTACTCTCGTCCAGTTTGACGGGAATGTCCTTTTCTCTGATCTTTCCCTTTAACTGGTCAGGGCACGATTTTAGCTGATCCCTGGACACTGCGGTGGAGTTTTCTCCTCCATCCTTACTGATAAGGCACACATTTGTATTGTCGAAGTCCGAGGGCATAATGGTATATGGCTCCGCTTCCCATTGTTCGTCAAGCTCGTGGAGTCACCTTTTCCTTTTTAGTACCTGTTCTCCAGGTGCCAAGGAACTGCAGGTGCATGCTGGTTGTAATTTCTTTCTTTTTTTTGTCTTGCCTGAGACAAACTCTTCTCTACACATTCTTGCACCTTGCGGTACTGTTGCTGCCGCTCAGTATCCCAGTCTGCATCTGGTGATGTTACCTCACGTGTCAGGACTCCCATGTCCAAATCAATTGGTAATTTGCCAGGTCTTGCTCTCATGAGGTAGCCCGGTGTACAGTAGGTAGTATTCACGGGAATGTGGTTGTAGAGATCCCCCAGATCTGGCAACTTTTCTGGCCACAAGTTTCTCTCTTCCAAGGGCAAGGTCTTCAAGAGGTCTATTACAACTTGGTTCATCTTCTCACACATGCCATTTGTCTGTGGATGGTATGGCGTTGTCCGGATTTTCTTGCAGCCGTACATGTTACAGACTCCTGGAACACTTCTGCTTCAAAGGCTGGGCCTTGGTCAGTAAGCACTCATTCAGGGTAACCATGTGGTAGACAAAAGTGTTGTTGGAATGCCTTGGCTGCTGTCTTTGCTGTTTGGTCCTTGACAGGCACGACTACCAGGAACCTTGAGTAGTGGTCAACAATGGTAAGAGCATAGACATAGCCTGACCGGCTTGGAGTTAGCTTCACATGGTCCAAGGCTACCAGTTCAAGTGGCTGTTTGGTGATTATTGGCTGCAACGGGGCTCGCTGGCTGTTGCAGTCTTTCCTTCGCAAGTTGCATGGTCCACACTCTCGGCACCAATCTTCAATGGCCTTCCTCATACCAATCCAATAGAATCTCTTGCGTAGTTGGACCTCTAACTTCTTCCATCCGAAGTGTCCTGCTCCATTGTGGTACGCTTCCAGGACCATTGATGCATCTCACCTCGGGACCACCACTTGCCAGACCAGTTCGTGAGTTCGGGCATTGACACTTCTCCGACACAGCTTTCCCTCATAGATGAACAGTCTGCCCTCTTCCTTCCACAGCTGTTGGGACTCTTGTGGGGCATCTGGACCAGGACACGAGTCAGCTTGTGCCAGTAGCTCCTTTACCAGGCGGACTGCGGGGTCGCTATCTTGCGTCTCTGCCCACTCATGGTGAGGCAACGGGTTTAATGTGGCCTCTCTTGTGATGTAGCGCTTGTTTTTCACCCCTTGAGCACGTTGGGTCGCAATTGGACGGTGGAAGGCTGGTATTCAATTTCTTCAAGTGTGTCCAGATCTTCTCCCCATCAGGTAAGTTGGGCATTCTGGAAAGCACATCAGCATTGGCATTCTTATGCCCCGCTCGGTACTTGATGGTGAATTTGTAGTTGGACAGCCGGGCCATACATCGCTGCTCCAGCGCACCTAGCTTTGCGGTTTCCAAGTGAGTCAGCGGATTGTTGTCCGTGAAGATGGTAAACTTTGCCGCAGCTAGGTAGTGTTTGAATCGCTCAGTCACAGCCAAAACGATGGCGAGGAACTCTAACTTGAAGGAGCTGTAGTTGTCAGGGTTCCTTTCAGTGGGATGAAGTTTCCTGCTGGCATTCTGTACCTGCGACAGCACTACTCCCAGTCCAACATTGCTGGCATCAGTATAGAGGATGAATGGTTGGTTATAGTCTGGGTAGGCCAGAACTTTATCCCCCGTAAGGGCCATCTTCAACAGAGTGAAGGATCTTTCCAGTTCGTCATTCCAATCAAACGTAGAACTTTTCTTTCTGGCCTTCTTGGGCTGGCCCACAAGGAGATTTTGCAGAGGTGCCGCTATTTCAGTGAAGCCCTTGATGAACCTTCGGTAGTAGCCTACCAACCCAGCGTATTTCATGGATGTTGTTGGGTCTCTGCCAGTCCTGGAAAACAGTGACCTTGTCAGGGTCTGGTGCCACACCTTCTGCGCTCACTACGTGGCCTAGTTACTGCACCTTGGGCTTCAGGAGGTAGCATGTGGACGGCTTCACCTTTAGGCTAAATTTGGATAGGGGCCAGGTGTTCCAAATGTTCCTCATAGGTCTTGGAGAAGACAATGATGTCATCAAGGTACAACAGAACTGTCTCAAAGTTCATGTGTCCAAGACAGCACTCCATCAACCTCTGGAACGTTCCTGGCGCGCCGCAAAGCCCAAACGGCATGTAGTTGAACTCCGAGAGGCCCATTGGTGTTGCAAAGGCGGTCTTCTCTTTGTCTGCCTCTGCCATGGAAACCTGCCAATACCCACTGGTGAGATCTAAGGTAGAGAAATAGTTAGCAGTTCTCAGTGCAGCTAGTGATTTCTCTATCCTAGGTAACAGATAGGCATCTTTGTGGGTAATGCTGTTAAGTTTCCTGTAATCAACACACATCCTCATTGTACCATCTTTCTTTCTAACAAGGACTAGTGGAGCTGCCCAGGGGCTACAACTGTCTCTGATCACCCCAGCCTCCTTCATCTCTCGTAACATACTTTTGGCACATTGGTAGTGATTTGGAGGTACAGGCAGGTACCTTTCTTTAATGGCGGATGATTTCCAGTATGGATATGATGTTGGACCCCTTTTGCCTGCCCAAAATCTAAAGGGTGTGATTGCTGAATACCCGCTCAAACTCTTGAACCACTCGGTAAACCCCATTCTTTTGGTGTTGAGGGGTGGAGTCGGTGCCTACATGCAGCTGCTGACACCAATCCTCCAGCTGTTTTGCAGAGCCATTGTCCTCTGCCTGGTTAGACAAGACCAAGGGTTATGCTATCTGAATTGCGTTGATACTGACTATGAACAGCTTAGCAACAGTGGCATACCGAGGTAGTTTGGCCTCCTCCTCCCCACAATTTAAGATGCGTACAGGTACCCTCCCCTTGCGTACATCAACTACCCCTCTGACTGTCAGGATAGTGGGCCTACTATCAGAGTACACTGGTTCTACCAGGGCTTGGTAATCTCTTCCTGTGAGGCCTATGGCTGCCCGACTGTCATGGACACCGCACTGCACTTGCTCACTGAGCCAGTGCGTGTGTCCTGAGTGAACAAACTGTGCCCAAAGATACCTGTATAGCAGAGCCACAGCAGGGAAGACGTGTGCTTCTGAGGAACAGGACCTTCAGCACGTGACTGCTAGTGGCATGGCCTAAGCTCCAGAGAGCCATGAGGTGAAGGAAAACTCCTAGAAGGGTAACTACGGGACACAGTTACAAAGGGGCATATACAGAACGGATAATCAGGACGTAGCCAAGGGGTCATACACATAGAGGGCGACGAAGTACAAGAGGAGCAGGCAGAGCGGAGTCAGAACGTAGTCAAGGGTCATACACGTAGAGGGCAGCAGAGTACAAAAGGGACAGGCAAAACTCGAAACAGGGACACAGCCAAATCAGAACCAGACAGACAAAATGTAGCACAGGCACAAAGCACTGGCACAAGCACAACAGAGTCACACACACTCGGCCAAGGGTCAAAGTATAAGCGACAGAGCATGGCCCCACAATGAGGCTATAAAAAGCCTCCCAGAATCCCAGAGTCAGGCCATCCAGGTTAACCCTAAAACCACCTAATCCCAGAAACTCAGCAGACCATGACACCGACACCAAATTAACATTTCACTTCTTGGGGTATTGCAATGGGAAATGAATCACTCACTCTGACACTGCCGACTTCTCCGCCAATTAGCTCTACCTGCTGTCTTTGCATTAGTGCCTTGATCTCCTTCTGCAGGACCCATTGTTCACTGGAACCAGCAGTTTCGGCTACCTGTTGCAACAAAACAATAACCTCGGCAAGACAATTTTCTATCACATTAGTACCTAAGGTCATCATTGCGTTACATTCTCGTCTATCAATGTCTACAATTATGATACCTTGGGCTTTTAATTCTACCGCGCCCAACTTAATGGTCACTTCCTTATACCCCTTCTGTGGCAAAGGCTGACCATTGCTGGCAACTACCGTCAGCTCATCAGCTGGGCCGCGAGTAAAATCAGAGTCAGCCCAGTACCGTTTGTAAAGAATATATGGCATAGTCGTCACCTGAGAGCCAGTGTCCAGCAAAGCGTTCATTGGGATGCCGTCAATCACCACTGGGAGGACTGGTCATCCTCCGACGTACTTGGCTCGCCAGTTCTGTGGGCCTGGTCGTCTTACTCCTGGGGGTTGGCCCTCTGCCCCAGGGGTCTCTCGTTTAAATAACTAACTCTTGCGAGGTGCCCTGCTTTTCCGCAGCGGCGGCAAATGGGACATCCATCCTTGTCGTAGCGATCGTTGTCTCTCCCTCTGATTGGTGGGATCCTCTTCTTCCATCGCCATGGGACGTCATCTGGACTGGAGGCTAACTCTATCTTCTCCTTTTGGGGCACTTGCAAGGACTGCACGGTTTTGGTTAGTGCAGCCACACTATTGGTCAGCTCCTCAACCTGGTCATCATCCAGGGTCTGTGCGTCAGCCTCAGCGAGAGCCTGATTGAAGGATGCTGCCTCCTGGTGGTTTGTAATGGCTGGGCGCCTAGGGGGCACTGTACGGCTGACATTTGGTTCGTGTAATGCCCGGATAGCCCTGTCTTTAAAGTCTGCAAAGCTCAGGTCAGGGTTTTCTTGGGCCATGATGCGCAGCTGTGACCTGTGGGTGCTGGACAGGAGTCCCTCAACAAACTGCTCTTTTAACAATCTGTCTCCATCCTGCACGCTGTCTGGGTCAACCTGCTTTATGGCCCGCAGTGCCTCCTGAAGGTTAAGAGCATAGTCCCATATACTGTCCTGCATCCTTTGTTTGCACCCAAAGAACCTCATTTTTATTTCTGCTGCAGTGCGGGTGTCAAAGGTGCTCCTCAGCTTAGCTTAGAATTTGCTTAACAGTCTCTTTATCAATGTCCTGCCAGGACTTTACTTCTCTTTGCGCTGCACCAGTTAACTGTCCAATGAGAATGTTTACTTTTTGGTTTTCAGACAGCGGGTATACAGCACATCAAATAAACTGCACAGTCTCTCCCTGAAATTGCTCAGGGTATACGGCTCCCCTGAGTATTGTGGTAGCCAGGCTGCTACCGGTATTTATGGCATTGAGAGCGGCAATATAGGGACCGCTGCGGCGGTCACCAGATCTTGCTGCGCTCTGGGGACAGTGGCTGCGCTGGCCACTGGTTTCTGCGGTGCTATGGGAGCTGCGGCTGCACCTGACTCCGCATCTTGTGGCGCTATGTGGGCTGCGGCTGCGTCCACCGCTATTTCTTCTCCTGCGTGAGACATTCTCTCCCGCCCTAGTTAATCTTAACCAGGCTCTGCGTTTCCACTGACTTACCATGCTCCGTCGGCTGGATGAGCGGTGCACGCCGTAACTCCAGGCCTCAGCTCCCTGTGCTCTGCCAGCTGCCGTTTTTCGCTCACAGCACCTCACTTTTCACGCGCTCTCACTCTGGCTCCGCCCACGATGGCACGCCTCTCTTCTCCCTGCGTGCCTCGTGGCGATGTAATGGCGGCAATCACACAAAACTTTCAGCAGTCTCTGGCACAATAAACAGTTCAAAATAGGCACACAGGACCCGGTGACACCGGGCTTCGATATCCTGTTCGTGACGCCAAAATGGATCGCCCACCAGGGCAGTGGGATACTCGGTACCGGGCCGGTGTATTGGAGGAATGTGTCGCAGCGGCAGTGACCCGGTCCATGGCCCTGGGCGTCCAATAAAAGGGGATTATTTACAGGGGATGTTTAGAGTTTGTAGTAAGGTATTCGTGACGCCACCTGTGGTATCTGGTCAATGGTGACCAGCGCTGCGGTGCAGATCCTCTGGGATAGATGGTGAGATGCAGCAGAGTTGGTACAGCCTCCCACAGGTGAGGCTATGGGATCCCAGGTCAGGTAGATGTAGTAAAAGGTGGTAATGGTGCTGGGAGATGTAGCTGAGTGTAATAGGTGATGCAGGAAGAAACTGAGAAACAGTCAGCGAGTTGCAGTTTCCAAAGCTTTACTTACAGTTTTGCAGGCAAAGTATCCAGGGCATTGAATACATTGTACTGGAGTAGGTTGGCCGGAAAGCAGTTTAGGATCCCCTTACTACAGGTGGGATGTGAGGTCTCCTTCCTAGCGCTGTTCTGTGAGGCACTGGCCGCTATAAGCTCCGTCCAAGTTCCTCTTTCTCTCTCTCTCTTATTTAAGTTGAACTTCACTCTCATAACAGGCAGCTGTAACCTGTTTCAGGAATCACTCTCTATGGAGTCTCCGGCTCACATGTGCTGCTGCTTTGAAGAAGAGTCTTAATTGGGACAGAGAACCTGCCGTCCTCTGCCCTCTGGATTCTGCTGCTGGGATTTTACTGCACCCTCTCAGCCTCAGACCCCCAGAACTGGGGGGTGAGCTATCTATAGCCCCTCTTCCCCAGCTTGTCTCCACACGTCTGTCCTCTCTCGTCCCTCCAGCTACACTTCTCACTCCTCCCCCAGCCAGAATATTCCAGGGAAGCTCCCCTCAAATCAAGTGTTTGAGCTCCCCCTTCTGGTCTGGAGTCAGAAAGGTGTTGTATGCTGTGTTACCTGCGCAGGGGTGGGGAACCTCAGGCCCCAGGGCCATTTACGGCCCTCGATGACCTTTTATCCGGCCCCCGGGCAGATTCTCAGGGACCGCAGTGCTTTGGCAGGGAGCTGTATTTTGATTGCCTCCAGCTCATTAATTTCTTCTTGATCTGTGAACACACACACACGCAGTGTTCACTACTGAACACTGAAGGGCATGCAATGCAAGATTACGCCTTGAGACCAGTGCCAGAGTCAGGATGTACTTTGTGGGCGGAGTTTGTACGGCCCTCGAAGGATGGTATAAATATCCAAATGGCCCTTGGCAGAAAAAAGGTTCCACACCCCTGTGCTAAGGGATCCCTCTTTGCCTTCAGGCATGACATCACCCTCCCCTGGAGGAAGGCAAGGTCACTGTGGCAACCAAACTCCTGGGGTGCCACAGAAGAAACTAGAACTGACACGTGGGACTCTTTCTTCAGAGTTTGTCATCCCTGGATCTGGCTCTGCGGCTCTCTCCGTAGTAATTTAAGATCTGATGGAGGCTTAGGCCGGACTTCATATATGATACTAAAAATGTTGGTCATATAAATGTATTGAACGCCCTAGATTGGTTAATGATGTTACCTTTGTAAACTATTGGTTCCTGTATGAATAGATCCCTTGTGCCTTTCCTAATCCTTGTCTGTGTCCTGTCTTCCCTTATATTAATCTGTGTTTACTATATGTTTGTTTAAATATTAATTAGCTCCCTTGCATGGGAGAAAATATTTTGGAATTGGTTTATTATATCTCAAAATAAAAATTAATGAAACTAAAAAAAAAGAGAAAACACAGTAGTTTGACAATAAATGGCTTCATCCAACCACTAACCATGAGTGGAGAAAAAGTGTGTGTTATCATTCATATTCTCTGAAAAAAGGCCAAGAAAGCAAAAATTCTGCTGGGATATGTAAACTTTTGAGCACAACTGTATTTAGACAAATGTGCTGATAAACAATTAATGCCCGATATGATCGGCGTACCTGAGGTGCAACTAACATTTTTGTGGAGTTTGGGGATATGGTAAAAAACTGCCGTGCTAGGAGTTTTATTGTTGATAAAGTGGAATTCTTTTTTATTTAGGATCCCCAGAGATTTGCCTTTTAGGGCTAGGATATTGAGTTTTTTTATGTAATGAGTGGAAGGGTCACCAATTAGTTTTTTATATGTGATTGGATTGTTTAGGAGCCTAAGGATTCCTCATGATACATGGTTTGATGGAGGACCACGATACCTCCACCCTTATCCGCTGGGCGAATGATTATGCCGTGATTTTCTTGGAGGCTCACTATGGATTTGCTGTATGGCACTGTAATTGTTACATGGTGATACCCTAATATTATGGTAATTATGGTGTATAAAGTACAGAAATGATGTCCATGCATTGGTTACAGTGCCACATAAAAGGCTGTTACACAACATGAGGATGATGACGCAGTGAAACTGAATGTATCTGGGTTAATAACTAGCTTAGAAACACAACACACTACAGTAGGACGGGGTGACAGTGAATTTATTATTCACCTTACTGGGTAGAATTTCAATATTTGCAGATTATATTAAACTGTGTAAAGTAATCAGCAACACAGGAGACATTGCAAATGAAATGTATTGTGGATAACTGTAATGCCGTACGTTAGGGCCGAGGAGACTGTAAGCTGACATGAGCTGCTGGTACTGCTAGCTGCCTATTGTGTTGGCCTGACCCAAGCAATTTCATCTTCTTGATGATAAAACTCCATTACTGTCTGTGATGTACAGTACAGACCAGTTTGGACACATCTTCTCATTCAAAGATTTTTCTGTATTTTCATGACTATGAAAATTGTACATTCACACTGAAGGCATCAAAACGATAAATTAACACATGTGGAATTATATACTTAACAAAAAAATGTGAAAGAACTGAAAATATGTCTTATATTCTAGGTTCTTCAAAGTAGCCACCTTTTGCTTTGATTACTGCTTTGCACACTCTTGGCATTCTCTTGATGAACTTCAAGAGGTAGTCACCGGAAATGGTTTTCACTTCACAGGTGTGCCCTGTCAGGTTTAATAAGTGTGATTTCTCGCCTTATAAATGGGGTTGGGACCATCAGTTGTGTTGTGCAGAAGTCTGGTGGATACACAGCTGATAGTCCTACTGAATAGACTGTTAGAATTTATATTATGGCAAGAAAAAAGCAGCTAAGTAAAGAAAAACGAGTGGCTGAAGGTCAGTCTGACCGAAAAATTGGGAAAACTTTGAAAGTGTCCCCAAGTACAGTTGCAAAAACCAGGTAACAAGCAGAAGAGACTTGCTTGGGCTAAAGAACACAAGGAATGGACATTAGACCAGTGGAAATCTGTGCTTTGGTCTGATGAGTCCAAATTTGAGAACTTTGGTTCCAACCACCATGTCTTTGTGCGAAGCAGAAAAGGTGAACGGATGGACTCTACATGATGGTTCCCACCGTGAAGCATGGAGGAGGAGGTGTGAGGTGTGGGGGTGCTTTGCCGGTCACACTGTTGGGGATTTATTCAAAATTGAAGGCATACTGAACCAGGATGGCTACCACAGCATCTTGCAGCAGCATGCTATTCCATCCGGTTTGCGTTTAGCTGGACCATCATTTGTTTTTCAACAGGACAATGACCCCAAACACACCTCCAGGCTGTGTAAGGGCTATTTGACCAAGAGGGAGAGTGATGGGGTGCTACGCCAGATGACCTGGCCTCCACAGTAACGAGACCTGAACCCAATCGAGATGGTTTGGGGTGAGCTGGACCGCAGAGTGAAGGCAAAAGAGCCAACAAGTGCTAAGCATCTCTGGGAACTCCTTCAAGACTGTTGGAAGACCATTTCCGGTGACTACCTCTTGAAGCTCATCAAGAGAATGCCAAGAGTGTGCAAAGCAGTAATCAAAGCAAAAGGTGGCTACTTTGAAGAACCTAGAATATAAGACATATTTTCAGTTGTTCACACTTTTTTGTTAAGTATATAATTCCACACATGTTAATTCATAGTTTTGATGCTTTCAGTGTGAATGTACAATTTTCATAGTCATGAAAATACAGAAAAATCTTTGAATGAGAAGGTGTGTCCAAACTTTGGTCTGTACTGTATGGTTACCTCAGACGCCTTAGTTTAGCCAGCTCCATCGTAAAGGGCATCTGTCAGCAGGATTTTAACCCTATATTTACGTGCATGACACTTTTTTAAAGACAAGTCCAGCAATAAATACCTTTACATGGCAGGTCCTTTACTCTGTTTGAGAAATCAGCAATTGAACCGACATGCAAATGAGGCTGAAAGACTATGAGAGATCTGAAGACACTGTCACTCCAGCTCTACGCCCTGCCCAGCACTGCTTCCTCCTTCAGTGACGGCTCCTTATCTGAAGTCACACAGTATAGAGGCTATTGGTGAGGCTGGAGGAGGCAGCAGTGCTGGGTTGGAAATAGAGCTGGAGTGACAGAGGCTTCAGACCTACATATAGCTCTTCGGCCTCATTTCCATATCAATTCAATCGCTGATTTCTCAGAAGCAGAGGAACAAAATGTATTGCTAGACTTATCTTTGAAAGTGCTACATGCTAACGAATCCCGTTTAATACTGATCTCCTGGGACTGTTCTCTGTTGTATTGTCCAGCTTCTTACAACATCCTTGTCCCACTTGGACTTACAGCTGTGCAGCTTTCTTTTGCTGTCTGTAACACCTGCATACTGTGGCGTCCGCCCGCTGCAGGTCTGAACTTCAGGTAAGACAGCACCCGAGAAACCCCGAGACCCTTTACCCCTATACAGGGATCTGGAATTACAGCGAAGCCCAGGGGGTAGCTGCCTATAAGAGCAGTGGACTGGGGCAGAAAGGACGCTAGGAAGGGAATAAAAAACTGGACAGAAAGAATAGTCAGGAGTCAAAGTCAAAACCAGGCGGGCAGCAATGGTACAAAATTGGCAGGCAGTAGAAGAGTCAGAAATCCAGGCAAAGGTCAGAGATACAATAGCAAAAACAAACTAGCACACTGGGGAAACCGAAACTATATCTGGCGGCCTGCAGGACAGGCTCCAAAGTATTTAAAGGGCATGGATATCTCTCACTGGCTCACCACCTGATGACCTCATCCGGACCGCTCCCAGAACAGGCTCAACTGGCACCAACCACTTTACCTCTGACAGAAGAGCGAAGCCTGTGCCCACCAGACGCCTGCGCAGGGACCCCTTCTCTGTCACCAACATCACCCACAGGAGAATCATGGCGATGCTCAGCGACAGAGACCGGTGTCAAAGGAGGGGAACCAAATGAGGATATAGCCCTCCTATCCCCGGCATAACCAGTTGAAGGAGTCCGGTGCTTCCTAGTGGCCGTGGCCGGAACACCAGCCCCTGAGTCCATAGACGACGTGACACATACCTACAAGGCGGCTGGCTAGAAACTGGCATCCAGATATGATCTTGGACGAGTCTTTGTAGGATGCCTAATACCGATTCTACAATTCTGTGTTATATATTAAACTGCAACTGAAGGATATTGGTGGCAGGCGGGGGGGCCGGCGTCAGCACCCGGCACACCCGGGAAGTGCCGGGGACCTGAGCAGGCG
Source organism: Oophaga sylvatica (assembly GCA_033576555.1). Taxonomy (NCBI): domain Eukaryota; kingdom Metazoa; phylum Chordata; class Amphibia; order Anura; family Dendrobatidae; genus Oophaga; species Oophaga sylvatica. The sequence goes on along the minus strand of JARQOD010000003.1, from coordinate 293,299,552 downwards.
GGGGGGCCCACTCGCCGTCTGGCACCCCCGCGCCCGTTAGCGGAGGAGAGCGGTGTCAGCGCCGCCACTGGGCCCCCCCCGCTTGCTCAGGGCCCCGCATCAGCTGGCACAATACTTACCTCTCCCGTGCCTCCGCTGCCGCAGCTCCGGGCTCCAGGGGGCACCGGCGCTTCCTCTCACAGCAGCGCCGCTGAATGACATCATCATTCAGCTGCCGGCTGTGGCAGAGAGCGCGCGGACGTCGGACGGGTAAGACGTGTGTGTGTCTCTGTGTGTGTCTGTGTGTATGTAGTGCGGTGCTTTGTGTGTGTGTGTGTGTGTATGTGTGTGTATACGTATGTGAGAGAGTGCTTGTGTGCTGTCTGTGTGTGATGATGTTGGGCAGGCATTGCTGATAATGGGGAGGCATTGATGATGATGATGGGGAGAAGATGATGATAATGGGCAGGCATTGATGATGGGGAGAAGATGATGATGGGCAGGCATTGCTGATAATGGGGAGGCATTGATGATGATGGGGAGAAGATGATAATGGGCAGGCATTGATGATGGGGAGAAGATGATGATGGGCAGGCATTGCTGATAATGGGGAGGCATTGATGATGATGGGGAGAAGATGATGATAATGGGCAGGCATTGATGATGGGGAGAAGATGATGATGGGCAGGCATTGATGATGATGGGGAGGAGATGATGATGGGCAGGCATTGCTGATAATGGGGAGGCATTGATGATGATGGGGAGAAGATGATAATGGGCAGGCATTGATGATAATGGGCAGGCATTGATGATGGGGAGAAGATGATGATGGGCAGGCATTGATGATGATGGGGAGGAGATGATGATGATGGGCAGGCGTTGATGATAATGGGAAGGCCATGATGATGATGGGGAGGCAATGATGATGATAAAGAGGCAATGATGATGATGGGGAGGCAATCATGATGATAATGGGGAGTCTTTCCACAGCGCCCTTTCCTGAGCCGTAACAGTGCAGAACGCAGTACAGCGCAGAGGAGAGCTCTATATTTGTATGGAGCATTATATGGGGACCAGTATCCTGTATGGAGCATTATATGGGGACCAGTATCCTGTATGGAGCATTATATTGGGTCCAGTATTCTGTATGGAGCATTATATGGGGGTGACATCCTGCATGGGGTATTATATGGGTGATGAGGGGGAGACTGTGGTGCCCATAATATTGTATGGAGGACTGTACTGTCCAGTCTGTTCTGTGCGCTGTGAGGATTTGGCGGTTTTTGAGCTATTGTACAATTTACAATAGATATCACTCATGTAATGTAAAGAGAGAAGTATTTGGCATTGTACTGTACCCATATTTCTCTGCTGTATCTGTGCATCATGGTCTGTGTTAAAGGGGCCGACTGAGGCTCCTTCGCCCGGGGCCCATAAAAACCTGGAGCCGGCCCAGGCAGGCGCGGACATATCATTGGTGCAATCTGTGCGGTCGCACAGGGTCCCAAGAGGTAAGGGGCCCATTTCTACCTCTAAAGCAGGTGCAATTTTGCATTTTTAGGAGCTCTTGGCCTGCAATGGGCCCATGTATTGTTCTTGCACTGGGGCCCTTTTCTGTCTGTGTCCGCCAGTGATTGGTGGGTAGTAAACATTGAGAGGGCCAGGATTTTTAAAAAGTTAAATGGGAGCTGGAAATGAGTTAAAAGGGTTAACTAGTACATTTTTTTATTTTACAAATAGACCCATGCCTGTCTGTAAAAGAAAAAAAATGTGTGCTCACCTATTGCACCCCACCATTCCTCTGATCCTGATTCCTGACACCTAATGGAACAAGTTCAGTGGCTTTTGTTGTGCGAAGTCATCTTACGATTATCTTTCAGTGTGAATCGGTTGAGTAGATGAACGCCCGATGAGCGAGCAAAACTCCGAGAACAATGGCAGCCTGTGCGCACCAAATGATCTGTTACAGATCTATTACAGATCCCTCCGTGCACATCATTTACATTATTCTGTAAAGAGGCAGGTAAATGACAGTCATATTGTGCCGCTGGTCAGTCCAGGTAAACTGTGTCCCTTAGTTTAAGAACGGCTATATCTGTTTTCCTTTAAAACTACCACAGATAAAATATGATATTTTAGTAGAGAATATCCATTACCTTAACGAATATAATTACTGCCTATTCCTGCCTTGATGGTCCTTCAGCGACGATGTCATGACCATCTTTGATGTTATTGTTGAAGCCAATCACTTACCTCAGCTGTGGCCCTTTAAACCTGAAGGCATAGATTGGATGAATGATGAACATGACGTCATTGCAGCAGAGACCCCTGGAGCTACAGTGATGGAGCGGTAATGATGAATACGTTGGTTAGTTTATCATGTTATCCCATTTTTAGCTCTTACCCTTTTCTTTTTTCCAGGTCAAACTCTGTAAGTTTACAATTTTAGCTGCCAGGTAGCTGTTGCCAAGCAAATGAAACCATGGAATGCATCAAAAAAGTCAGATGTACGTAACAAAAATATGGTTTTATCTCTAAGCAAATAGCTAGACAGATCACTAATTAGGGCTGGCTCCTGGTTTTTGTGGGCCTCAAGCGAACAAGTCTCAGTGGGCCCCTTTAACACAGACCACGATTCATGATGCAAAGATATGGCGGCGAACAATAGGTATAGTACAATGACAAAGATTTCACTTCTTACATTACATGAGTGATATCTATTGTAAATTCTACAATAGCTCAGAAACAGGCGAATCCTCGCTGTGCACAGTGCATGCCCTAGGGGGATTCAATAGTCTGCAGTCACACAGAGTGACTGCAGACTTATCATTTTAGACCAAACAGTATAGTCCTCCATTCAGTATTATGGGCACCACATAATCCTCCATACAATATTATGGGCATCACATAGTCCTCCATACAGAATAATGGGCTCAACATAGTCCTCCATATAGAATATTGGGCCCCACATAGTCCTCCATACAGTATTATGGGCACGACATAGTCCTCCATACTGTATTATGGGCATTACATAGTTCCCCATACCGTATTATGGGTACCACATAATCCTCCATACGTAATATGGGCACCATGTAATCCTCCATACAGTATTATGGGCGCCACATAGTCCTTCATACAGTATTATGGGTACCACATAGTCCTCCACACAGTATAATGGACCCCATATATTGCTCCATACAGTATAATGAGCCCCATATGTGGCTTAATACAGAATAATGGGCCCCATATAGCTCTCCACATGGAGAAATGGACACCTTATAATGCTCCATACAGAATAATGGACCCCCATATATTGCACCATACAGAATAATGTCCCCATATAATGCTCCATACAGAATAATGGGCCCCATTTAATGCTCCATACAGAATAATGGGCCCCATGTAATGCTCCATACAGAATAATGGATCCCTTATAATGCTCCATACAGAATAATGGACCCCATATAATGCTCCATACAGAATAATGGGCCTCATATAATGCTATAGACCCCATATATTGCTCCATATTGCTATATAGAATTGGCCCCATATAATGCTCCATACAGAATTTAGGGACCCTTTATAATGCTCCATAAAGAAAAGTGGACCCCATATTATGCTCCATACAGAATAGTGGACCTCATGAAATGCTCCATACAGAATAATTGGTTCCATATAATGCTCCATACAGAATGGGCCCCTTATAATGCTCCATGCAGAATAATGGCCCCATATATTTCTCCATAAAGAATAATGGGCCCCATATAATGCTTCATACAGAACAATTGGCCCCATATAATCCTCTATAAAGAATGGGCCCCATATAAGGCTCCATACAGAATGATGGGCCCTGTATAATGCTCTATACAAAATGGGCCCCAACACTCCATATAATGCTTCATACAGAATGGGCCCCATATATTGCTCCATACAGAATAATGGGCCCCATATAATGCTCCATACAGAAAAGTGGACTCCATATAATGCTCCATACAGAATAATGGGCCTCATATAATGCTCCATACAGAATAATGGACCCCTTATAATGCTTCATACAGAATAATGGATTCCATATGTGAAGAAAACCAAGGAGATGGTGGTGAGTTATAGAAGGAAAAAGGATGATTACTTACCGATCACTATTGCTGGCCAGGAGGTGGAGATGATTGAGAGCTACAAATATTTGGGGGTTCACCTCGACAGCAAACTTGATTGGAGGTGTCATACAGAGAAGGTTCACAAGAAGGGAATGAGCAGACTGTACTTTCTGCGAAAGCTCAGGTCGTTCAATGTGTGCAGCAAAATGCTGGAAATGTTCTACCAGTCCGTTGTAGCAAGCTATCATTTGCTGGGGCAGTAGTGTGCGAGTAGCTGACGGTAATAAGCTCAACAAACTTATCAAGAAGGCAAGTGCAGCTGTTGGCTTCCATCTTGACTCTTTTGAGGAAGTAGTGGAGGATAGGATTCAAAAGAAGTGCAGGGCTATAATGAACAATAATACACACCCTCTATACGAGCTGTTCTTGAAGCAGAAGAGCACATTCAGCAGCTGTCTAATCCTTCCAAGGTGCAAGAAGGAGAAATTCAGGAAATCGTTTGTGCCTACCACTATGGGGATGTATAACAATTCACTAAGGGTGAAAGATGGCTACGACCTAGGACTGGCGTACTAATGGAAATGATTAGAGATTTGTGTACCTTTGTTTGTTACGTATTGTGGTTAGTCATGTGCAAGATCTGTGTCTAGTAATTACTCTATGTAATGCTGTTTGTAATATTTTGCTTGTAATGCTGTTGTAACGCTGCTGTGATACCATAATTTCCCTCAGGATTAATAAAGTGTATCGTATCGTATCGTATATAATGCTCTTTACAGAATAATGGGCCCCATATAATGCTCTATACAAAATGGGCCCCAATGCTCCATACAATGCTTCATACAAAATGGGCCCCATATATTGCTCCTTACAGAAAAATGGGCCCCATATAATGCTCCTGTAACAACCCTGCTGGTAGCACTGCATGGCCTCCCATCTCCTGCACACCAACATACTCACTGCTCAAGGTCTTGCTGTGATTTCTGTCTGCTTCCAGCTCCATGCTTTGTGCCTCTTGTCTTCTATCTGTTCTGTACATGTTTCCTGGCTGTGTGCCTAGGGGGGCGGCGCCAGAACTCTCTGGTTCTTATGGAGTCAGGGTGCACCTGTCTAATTTGTCCCTGACCAATTACCATGAGCCCTCTAGTATTTAGGGCAGCTCCACCCTGTGGACCTTGCCTGTGCAATGTGTTAACTCAGTTAGTGTCTAGCTACTGAGCTGCCAGGTCTTGCTCTGTGTTCCTCCTTTCTTGGAGGCTTCACTCCTGGCTTTGCCTTGTTACTGTCTGTCCACCGTCCAGGAGGCAGAATATCCTGGTCTTTGTGCTCTCACTCCTGACCTTGTTTTGTACTTGTCCTTTCCGCCCTCCAGGATGCAGAATATCCTGGTCCCTGTGCCTTTGTCCCTGTACCTTGTCTCGTGTCATTACCTTGTCTGAACTCTGTCCTACCTCTGTTTCTTAGTCTCCTTGTCTGTGGTTTCTTTCCCTGCTGTGTCTAGCCTTGTGTTCTCTCTGAATCACTTTCTGCCTCTTGTCCACACTCCTGCGGTTCTGCTCCGTTCCACTCTGCTTTGCTCCTGCCGCTGCAGAAATCTCTTGCTGCAGCTCCTCTCCGCATATCTTGCGGTTCCGCTCTGCTTCACTCCTGCAGCTGCAGAACCTCTTGCTGCAGTTTCTCTCTGCATATCTTGCGGTTCCACTCTGCTACACTCCTGCAGCTGCAGAACCTCTTGCTGCAGCTCCTCTCCGCATACCTTGCGGTTCCGCTTTGCTTTGCTCCTGCCGCTGCAGAACCACTTGCTGTTCTACAGCCCTTCTACGCAGCCTTGCGGTTCTCCTCCTGTGTGAACAGGTCTCTACTTGTTCCTCCATACACCATTCCTTCCACTTAATTCCAGTATCTGCATTTGCTGTGTGAACAGGTCTCTACCTGTTCCTCCATACTACATTCCTTTCTGTCAGTACCAGTACCTGCACTTGCTGTGTGAACAGGTCCTCTACCTGTTCCTCCCAGTACACCATTTCTCTCTACCAGTCCCTGTGGTACCCAGTATTCTTGCACATCTGCCTGTGTGAACAGGTCTCTACCTTTTCCTCCATATACCATTCCTTCCGGTCTGTACCAGTACCTGCACTTGCTGTGTGAACAGGATCCTACCCTGCGTCTAAGCCGTGCCTGCCTGCCTGGTGTCTCAGCCGTGCCTACCTACGCTGTGTCTCAGCTGTGCCTGCAGCCCTATGTCCCAGCCATGCCTAACTACCCTGAGTCTCCGCAGTGCCTGCCTGCCCTGTATCCCAGCCGTGCCTGCCTGCTCTGTGTCTCAGCCATGCCTAGTGAAAACCAAGGCAGCTGTCCTAGTCACTCCCCTTCCAGGGTAGTCTGGTTTGTGGCACAGTGGGCCACAACACCCTGGCTAACAGCCACCAGCCAGGGCGTGAGCGTGACAGCTCCATACAGAAAAGTGGACTCCATATAATGCTCCATACAGAAAAATGGGCCCCATACAATGCTCCATACAGAATAATGGGCCGCATTTATTGCTCCATACAGAATAATGGGCCTCATATAATGCTCCATACAGAATAATGTACCCCTTATAATGCTCCATACAGAATAATGTACCCCATATAATGCTCCTTACAAAATTGGGCCCCATATAATGCTCCATACAGAATAATGGGCCCCATTTATTGCTCCATACAGAATAATGGGCCTCATATAATGCTCCATGCAGAATAATGGACCCCTTATAATGCTCCATACAGAATAATTGGCCCCATATAATGCTCCATACAGAATAATAGGCCTCATATAATGCTCCATACAGACTAATGGACCCCTTACAATGCTCCGTTCAGAATAATGGACCCTATATAATGCTCCATACAGAATAATGGGCCCCATATAATGCTCTATATAAAATGGGCCCCAATGCTCCATATAATGCTTCATACAGAATTGGCCCCATATATTGCTCCATACAGAAAAATGGGCCCCATATAATGCTCCATACAGAAAAGTGGACTCCATATAATGCTCCATACAGAATAATGGACCCCTTATAATGCGCCATACAGAATAATGGACCCATATAATGCTCCTTACAAAATGGGCCCCATATAATGCTCCATACAGAATAATGGGCTCCATTTATCGCTTCATACAGAATAATGAGCATCATATAATGCTCCATACAGAATAATGGACCCCTTATAATGCTCCATACAGAAAAGTGGACTCCATATAATGCTCCATACAGAATAATGGGCTCCATATAATACTGTCAGGATTCCTCTGCTCAGAGTGTCTGAGACTCTGATGGACTGCTCTGTCATCCTATCCTGTGCTGGGGCGTGCTGAGCTGTCAGTGCTTTGATTGACAGCTCGGTTGACCTATCTGAGACTGGTAGGGGCAGAGATTTCCACAGGTGCTCCTTGTGCTTGGTGATTGCCCTGCTATTTAGTTGAGCTGTCTGGCCCAAATCACTGGCAGTCAAAAGCTTGTTCTAAGCTTGTGCTCTCTGGTCTGTAAGTTATGATATGCGCTGCTGACCTTTGGACCGTGTTCTGACTACCTGTTTGTTATTGTCCTTTTGTATCTGATATTCTGATGCTGACCTTTGGACCGTGTTCTGATTACCTGCTTGTTATTGCCCCTTTGCTCATCCGCTATTTGGTACTCTGATTCTGGCATGTGACCTGACTTATGACTTCGCATTTTCCCTTGGTTTACTACGTGCCCTTTTGGTATTGACCCCGAAACGTCTGACTTCGCTGACTCACGGCCTGTCCGTGGGTTGTGACTAGCGTCACAAATACTCTATACAGAATGGGCCTCATATAATGCTCCATACAGAATAATATCCCTATATAATGCTCCATACAGAATAATGGGCCTCATATAATGCTCTATACAGAATGGGCCCCATATAATGCTCCATACAGAATAATGGACCCCATGAAATGCTCCATACAGAATAATTGGTTCCATATAATACTCCATACAGAATGGACTCCAATGCCCCATACAGAATAATGGGGCCCTTATAATGCTCCATACGGAATAATGGACCCATATAATACTCCATACAGAATGGGACCCAATGCCGCATATAACGCTACATACAGAATGGCCCCCATATATTTCTCCATACAGAATAATGGGCCCTATTTAATGCTTTATACGGAATAATTGGCCCCATATAATGCTCTATAAAGAATGGGCCCCATATAATGCTCCATACAGAATAATGGGCCCATATAATGCTCCATACAGAAAAGTGGACTCCATATAATGCTTCATACAGAATAATGGGCCCTATGTAATGTGCATACGGTACTAGTGGGACACTACAGAAGTTATTGTTCCATACAGCTTTATTTCACCAGATTATACTTTAAGAGAGGTGCTCCTAAAATATGTTCACTAGAGAATAAGTTTCACCAGTTAGTCACTGCATACAGGGAATCATGGGCCAATTGAACGTCGTATACCAGATAATTGACGTGCAGTATGTCACGCAGTACAGAACTGGGACACATTTTATCGCTTAGTACCAAGAATAATGGACCATATATACTGCATACACAGAATGGGACAGAGATTGCATCAAATGGGCTCCCATAATGCGTTATCAGGAATGGACCAGGCCCACATTAATGCATCTTCACGGCAATGCCTCATTCTAAGACCACATTCAGAAATGGACCATGATTTCTCAGGCATACATACATAATGGACCCCAGTAGCTACTCCATACAGAATGGGCCCCAGTTACGGGAACAGAAGGGACCCAATGCCGCATCGATATTTCATCAACAGAATGAATCGCCCCATATACAATCATCTCTCAGATATCAATTATGATGGCCCCATATGAATGCTCCTAGTACAGAAGTACTCTGAGTGACCCTAACTAATGCTGCAACAGTATCAGCGCACCGAATAAAGTTCACGTAATAACATGGGCGCGAAATATAACTGTCCGAACAACATAGGGCCCATATAAGCGGGAAGAATATATGGGTCCTCATATATTGGACTGATTGGAATAATGGCGCCCATTAATACCTAGCCATACAGAATGGACCCATAAATTGCTCATACGGAATGGACCCAATGCCACTCAGAGGGGAAATGGAACCATGAGATCCTCCATGACAGGGAAGGGCGCCCATACATGCATTCATCAGATGGCCCATAGCCCATACAGAAAGGCCACATATAATGCTCCATACAGAATGGGCCCCATATATTGCCACATAAAGATTGGGCCCCAATAGCCTATACAGAATGGCTCCATATAATTCCATTCAGAATTGGCCCCATATAATGCTCCATACAGAATGGACCCAATAACCTATACAGAAAGTTGGCCATATAATGCACCATACAGAATGGGCTCACATAATAATGCCTATACAGATATTGACCCATATAATGCTCCAACAGAATGGTTCCCATAAATGCTGCATACAGAATGGGCCCCCAAATAATGCTCATCAGAATGCCCAGTCCCATATAATACTCATACAGAATAGGCCCTATAATGCCACATACAGAATGGCCCCAATGCTCCATACAATATGGACCCATATAATACTCCATACAGAATGGGCCCCATAATCGCTCATACAGAATGAGACCCAATGCCCATAGTAGAATAAGGGCCCCATATAATACTCCATACAAATGATGGCCCCATATAATGCTCCATACAGAATGGGACCCCATATAGATGCTCCATACAGAATATGCCCATATATTGCTCCATACAGTAATAATGGCCGCAATATATGTATTCATACAGAAATAGGCCCCATATAATGCTCCTGTAAGAATGGGCCCATATAACGCTTCTATACAGAATGGGCGCCCATATAATGCTCCATAACAGAATGGACCCCATAAATTCTCCATATATAAATGGACCCCAAATGCCCATACAGAAATGGACCTAAAATCTCCATACAGAAATGGCCCACATAAATGCTTCATACAGAATAGACCCCAATGCCCAAAACAGAAAGGCCCCATATAATGCTCCATACAGAATGGGCCCCACATAATGCCCCATACAGATTGGACCCCAATGCCCCATACAGAATGGGAACCATATAATCCTCCATTCAGAAGGGCCCCACATAATGCTCCATACAGAATGGACCCCAATACCCCATACAGAAACGGGCCCATATAATGCTCCATGCAGAATGGGCCCGCATAATGTTCCATACAGAATGTGCCCCATATAATGCTCCAAACAGAATGGTTCCCATATAATGCTCCATACAGAATGGCCCCCATATAATGCTCCATACAGAATGCCCCACCATATAATACTTCATACAGAATGGGCCCCATATAATGCTCCATACAGAATGGACCCCAATGCCCCATACAGAATGTGAACATGTTATTCTGTACTAGAGAGCAGCCAAATAATGGCCAATAACAGAATTGGACCCCAATGGATTGAAAGTCCCTATAATACTCCATAAAGCAATGGCCATGAGCGTTCTCTACGATATGGTCCATGTCGCATCGTCACACCTACAGAAATTAACCCTAAGATGCAATACGAACTATTGCCCTGACAGTACCCAAAGAAATAGGAAGCCCCAAATAATGCTATACAGAGGCCCCATAAAACGTTCTATACAAAAGGGGCCCAATCCCTATGCAAAAAGAATAGAAGGCTATAATCATTCATCCAAAAAATAATGCCCAAAAATGCCGCTACCAAAAAACAGAACAACTGACCCCTAAAAGTTCTTCGGTGTAACAAAATAAGCGCAGCCACAAAATAAAGCAATAACAAATAACATGCCCCAGCGAAAGGCCCCATATAATGCTCCATACAGAATGGGCCCCACATAATGCCCCATACAGATTGGACCCCAATGCCCCATACAGAATGGGAACCATATAATCCTCCATTCAGAATGGGCCCCACATAATGCTCCATACAGAATGGAACCCAATACCCCATACAGAAACGGGCCCATATAATGCTCCATGCAGAATGGGCCCCGCATAATGTTCCATACAGAATGTGCCCCATATAATGCTCCAAACAGAATGGTTCCCATATAATGCTCCATACAGAATGGCCCCCATATAATGCTCCATACAGAATGCCCCACCATATAATACTTCATACAGAATGGGCCCATAATAATGCTCCATACAGAATGGACCCCAATGCCCCATACAGAATGTGAACTGTTACGTTTTGGTAGCTGAGGAGAGCAGGCAAAAAACGGCAATACACCAGAGAGGTTGGAATCTATTGGATTGCAGTACCCTGACTAACCACCACAACTAAAGGCAGCCGTGGAGCGTTCCTACGTTGGTCCTAGTCGCCTCGTCACAGCCTGAGAGATTAACTACACCTTAAGATAGAAAGAGGAAAGCTATCTGCCCCGGAGCAGATCCCCAAAGAACATAGGAAGCCCCCAAACATGTAATGGCGGTTAGACAAGAGGAAATACAGACACAAACAGAAAATAGTATGAGCAAATGCTGGGGCCCAATCTGCCTAGGCAGAAAAGGATAGAAAGGATACTCATTGCAATCCAAAAAAACCCTAAAAAATGCCAACGCTACTGATTGCAAAAACACCTAAGATCACACGACCTCTACCACCTAAATCAGTTCTCTGGTGTAACAAAACTAAGCCGCAGCCACTGAAAAAACTGGAAAAGGCAAATGAACAAATAACAGTGGCTCCAGCGGAACTGAGAGGAGCCCAAGCCCCCCGGGAGGGGAACCTGGCTAACCTCACAGAAATGCAGAGAAATATGCAAATGGTAAGCACAAAAACAAAAACAGAAAATATCTTATCTGAAAGCAGAAGAAGAGGCAAGACTCAGCAAGCTTCCAAGTGAACCAGGAACCACAGTTGAGACAAGAACAATTGATCACCGGCAACCATGATGGGAGGGAACCTCCCTTATATCAAGCTACTCTGTGACTCCTGATTGCCAATCCTCATTGAATGGTTCAGTACTGTTTGTAACCACCAGAGGGAGCTTCTGCTCAGAATTCATTTCCAAAACATTCACAACAGTGAACCATATAATCCTCCATACAGAATGGGCCCCAAATAATGCTCCATACAGAATAGACCCCAATGCCCCATATAGAAAGGGCCCCATATAATACTCCATACAGAATGGGCCCCATATAATGGTCTATACAGAATGGGACCCAATGTCGCATATAGTGCTCCATACAGAATGAGCCCATATATTGCTCCATACAGAATAATGGCCGCATATAGTACTCCATACAGTATATAATGGCCCCCATATAATGCTCCATACAGAATAATGGGCATCATATAATGCTCCATACAGAATACTGGACCCCTTATAATGCTCCATACAGTATTGTTGTGAACATTTTGTAGACGACTTCGGAGCTGAATCTCCCTCTGGTGGTTGCTGAAGGTATTGAACCTATCTTGAATACCAAGAGTCCTACACCCGCAGATAACGAGTGGGTGTCAGGTGGTACTAACTGGCCTGATATAAGTGAGCTGATCTCCCATGATCCTCGCCGGTGCTCAATTGTGCTTCCTGGTTTAGTTTGGAATTCAGCTTGCTTTCCTGCTGTCTCCTGCTTGTGTTCAGATAAGTCTCTTTCAGTTTTTTTTTCTGTGGTTTGAATTCCTTGCTTTTTGCTGCATTGCTTTTTGTCTTCAGCCGGGTCCCCTATGGGGGTCTTTGGCTGGTTTCCGTTCGTTTTTTTAATTTGTTTATTTGCTCAGTTCTTGTGATATTTTTCTGCTGGGTAGCTATGTGTCCACACCAGAGATCTGATATAGTTGGTCGAGACAGTGTGGTCTCAGTGTTTTTGGATTCAGAAGTGTTGGAGTTTTTCCTAGGGTTTTTCTGGGTTGCAGAGAGTATTCTCTCCTGTGCTGTCCTATCTAGACAGTTTTGGGCCCCAGCGTTTGCTCAATCTATTTTCTGTCTGTGTTCGTGTTTTCATCTTGTCTAACCGCCATTATATGTTTGGAGGCTTCCAACTCTTTTGGGGTCTACTCCGGGGCAGTTAGCTTTCCTCTTTCCATGTTCAGGGATAGCTTTCTCTCCGGCTGTGCTGAGGCGTCTAGGACCACCGTAGGTACGCTCCACGGCTGCTTCTAGTTGTGCGGTTAGTTTAGGGTTCTGCAACCTATTAGTTTCCACCCTCTCTGGTGTTAGGCTGCCTATGCGGTTTTTTGCTCCTGCCTCCTCAGCTACCATAACATAACAGAATCATCGGCCATACTGAAAATTCTATGGTACTCAATAGAAGGGAAAAATAGTAAAGGAAAAAAAAAGTTGTCAGAGTTTTTCTCTGGGGGCTGAGGAGGAATTTTTTCCCCAATGGAGGTCAAGCATTTGTCCGATCATGTGGAGCAGCTTGCTGCTGAAGTTCGGAGTATTGCTATCTATCTTGCTGGGTTGCCTGCTGTGGAACCTAGAATGCCTCTGCCGGATATATTTTTGGGGGATCGGTCTAAGTTTTTGAATTTTAAAAATAACTGTAAGTCGTTTTTGCTTTGAAGTTTAAATCCTCAGGGAACACAACGCAGCAGGTTCAAATTGTCATCTCCCTGTTGCTCGGTGACCCTCAGGATTGGGCCTTTTCCCTGACACCTGGGGATCCTGTTTTGAATGATGTTGATGTGTTTTTCAGGCTCTGGGGTTATTATATAATGAACCTAATGTTACTGATCAAGCTGAAAAAACCTTGTTGGCGTTGAATCAGGGTCATGAAGCCGCTGAGCTGTATTGTCAGAAATTCAGAAAGTGGGCAGTCCTTACTAAATGGAATGATGATGCTCTGGCAGCTCTTTTTCGGAAGGGTCTGGCAGAGACTGTAAAGGATGTTATGGTGGGATTCCCTGTCCCCTCTGGTCTCAATGACTCTATGTCATTAGCTATGCAAGTTGACAGACGTCTGCGCGAGCATAGAAATATGCGTGAGATTGTGATGCTTTGCGGGCCAGCCCCTGAGCCCATGCAGTGTGATTGAGTGACTTCTGGGGCACAGCGTCATGAATTTCGTAAGCATAATAAGTTGTGCTACTATTGTGGTGACGCTTCTCATGCTATTTCTGTCTGCCCCAAGTGGGGAAGACGCTGTGCGCGCTCAGTTGTTTTGGGTAGTGTTCAGACTAAATTTCTGTTGACTGTTACCTTGATTTGCTCCATGTCCACATTTTCAGCTCAGGCTTTTCTTGATTCAAGGGCAGCTATAAACCTGATGGATTTTGATTTTGCCAAATGTTGTGGTTTTCCTATGATACCCCTGCGGAAGTCTATTCCTTTAATGGGCATTGATTCTACCCCCTTGGCAGAGAATAAACTCCTGTTTTCTACCCAGGTGATAATGCGGGTTGACCCGGACCACCAAGAGAATTGCAATTTTTGGTGTTACATAATTTACATGACATTGTTGTACTGGGGTTTCCTTGGTTACAGACTCACAATCCTGTTTTGGATTGGAAGTCTGTGTCTGTGACCAGTTGGGGTTGTCAATGTGTTCGTACTGACACTCCTGTTTTTTCTGCCCCCCCCAGTCTCAAGATGTTTTTTCTGCCTCCCCCCAGTCTCAGGATGTTCCTGACTATTTGACTGATTTTTCTGATGTGTTTAGTGAGAGTAAGTCTGCATCCTTACCTCCTCATAGGAGTTATGATTGCGCTATTGACTTAGTACCCTGTTATGATTTGGTAGCTGAGGAGTGCAGGTAAAAAAGGCAATACACCAGAGCAGTTGGAATCTATGAGATTGCAGTACCTGACTAACCACCACAACTAGAGGCAGCCGTGGAGCGTTCCTACGTTGGTCCTAGACGCCTCGTCACAGCCTGAGAAACTAACTATACCTAAAGATAGAAAGAGGAAAGCTATCTGCCCCGGAGCAGATCCCCAAAGAACATAGAAAGCCCCCAAACATGTAATGGCGGTTAGACAAGAAGAAATACTGACACAGACAGAAAATAGTATGAGCAAACGTTGGGGCCCAAACTATCTAAATAGAAAAGGATAGGAAGGGCACTTACTGCAATCCCAAAAAACCCTGAAAAGCACCAACTCTACTAATTTCAAAAACACCTGAGATCACACGACCTCTACCACCTAAATTAGTTCTCTGGTGTAACAAAATCAAAACAGCAGCCACTGAAAAAACTGGAAAAAGCAAATGTACAAAACATCAGTGGCTGAACAAAACTGAGAGGGCAAAAAGCCCCGGAGGGGACCCTGAAGGCCCCCACAGAAGTGCAGGACAAAATGCAAAAATCAAGCGCAAAAACAAAAAGAAGAAAATGTCTTATCTGTTAGCAGGAGATGCAGAAACGACACAGCATGCTACAAAGGAAACAGGAATCAAGGATTGAGACCAGAACAATTGATCACCGGCAACCCTGATGGGAAGGCGACTCCCTTATATAAGACCAGTCAGTAACACCTGATTCCCAATCCTCACAATCTTCACTGGACAGTCCAGTACCGCTTGTAACCACCAAAGGGAGCCTCTGCTCAGAACTCATCTCAAGTCCATTCACAACAGTACCCCCCCCCTTGAGGAGGGGTCACCGAACCCTCACTTGAGCAACCAGGTTGGTCAGGATGAGTTCTATGATACGCACGGATGAGTCTCCTAGCATGGATGTCTGAAGCAAACATCCAAGAATTGTCTTCCTGACCATAACCTCTCCACTTAACCAAATACTGAGTTTCCGTCTAGAAAAACGAGAATTCAATATTTTCTCAACCACAAACTCCATATTGCCCTCAACCAGAACAGGGTCAGGAGGCAAAGCAGTAGGAACCACTGGCTCAACAAACCTCTTTAACAAGGACTTGTGGAACACGTTATGGATCTTAAATGTCCCTGGAAGAAGCAAACGAAAAGAAACAGGATTAAGAATCTCCATGATCTTATAAGGTCCAATGAACCTAGGCTTAAATTTAGGAGATGCCACTCTCATAGGAATATTTTTTGAGGACAACCAGACCAAGTCCCCCACTTTAAACCGAGGACCATCAGTCCTATGCCGGTTAGCAAACCGCTGGGCCTCTCCTGAGAGAGGGACAACCTCTCCACTACCTGGTCCCAAATCTGTTGCATACGCTCCACAACAGAGTCAACACCTGGACAGGCAGAAGCCTCCGTCTGTCCTGAAGAAAATCGAGGGTGAAAGCCAGAATTACAGAAAAATGGAGACATCAAAGTGGCAGAGCTAGCCCTATTATTAAGAGCAAACTCAGCCAAAGGCAAAAAAGAGACCCAGTCATCCTGATCAGCAGACACAAAGCATCTTAGATAAGTCTCCAATGTCTGGTTTGTTCTCTCAGTTTGACCATTGGTCTGAGGATGAAACGCCGAGGAGAAAGACAACTGAACACCAAGCTTAGAACAAAAGGTCCTCCAAAATCTGGAAACAAACTGGACTCCTCTATCAGACACAATGTTCTCAGGAATGCCGTGTAAACGAACCACGTGATGAAGGAACAAAGGCACCAATTCAGAGGAGGAAGGCAACTTAGGTAATGGCACAAGATGTATCATCTTGGAAAACCTATCACAAATCACCCAGATGACGGTCATTCTCTGAGAAACAGGGAGGTCGGAAATGAAATCCATAGAGATATGGGTCCATGGTCTCTTGGGCACAGGCAATGGCATCAACAAACCACTAGAGCGAGAGCAAGGCTTGGAGCGAGAGCAAGTCCCGCAGGACTGCACAAATTCCCTGACATCACGAGACAAGGTAGGCCACCAAAAGGACCGACTAACCAAGTCTCTGGTACCAAAAATTCCGGGATGACCGCCAACGCGGAACAATGAATCTCAGACATCACACTCTTTTTCCACTGGTCCGGGACAAACAATTTCCCAACAGGGCAGCGCTCGGGCCTATCCTCCTGACACCCCTCCAGAGCCAGTCTCAAATTGGGCGAGATGGCGGAAAGAACTACACCTTCTTTCAAAATAACAGAAGGATCAGATATCTAGGAGAGTCCGCAAGGAAACTCCTCGAGAGGGCATCCGCCTTAACATTCTTAGTGCCAGGAAGAATGGAAACCACAAAATTAAAACGTGTGAAAAACAAGGCCCACCTGGCCTGTCTAGGATTAAGTCGCTTGGCAGATTCCAGATAAACCAGATTCTTATGGTCCGTAAGGACCACCACCTGATGTTTGGCTCCCTCCAGCCAATGTCTCCACTCTTCAAAAGCCCACTTCATGGCCAATAACTCCCGATTACCAACGTCATAATTACGTTCAGTAGGAGAAAATTTTCGAGAGAAAAAGGCACAAGGGTTACTTTTAGAGGTCTCTGGATCTCTTTGGGACAAAACGGCACCTGCCCCAATTTCAGAGGCATCAACCTCCACCTGAAATGGCAGAGAAACATCAGGCTGCCGTAGAACAGGAGCAGAAGTGAATCTCTGCTTAAGTTCCTGAAATGCAGAGACTGCCTCAGGAGGCCAATTCACCACATCAGAACCCTTTTTGGTCAAATCAGTTAATGGTTTAACAATAACCGAGAAATTACCAATAAATTTACGATAAAAATTGGCAAAACCCAAAAATCTTGAAGAGTCTTTAATGAAGTAGGTTGGACCCAATCACAGATGGCCTGAACCTTGACGGGTCCATTTCAATAACAGATGGGACAAAATGAATCCCAAAATGAGATCCTCTGTACGCCAAAAAGACACTTTGATCCCTTCACATACAGAGCATTCTCTCTCAAAATCTGGAATACAGTTCAACATGTTTCACATGAGAGTCCCAGTCATTAGAAAAAATCAAGATATCATCCAAATAAACAATCAGAAATTTATCCACAAAATCCCTGAAAATGTCATTCATGAAGGACTGGAAGACAGAAGGAGCATTAGTGAGCCCAAAGGGCATCACAAGGTACTCAAAATGCCCTCAGGGGTGTTAAATGCCGTCTTCCATTCATCCCCGTGCTTAATGCGAATAAGGTTATATGCCCCCCTGAGGTCAAGCTTGGTAAACCAAGTAGCGTCTTTCACCCTGGAAAACAGGTCAGAAATCAAGGGTAACGGATATTGATATTTCACAGTAATATTGTTCAAAAGACGATAATCAATACACGGCCTTAATGAACCATCCTTTTTGGCCACAAAGAAAAAACCGGCACCTAAGGGTGAAGAGGATGGTCTGATATGACCCTTCTCCAATGATCCTTGATATAAGACCGCATAGCGTCATGTTCAGGTACAGACAAGTTAAAAAGGCGACCTTTAGGGAATTTACTACCGGCACTAATTCAATAGCGCAGTCATAGCTCCTATGGGAGGCAAGGATGCAGATTTACTTTCGCTAAACACATCAGAAAAATCAATCAAAAGTCAGGAACATCCTGAGCCTGGGGGGAGGCAGAAAAAACAGGAGTGTTGGTATTAACACATTGGCAGCCCCAATTGGTTACAGACACAGATTTCCAATCCAAAACAGGATTATGAGACTGTAACCAAGGGAAACCCAGCACGATAATGTCATGCAGATTATACAGAACCAAAAATTTGCAGTCTCCTGATGATCAGGTTCAACCCTCATTATCACCTGAGTAGAGAACTGAGGTTTATTCTCAGCCAAAGGGGTAGAATCGATCCCCAGTAGGGGAATAGACTTCTGTAGGGTATCAAGGGAAACCCAACGTTTAGCAAAATCAAATCCATCAGGTTAATAGCTGCTCCGAATCAACGAAAGCCTGAGCAGAAAATGAGGACAGAGAGCATATCAGAGTAACAGTTAATAAAAACTTAGTCTGAACACTACCCAAGACAACTGAGCGTGCAAAACGTCTTCCCCGCTTAGGGCAGACTGAAATAGCATGAGAGGCATCACCACAGTAGAAACATAACCCATTGCGCTTTTGAAACTCATGACGCTGTGCCCCAGAAACCACTCTATCACACTGCATGGGTTCAGAAGCCGTTCACAAGGCAACACTATTCCACGCATACTTCTCCGCTCACGCAAACGTCTGTCAATTTGAATCGCTAATGACATAGAATCATTGAGACCAGAGGGGAAGGGAATCCCACCATAACATCCTTTACATTATCTGACAGACCCTTCCGAAAAGGGCTGCCAAAGCGTCGTCATTCCATTTGGTCAGGACTGCCCACCTGCGGAATCTCTGACAGTATAACTCAGCTCATCAAGCCCCTGATTTAATGCCAACAAGGCTTTTTCAGCTTGATCAGTGACATTAGGCTCATCGTACAATAACCCCAAGGCCTGAAAAAATGCATCAACATCACTCAAAACAGGATCCCCAGGTGTCAGGGAAAAAGCCCAATCCTGAGGATCGCGGCGCAGGAGAGAGATGACAATTTGAACCTGCTGCGCTGCGTTCCCTGAGGACTTAGATTTTAAGGCAAAAAACAATTTACAATTATTTTTGAAATTCAGAAACTTGGCTCGATCCCCCAAAAACAAATCTGGCATGGGAATCCTAGGTTCCACAACAGGCAACCTAGCAAGATAGGTAGCAATACTCTGAACCTCAGGGCAAGCTGATCCACACGGCCAGACAACTGTGCAAACTCCATTGAGAGAAAAATCCTCCCCAGCACCCAGAGATACAGAGGGAAAAAAAAATGCAACAAACAGAAAAATATCTCTGACAACTCTGACACCTTTTTTTTTCTTTCACATATTTTCCCTTCTGTGAGTACCATAAATTTTCAGTTTAGGCCGTGATACTGTTATGTTTGGTAGCTGAGGAGTGCAGGTAAAAAGGCAATACACCAGAGCAGTTGGAATCTATGAGATTGCAGTACCCTGACTAACCACCACAACTAGAGGCAGCCGTGGAGCGTTCCTACGTTGGTCCTAGACGCCTCGTCACAGCCTGAGAAACTAACTATACCTAAAGATAGAAAAGGAAAGCTATCTGCCCCGGAGCAGATCCCCAAAGATAATAGAAAGCCCCCAAACATGTAATGGCGGTTAGACAAGAAGAAATACTGACACAGAAAGAAAATAGTATGAGCAAACGCTGGGGCCCAAACTATCTAAATAGAAAAGGATAGGAAGGGTACTTACTGCAATCCCAGAAAACCCTGAAAAGCACCAACTCTACTAATTTCAAAAACACCTGAGATCACACGACCTCTACCACCTAAATTAGTTCTCTGGTGTAACAAAATCAAAACAGCAGCCACTGAAAAAACTGGAAAAAGCAAAATGTACAAACATCAGTGGCTGAACAAAACTGAGAGGGCAAAAGCCCCCAGAGGGGACCCTGAAGGCCCCCACAGAAGTGCAGGACAAAATGCAAAAATCAAGCGCAAAAACAAAAAGAAGAAAATGTCTTATCTGTTAGCAGGAGATGCAGACACGACACAGCAGGCTACAAAGGAAACTAGGAATAAGGATTCAGACCAGAACAATTGATCACCGGCAACCCTGATGGGAAGGGACTCCCTTATATAAGACCAGTCAGTAACACCTGATTCCCAATCCTCACAATCTTCACTGGACAGTCCAGTACCGCTTGTAACCACCAGAGGGAGCCTCTGCTCAGAACTCATCTCAAGTCCATTCACAACAGTACCCGGTTGTAAATTTCCCAAGGGTCGGCTCTTTAATTTATCTGTACCTGAGCATGAGGCATGCGATCTTATATCAAAGAGTCTTTAGAGAAGGGTCATATCAGACCATCTCTTCACCCTTGGCGCCAGCTTTTTCTTTGTGGCCAAGAAGGATGGCTCATTGAGGCGTGTATTGATTATCGTCTCCTGAATAAGATCACTGTTAAATATCAATATCCGTTACCCTTGATTTCTGACCTATTTTCCAGAGTGAAGGGTGCTTGTTGGTTTACCAAGCTTGACCTCAGGGGGGCGTATAATCTTATTCCGCATCAAGCACGGAGATGAATGGAAGACGGCGTTTAATACCCCAGAGGGGCATTTTGAGTACCTAGTGATGCCTTTTGGGCTCATAATGCCCCTTCCGTCTTCCAATCCTTTATGAACGATATTTTCCGGGATTTCGTGGATAAATTTCTGATCGTTTATTTGGACGATATCTTGATTTTTTCCAATGACTGCGATTCTCATGTGGAACATGTTCGGACTGTATTCCGGATTTTGAGAGAAAACGCATTGTATGTGAAGGGATCAAAAAGTCTTTTTGGCGTACAGAAGGTTTCATTTCTGGGATTCATTTTGTCTCCGTCTGTTATTGAAATGGACCCGGTCAAAGTTCAGGCCATTCGTGATTGGGTTCAACCCACTACATTAAAGGCTCTTCAGAGATTTTTGAGTTTTGCTAATTTTTATCTAAATTTATAGCTAATTTCTCTGGTATTATAAGCCACTGACTGATTTGACCAAGAAGGGTTCTGATGTAGTGAATTGGTCTCCTGAGGCAGTTTCTGCGTTTCAGGAGCTTAAGCGGAGATTCACTTCTGCTCCTGTTCTGCGCAACCTGATGTTTCTCTACCATTTCAGGTGGAGGTTGATGCTTCTGAGATTGGTGCAGGAGCCGTTTTGTCCCAAAGGGATCCGGAGACCTCTAAGATTAACCCTTGTGCCTTTTTCTCTCGAAAATTTTCCCCAGTGGAACGTAATTATGATGTGGGTAATCGGGAGTTACTTGGGCCATGAAGTGGGCTTTTGAGGAGTGGAGACATTGGCTGGAAGGAGCCAAGCATCAGGTGGTGGTCCTCACGGACCATAAGAACCTGGTTTATCTTGAATCAGCCAAGCGACTTAATCCTAGACAGGCCAAGTGGCCTTGTTTTTCACACGTTTTAATTTTGTGGTCTCTTTTCTCCCGGGCACTAAGAATGTTAAGGCGGATGCCCTCTCGAGGATTTCTTTCTGGATTCTCCTGAGGCAACTGAGCCTGCTGTTATTCTGAAGGAGGGTGTGGTTCTTTCCGCTATCTCGCCCAATTTGAGACTGGCTTTGGAGAAATTTCAGGAGGATAAACCTGAACGTTGCCCTGCTGGGAGATTGTTTGTCCCAGACCAGTGGAGGAAGAATGTGATGTCCGAGATTCATTGCTCCACGTTGGTCGGGCCCTCCTGGTATTTTTGGTACCAGAGATTTGGTGAGTCGGTCCTTTTGGTGGCCCACTTTGTCTCGTGACGTCAGGGACTTTGTGCAGTCCTGTGGAACTTGTTCTCGGTCCAAACCTTGCTCTCGCTATAGTGGTTTGTTAATGCTATTGCCTGTGCCCAAGAGGCCATGGACCCATATCTCTATGGATTTTATTTCCGACCTCCCTGTCTCTCAGAGAATGACCGTTATTTGGGTAATCTGTGATAGGTTTTCCAAGATGATACATCTTGTGCCACTACCTAAGTTGCCATCCTCCTCTGAGTTGGTGCCCTTGTATTTTCAACAGGTGGTTCGGTTGCACGGCGTTCCAGAGAACATTGTGTCTGACAGATGAGTCCAGTTTGTTTCCAGATTTTGGAGGACATTTTGTTCCAAACTGGGAGTTCAGCTGTCTTTTTCCTCTGCGTTCCACCCTCAGACCAATGGACAAACAGAGAACAAACCAGACCTTGGAGACTTATTTGAGATGTTTTGTGTCTGCTGATCAAGATGACTGGGTCTCTTTTTTGCCTTTGGCTGAGTTTGCTTTGAATAATAGGGCTAGTTCGGCCACCTTGATATCTCCATTTTTCTGCAATTTTGGGTTTCAGCCTCGATTTTCTTCAGGGCAGGTGGAGGCTTCTGTCTGTCCTGGTGTTGACTCTATTGTGGAGAGAATGCAGCTGATTTGGGATCAAGTAGTGGATAAGCTGTCTCTCTCTCAGGAGAAGGCCCAGCGGTTTGCCAACCGACATAGGACTGATGGTCCTCGATTTAAAGTGGGTGACTTGGTTTGGTTATCCTCAAAAAATATCCCTATGAGGGTCGCGACTCCAAAATTTAAGCCAAAGTTCATTGGACCTTATAAGATCGTGGAGATTATTAATCCCGTTTCCTTCCGTTTGCTTCTTCCAGGAACGTATTTCACAAATCTTTATTGAAGAGATTTGTCGAGCCAGTGGTTCCTATGGCTGCGCCTCCTGATCCTGTTTTGGTTGAGGGCAATTTGGAGTATGTGGTTGAGAAGATATTGGATTCTCGTTTGGCCAGGCGGAGACTCCAGTACTTGGTGAAGTGGAAAGGCTATGGTCAGGAGGACAATTCGTGGGTGTTTGCTTCTGACATTCATGCTGAAAGACTGGTCCATGCCTATCACCGAGCTCATCCTGATCGCCTTGGTGGCACAAATGAGGGTTTGGTGACCCCTCCTCAAGGGGGGAACTGTTGTGAACGTTTTGGAGACGACTTCGGAGCTGAAGTTCCCTCTGGTGGTTGCTGAAGGTATTGAACCTATCTTGAATACCAAGAGTCCTACACCCGCAGATAACGAGTGGGTGTCAGGTGGTACTGACTGGCCTGATATAAGTGAGCTGATCTCCCATGATCCTCACCGGTGATCAATTGTGCTTCCTGGTTTAGTTTGGAATTCAGCTTGCTTTCCTGCTGTCTCCTGCTTGCGTTCAGATAAGTCTCTTTCAGTTTTTTTTTCTGTGGTTTGAATTCCTTGCTTTTTGCTGCATTGATTTTTGTCTTCAGCCGGGTCCCTTATGGGGGTCTTTAGCTGGTCTCCGTTCGTTTTTTGTATTTGTTCATTTGCTCAGTTCTTGTGATATTTTTCTGCTGGGTAGCTACGTATCCACACCAGAGATCTGATATAGTTGGTCGAGACCGTGTGGTCTCAGTGTTCTTGGATTCAGAAGTGTTGGAGTTATTCCTAGGGTTTTTCTGGGTTGCAGAGAGTATTCTCTCCTGTGCTGTCCTATCTAGACAGTTTTGGGCCCCAGCGTTTGCTCAATCTATTTTCTGTCTGTGTTCGTGTTTTCATCTTGTCTAACCGCCATTATATGTTTGGAGGCTTCCAACTCTTTTGGGGTCTACTCCGGGGCAGTTAGCTTTCCTCTTTCCATCTTCAGGGATAGCTATCTCTCCGGCTGTGCCGAGGCGTCTAGGACCACCGTAGGTACGCTCCACGGCTGCTTCTAGTTGTGCGGTTAGTTTAGGGGTCTGCAACCTATTAGTTCCAACCTCTCTGGTGTTAGGCTGCCTATGCGGTTTTTTGCTCCTGCCTCCTCAGCTACCATAACATAACACAGTATATAATGGCCCCATATAATGCTTCATACAGAATGGGTCCCATTTAATGCTCCATAGAGAATAATGGACCCCATATAATGCTCTCTGGAGAATAATGGGCCTCATATATTGCTCGATACAGAATAATGGGCCTCATATAATACTCCATACAGAATGGGCCCCATATATTGCTCCATACAGAATGGACCCCAATGCCCCATACAGAATGGGAACCATATCATCTTCCATACAGAATGGGCCCCACATAATGCTTCATACAGAATAGATCCCAATGCCCCATACAGAAAGGGCCCCATATAATGCTCCATACAGAATGGGCCCCACATAATGCTCCATACAGAATGAACCCCAATGCCCCATACAGAAATGGGCCCATATAATGCTCCATACAGAATGAGAACCATATAATCTTCCATACAGAATGGGCCCCACATAATGCTTCATACAGAATAGATCCCAATGCCCCATACAGAAAGGGCCCCATGTAATGCTCCACACAGAATGGCCCCCATATAATGCTCCATACAGAATGCCCCCCATATAATACTTCATACAGAATGGGCCCCATATAATGCTCCATACAGAATGGACCCCAATGCCCCATACAGAATGGGAACCATATAATTCTCCATACAGAATGGGCCCCACATAATGCTCCATACAGAATAGACCCCAATGCCCCATACAGAAAGGGCCCCATATAATGCTCCATACAGAATTGGCTCCATATAAAACTCCATACAGAATGGGCCGCGTATAATGCTCCATACAGAATAATGGGAATCATATAATGCTGCTTGCCTATCACCTGTTAGTCTCGACCATGAAGCTCTGCTTCGCCCGTCATATCCTCCCTCTTCTCTGTCTATCACCCTACCGGTGCTTTTGCATCTGCATTTTTCTATCTGTTCTTTAGCAGATTAGCTCCTGGTTTTGAATGGTTATACTTATTGTTGCTCACCAGCAGTTGCTTGCATTTTTTGATTAAGGATCCATCCAAATAATGTTCATATTAATGAATAAACTTATAACTAATAATGAATCGTCTTCTAAAACATCATGGTATTCAATATACTGGCTGCACACTTGTGTAGCATCAGCTTTATTTGTACCATACAAGTTGTATAGTTTATAAGGTTGAAAAGAGACACAGGTTAATCAAATAATAAGCCGTAAAAAGCAAATGCCATTTCTCGCCATGAGAAACATGAGAAAACAAAAACCTTTCAAAACCTAGTACCTACTGTATAACTTGTAAAGTAATATTACATATTTGAAGGACAGCTTACAAATTCTGCTTTAACTTCATTGTGGCAGAGTTCCTTAGTCTAACTACTTACAGGGAAGAATCTTGTATGTGATCATGCAGAACCCTTCTTTCATCTAGGCTAGAAGTACAAAATTTTTTCATAGCTATGTGCCTGGGTGTAAACTGTTTTTCAATTGCTCTGTTCCTCTTGTTCAATAAACCGCACCCCGGAAGCCATACTCTACATGTAACAGGTGTCCAATTGGCCTGTATAAACGATTGGTGGTGGCAGCTAATAGTTCCATTTGTTATATATGTGCGTGAAATATATATATATATATATATATTGTGGTGTAGTGACCCATGCTGCAGCTAGGGAGCGCTGTATATGCTCCTCAAGTTATGGATGGAGGCGGGATTTGGATGAAAAGACAGTCCCTGGCATGGTTGTAAATAGCAGGTATGTGTCACAGAGCTCCTCTGCGCTGTAAGCCAGGAATGTTGTTCTGGGACTTGTAGTCCTACAAAAGTTCTGTTTATTTTCTAGGGTGGCTTACAGGGTTAGCTTGTGAGCTGGGTGGGACTGGCTAACCACACATACACTGCCCACTGGTGGTTGTGAGTTTGTTAAGGACCTGTGATGAGGTCATGAACATGTGGCCAGACCATGTGCTCCACACCTCACCTGTGGGAGTGGCTACAGGTATGTAAGGGAGTGTTTGGCACATGGTGGGAGTAGTCTGAGACTGTGAGGAGTCTCTGAGAGTGTGTTGAGACTGAGTCTGTGTGGACTGTTGGGAGTCTGTCAGGCTGGACAGAGCTCCCTGACGTCCAGGCTGTATGTTGCACAGACTGGGAAGCAGTCCTGGCGAGTCTGAGCCAGCAAGAAGAAGACGGTCTTGAAAACCGTGAGAGATACGGTTCGGGGTCCATGAGAGATGTGTGTTGGATGCCTCTGAGGTGAAGAGGTGTCTGAGAACCTGCGACACCAACAGGTAACGGACAGGGGTCCATGTGGATGATGACCGGGTTATGAAGACTGTGTTATGTATAATGAATGCTGTATACTGGTGAACAATAAACCAAAAGGACTGTTGTTTTAACCCTGAGCGCGCCAGTGTTTGCCTCTAAGATCAGCTAAGCGAGTGATCCCCGTCCACAGGCAGTGTGGAACGTCACAATTGGTGTTGGAATGCTGGCAGTGACCCAGGGAGCACATGTGCAGGTTTATTTTTTTTCTGTGGATCAGCAAGTCCATGAATTTTTTTTTCTTTTTCAACTTGCTGTGGCTCGGTGGGGCTGAAGATGTCTGGCTGTAACTCGGCGGGGTTACGAAGATTGTGCTATGGATCGGCGGGTCCACGAAGTCGGCGGTGTGGAGCCGTGCAGAGACTTGTGGTAGTGGGAGCTACAGTGACTGTTGCAGCAAGAGGTTCTGCAGCAGCAGGAGCTGCAGTAACAGCCACAGCGGCTTGTGAGCGGCATCTGGAGGTGCCGGTGGTTTGTGGCTGCAAGAAGCGGTGGCAGTGCCAGCAGGAGCTGGTGAAGAGGACAGTGTGAACCAGGTCACACAAATTTTTAAAGGGCCAGTACAAGCCCCGAAAGACATAAACTGTACAGTTTGAACTGGGGCCTAAGAAAGCCGTGGAGGAGTGGGTGTATCCCAGTGCGGGGTGGTGTCCCTAAAAGGGGTGGTGGCCTAAAAGGGCGGTAACCCAAGCAGGGATGGTCACAAAAGGGGGGCGGAGCATCCTGACGTTAAAAGGGTGGTGCAGACGAACTGTTGCCTGGGGCAAATGTACTATGTGTGTCCAGTGTGCCTTATGGACTACCACCTCAGTACAATGTTACGGGGGTGTGCCCTACAGATAAATAATGAAGAGGTGGTGTGTTTGGTCGACTCAGGCAGCCCGATGACTCTAGTGAGGGTTGCACATGAGGGATTTCAAATACCAGGTAGAAAAGTTGGGGTCACCTGCATCCATGGGGACACCAAAGATTATCCCGTGGCCAGGGTAATCTTTGAGAAAGGCTGGGACATTGCGGGACAGGATGTCGCTATAGTCCCTAATTTGTCTTGTCCAGTGGTTTTAGGTCGGGACTCTAAACTGTTCTCCGACTTGTGGGAGAGGGGAGTTCCTCTACAGCAGGAGGAGGGAGGCCTCCCTACTGTTGGGGTGGTAGGCATTGGGACAGTGACGCCTCCTAAAGTGGACGGGACTGACCAACTCGGTGACTTAGCAGAGGGGTTCGACACGGTTAGAAATGGGGACTGCTGGTTCCAACATGACCGACCGAGTGGTGGTGACTCCCATTCAGACGGTAACGCAAGGGGAAAGCCCAACTTACAGACCTGATGTCTCTTGAGTCTTGACGTGTACCACCGAATGACTGATGGTGATGTGGAAGATAAGACGTCTGAAACGGACACCCAGTTAGAGGGTAACTGGAGGGTTCACCATACTGTGGGGTGTGACTCAGGCTTCTGGGGGTGACTGTGACTCTAAGATATAAAGGGAGTACAGTAAGGAAGGGCCCCACAAGGAGGGAAAGTCCTCCCGTCGTCGGAGACGTAAAGGGCGCAAAGAGCCTGAGCAAATTGCACTCATTGAGGAGGTCAATACTGAAGAGCTGGAGAGTGTGGAGCTCTCTGAAGGTACAAAGAGTCGAGAGGTACCTGAGGATGACTGGGCAGAGCCTCACGAAAGGTTAAAGAGGTCGGATATGGAAGTCGCCAACTCCGTGCAATTGGAGCGGGTGCGCCACCTGGAGTCCGAGTTTGCGGCCATCAAGGCTCAGTTTGGAGAGAAAGCACAGGAGTGCCAGGACCTTGCTAAAAAGTTGTCTGGTGAGAAGCAAAAGTCTGCTGATTTACAGGCCGAACTAAAGACCATTAAAGAGCAGGTCGAACAAGAAAAGGCCCTGAGACGAACTGCTGAGCACAGAGTGGATGAGCTGGAGAAGGAAGTCTCTGAGCTCAGAGGTCACCTGGCAATGTGGCAAAGTGTGAATAAGACCTTAAGGGAAGATGTGGAAGTGCTCAGAGAAGCAGTAAGAGGTCTTCTGCAGGAAAAGAAGTTGGTGGTCGAAGAATTACAGCGGTTCCCGAGTGTTAAGACGGAGCTGCCAGTGCCCATCTTGCAAGGGGTCTTGAAGTAGGCAAATCTCAGGAGGATCTTGAACTAAGAGCAGAACGAGACAGTTATCCGGTCGTGGCAGATGTCTTGAAGGAAGTGTCCGAGGTAAACCAGGAAGAGGATGAGGCTTCACTCTTTAAGTGTGTGATGGATGTACCCGAAGACATGCGAGAAGCCTGTGCCATTGAGGATGTGCATGAGGCCTTCAGAAAGGCAATAGAAGCATGTAGTGTGAACTGGGCACCAGAGACGAAGCAGTTGGTCATACTGTCAACTAGGGAAGTCACAGTGAAGCGGGTGGCTGTCTTGAGAGATATGCATCTACAATGCCTCTGAATGAAACAGATGATCAGGTGGAGGAATAAGGAAGCAGCTCAACATCTGGAGCAAGCAAGAAAAGCTCAAAGTCAGCTTGGATTGGTAGAAGACATCATTCAAGTGCCCAGAGGTCTGGTGAGGAAAGTCATTGGAAGACTTGAGAAAGTGATGCAGGAGATGGTGAGTAAGTCCGGTGTGATTGAGACTGAGGATTCCGGCTGATGAAGAAGCCCAGGTTATGGGTGAAGAGGGGATGGTTCCATTCCTCGTGGTCGGACCCATGGAGAGCCTTGGGAATATCCGGATTCTCCTGGAGTATCGCATGTCGTACCTGAAAGAAGTAGAGCAGCTAAGAATTGAAAGAGAGCAGGTCAACAGAGAGCTGCAGGAAATGGGAAGAAGACAGCCGCCACCTTCAACTCGCGGTATAGAGAGGCAAAGAGGTGCGCTTAAGGCTGGAAGTCCTCAAGCTGGAGCTAATAGAGGACATAGGGACAGAGTGAAGGACTGCTCTCTGGGCAATAAAGACCATGGGAGAAATGGCCAGCAGAGAGATAACAGAAGGTGGCCTGATGGAAGGGGTAGAAGCAGTGATGCCTTGGTTAGCTCAGGGCTGAGTGACCTAAGCAGGAGACGTGTAGTGGACGAAATGACAAAGAGTCAGACCAGACAGGACGTATTGGTGCAAGGGAATTGCGGTGCCATACTGACCGCTGGGGATGCGGGTGGTCTGACAAGGGGGCATCTCTATCAAAGGACGTGACGGAGTCAGATGACTGACGCCTACCAAAGGGGTCAGTAGCAGGGCCCGACTTTGACAGACGGTTTAACTGGCAGAGACGACCGAGAAGGATCTCTGGTCGGGTAATAAGTGTTCAACCTCACAAGTTTGAACAGAGGGGGGAGGTATGTGGTGTAGTGACCCATGCTGCAGCTAGGGGGCGCTGTATATTCTCCTCAAGTTATGGATGGAGGCGGGATTTGGATGAAAAGACTGTCCCTGGCATAGTTGTAAATGGCAGGTATGTGTTGCAGAGCTCCTCTGCGCTGTAAGCCAGGAATGTTGTTCTGGGACTTGTAGTCCTACAAGAGTTCTGTTTATTTTCTAGGGTGGCTTACAGGGTTAGCTTGTGAGCTGGGTGGGACTGGCTAACCACACATACACTGCCCACTGGTGGTTGTGAGTTTGTTAAGGACCTGTGATGAGGTCATGAACATGTGGCCAGACCATGTGCTCCATACCTCACCTGTGGGAGTGGCTACAGGTATGTAAGGGAGTGTTTGGCACATGGTGGGAGTAGTCTGTCTGAGACTGTGAGGAGTCTCTGAGAGTGTGTTGAGACTGAGTCTGTGTGGACTGTTGGGAGTCTGTCAGGCTGGAAAGAGCTCCCTGACGTCCAGGCTGCATGTTGCACAGACTGGGAAGCAGTCCTGGCGAGTCTGAGCCAGCAAGAAGAAGACGGTCCTGAAAACCGTGAGAGATACGGTTCGGGGTCCGTGAGAGATGTGTGTTGGACGCCTCTGAGGTGAAGAGGTGTCTGAGAACCTGCGACACCAACAGGTAACGGACAGGGGTCCGTGTGGATGATGACCGGGGTCATTAAGACTGTGTTATGTATAATGAATGCTGCATACTGGTGAACAATAAACCAAAAGGACTGTTGTTTTAACCCTGAGCGTGCCAGTGTTTGCCTCTAAGACCAGCTAAGCGAGTGATCCCCTTCCACAGGCAGTGTGGAACGTCACATATATATATATATATATAATTGCCTTGTAATGTTTTCATTTCCTGTTCTGTCCAGATGTCACCGTATCCCAGAATTCCAAGTGGAGGAAGTTCACAAACTGCCATATTGGGACACCCAAGTGATGGGTAAGAAATAAAGTAGAACAGCGCTCCATCCAGGTGTATAATGTAGAAAAAACTTTATTCAGCCATAAAAAAACAAAGTTTCGACCACAAAATGGTCTTTATCAAGTATATACAAACATGTAAAAAGGGCCGTCTTAAATAGTGTGGAGCTGTTGCCAGCACCAATCACCATATAGTTACCGCCCACACCAATAAACATATTCAGAAGATAATGTATAACAGAGATCAGACTAGTACAGAGAATATCTCTATCCCTATCATATACATATAGACTCACTACAAATATATATAAAATCAATATAAACATATATACACATTTATTGCACATCCAGGACAATAGCGCCATCATGTTGTCATGGAAACACTAACCAATCATATCCCCACTGCCACACACGTCAAAGGATCAGATCCAATGAGGCAAGTGAGAAAGAAAAGCGCCAAAAAAATAGCCAGCCAACCACTTCCCTGTTCACAAAACACGCTGCCACAATTACCTATCATCATACCGATATCACAAGTGATGGGTGTCTCAATATGGAAACTGCTGCTGGTACCAACCTATTAAGAGGTACTACCAGCGGAACACCGTCGCACCACACACACACACGCACTCTATAGCCGCCGCACCACACATTCACACACACACACATTAACACACTCACACACACTCACACACACACTCACACACAGCCTCTTGCACGGAACCAACAGCGGAACACCGTCGCACAGGCGCAGTGAATCATTCGGCTGATCCCGTCAGCAGATGTGCGATGAGTCTACAGGCAGAGGAAGGCGGTCACATTACAGGGAACAAAAGTTCATTTTAAAAATTGTCTATGTCTGACCGTGTTCGGAGCATACCACATCTCCTGGGCAGAGGAGGAAGCAAAAGACAATACTGACATTACAGCAGGGGATCACAGAGGATTCATTTTGTTTTTAACCCCTTAATGTCCATTGACGTGCACAGTCCGTCATGGCAAGGTGTCAGTTTTGGCACCTTGACGGACTGTGCACGTCATGCCTTTGAACTACCACTGCGTGTAAACACGCAGTGGTAGTTCAGTGCCGACAGCTGTCACAGACAGCTGACAGGCACGGCAAGCGGTGCGGGGACCTTTGCCGTCGGTCCCCGCACCTACTGCGCTGTGATTGGTCAGCCTCTTCTGCCCGATCAGTGCAGGAGCTCAGCGTTGCAGTGGCCGAGCTTCCTGCACTGACAGCCGGGAGCGGCGCCCCCGCCGCCCCTGGCTGTTAACCCCCTGACTGCTGCGATCAAGCGCGATCACAGCGCTCAGGGGGGGAGGCAGAGGGTCGGGAGCTCCCTCTGCCTCAGATCGGCGCCCTGCAATTTATTTGCAGAGCCCGATCTCTGCCTTGATGACCCGAGGGTTGTCATGACAACCTCCGGGTCATCTAGCCATGGAAAGCTGCTGTGATCATGGTCACAGCAGCTTTCACCATAGGTACAATGCATTGCAATGCTGGAGCATTGCAATGCATTGTAACTGCAATAAAAAGTAAAAAAGTGAAAGTCCCATAAAGGGACAAGTTAAAAAAAAGCATTTTTTAAAAAAAAAATTGTAAAAAAAATATTAAAAAATAATTTAAAAAAAATTCCCCTAAAAAATACACATTTTTATATAATAAAAAAAAACTAAAAAATACACATGTTTGGTATCGCCGCGTCCATAAAAATCCCAAAATCCCATCTATAAAAGCGTAACCCTAGTTAACCCCTTCAGTGAAAGCCGTAAAAAAAAACACAAAAAAGTAGTAAATTATACTTTTTCCAAGCGGTATCATCATACCGCTTGGAAAAAGTGCAATAACACGCGATCAAAAAGTGGGATATAAATAATCATGGTACCACTGAAAACGTCATCTTGTTCCGCAAAAAACAAGCTGCTATACAGCATCATCAGCGAAAAAATAAAAAAGTTATAGCTCGCGGAATAAACTGATGCAAAAATAATTTTTTCTATAAAATTTTTTATTGTGTAAAAAACGCTAAAACATAAAATAATATATAACTGAGGTATCGATGTAATCGTAGTGACCCGAAGAATAAAGCTTCTTTATCAATTTTACCACACACGGAACGGAGGAAAAAAAAAAAAACAATTCCTGAATTGCTGGTTTTTGTTCATTCTGCTTCCACAAAAATCGGAGTAGGAAGCGATCAAAAAACGTTATGTGCCCGAATATGGTACCAATAAAAACGTCAGCTCGTCCCGCAAAAAATAAGCCCACAGATAACTCTGTCGGACGAAATATGGAAAAATTATAGCTCTCAAAATACGGCGATGAAAAAATTTCTTACAAAAAATTTTTCCAAAAAAAAGCGTCTTTTAGAGTGTGACAGAAGCTAAACATAAAAAAATTGTATAAATCTGGTATCGCTGTAATCGCACCGATCCGAGGAATAAAGTCGCCTAATCACTAATACCGCACGAGGAACGGCGTAAAAAAGAAAACCAATTCTTCACCTTTTGTGGATTTGTTCATTCTGCCTCCCAAAGATAGCAGTAAGGCGATCACAGTGGTTCCCCCCCACATATGGGATATCAGCGTACTCAGGACAAAATGCACATCAACTTTTGGGGTCCTATTTCTCCTGTTACCCTTATAAAAATAAAAATTTGGGGCAAAAAGGTCATTTTTGTGGAAAAAAATATGATTTTTTTTATTTTCACGGCTCTACGTTATAAACTTCCGTGAAGCCCTTGGGGTTCAAAGTGCTGACCACACATCTAGATAAGTTCCTTGGGGGGTCTAGTTTGCAAAATGGGGTCACTTGTGGGGGTTTTCTACTGTTTAGGCACATCAGGGGCTCTCCAAGCCCGACATGACACCCGCAGACCATTCCATCAAAGTCTGCATTTAAAAACGGTGCTCCTTCCCTTCCGAGCTCTGCCATGCGTCAAAATAGTGGTTTACCCCCACATATGGGGTATCAGCGTACTCAGGACAAATTGCACAATAGCTTTTGGGTTCTATTTCTCCTGTTACCCTTATAAAAATAAAAATTTGGGGGCAAAAAGATTATTTTTGTGGAAAAAAAATATGATTTTTTTATTTTCACGGCTCTACGTTATAAACTTCTGTGAAGCACTTGGGGGTTCAAAGTGCTCACCACACATCTAGATAAGTTCCATGGGGGGTCTAGTTTCCAAAATGGAGTCACTTGTGGGGGGTTTCTACTGTTTAGGCACATCAGGGGCTCTCCAAACGTGACATGACACCCGCAGACCATTCCATCAAAGTCTGCATTTTGAAAAAGGTGCTCCTTCCCTTCCGAGCTCTGCCATGCGCCCAAATAGTGGTTTACCCCCACATATGGGGTATCAGCGTACTCAGGACAAATTGCACAATAACTTTTGGGATCCTTTTATCCTTTGAAAAATAAAAATTGGGGGTGAAAAGATCATTTTTGTGGAAAAAATATGATTTTTAAATTTTACAGCTCTACGTTATAACCTTCTGTGAAGCCCTTGGGGTTTCAAAGTGCTCACCACAGATCTAGATAAGTTCCTTGGGGGGTCTAGTTTCCAAAATGGGGTCACTTGTGGGGGGTTTCCACTGTTTAGGCATACAGGGACTCTCCAAATGCGACATGGCGTCCAATCTCAATTCCAGCCAAAAAAGTCAAATGGCGCTGCTTCCCTTCCGAGCTCTGCCATGCGCCCAAATAGTGGTTCCCCCCACATATGGGGTATCAGCGTACTCAGGACGAATTGCACAATAACTTTTGGGGTCCTTTTATCCTTTGCAAAATAAAAATTGGGATGAAAAGATCATTTTTGTGGAAAAAAGTATGATTTTTTAATTTACGGCTCTACGTTATAACCTTCTGTGAAGCCCTTGGGGGTTCAAAGCTCTCACAACACATTTAGATAAGTTCCTTGGAGGGTCTAGTTTGCAAAATGGGGTCACTTGTGGGGGTTTTCTACTGTTTAGGCACATCAGGTACTCTCCAAATGCGACATGACACCCGCAGACCATTCCATCAAAGTCTGCATTTAAAAACGGTGCTCCTTCCCTTCCGAGCTCTGCCATGCGTCAAAATAGTGGTTTACCCCCACATATGGGGTATCAGCGTACTCAGGACAAATTGCACAATAGCTTTTGGGGTTCTATTTCTCCTGTTACCCTTATAAAAATAAAAATTTGGGGGCAAAAAGATTATTTTGTGGAAAAAAATATGATTTTTTTATTTTCACGGCTCTACGTTATAAACTTCTGTGAAGCACTTGGGGGTTCAAAGTGCTCACCACACATCTAGATAAGTTCCATGGGGGGTCTAGTTTCCAAAATGGAGTCACTTGTGGGGGGTTTCTACTGTTTAGGCACATCAGGGGCTCTCCAAACGTGACATGACACCCGCAGACCATTCCATCAAAGTCTGCATTTTGAAAAAGGTGCTCCTTCCCTTCCGAGCTCTGCCATGCGTCAAAATAGTGGTTTACCCCCACATATAGGGTATCAGCGTACTCAGGACAAATTGTACAATAACTTTTGGGGTCCTGTTACCCTTTGGAAAATAAAAATTGGGGGTGGAAAGATCATTTTTGTGGAAAAGATATGATTTTTCAATTTTACGGCTCTACGTTATAACCTTCTGTGAAGCCCTTGGGGGTTCAAAGCTCTCACCACACATCTAGATAAGTTCCTTGGGGGGTCTAGTTTCCAAAATGGGGTCACTTGTGGGGGGGTTTCCACTGTTTAGGCATACAGGGACTCTCCAAATGCGACATGGCGTCCAATCTCAATTCCAGCCAAAAAAGTCAAATGGCGCTGCTTCCCTTCCGAGCTCTGCCATGCGCCCAAATAGTGGTTCCCCCACATATGGGGTGTCAGCGTACTCAGGACGAATTGCACAATAACTTTTGGGGTCCTTTTATCCTTTGGAAAATAAAAATTGGGATGAAAAGATCATTTTTGTGGAAAAAATATGATTTTTTAATTTACGGCTCTACGTTATAACCTTCTGTGAAGCCCTTGGGGGTTCAAAGCTCTCACAACACATTTAGATAAGTTCCTTGGAGGGTCTAGTTTCCAAAATAGGGTCACTGGTGGGGGGGTTTCCACTGTTTAGGCACATCAGGTACTCTCCAAATGCGACATGGCGTCCAATCTCAATTCCAGCCAAAAAAGTCAAATGGCGCTGCTTCCCTTCCGAGCTCTGCTATGCGCCCAAATAGTGGTTTACCCCCACATATGAGGTATCAGCGTACTCAGGACAAATTGCACAATAACTTTTGGGATCCTTTTATCCTTTGAAAAATAAAAATTGGGGGTGAAAAGATCATTTTTGTGGAAAAAATATGATTTTTAAATTTTACAGCTCTACGTTATAACCTTCTGTGAAGCCCTTGGGGTTCAAAGTGCTCACCACAGATCTAGATAAGTTCCTTTGGGGGTCTAGTTTCCAAAATGGGGTCACTTGTGGGGGGGTTTCCACTGTTTAGGCATACAGGGACTCTCCAAATGCGACATGGCGTCCAATCTCAATTCCAGCCAAAAAAGTCAAATGGCGCTGCTTCCCTTCCGAGCTCTGCCATGCGCCCAAATAGTGGCTCCCCCCACATATGGGGTATCAGCGTACTCAGGACAATTGCACAATAACTTTTGGGGTCCTTTTATCCTTTGGAAAATAAAAATTGGGATGAAAAGATCATTTTTGTGGAAAAAATATGATTTTTTAATTTACGGCTCTACGTTATAACCTTCTGTGAAGCCCTTGGGGTTCAAAGCTCTCACAACACATTTAGATAAGTTCCTTGGAGGGTCTAGTTTCCAAAATAGGGTCACTGGTGGGGGGGTTTCCACTGTTTAGGCACATCAGGTACTCTCCAAATGCGACATGGTGTCCGCTCTCGATTCCAGCCAATTTGACATTCAAAATCTCAAATAATGCTCCTTCCCTTCTGAGCACTGCCGTGCGCCTAAAGATTGGTTTTCCCCCACACATGGGGTATCGGTGTACTCAGGAGAAATTGTACAACAAATATTGTGGTTCATTTTCTACTGATACCCTTGACAAAATTTAAAAAATTGTGTAGAAAGAAAAATTTTGGGAAAAAAAGTTAAATGTTCATTTTTTCCTTCCACATTGCTTCAATTCTTGTGAAGTACCTAAAGGGTTAATAAACTTCTTAAATGTAGCTTTGAACACCTTGAGGGGTGCAGTTTTTAGAATGGGGTCACTTTTGGGTATTTTCTGTCATATTGACCCCTCAAATTCACTTCAAATGTGAGGTGGTCCCTAAAAAAAATGGTCTTGTAAATTTTGTTGGAAAAATTAGAAATTGCTGGTCAACTTTTAACACTTATAACTTCCTAACAAAAAAAAATGTTGGTTCCAAAATTGTGCTGATATAAAGTAAACATGTAGAAAATGTTATTTATTAACTATTTTTTGTGACATATCTCTCTGATTTAATGGCATAAAAATTAAATTTTGAAAATTGCAAAATTTTCAAAATTTTTGCCATATTTCCATTTTTTTCATAAATAAACGCAAGTTATATTGAAGAAATTTTACCACTATCATGAAGTACAATATGTCACGAGAAAACATTCTCAGAATCGCCAAGATCCGTTGAAGCGTTCCAGAGTTATAAGCACATAAAGTGACAGTGGTCAGAATTGTAAAAATG
Source organism: Oophaga sylvatica (assembly GCA_033576555.1). NCBI lineage: Eukaryota > Metazoa > Chordata > Amphibia > Anura > Dendrobatidae > Oophaga > Oophaga sylvatica. The sequence goes on along the minus strand of JARQOD010000003.1, from coordinate 293,262,037 downwards.
TAAGGTTCTATGTATATATTCCTGAAACTCAGTTTGTTCGTCAGCCATTTTACTTTCTGTCTTGCTGCAGCTATCTTGCCCTCAGTCAAAATGGAGTTTCCAGCTTGCATGTTCCCGCCCTGATTCTCTCCTTTGCTTCTTAAGCAGCCACAGCTGAGCAATCAGTGCTTCAGAATCTAGCCTGCAGTGAACCTGTGACTTGACTCCTGTAAGCCTTGGACCTTGTACTCCAGCTATTCCTACTGAGGAACTCTGAAGCACTTGTGGACTCTGAACCCTGCTCTTTGAAAGACCCACGTTTGCATGGACTTACGGTAACAGAGAAGAAGATCCTGAATCTGTATTGGAGAGTGATTGCTGAGCTTGGATTACTCTGGCCTGCTGTGTCTCCTGTTTCTGTGTCTGCAAACTGTGTGACTATTTCTGCCAACTTGTATGAAGTAATACAGGACTTTTCTATATCAAACCTGTGACTCCTGTGTTTTCATCGCACCCAAGCACAAGACGCTATATGAACTGTACTATACACATTACAAGATTCTGAAGCCAAACGTTAGTGTCTGCTGGGTCTGGAAGGCTGTGTCTGCTGTACTGTGGATATCAGACGTCCGGTTGTACTTTCTGTGATGACAGTGGTTGTGACTTCTCACAACCATTCCAGGTGAGCAATTCCCTTAAGTTTTTTCTTTTTGCAGTGTTACCACAGGTAAACACTATTGTTTTTTTTTTTTTTCCTTTCTTTTCTCTTTTTTGTCTGCTGTAACTCTGGATATCAGATGTCTGGTTGAAACTTTCTGTGATGATAGTGGTTGTGACTTCTCACAACCATTCCAGGTGAGCAGTTCCCTTAATTTTTTTTTTCTCTCTGCAGTGTTGCCACAGGTGAACACTATTGTTTTTTTTTTCTCTCCTCTTCTTCCAGTAATCCTGTCTTAAAAGATCTGGAAAATGGAGGCCCGCATAAAGGAACTTTGCGGAGTGACTGATAATATCCTTGCAGATTTGCAGAATATAAAGACCCATTTTACAAATCTACAGGACCTCAATAATCACAATTTGCAAGTGGTTGGACAGACTACCCAGGATTTGCGAGCCAGGATTGAGGTTCTAGAGGGGCGAGTCCAGGCTCCTGCCGTAGCCCCGAGTGCTGGGATTCCCAAGTTGCCCCCTTTTCGTTTTGGCGGTGAACGTGAGAAATTCAGGGGATTTATTAATCAATGCAATCTTTTTTTTTCTGCACATGCTTCACAATTTCCCACTGAACGATCTAAGGTGCTTACTATAATTATGTTGCTTACCAACAAGGCTTTAATGTGGGCAAACCCTCTGATTGAGACTGAGGATGATTTTTGAATCACCTTGATGATTTTATTTCAGCCATGGGGCAGGTGTTTGATGACCCCAATCGAGGTGCAACAGCTGAAGCAGCCATGTTAGCTTTGCGCCAAGGTAAGCACTCGGTAGCTGAATATGCCTTGGATTTCAGGAGATGGGCCCTTGATACCACCTGGGACAGTTCCGCCAAAAAATCTATTTTTCGAAAGGGGTTATCTCCACTGATTAAGGATGAACTTGCTCGTGCCGACCCTCCCACTGCGTTAGGTGACTTTATTAACTACTGCATCCGTATTGATACTCGTCTGACTGAACGCAGGCAAGAGAGATGGTTCGAAAGCAATCGTACTAACCTTTTCCTACCTTCCTCTCCAGCTAAGGAACCTTTGAGTAGGATTACACGGGAACCTGAACCTGAACCCATGCAGGTAGACTCTTTACAACGACGGGTTAGTGATGCACGCAAGGAACATCGTTTTAAGGAGAATCTATGTTTCTATGTGGTAAGTCAGGGCACTTCATTATAGACTGCCCCAGCCATTCTCGTAAGACTACTGCAGCACTCATTCATTGTGAGTGTTGCGAGAGGGGATCTGTCAGGTCCGAGCCTCAGGCTCCAGAGAGATCTGCAGCAACAGATCTTGATTTCTCGGACTTAAACTCCGTTACCTCTGAGGACGTTGACTGTGTAAACGCTGCCATTTTTCAAGTTTCCTCAGCGGTGTCCCAGCTGAGTTGTAAGAAAAACAATTCTCATTGCTTTCTTTCCATCAAACTCTGGGTTGACTCAGCTTGGGTGTCTAGCTCTGCTATGATCGACTCAGGGGCAAGTGGAAATTTTATGGATGTCTCCTTTGCTCTGAAACAGGGAATACGTTCAGTGAAGAAGGCTACTCCAGTACAGATGGAAACTGTGGATGGCTCCCTGCTGACCTCTGGACCAGTGGATCAGGAAACAGAGCCTTTGAGGGTTCTTATGGGTAAAGATCATCAAGAGAAACTGTCCTTTATGCTTATCTCTTCTCCCCACTTTCCCATTATTCTAGGGCTACCATGGCTGCAGGCTCAGAATCCTACCATTAACTGGGAGACCAAGGAATTACACTTTCCAGAGAAACAGATGAGTCCAAAAGTTTCAGCTTGCTCTGTTCCTAAAGGAATCATGTCAGTCCCTGAACTACCAGCTGTATACCAGGACTATGTGGATTTATGTGACAAGAAGAACGCTGACCAGCTTCCTCCTCACCGTCCATATGATTGTCCAATTGAATTATTGCCTGGAGCAGAGATACCTTTTGGTAAGATCTACCCCCTGGCGGGGCCCGAGCTAAAGGCTTTAAAGGATTACATAGATGAAAATCTAGCCAAGGGCTTCATACGCCCCTCTTCATCTCCTGCAGGTGCACCCATCTTCTTTGTAAAGAAGAAAGATGGATCTCTGAGACCATGCGTAGACTATAGGGAACTCAATAAGGTTACTATTAGAAACCGTTATCCATTGCCTTTAATCTCTGAGTTATTGGAGAGAGTGCGACATGGCAAAATTTTTTCTAAACTAGATCTTCGTGGGGCCTATAACTTAGTCCGTATTAGACCTGGGGATGAATGGAAGACTGCATTCAGGTCACGCTATGGACACTTTGAATATCTAGTTATGCCTTTTGGTCTGAGTACCGCCCCAGCCACTTTCCAACACTTGGTGAATGACATCTTCAGGGATCTCCTAGATACATTCGTGGTAATTTATTTGGATGATATTCTAATTTTTTCTAACTCCACAGAGGAACATCATGGACATGTGAGAATGGTCTTGGAACGTCTAAGACAAAATCATCTTTACATCAAACTTGAAAAGTGTGAATTCCATAGGACCGAAATTCAATTTCTGGGGTATGTACTGTCTACACAAGGAATTAGTATGGATGGAAGCAAAACCCAAGCCATCAAGGATTGGCCAAGTCCTAGAAATGTGAAGGAGGTACAGCCTTCATCGGGTTTGCCAACTTCTATAGACGTTTCATTAGAAATTTCTCTGAGGTAGTGTCACCTATCACTCAACTTAACCGGAAAGAGTCTAGGTTTTCCTGGACTCCCCAAGCCCAGGAAGCATTTTCCCGTCTAAAAGATAAATTTACCACTGCACCTATCCTAGTACATCCCAACCCCGAGCTTGCCTTCATAATAGAGGTGGATGCTTCAGACTGTGCCGTTGGAGCTATACTCTCTCAGAGAACAGGTGAGAAGAATGTCTTGCATCCCTGTGCCTTCTTTTCCCAGCAGTTGTCTTCGGCTGAGAGGAACTACGATGTGGGCAATAGAGAGTTGTTGGCCATTATTGCCGCCTTCAAAGAATGGAGACACCTTCTTCAGGGAGCTGCACAGCAAATAGTCGTCCTGACAGACCATCGTAACCTTGAGTTTATCAGGTCGGCTAAGTGCCTGACTCCTCGCCAGGCTCGCTGGAATCTTTTCTTAAACCAATTTAATTTTATCATCTCTTATAGACCAGGATCGCGCAATGGAAAGGCTGATGCACTCTCTAGGATTTACTCAGCAGAGACACGTCCAATTACTCCTCCTAAGACTATTCTTCCTGACTCTAGATTCCTAGGAGTAATTCATAATCAAGACCTACTTAAGGACATCAAGGAAGCATACCATGCAGATTCCTTTTTGGCACAACCCCCAAGGGACGTAAGTCTTGTCTTTAAGAATGGTGTGTGGATTCAGGGACAACGTCTGTATATTCCTGAAACAGTCAGATTAAGAGTATTGCAACTCATTCACGATTCCAAGATAGCTGGGCATAGAGGAATTCTAAAGACACAGGAATTTCTTTCTTGTTTCTTTTGGTGGCCCACTTGCAGGAAGGATGTTTTGAATTATGTCACTTCATGTGAGGTCTGTGCAAGATGCAAAACACCTCGCTCCTCACCAACTGGTCTGTTACAGCCTCTTCCCACCCCGTCCCGCCCGTGGGGATCCATTTCTATGGACTTCATTGTGGAGTTACCAACCTCTCAGGGGAAGAACACCATTCTAGTGGTGGTTGACCGTCTAACAAAGGCAGCTCATTTTATCCCTTGTGTCGGCTTACCCACTGCAAAACAGACATCAGATTTGATGATTAAAGATGTGTTTCGCTTACATGGAGTACCGGATGAGGTTATTTCGGATCGAGGGGTGCAATTTACTTCTAGGTTTTGGCAAAATTTCTGTGCAGCATTGGACATTAAAGTAAACCTTTCTTCTGCTTTTCATCCCCAGACTAATGGACAGACCGAACGAACCAATCAAACCCTGGAGCAGTATCTCCGCTGCTTTATCTGCCACCTACAGGATGATTGGGTGGATCTACTTCCATTAGCTGAGTTCTCGTATAACAACTCTCAGAGTGCCTCCACTAAACAGTCTCCTTTTTACTCTAATCTAGGTTATCATCCTAAATTCTACCACGATTTCCCATAGAAACGCCTTTACCAGCAGTGGCTGAAAGAATCACGTCTTTACAGAAAATATGGATCTTCTAAAGGAAAATCTGGAATGGCTCAAGAAAGGTACAAGAAAGCAGCAGATAAATTTCGTAAACCTGCACCAGCTTTCAAGGTAGGAGACTTGGTCTGGCTGTCAACCAGAAATCTTAAGTTAAGGATTCCATCGTTTAAGTTGGGACATAAGTACATTGGACCCTATAAAATCAGTAAAATTATAAGTGCCGTTGCTTGTCGTCTTCAACTGCCCAGAACTATGAGAATCCACCCTGTCTTTCATGTATCCCTACTAAAGGCTGCGACACCCAATACGTTTCCTGGACGTTCCTCTCCTTGCCCTGACCCAGTGCTAGTCGATGGTCAGGAAGAATTTGTGGTGGAAAGGATTTTAGATTCCAGGTTGTATAGAAATCAGTTACAATATCTGATTAAATGGCAGGGCTACCCAGTGGAGGACAACTCATGGGAACCGGTCAATAACGTTAATGCTCCTCGCTTGCTCCGTCAGTTTCATCAGAGGTACCCACACAAGCCTGGTCTGAGGTCATCCGGAGGTTGTCCTTAAGGGGGGAGTAATGTAAGGTTCTATGTATATATTCCTGAAACTCAGTTTGTTCGTCAGCCATTTTACTTTCTGTCTTGCTGCAGCTATCTTGCCCTCAGTCAAAATGGAGTTTCCAGCTTGCATGTTCCCGCCCTGATTCTCTCCTTTGCTTCTTAAGCAGCCACAGCTGAGCAATCAGTGCTTCAGAATCTAGCCTGCAGTGAACCTGTGACTTGACTCCTGTAAGCCTTGGACCTTGTACTCCAGCTATTCCTACTGAGGAACTCTGAAGCACTTGTGGACTCTGAACCCTGCTCTTTGAAAGACCCACGTTTGCATGGACTTACGGTAACAGAGAAGAAGATCCTGAATCTGTATTGGAGAGTGATTGCTGAGCTTGGATTACTCTGGCCTGCTGTGTCTCCTGTTTCTGTGTCTGCAAACTGTGTGACTATTTCTGCCAACTTGTATGAAGTAATACAGGACTTTTCTATATCAAACCTGTGACTCCTGTGTTTTCATCGCACCCAAGCACAAGACGCTATATGAACTGTACTATACACATTACAAAAAATTGGCCTGGTCTATAACCTACAAAATGGCTTGGTCGTTAAGGGGTTAAACAATATTTTACCTCACAAAATGTATCCTCTGTGATCTCCTGCTGTAATGACAGTATTGTCTTTTGCTCCCTCCCCTGCCCAGGAGCTGTCATATGTTCTGTACACGGTCAGACACAGGGGTGAGAGAGACAGAGCACAGGGGGGGAGACAGCTCAAATGGGACAGCACATGAGGGGAGAACACAGCACAGGAAGGAGAGAGACAGCAGACAAGAGGGATAGCACATGGGATAGACAGGTCAAAGAAGAGAGCACAGACGGGAGAAGTCAGCACGGGGAAAGAGAGAGTGGCTAGGTGGGTGAGCACATGGGGGAGAGATTCTCAGTGCTGCAAAGCCTGCCCCCATCGTGACATTACCGACCTCCCGAAGCGATAGCATCGGGTCTCCATCTAGTATATATATATATATATATATATATATTCCATGCGTTAGAATGGGAGGTGAATATAATATACGCTCACTGTGAGTTCTCCAATCCCTCGCTTAGTAGTGGAAGCAGCATTGGCCTCATCCATCACTCATCAGACAATTGCGTAATTGCCCTGACAATTGGAGGCAGCAGAGATGCGTACACTGACAAACTGGTGGCAGCGATGGGATCTATGTGACCTCTCGCCGGTGATCTCTCTGAAAAAATGTCTGACTTTTTTCTAAGGTGAAGAAACTTGTACAGATTATTATGACTATTTATCAGCACTCTAGAGTTCACAATGGAAGCAAGAAATGTCTTCATATCGGAAGTATGGGCTGCAGACAGGTACCAGTAAAATTTCAATCATTTTTTATAATTATCCACCTTGTTCAAAAATGTTGGCTGTTTGGGAATTTTTTTTATAAATAGTCCAGAAAACAATCTAATTGACAAGCGTACTTTAGTGACTTGGCAATATCTTTCCCATTCCTTTCCTCTCCTGCATGTATGTACTTGTAGTGTTCTGACAGCTGACATATTTCTTGTGCATTTGTCTGGCATACTTTAAACATTGTTTTTCAAAGTGGAACAGAGGAGAGTAAATGTCCCGATAACATCTGCAGACGACTTATTTAAATTCCATAGTGAGGCTGCTGGTTACCAAAGTGCAGAACATAGTGTATTGCACAATGTTACAATTCATAGGACACTGATTATCCTTTAGAAATTAACTATTGTAAGGTGACTAAAATATACTTGATATGTTACTGTCAGGGTCGGACTCAGTTGTCTGGGGCACACAGGGGGAATTAATCCTAGGGGCCCACCCTACAGCTATATGCAAAAAACTTAGCCGTTATCCACGATATAGTGGAGCGTCGACTGTAAAACACAGGCAGCTGTTGCACATCTACTGTGTACACATCACAACTGGGATGTACAATTACGGTAGGTTGCATTAAAAGGTACTTTGATGAAAACAAGTTATCACCGATCAACAGGTTAGGTAGGTGATAACTTATTGACCGGTGGAATCCAACCTTTGGAAACTGCACCGATCGGAAGAATGGAGGAACTTTTATCCATGACAGGACACTTTTATCCCCATTTTAAAATGGAGTAGCAGATGGGATGTCTGACCGCGGCTCCATTTATCCTCTTTGGGGGCTTCCAGAAAAAGCCAAGTGCAGCTGTGGCACCCCAGTAGTTTGGTTGCCACAGTGACCTTGCCTCCCTCCAGGGGGGAGTGATGTCATGCCTGGAAGCAAAGAAGGGATCCCCTTAACAGGTAGTTCCAGCATACAACACAGTTCCTGCTCAGGGCCAGCAGGGGAGCTCTAACCTGACTCTGCTCTCTGGTCAGAAGCAGGAAGTTAGTAGTTAGTTAGTGCCTGAGCAGGGTTGAGACAGGATGTGTGGAGAGGAGCTGGGGGGGACAGGAGCTATAGCTGAGCTCACCCCCATGCCTGAGCGCCAGAGACCGGACCCCGGAGTCTGAGGCGTTGTGGGTACTAAAGCCCCAGCAGCAGAATCCGGAGGGCAGAAGATCACAGGTCCTCTGTCCCCAACTGATACTCGACGACACAGCAGCACGTGTGAGCCAGAGAAGCCAGACAGGAGCGATCCCTGAAGCAGGCTACAGCTGCCTGTCATGCGAGTGGAGTTCTACCTAAGTAGCATACAGAGAGCGGAATTTTATCAGAGTCTGCAGCAGCAAGTACCTCAGAGAATAGCGCTAGAAAGGAGGCCTCACAACCCACCTGACTAAGGAGATTCCCAAATTGCTTTCAGGCTGACCGACTCCAGAACCATCTGTAACCTGAGCCCCGGACTGTACCTACACAGCTCAGTAAAAGGTAAAGGAAACTGCACTCTGTTGTGTCTTCTGAATCTTTCCTGTGTCACCTGCCCTGCACCACACTTTCTACCAACATCTCCTCTAACATCCTAGCTGTCCTGGGACATAGCCCTACCCGTGGAGGGCTTAACTGTTGTGAATGTCTTGGAGACGACTTCAGAGATGAGGCTCCCTCCGGTGGTTGCTGAGGGTATTGAACCAATTGAGGTATGGGTGTCAGGTAGGGCTGACTGGCCTGATATAAGTGAGCTGAACTCCCATGACCCTCGCCGGTAATCAATTGTTGCTTCCAGGTCTTTGTTGGAATTTCAGCTTGCTTTCCTGCTATCATTCAGATAAGTGACTTTCTGTTTTTTTTTCTGTGGTTGGATTTTCCTTGCTTTTTGCAGTCTTGCCTTGGACTTCAGCCAGGTCCCCTTTAGGGGCTTGCGCTGCACCCTGTTCTCATTTTTTATTTGCACTTGTTCTCTGTTCCTGTGATATTTTTTACTGCTGGGTAGCTGTGTGTCACACCAGAGATCTGATATAGGTGGTTGAGATCGTGTGGTCTCAGATTTTTTTGTAATCAGAAGTGTGGTATTTTTGTTAGGGTTTTTCTGGGTTGCAGACAGAACTTCTCTTCTGTACTTTGCTTTATAGACAGATTTGGGCCCAACATTTGCTCATTCTATTTTCTGTCTGTGTTAGTGTTTTCCTCTTGTCTAACCGCCATTACATGTTTGGGGGCTTCCTATTTCTTTGGGGTCTCTACTCCGGGGCAGTTAGCTTTCCTCTTTCTATCTTCAGGTGTAGCTAACTCTCCGGCTGTGCCGAGGCGTCAAGGATCACCGTAGGTACGCTCCACGGCTACTTCTAGTTGTGCGGTTAGTTTAGGGATCTGCAACCCATTAGGTCCCAGCCACTCTGGTGTCTTGCTGCTTTGGCGGTTTTTTGCTCCTGTCCTCCTCAGCTACCAAAACAGAACAGTATTACCGGCCAAACTGAAAATTCTATGGTACTCAACAGAAGGGAAGGATAGTGAGCATAAAGGAAAAGAAAAGGAATAAAAAAAAAAGGGAGTTGTCAGAAATTTTTTTTTTCTTTTCTCTTTTTCTACTTGTTACATTTTTTCCCTCTTTCTCCCTGGGTGCTGAGGAGGAATTTTTCTTTGTTCTCAATGGAGATTGTGCAGTTGTCAGGTCGTGTTGAGCAGCTCGCCGCTGAGGATCAGAATATTGCTGTCTATATCGCTAGGTTGCCGGATGTGGAGCCTAGGCTCCCCATGCCAGATTTATTTTTGGGGGATCGGTCTAAATTTCTGAATTTTAAAAATAACTGTAAGTTGTTTTTTGCCCTAAAGCCTAAGTCCTCAGGAAGCGCTGCGCAGCAGGTTCAAATTGTCATCTCCCTGTTGCGTGGCGACCCTCAGGATTGGGCTTTTTCCCTGACACCTGGGTATCCTGTTTTGAATGATGTTAATGTGTTTTTTCAGGCTCTGGGGTTATTATACGATGAACCTAATGTCACTGATCAAGCGGAAAAAACCTTGTTGGCATTTAATCAGGGTCATGAAGCTGCTGAGCTGTACTGTCAGAAATTTCGAAAATGGGCAGTCCTTACTAAATGGAATGATGATGCTCTGGCAGCTCTTTTTCTGAAGGGTCTGGCAGAGACTGTAAAGGATGTTATGGTGGGATTCCCTGTTCCCTCTGGTCTCAATGACTCTATGTCATTAGCTATTCAAATTGACAGACGTTTGTGTGAGCGCAGAGGTATGCGTGAGATTGTGTTGCCTTGTGAATCAGCTCCTAAGCCCATGCAGTGTGATGGAGTGACTTCTGGGGCACAGCGTCATGAGTTTCGAAAACGTAATAGGTTGTGTTTCTACTGTGGTGACGCTTCTCATGCTATTTCCGTCTGCCCCAAGCAGGGAAGACGTTTTGCGCGCTCAGTTGTTTTGGGTAGTGTTCAGACTAAATTTCTGTTGACTGTTACCCTGATTTGCTCCATGTCCACATTTTCGGCTCAGGCTTTTGTTGATTCAGGAGCAGCTATTAACCTGATGGATTTTGACTTTGCCAAACATTGTGGGTTTCCATGATACCCCTTCGGAAGTCTATTCCTTTGCTGGGCATTGATTCTACCCCTTTGGCGGTGAATAAACCCCAGTTTTCTACCCAGGTGATAATGCGGGTTGACCCGGACCACCAAGAGAATTGCAATTTTTTGGTGTTACATAATTTACATGACATTGTTGTACTGGTGTTTCCTTGGTTACAGACTCACAATCCTGTTTTGGATTGGAAGTCTGTGTCTGTGACCAGTTGGGGTTGTCAATGTGTTCGTACTGACACTCCTGTTTTTTCTGCCCCCCCAGTCTCAAGATGTTTTTTCTGCCTCCCCCAATCTCAAGATGTACCTGACTGACCGATTTTTCTGATGTGTTTAGTCTGCATCCTTGCCTCCTCACAGGAGTTTTGATTGCGCTATTGAGTTAGTGCCTGGTGGTAAATTTCCTAAGGGGCGGCTTTTTAATTTATCTGTACCTGAACATGATGCTATGCGTTCTTATATCACTGAGTCTTTGGATGAAGGGTCATATCAGACCTTCCTCTTCACCCTTGGGCACCGGCTTTTTCTTTGTGGCTAAAAAGGATGGTTCATTGAGGCCGTGTATTGACTATCGTCTCCTAAATAAAATCACTGTTAAATATCAATATCTGTTACCCTTGATTTCTGATCTATTTTCCAGATTGAAAAGTGCTAGTTGGTTTACCAAGCTTGACCTCAGGGGGGCGTATAATCTTATTCGCATCAAGCACAGTGATGAATGGAAGACGGCGTTTAATACCCCAGAGGGGCATTTTGAGTACCTAGTGATGCCTTTTGGGCTCACTAATGCCCCTTCTGTCTTCCAGTCCTTTATGAATGATATTTTCAGGGATTTCGTGGATACATTTCTGATTGTTTATTTGGACGATATCTTGATTTTTTTCCAACGACTGGGACTCTCATGTGGAACATGTTCGGACGGTGTTCCGGATTTTGAGAGAAAATGCTCTGTATGTGAAGGTATCAAAATGTCTTTTTGGCGTACAGAAGGTTTCATTTCTAGGATTCATTTTGTCTCCTTCTGTTATTGAAATGGACCCGGTCAAAGTTCAGGCCATTTGTGATTGGGTTCAACCTACTACATTGAAGGCTCTTCAAAGATTTTTTGGTTTTGCTAATTTTTATCGTAAATTTATTGGTAATTTCTCTGGTATTGTGAAACCACTGACTGATTTGACCAAAAAGGGTTCTGATGTGGTGAATTGGCCTCCTGAAGCAGTTTCTGCGTTTCAGGAACTTAAGCAGAGATTCACTTCTGCTCCTGTTCTGCAGCAGCCTGATGTTTCTCTACCATTTCAGGTGGAGGTTGATGCTTCTGAGATTGGGGCAGGTGCCGTTTTGTCCCAAAGGGATCCAGAGACCTCTAAGAGTAACCCTTGTGCCTTCTTCTCTCGAAAATTTTCCCCAGCTGAACGTAATTATGACGTGGGAAATAGGGAGCCTTTGAAGAGTGGAGACATTGGTTGGAAGGAGCCAAACATCAGGTGGAGGTCCTCACGGACCATAAGAACCTAGTTTATCTCGAATCAGCCAAGCGACTTAATCCTAGACAAGCCAGGTGGGCCTTGTTTTTCACACGTTTTAATTTTGTGGTTTCTTTTCTCCCAGGCACTAAGAATATTAAGGCGGATGCCCTCTCGAGCCTGCTGTTATTCTAAAAGAGGTGTAGTTCTTTCCGCTATCTCGCCCAATTTGAGACTGGCTCTGGAGGGATGTCAGGAGGATAAACCTGAACGCTGCCCTGTTGGGAAATTGTCCCAGACCAGTGGAGGAAGAATGTTATGTCTGATATTCATTGCTCCGCACTGGCTGGTCATCTCGGTATTTTTGGTACCAGAGATTTGGTAAGTCGGTCCTTTTGGTGGCCTTCTTTGTCTCGTGACATCAGGGACTTTGTGCAGTCCTGTGGGACTTGCTCTCGTTCCAAACCTTTCTCTCGCTCTAGTGGTTTGTTAATGCCATTACCTGTGTCCAAGAGGCCATGGACCCATATCTCTATGGATTTTATTTCCGACCTCCCTGTCTCTCAGAGAATGACCATTATCTGGGTGATCTGTGATAGATTTTCCAAGATGATACATCTTGTGCCACTACCTAAGTTGCCATCCTCCTCAGAGTTGGTGCCCTTGTTTTTTCAACAGGTGGTTCGGTTGCACGGCGTTCCAGAGAACATTGTGTCTGACAGAGGAGACCAGTTTGTTTCCAGATTTTGGAGGACATTTTGTTCTAAACTTGGAGTTCAGTTATCTTTCTCCTCTGCATTTCACCTTCAGACCAATGGACAAACTAAGAGAACAAACCAGACCTTGGAGACTTATTTGAGATGTTCTGTGTCTGCTGATCAAGATGACTGGGTCTCTTTTTTGCCTTTGGCTGAGTTTGCTCTTAATAATAGGGCTAGCTCTGCCACCTTGATGTCTCCTTTTTTCTGCAATTCTGGGCTTCAGCCTCGATTTTCTTTGGGACAGGTGGAGGCTTCTGTCTGTCCCAGTGTTGACTCTATTGTGGAGCGTATGCAGCAGATTTGGGACCAAGTTTTGGAGAGGTTGTCTCTCTCTCAGGAGAAGGCCCAGCGGTTTGCCAACCGGCATAGGACTGATGGTCCTCGTTTTAAAGTGGGGGACTTAGTTTGGTTGTCCTCAAGAAATATCCCTATGAAGGTTGCGTCTCCAAAATTTAAGGCAAGGTTCATTGGACCTTGTTAGATCATGGAAATTCTTAACCCAGTTTCCTTCCGTTTGCTTCTTCCAAGGACATGTAAGATCCATAACGTATTCCACAAATCCTTATTGAAGAGGTTTGTCGATCCAGTGGTTCCTATGGCTGCGCCTCCCGACCCTGTTTTGGTTGAGGGCAATTTGGAGTATGTGGTTGAGAAAATATTGGATTCTCATTTTGCTAGGCGGAAACTCCAGTATTTGGTTAAGTGGAGAGGTTATGGTCAGGAGGACAATTCTTGGGTGTTTGCTTCGGACATCCATGCAGGAGACTGGTCCGTGCCTATCACCAAGCTCATCCTGATCGGCCTGGTTGCGCACTAGAGGGTTCGGTGACCCCTCCTCAAGGGGGGTACTGTTGTGAATGTCTTGGAGACGACTTCAGAGATGAGGCTCCCTCCGGTGGTTGCTGAGGGTATTAAACCAATTGAGGAATGGGTGTCAGGTGGGGCTGACTGGCCTGATATAAGTGAGCTGAACTCCCATGATCCTCGCCGGTAATCAATTGTTGCTTCCAGGTCTTTGTTGGAATTTCAGCTTGCTTTCCTGCTATCATTCAGATAAGTGACTTTCTGTTTTTTTTTTCTGTGGTTGGATTTTCCTTCCTTTTTGCAGTCTTGCCTTGGACTTCAGCCGGGTCCCCTTTGAGGGCTTGCGCTGCCCCTGTTCTCATTTTTTATTTGCACTTGTTCTCTGTTCCTGTGATATTTTTTACTGCTGGGTAGCTGTGTGTCACACCAGAGATCTGATATAGGTGGTCGAGATCGTGTGGTCTCAGGTTTTTTGTAATCAGAAGTGCTGGTATTTTTGTTAGGGTTTTTCTGGGTTGCAGACAGAACTTCTCTTCTGTATTTTGCTTTATAGACAGATTTGGGCCCCAACATTTGCTCATTCTATTTTCTGTCTGTGTTAGTGTTTTCCTCTTGTCTAACCACCATTACATGTTTGGGGGCTTCCTATTTCTTTGGGGTCTCTACTCCGGGGCAGTTAGCTTTCCTCTTTCTATCTTCAGGTGTAGCTAACTCTCCGGCTGTGCCGAGGCGTCAAGGATCACCGTAGGTACGCTCCACGGCTACTTCTAGTTGTGCGGTTAGTTTAGTGATCTGCAACCCATTAGGTCCCAGCCTCTCTGGTGTCTTGCTGCTTTGGCGGTTTTTTGCTCCTGTCCTCCTCAGCTACCAAAACATAACACTTAACCATCTTTGCTGCCCTGCCATCATCCCAGAGGATCTGCATTGCAGCATCGCTGCCCTGACCGAGTACTATGGGTGGCGTCACAAACACATTATTATAAACTCTTTATTTTTCCCCTTTTTCATCATCCTCTCCTTTTATTGGACGCCCAGGGCCACGGACTGGGTCACTGCTGCCGTGACACTGCCCCTTTAAGAAGCGTAATACAAACACATGAGCCATGCACACAGTGAACAAGCCTGTAGGGACAGTGTTCACACCACCGGAAGACTGAAACATAGAAAAGCACAGTAAAACAAACGTATAAAAATACTCTGTTGTAAAACACTAACAGTAAACAAAAAGTGCTAGTAAAAAGATTATAAAACACAGGGTAAATGGTTGATACGTTTTTTGCAAAAAAATGTATACTAAGCCTCTCTACCAAACGTCAAGGTATGCCCGTATCAGAGCAGTCCCTGATTAATGTATTTAATCCCTAACTGATATATTTAAAAACCTGGTCATGTGTATAGTACCTATATGAGCAGTATTCAGAAAGGTAATGTTCAATGTGGACACACTACAGAGAACGGCCTTTATGTGCATGGCTCACAAAGGAGGGGTGGAAAACCTCCCTAATCTTGCAAAAACAAGAAACCAATTACATACAAACACATGAGCCATGCACACAGTGAACAAGCCTGTAGGGACAGTGTTCACACCACCGGAAGGCTGAAACATAGAAAAGCACAGTAAAACAAACATATAAAAATACTCTGTTGTAAAAAAGTAACAGTAAACAGCAATTGCTAGTAAAAAGATGATAAAACACAGGGTACTTGGTTGATAGTTTTTTTTGCATAAAATGTATGCTAAGCCACTCTACCAAACATCAAGGTATACCCGTATCAGAGCAGTCCCTGACTAATGTATTTAATCCCTAACCGATGTATTTAAAAACCTGGTCATGTGTATAGTACCTATATGAGCAGTATTCAGAAAGGTAATGTCCAATGTGGACACACTGCAGAGAATGGCCTTTATGTGCATGGCTCACATACATTAGGGAGATTAGGGAGGACTTCCACCCCTCCTTTGCCAGATCAGGGACTGCTCTGATACGGGTGTACCTTGACGTTTGGTATAGCGGCTTACCAAGAATCTTCTCCTTATTGATATCAGAGAGAACAAGTGACCTCCATACACTACACAATCCCCTATACCAAGACCAATAATACCACATACAAAAGGAACAAATACCACCACACCATGACCAAACCACATATTACCACCACATAGTGACCGAATAATATCACATACAGGGGACAAATACCTTCACACCATGACCAGGCCACATATTACCACCACATAGTGACAGAATAATATCACATACAGGGGACACATACCGCGACACCATGACTGGACCACATATAACCACCACATAGTGACCGAATAGTATCACATAGAGGGGACAAATACCGCAACACCATGACTGGACCACATATTACCACCACATAGAGACTGATTAATATCACATACAGGGAACAAATACCGCCACACCATGACCAGACCACATATTACTACCACATGGTGACCGAATAATATTACATACAGGGATCCAGGGAACATATACCACCACACCATGACCAGACCACATATTACCACCACATGTTGACCAAATAATATCACTGCTACACTATGACCAAACCACATAGTGACCAAATAATACCACATACAGGAGACAAATACTGCAACACCATGAGCAGACCACATAGTGACTGAATAATACCGCATACAGGAGATTAATGCAGTCATATCATGACCAGACCATGTAGTGATCAAATACTACCACATACAAGAGAAATACCACCAAATCATTATAAGATCAATTATTACCACCACATAGTGAGAGTACTACAATACTGATCATTAATTAAAACCACAATACTAATAACACTAATATTACCACTGGTGGCATTATACACAGGAGTTTTGTATATAGTTTCAGTGTACAGGTAATGCAGTAAACACCAGTGCCATCATACACAGGAGCTCTGTATATAGTGTAAGTGTACAGGTAATACAGTGATCACTGGTGACATTATACACAGAAGCTCTGTATATAGTGTCAGTGTACAGGTAATACAGGGATCACCGGTGACATTATACACAGGAGCTCTGTATATAGTGTCAGTGTACAGGTAATACAGGGATCACCGGTGACATTATACACAGGAGCTCTGTATATAGTGTATAGTGTAAAGATAATACTATGATCACCAGTGCCATTATACACAGGATCTCTGTATATAGTGTATAGTGTAAAGATAATACAGTGCTCACCAGTGACATTATACAGAGGAGCTCTGTACACGGTATACAGTACATAGTGTAAGTGTACAAGTAACACACTGACTCACCGGTGACGTCCGTAGTGGAAGTCTATCATCTTCATCCAGTGTAGACCGCCATTACTTCTTTCCGGCAGGATTCGTCTCTGCAGAAAATAACACAGTTATCTATAGCTGATCGCTTCCTTGAGCACATTCCCCTCTATTTTCCCCAGCTTCTACACTATGTCAGATGAAGAAAAAAAAGGCATAGTGCCGCCCTGCACAGTAGCAGGACCCCCTTTCGTTCTCCCCTATGGAAGACAGTAACCTCAAAAGTAAATTAAATTACAGCAGTAATAATGTCCCCTGATTGGCCCCTACAGAAATTATGTCCCCATTTGCCACCATAAACCAATAATGTATGTTCCTCATCCTGATCTCCATAAAGTAATTATGTCACCCCTTTATTTAATAAGGTGCCAGATCCTGGGCCCCTTTTTTTAATGTCCCCATCCTGGACCTAAATGTCCACTTTAATAAGGTCCCCATTCTAGGCTCCTTCCAGTAATAATGTCCCAATCCTGAGTCCCTTTATTCAATGTCCCCATCCTATGCCCTTATGTCCACTTTAATAATGTCCCCTGTTGTGAATGTGTTAGAAATGAATTCTGAGCAGAAGCTCCCTCTGGTGGTTACAAACAGTACTGAACTATTCAATGAAGATTGTGAAGATTGGCAATCAGGTGTTACAGACTGGTCTTATATAAGGGAGGTTCCCTCCCATCAGGGTTGCCGGTGATCAATTGTTCTTGTCTCAACTTTGGTTCCTGGTTCACTTAGAAGCTAGCTGTGTCTTGCCTGCATCTTCTGCTAACAGATAAGATATTTTCTGCTTTTATTTTTGTGCTTGCTTTTTGCATTTTGTCCTGCACTTCTGTGGAGGTCAGTCAGGTCCCCTCCGGGGGCTTGTGCTCCTCTCAGTTTATCTGAGCCACTGTTATTTGTTCATTTGCCTTTTCCAGTTTTTTCAGTGGCTGCTGCTTAGTTTTGTTACACCAGAGAACTAATTTAGGTGGTAGAGGTCGTGTGATCTCAGGTGTTTTTGCAATTAGTGAGTTGGTATTTTTTTAGGGTTTTTTGGATTGCAGTAAGTGTCCTTCCTATCCTTTTCTTTCTAGGAAGTTTGGGCCCCAACGTTTGCTCATACTATTTTCTGTCTGTGTCTGTATTTCCTCTTGTCTAACCGCCATTACATGTTTGGGGGCTTCCTATGTTCTTTGGGGATCTGCTCCGGGGCAGATAGTTTTCCTCTTTCTATCTTTAGGTGTAGTTAGCTTCTCAGGCTGTGACGAGGCGTCTAGGACCAACGTAGGTGCGCTCCACGGCTGCCTTTAGTTGTGGTGGTTAGTCAGGGTACTGCAATCCAGTAGTTTCCAAACTCTCTGGTGTATTGCCTTTTTTGCCTGCTCTCCTCAGCTACCAAATCATAACAGTCCCCTCCATGGGCCCCTATGTCCGCCCTTATGGCCACTACCTTGCCCAATCACAGGGGGATTCTCCTCACCTTCTTGCGCTCCCCTGAGTCCTCTTGTGGTTTCATATTTGGGGTGATCGTTAAAATGGCTGCTGACTGCAGCTGTGATAGGGTGCTCTGCTCTGTGTCATATTGCACGCTGACGTCACATAGCAGTAACATTGAAAGGCCCCCGGCCTAGCAAAGGCTTCAGGAGTCATTTAACGTAACTGCTATGTGATGTCGACGCATGGCCTGTCACAGAGTAGAGTGCCTTGTCATATCTGCAGCCGGCATTCATCTTGATGTGCATTATCGCCAGGGTCGGCTCCAGGTTTTCATGGACCTCGGGCGAAAGAGTATCAGTGGGCCCCTTTAACACATGACACGATTCCTGATGTACAGATAAAAAATACAGTTTAGGTACAATATATGGGCACCTCATAGTCCTCCATACAGTATTATGGGCTACCACATAGTCCTCCATACAGTATTATGAGCAACCACATAGTCCTCCATACAGTATTATAGGCACCTCATAGTCCACCATACAGTATTATGGGCAACCACATAGTCCTCCATACAGTATTATGGGCAACCACATAGTCCTCTATACAGTATTATGGGCAACCACATAGTCTGCCATACAGTATTATGGGCAACCACATAGTGCTCTATACAGTATTATGGGCACCTCATAGTCCTCCGTGCAGTATTATAGGCAACCACATAGTCCGCCATACAGTATTATGGGCAACCACATAGTCCTCTACAAGGTATTATGGGCAACCACATAGTCTGCCATACAGTGTTATGGGCACCTCATAATCTGCCATACAGTATTATGGGCAACCACATAGTCCGCCATACAGTATTATGGGCACCTCATAGTCCTCTAGTCAGTATTATGAGCACCTCATAGTCCTCTATACAGTATTATGTGCACCTCATAGTCTGCCATACAGTATTATGGGCACCTCATAATCCTCTATACAGTATTATGGGCAACTGTTATGTTTAGGTAGCTGAGGAGAATAAGCAAAAACGGCAATACACCAGAGAGGCTGGAACCTATTGGATTGCAGTAACCTGAACTAACCACACAACTAGAGGTAGCCGTGGAGCGTTCCTACGTTGAACCTAGATGCCTCGTCACAGCCTGAGAGATAACTACACCTAAAGGCAGAAAGATGAAAGCTATCTGCCCCGGAGCAGATCCCCAAAGAAAATAGGAAGCCCCCAAACATGTAATGGCGGTTAGACAAGAAGAAAGCACGGACACAGACAGAAAATAGAATGAGCAAACGCTGGGGCCCAATCTTTCTAGACAGAAAAGTACAGGAAAGAATTCTGACTGCAATCCAACAAAAAACCCTAAAAAAATACCAACTCTTCTGATTGCAAAAACACCTGAGAGTCACACGATCTCACACCTAAATCAATCTCTGTGTAACAAAACTAAGCCGGCCAGAAAATAACAGGCAAAGCATGAACAAATAACCCGCCAAACAAAAAAGTGGCCAGAAATCTATCTGAAAGCAATGCAACAGCAGCAAAGAAAACAGAAATACTTATCCTATAGAGTCAGTGACAGACTCCAGCAACTCAGACCAGAACCACAAGCTAGAACATGATCACGGCGACCATCATGAACCTCCCTTATGAGTCAGTCAGGATCCCAGATTGCCATTCCTGCTGGAGGTTCAGTACTGTCTGTAACCCCAGATGGAGCCTCTGCTCAGAAACCATCTCTAGCAACTCATAAACAGTAGCCCCCTTGAGGATAGTCCAACAGAACCCTAACTTTGCAACCAGGCGATCAGATAGCTAGTAAAGCACAGGATCCAGTCTCCCAGCATGATTCAAACCATTACAACCAGATGTCCCTCATGCAAACCTCCTACATACCAATACTGAGTCGTCAGAAGAAACGGAATCCAAGTATTCTAACCTACCAGATGCCCTCGACAAAACAGTCTAGCCATCATAACAGACCGCCCCCTAAGGAGTGAACCCTAATGTCCCGAGAAAGAACAAACTGAAGGAAACAGATTAAGAAACTCTCCATGATCTTATAGAGGTCCAACGAACCTAAGCTTAACTTTGGAGTGCAACCCTCATAGGGATATTTCTTGAGGACAACCAAACCAAGTCCCCCACTTTAAACCGAGGACCATCAGTCCTATGCCGGTTGGCAAACCGTTGGGCCTTCTCCTGAGAGAGAGACAACCTCTCCACTACCTGGTCCCAAATCTACTGCATACGCTCCACAACAGAGTCAACACCCGGACAGACAGAAGCCTCCGCCTGTCCCGAAGAAAATCGAGTGTGAAACCCAGAATTGCAGAAAAATGGATACATCAAGGTGGCAGAGCTAGCCCTATTATTAAGAGCAAACTCAGCCAAAGGCAAAAAAGAGACCCAGTCATCTTGATCAGCAAACACATAACATCTCAAATAAGTCTTCAAGGTCTGGTTTGTTCTCTCGGTTTGTCCATTGGTCTGAGGATGAAATGCAGAGGAGAAAGATAATTGAACACCAAGTTTAGAACAAAATGTCCTCCAAAATCTGGAAACAAACTGGACTCCTCTGTCAGACACAATGTTCTCCGGAATGCCATGTAACCGAACCACGTGCTGAAGGAACAAAGACACCAATTCGGAGGAGGAAGGTAACTTAGGTAATGGCACAAGATGTATCATCTTGGAAAACCTATCACAGATTACCCAGATAACGGTCATTCTCTGAGAAACAGGGAGGTCGGAAATAAAATCCATAGAGATATGGGTCCATGGCCTCTTGGGCACAGGTAATGGCATTAACAAACCACTAGAGCGAGAGCAAGGCTTGGAACGACAGCAAGTCCCACAGGACTGCACAAATTCCCTGACGTCACGAGACAAAGTAGGCCACCAAAAGAACCGACTCACCAAGTCTCTGGTGCCAAAAATCTCGGGATGACCAGCCAACGCGGACCAATGAATCTCAGACATCACACTCTTCTTCCACTGGTCTGGGACAAACAATTTCCCAATAGGTCAGCGCTCAGGTTTATCCTCCTGACACCCTTCCAGAGCCAGTCTCAAATTGGGCGAGATGGCGGAAAGTACTACACCCTCTTTCAAAATAACAGCAGGATCAGATAACTCAGGAGAGTCCGCAAAGAAACTCCTCGAGAGGGCATTCGCCTTAACATTCTTAGTGCCAGGAAGAAAAGAAACCACAAAATTGAAACGTGTGAAAAACAAGGCCCACCTGGCCTTTCTAGGATTAAGTCGCTTGGCTGATTCGAGATAAACCAGGTTCTTATGGTCCGTGAGGACCACAACCTGATGTTTGGCTCCTTCCAGCCAATGTCTCCACTCTTCAAAGGCCCACTTCATGGCCAATAACTCCCGATTACCCACGTCATAATTACGTTCAATTGGAGAAAATTTTCGAGAGAAAAAGGCACAAGGGTTACTTTTAGAGGTCTCTGGATCACTTTGGGACAAAACGGCACCTGCCCCAATTTCAGAGGCATCAACCTCCACCTGAAACGGTAGAGAAACATCAGGCTGCTGTAGAACAGGAGCAGAAGTGAATCTCTGCTTAAGTTCCTGAAACGCAGAAACTGCCTCAGGAGGCCAATTCACCACATCAGAACCCTTTTTAGTCAAATCAGTCAATGGTTTAACAATACCGGAGAAATTACCAATAAATTTACGTTAAAAATTGGCAAAACCCAAAAATCTCTGAAGAGCCTTTAATGAAGTAGGTTGGACCCAATCACAGATGGCCTGAACCTTGACCGGGTCCATTTCAATAACAGACGGAGACAAAATGAATCCCAGAAATGAGACCTTCTGTACGCCAAAAAGACACTTTGATCCCTTCACATAAAGTGCATTCTCTCTCAAAATCTGTAACACAGACCGAACATGTTTCACATGAGAGTCCCAGTCATTTGAAAAAATCAAGATATCATCCAAATAAACAATCAGAAATTTATCCACAAAATCCCTGAAAATATCATTCATGAAGGATTGGAAGACGGAAGGAGCATTAGTGAGCCAAAAGGGCAACACTAGGTACTCAAAATGCCCCTCAGGGGTATTAAACGCCATCTTTCATTCATCCCCATGCTTAATGCGAATAAGGTTATACGCCCCCCTGAGGTCAAGCTTGGTAAACCAACTAGCACTTTTCACTCTGGAAAACAGGTCAGAAATCAAGGGTAATGGATATTGATACTTCACAGTGATCTTATTCAAGAGACGATAATCAATACACGGCCTCAATGAACCATCCTTTTGGCCACAAAGAAAAAACCGGCGCCCAAGGGTGAAGAGGATGGTCTTATATAACCCTTCTCCAATGACTCCTTGATATAAGATCGCATAGCATCGTGTTCAGGTACAGACAAGTTAAAAAGGCGACCTTTAGGAAATTTACGACCAGGCACTAATTCAATAGCGCAATCATAGCTCCTGTGAGGGGGCAAGGATGCAGATTTACTTTCACTGAATACATCCGAAAAATCAGTCAAAAAACATCCTGAGACTGGGGAGAGGCAGAAAAAACAGGAGTGTCAGTATTAACACATTGGCAGCCCCAACTGGTCACAGACACAGATTTCCAATCCAAAACAGGATTATGAGTCTGTAACCAAGGGAAACCTAGTACAATAATGTCATGCAGATTATGCAGCACCAGAAATTTGCAACTCTCCTGATGATCTGGTTCAACCCTCATTATCACCTGAGTAGAAAACTGGGGTTTATTCTCCGCCAAAGGGGTAGAATCAATGCCCAGTAGGGGAATAGACTTCCGCAAGGGTATCATGGAAACCCACAACGTTTGGCAACGTCAAAATACATCAGGTTAATAGCTGCTCCTGAATCAACAAAAGCCTGAGCAGAAAATGTGGACAAGGAGCATATCAGGGTAACAGTCAACAGAAATTTAGTCTGAACACTACCCAAGACAACTGAGCGTGCAAAACGTCTTCCCCGCTTAGGGCAGACGGAAAGAGCATGAGAGGCGTCACCACAGTAAAACATAACCCATTGCGCTTTCTAAACTCATTACGCTGAGCCCCAGAAGTGACTCCATCACACTACATGGGCCCAGGAGCTGGCTGACAAGGCAACACCATCTCACGCATACCTCTGCGCTCACGCAAACGTCTGTCAATTTGAATAGTCAATGACATAGAATCATTGAGACCAGAGGGGACAGGGAATCCCACCATAACATCCTTTACATTCTCTGACAGCCCCTTCCGAAAAAGGGCTGCCAAAGCATCATCATTCCATTTGGTCAGGACTGCCCACTTTCCGAATTTCTGACAGTACAACTCAGCGTCTTCAAGACCCTGATTTAATGCCAACAAGGTTTTTTCAGCTTGATCAGTGACATTAGGTTCATCGTACAATAACCCCAGAGCCAGAAAAAATACATCAATATCATTCAAAACAGGATCCCCAGGTGTCAGGGAAAAAGCCCAATCCTGAGGGTCGCCACGCAGGAGAGAGATGACAATTTGAACCTGCTGTGCTGCGCTCCCCGAGGACTTAGGTTTTAAGGCAAAAAACAACTTACAGTTATTTTTGAAATTCAGAAATTTAGCCCGATCCCCCAAAAACAATCTGGCATGGGAATCCTAGGTTCCACAACTGGCAACCTAGCAAGATAGGTAGCAATACTCCGAACCTCAGTGGCAAGCTGATCCACACGGCCAGACAACTGTGCAAACTCCATTGAGAGAAAAAAAAAAATCCTCCTCAGCACCCAGAGAAAAAGGGAAAAAATGCAACAAACAGAAAAAAAAAAAAACCTCTGACAACTCTGACAACTTTTTTTTCTTTCCACACCATTTTTCCCTTCTGTGAGTACCATATCATTTTCAGTTTGAGCCGGTGATACTGTTATGGTTAGGTAGCTGAGGAGAAAAAGCAAAAACGGCAATACACCAGAGAGGCTGGATCCTATTGGATTGCAGTAACCTGAACTAACCACACAACTAGAGGTAGCCGTGGAGCGTTCCTACGTTGATCCTAGAGCCTCTTCACAGCCTGAGAGATAACTACACCTAAAGGCAGAAAGATGAAAGCTATCTGCCCCGGAGCAGATCCCCAAAGAAAATAGGAAGCCCCCAAACATGTAATGGCGGTTAGACAAGAAGAAAGCACGGACACAGACAGAAAATAGAATGAGCAAACGCTGGGGCCCAATCTGTCTAGACAGAAAAATACAGGAAAGAATTCTGACTGCAATCCAACAAAAAACCCTAAAAAAAATACCAACTCTTCTGATTGCAAAAACACCTGAGATCACACGATCTCCACTACCTAAATCAGATCTCTGGTGTAACAAAAATAAGCCGCAGCCACTGAAAAAAAGGAAAAAGCAAATGAACAACTAACAGTGGCTACAGATAAACTGAGAGGAGCACAGGCCCCAGGAGGGGACCCGGCTGACCTCCACAAAAGTGCAAAAAACTATGCAAAAAGCAAGCACAAAAAGAAAAGCAGAAAATATCTTATCTGAAAGCAGCAGATGCATGCAAGACTCCAGCAAACTTCCAAATGAACCAGGAACCACAATTGAGACAAGAACAATTGATCACCGGCGACCATCATGGGAGGGAACCTCCCTTATATCAGTCCAGTCAGTGATCCCAGATTGCCATTCCTCGCTGAAGGTTCAGTACTGTCTGTAACCACCAGAGGGAGCCTCTGCTCAGAAACCATCTCTAGCACATTCATAACAGGCAACCACGTAGTCCGCCATACAGTATTATGGCATCTCATAGTCCTCTATACAGTATTATGGGCAACCACATAGTCCGCCATACAGTATTATGGGCAACCACATAGTCCACCATACAGTATTATGGGCAACCACATAGTCCTCCATATGGTATTATGGGCAACCATATAGTCCTCTATACAGTATTATGGGCAACCACATAGTCCGCCATACAGTATTATAATGTTCATTCATGCAGTATATCACAGGCTGCATATAACACTCCTCCATACAGTATATCATGGGCCACATATAATGCTCCTCCATACAGTACATCATGGACCCCATGCTCCTCCATATAATATTATGGGCCCCATGTAATGCTCCTCCATACAGTATTATGGACCCCATGTAATGCTGCTCCTCCATACAGTATTATGGGCCCATGTAATGCTCCTCCATACAGTATTATGGAATCAATGCTCCTCCGTACAGTATTATGGGCCCCATGCTCCTCCATACAGTATTATGGACCCCATGTAATGCTCCTCCATACAGTATTATGGGCCCATGTAATGCTCCTCTATACAGTATTATGGGCCCATGCTCCTCTATACAGTATTATCGGCCCCATGTAATGCTGCATACATAAAAAAAAATTACATACTCACCTCTCCCATTCCCACCGCAGGTCCGGTATACTCAGCGTCTCTCCCGGCTCTGCAGTGCTCAGGACAGAGAGGCTGAGCACGCAGTGATGATGTCATAGCTCCCTCTGCCCTAAAACATCGCAGAGTCAGAGGGCGCTGAAGACAGTACAGCTGCTGGGAACAAGGAGAGGTGAGTATTAGAGGGGAGCCCGTAGCTCACAGACCCCATAGCGTGTGTCCCACTCCTAGTTGCTCAAGGCCTCAAGAGCTTACCTGGATTCGCCAGGTGGTGCCACCTGCCCTGGTCATTGCGGTGGGTTGGTATTGCGTGCACGCGCCTGCGCGCCTCTTCCTCCTCCAGTTTTAAAGGGCCCGCGTCCCTAAAAAATTTTTTCCCTTCTTCCACCTTCTCTCTGGAGCCCACCAGGCATTTCACTGGTATCCCAGTGGGCCAGTCCGACCCTGGTATTGTTATGTCTATTGACATAACTATGTAGAAAAATGTGGATCTGTGGCACCCCAGGAGTTCGGTTTCCACAGTGACCTTGCCTCCCTCTAGGGGGGAGTGATGTCATGCCTGAAAGCAAGTAACGATCCATTTAACAGGTAACAAACAGCATACAACACTTTTCTTACTCCAGATCAGAAGGAGGAGCTCTAACACCTGATTTCAGGGGAGCCTTCTCTGGAATATTCTGGCTGGGGGAGGAGTTAGTTGATGTCTGAGGAGAGCTGAGGAAAGACATGTAGAGACAAGCTGGGGAAAACAGGAGTTATTGCAGGAGTTATAGCAGAGCTCACCCCCAGGTCTGAGTGCCAGATACCGGACCCCGGAGTCCGAGGCTGAGTGGGTAAACTAAAGACTCAGCAGCAGAATCTGGAGGGCAGAAGACAGCAGGTCCTCTATCCCAACTAAGACTCGACTACACAGCAGCACATGTGAGCCGGGACTCCATAGAGGAGTGTTCCTGAAGCAGGCTACAGCTGTCTGATTTGAGAAATGGAGTTCTACTTAAGTCACAGAGAGAGAGAGGAACTTGAACAGAGTTACAGCGCAAGTACTCAGAGAATAGCGCTAGAAAGGAGACCTCAATCCCACCTGAATTTAGGAGATTGCAAATTGCTCTCAGGCCCACGACTCCAGTACCATCTGTAACCTGGACACTTTGCCTGCAAAATGTGATAAAGATTTAGAAACTGCATCTGACGTGTCCTGTTCTTCTGCAACACTCACTCACAAATGCTATATCCCTTGCTAATACTACATCTTTACATCACAACATACATCTGCCTTGGGAAAGCACGCTCTGCGTGAGAGCTATTCCAACTCGCTGCATCAGATCACCAGTCACATAGTTATGAACTGCAGCACTGGTCACTCTGACCAGAACCACGGTGGCGTCACGAACACCTTATTACAACTATCATCCCTGTAATATACAAATATACACCTTTTATTGGACGCCAAGGCCACGGACGGGTTCACTGCGCTGTGACACATCCCTTTAAGACACCGGCCAGGTACGAGTATCCCACTGCCCTGGCGGCGATCCAACTTGGCGTCACGAACAGGACAATGAGCCGCATCACCGGTTCTGTGTGCCTATTTTGAACTGTCTATTGTGCCAGAGAACTGTATACTGTGCCAGAGACTTACTGAAAGTTTGTGTGATTGCCGCTATTACAACGCCACGAGGCGCGCAGGAGAAGAGAGGCGTGCCATCGTGGCGAGCCAGAGTGGGAGGACGAAAAAGAGAAGTGCTGCGGCACTTGCGGGCAGCTGACAGAGCAACAGGCGCTGAGGCCTGGAGTCACGGTGCACGCTCATCAGTCCTTGCAGACACTGATAAAGAGACTGTTAAGCAAATCTGGCTAAGCTAAAGAATACCCGCACTGCAGCAGAAATAAAGAGTTTTGGGTACAAACAAAGGAAAGCAGGACAGTATACGGGACTATGCTCTTAACCTTCAGGATGCACTGCGGCCATAAAGCAGCGTGCAGGATGGAGACAGATTGTTAAAGAGAAGTTGTTGAGGGACTCCTGTCCAGCACCCACAGGTCACAGCTGCGCATCATGGCCTACAAACCCTGACCTGAGCTTTGCAGACTTTAATAGACAGGGCTATCCGGGGTTACAAGAACCAATGTCAGCCGTCCAGCGCCCCCTAGGCGCCCAGCAATTACATACACCAGGAGGCAGCATCCTTCCTCAGGCCCTGCTGAGGCTGACGCACAGACCCTGATAATGGATCCATCTGCAGAGCTACATCTGCAGGTTCAGAGCTGACCCAAAAGTGTGGCTGCACTAGCCAAACCGTGCAGTCCTTGCAAGTGCCCAAAAGGAGGTAGAGTTGCCTCCAGTCCAATGACGTCCCGTGGCGACGGAAGAAGAGGATCCCACAATCAGAGAGAGGGACAGCGATCGTTATGACAGGACGGACGACCCATTTGCTGCCGCTGCAGAAAAGCAGGGCACATCGCAAGATCTGTTATTTAAGTAAGACGACCAGGCCCACAGAACTGGTGACCAAGTACTGGAGGGACAACCGATCCTCCCATTGTGATTGACGCATCCAATGAACGCCTTGCTGGACACCCGCTCTCAGGTGACGAAATGCCATATATTCTTTACAAACATGTACTGGGCTGACTGAATCTTCTCGCAGCCCAGATGATGAGCTGACAGTAGTCGCCAGCAAATGGTCAGCCTTTACCACAGAAGGGTATAAGTAAGTGACCATTAAGTTGGGCAGTAGGAATTAAAAGCCAAGGTATGAAAAATTGTAGACATGATCGACGAGAATGTAACCATGATGACCTTAGGTATAATGTGATAGAAATTGTCTTGCCGAGATATTGTTTTGTTGCAACAGGTAGCCGAAACTGTGGTTCCAGTGAACAACGGGTCCTAAAAGGAGATCAAGGCCTTGATGCAAAGACAGCAGTAGAGCTACTGGCAGAGAAGTCAGCTGTGTCAGAGTGAGTGATTCATTCCCATTGCAATACCCCCAAGAAGTGAAATGTTAATTGGTTCGGGCAGCCATAGCCTCAGGAAGAGATTACAAAGCCCTGGTAAACCATGTACTCTGATAGTAGGCCACTATCCTGACAGCCAAGGGTAGTTGAGTCCACAAGGGAGGTTACCTGTTGCATCTTAAATTGTGGGAGAGGAGGCCAAACTACCTCGGTATGCTACATTGCTAAGCTGCTCACTGTCAATAACAACAAATTCAGCTATCAGAACCTTGGTCTCGTCCAACCAGGCAGAGGACAATGCTCTGCAAAACAGCTGGAGGCGTGGTGTTTAGCAGCTGCCGTAGGAAAGACTCCACCCTTCCACACCAAAAGAATGTGTTTTACTGAGTAGTCCAAGAGTTTGAACATTGTAGACTGTTCAGGGGGTTTAGCTCCGGGATCGCCGTCTCAGGTAGACGGAGTGGCATAAAGAGTCCAATCACAGACAGCAGCACTGGTGTAAACTGGCCGCAGCCAGTTTTATTGAAAGTCCACAGCAATACACATAAATCAAACCATAAAATAAAATCCTAAGCCTGTCAGGCTGCTAGCTAAACACAGTCAGTTACCTCACTACCGTGAACTAGGCTCTAGCAGCCTGGCCACAACAACACAAATTTATAATTACCAGAGATGGGCTTGCAGGAGACTCCAGCAGCGTCTGAAGACAGATTCAGACTGAGAGCTCTGTCTGTGTAACTCTACCACCTATTTCTGGCTGCTTAATTAGGCAGCTGTGTGTACTCAGGGTTGAGCTGCAAGCCTGTACTGGATGGGGAGTGGAGTGAATGTACTACATATTCCTTATGCGACCCAGCTAAGAAACCTGGGCGAGATATACACCCCGTCCAGTACGCACCCCTTCACTGTCTCACATATCCCCCCCCTCTTCTCCAGACCGGAGGGCTGGTCAACAACTCCAAAGAGACAGTGAACTCTGGACAAGGCATCGGCATTACCCTGTAACTTCCCAGGTCTATGCTCTACCGAGAAATTGAATTCTTGAAGCGAAAGGAACCACCTTGTCACCCTGGCATTCCTTTCCTTGTTCTGCTTCATCCATGCCAGAGGAGCATGGTCTGACTGCAATTTAAATTTCCTGCCCAAGAGGTAATAACGCAGCGAGTCCAGCGCCCATTTGATTGCAAGGCACTCTCGCTCCAGAATGGCATAATTTTGTTCAGCCGGTGTCAGTTTTCGACTTAGATACATGACCAGGTGCTCCTCACCCTTCACGACCTGCGACAACACCGCCCCTAACCCCACATTAGAGGCATCAGTTTGAACAAGAAACTCGTCCCTGAAATTAGGGGTGACCAGAACTGGTCTTTGACATAAAGCCATTTTCAAAGACTGAAATGCTTTTTCTGCCTCAGGATTCCATTCTACCATTTTTGACTTCCCACCTTTTGTCAGGTCGGTCAACGGGGCAGCAATTGAGGCATAACTTTGTACAAATCTGCGATAGTACCCAGTGATGCCGAGAAATGCTTTGACCTGTCGTTTTGTGAGGGGTGTAGGCCAGTTCTGAATCGCCTCTACCTTATCGATTTGTGGCTTAATCAGCCCCCTGCCAATGACGTAGCCCAGGTACTTGGCCTCTTCTAGGCCAATTGCACATTTCTCTGGGTTTATGTTCAGCCCAGCTCCGCCTATCGAGTCTAAGATGGCTTGTACCTTAGCGAGGTGGCTCTCCCAATCGGAACTGAAAATTACCACATCATCCAGGTAGGCAGCTGCATAGGCTTTATGCGGGCGCAGGATCAGGTCCATAAGCCTCTGAAAGGTAGCCGGGGCTCCATGCAACCAAAATGGCATCACAAGATACTGAAACAAGCCTTCAGGAGTTGCAAAGGCCGTTTTTTTCTTTTGCCTCATCAGACAGGGGTATCTGCCAGTACCCTTTTGTCAGATCGAGGGTTGTAATATAACGGGCACATCCTAACCTCTCGATTAGCTCGTCTACCCGTGGCATCGGGTATGCGTCAAACTTTGACACGTCGTTCAACTTTCTAAAATCATTACAAAACCTCCATGTTCCATTAGGTTTTGGGATCAGGACAATCGGGCTACACCACTTGCTTTGGGCCTCCTCAATGACCCCAAGGTCTAGCATCCGCTTGATCTCATAAGAGACTATCTCTCTGCGGGCTTCCGGTATCCTGTACGGCTTCAGCTTGACCTTAGTACCGGGCTCGGTCTCGATATGGTGTTTCACGAGAGAAGTCCGGCCTGGCAAGTCTGAAAACCTCTGCTGATTTTTCTGCAGAAACTCCCGTACTTCCTGTTTTTGGTGTACGGACAATGTCTCACCAATTGTCACATGAGGTAGAGGTGGTTTTAGCCCTTTCACTACTTCACCCGAGGCCAATAATGACTCTCTGTCCCTCCAGGGCTTGATCAAGTTGATATGATAGCCCTGGTAGGGCTTCCGTCTCCCAGGTTGGTGTACTTTGTAGGTGACCTTGCACATTTTCTGTACTATCTTGTATGGGCCATGCCACTTGGCCATAAACTTACTTTCCACCGTGGGAATTAGGATTAGGACTCGATCCCCGGGGTTGAAAGTCCTAATTTTTGCTGACCGATTATATACAGTTAGGTCCATAAATATTTGGACAGAGACAACATTTATCTAATTTTGGTTCTAGACATTACCACAATGAATTTGAAACAAAACAAATCAGATGCAGTTGAAGTTCAGACTTTCAGCTTTCATTTGAGGGTATCCACATTAAAATTGGATGAAGGGTTTAGGAGTTTCAGCTCCTTAACATATGCCACCCTGTTTTTAAAGGGACCAAAAGTAATTGGACAATTGACTCCAAGGCTATTTCATGGACAGGTGTGGGCAATCCCTTCATTATATCATTCTCAATTAAGCAGATAAAAGGGCTGGTGTTGATTTGAGGTGTGGTGTTTGCATTTGGAAGGTTTAGCTGTGAAGGAAACATGCGGTCAAAGGAGCTCTCCATGCAGGTGAAACAAGCTATCCTTAAGCTGCAAAAAACAGAAAAAACCCATCCGAGAAATTGCTACAACTTTAGGAGTGGCAAAATCTACAGTTTGGTACATTCTGAGAAAGAAAGAAAGCACTGGTGAACTCATCAATGCAAAAAGACCTGGGCGCCCACGGAAGACAACAGTGGTGGATGATCGCAGAATACTCTCCATGGTGAAGAGAAACCCCTTCACAACAGCCAACCAAGTGAACAACACTCTCCAGGAGGTAGGCGTATCAATATCCAAATCTACCATAAAGAGAAGACTGCATGAAATTAAATACAGAGGGTTCACTGCATGGTGCAAGCCACTCATAAGAATCAAGAATAAAAAGGCTAGGCTGGACTTTGCTAAAAAACATCTAAAAAAGCCAGCACAGTTCTGGAAGAACATTCTTTGGACAGATGAAACCAAGATCAACCTCTACTAGAATGATGGAAAGAGAAAAGTATGGCGAAGGCGTGGTACAGCTCATGATCCAAAGCATACCACATCATCTGTAAAACATGGCGGAAGCAGTGTGATGGCTTGGGCATGCATGGCTGCCAGTGGCACTGGGTCACTAGTGTTTATTGATGATGTGACACAGGACAGAAACAGCCGAATGAATTCTGAGGTATTCAGAGCCATACTGTGTGCTCAGATCCAGCCAAATGCAGCCAAACTGATTGGTCGTCGTTTCATACTACAGATGGACAATGACCCAAAACATAAAGCCAAAGCAACCCAGGAGTTTATTAAAGCAAAGAAGTGGAATATTCTTGAATGGCCAAGTCAGTCACCTGATCTCAACCCAATTGAACATGCATTTCACTTGTTAAAGACTAAACTTCAGACAGAAAGGCCCACAAACAAACAACAACTGAAAACCACCGCGGTGAAGGCCTGGCAGAGCATCAAAAAGAAGGAAACACAGTGTCTGGTGATGTCCATGAGTTCAAGACTTCAGGCAGTCATTGCTAACAAAGGGTTTTCAACCAAGTACTAGAAATGAACATTTTATTTACAATTATTTAATCTGTCCAATTACTTTTGGTCCCTTTAAAAACAGGGTGGACACATGTTAAGGAGCTGAAACTCCTAAACCCTTCATCCAATTTTAATGTGGATACCCTCAAATGAAAGCTGAAAGTCTGAACTTCAACTGCATCTGATTTGTTTTGTTTCAAATTCATTGTGGTAATGTCTAGAACCAAAATTAGATAAATGTTGTCTCTGTCCAAATATTTATGGACCTAAC
The DNA here is from genome assembly GCA_033576555.1 of Oophaga sylvatica. Lineage (NCBI taxonomy): Eukaryota > Metazoa > Chordata > Amphibia > Anura > Dendrobatidae > Oophaga > Oophaga sylvatica. The sequence continues at coordinate 293,229,302 of JARQOD010000003.1, read as the reverse complement.
TGTATCCTGCTTTGAGCTTCTTGGGCTCTCTGCAGATGATCCTTAACCAATGGCATAATCTTAGCAATTCTATCTTGCATCTGGGCAATATGCTCTATAACACTCTTGTATGGGGTTGCCTCGGTCTCCCATACCTCCTTGGCTATGTCTAGCAAGCCCCGCGGGTGCCGACCATATACCAACTCAAAGGGAGAAAACCCCATAGAGGCTTTGGGCACCTCTCTGACCGAAAACATTAGGTAGGGTAACAGGTAGTCCCAGTCCCGACCATCTTTCTCCACTGCTTTCTTTAACATATGTTTTAACGTTTTATTAAAACTTTTAACCAGCCCATCTGTCTGTGGGTGATACACGGATGTTCGAATGTGCGAGATTTTAAGCAACTTACACAGTTTCTTCATCACCTTGGACATAAAAGGTGTGCCTTGGTCCGTGAGGATCTCTTTAGGGATTCCTGTCCTGGAAAACATATGAAAGAGTTCCCGTGCAATATTTTTGGACGCCATATTTCTTAAAGGGACAGCCTCGGGGTACCGGGTTGCATAATCAAGTACCACTAGTACGTATTGGTGCCCCCTGGCTGATTTCACAATAGGACCTACCAAGTCCATCGCTACCCTTTCAAATGGTATCTCTATAACCGGCAGCGGGACTAATGGACTGCGGAAGTGAGAAACCGGAGCATTTATCTGACACGTGGGGCAGGTTTTGCAATAATCCTCCACATCTCGATAAACCCCTGGCCAGTAAAACCTCTGGAGGATTCTTTCCTGGGTCTTGTCCATCCCCAGGTGCCCACCAAGCACGTGGTTATGTGACAAACCTAGCACCATACTTCTATATGGCTTAGGTACCAGGAGCTGACTCACGGCCTCTCCCTTTACCTTAGTGACCCTATATAGCAGGTCATTGTTCATGGCAAAATGGGGAAATCTTTAATCAGAGCCGGGCTCTTGTGGGATCTCATTCAGAACCGTTATATTTTCTCTGGCATGTTTAAGAGTGGGGTCTCCCCAATTGCTCAGTCCCAAAATTGCCACGGGACACAGGTAGGTCAGGGACATTCTGTTCCAGAGAACCATTATTCCCCTCCCCCAACATTACTTGAAATGGAAATTCATCATTATCATTATCATTATCATCATCATTATCATATCATCCCCTACGTTCAACAACACACTAGCATTGTGTTCCGCCCCTATGGACCGCGCAACCACCGTAGGAGTTTCATCCCACTGTCCGGTAGAACCGTTTTTTCCCCAAAGATCCCAAAACAGGGGAAAGTCACGACCCAATATGGCGGAGTGCATCAGGTTCTTCACTACCCCCACTTCATACGAGGTCTCCCCGAGTTTTGTGACGAAGTCCACGGAAGTTACCGGGTAGACTTTGGTGTCTCCATGGATGCACACCACGCTCAGGTGTTTATCGGGGATGAAGTCCCTATCAGCCAGGCTGGCATGTATCAGTGTCACTCGACTCCCAGAGTCTAGGAGGACTTGAACGGGGCAGCCATTTATAACACCTGGGACACCTGTGGGCCATTCTCCTCGGTTGGGGTGGCCACGCACACTGGTTCCGCGAGGAGAGACAGAAACCTTCCAGCATCACAGTCCATAGGTTCCCCCACTAGTGGACAGTTGGCTGAAATATGACCCCTTTCACGGCATCTCCAACACTGTCTCAGGTCTGGTGGTTCAAACGGGGAGACCTTTCTAGGCCTGGGAACTCCCGACAGGGAAGCATTTGCCCTTGCCCCACACATGTCCCCTCGGGCCTGAACCCGTCTATCAGCAGCCCCCCTAGCCCAACAGCTGGAACTCTCTTACCGGGAGAAGTCGGAGGCCGGGTACTCCGAAATGACGACCGCTCGGACGGCTGGTTGCGGGAGTAGTCTTTAGTGGCGGAGTACCTCTCTATCAGGCTGACCAGATGATTGGCATCTTTGGGGTCTCCCTGTCCGACCCAGAGCTGCACCTCAGGAGGAAGGGCCCAGATGTACCGGTCCATCACTACCTTTTCGACAATTTGGGCAGGGTTGCTGACGTCAGGCTCCAGCCACTTCTTTACCAGATAGATCAGGTCATACATTTGTGAGCGAGCAGGCTTGTCTCCACTGTATCTCCAGTTATGGACTCTCCTGGCACGGACTGCAACCGTAACACCCAGGCGGTCAAGAATCTCTGTTTTTAGCTTGGCATAGTCTTTGCTATCCTGCTCGCTAAGGTCAAAATAGGCCTTTTGGGATAGGGTGCGACCACCATGGCCCATTCAGATGGTGGCAGATTCTCCTTCTCTGCCAGTCTTTCAAATATAGCAGATATGCCTCCACATTGTCATGAGGCATCATCTTTTGCAGGGTCTGTTTTACCGCCTTCTTTACAGCAGACAACGCAGGTGACCTTGCGTCATCACTTTGGGACGAGGTGCTGAGAGCCTGGCGTAGTGCTGCAATCTGCTCCATTAGCAATCGGTTAGTCTCCTGCTGTTGCACACTAACTTGCGCCATATGTTTGAGTAGCGCCTCCATGCTGTCAGACTTGTCTGTCCTGGCAACGGTAGCCTTTACCCAGGACATGCTCACTCAAAAGTCTTTACCACAGCAAGTTCAGCTTTTTTTTTTTTTCTGTGCAGACACTATTAGGGCTACTGTCTCTTTAAGGCTGCTTTCACAGACGTTTCCCTTGCTGCTGCTTTAGCCACTGTGCTTCCCACATTCGAGCACCAATTGTAGACTGTTCAGGGGGTTTAGCTCCGGGATCGCCGTCTCGAGTAGACGGAGTGGCATAAAGAGTCCAATCACAGACAGCAGCACTGGTGTAAACTGGCCGCAGCCAGTTTTATTGAAAGTCCACAGCAATACACATAAATCAAACCATAAAATAAAATCCTAAGCCTGTCAGGCTGCTAGCTAAACACAGTCAGTTACCTCACTACCGTGAACTAGGCTCTAGCAGCCTGGCCACAACAACACAAATTTATAATTACCAGGGATGGGCTTGCAGGTGACTCCAGCAGCGTCTGAAGCCAGATTCAGACTGAGAGCTCTGTCTGTGTAACTCTACCACCTATTTCTGGCTGCTTAATTAGGCAGCTGTGTGTACTCAGGGTTGAGCTGCAAGCCTGTACTGGATAGGGAGTGGAGTGAACGTACTACATATTCCTTATGCGACCCAGCTAAGAAACCTGAGCGAGATATACACCCTGTCCAGTTCGCACCCCTTCACTGTCTAACAACGGGTATTCAGCAAACACCCTTTAGACTTTGGGCAGGCAAAAGGGGTCCAACATCATATCCCCACTGGAAATCATCCACCCATTAAAGAAAGGTACCGGCCTGTACCCCCAAATCACTACCAATGTGCCAAGGGTATGTTACGAAAGATGAAGGAGGCTAGTGTGATCAGAGACAGTTGTAGCCCCTGGGCAGCTTTACTAGTCCTCGTTAGAAAGATGGTACAATGAGGATGTGTGTTGACTACAGAAAACTTAACAGCATTACCCACAAAGACGCCTATCCGTTACCTAGAATAGAGGAATCACTAGCTGCACTGAGAACCGCTAACTATTTCTCTACCTGAGATCTCACTAGTGGGTATTGGCAGGTTCCCGTGGCAGAGGCAGACAAAGGGAAGACCGCCTTTGCAACACCAGTGGGCCTCTCAGAATTCAACTACATGCCGTTCGGGCTTTGCAGTCCATCAGGAACGTTCCAGAGGTTGATGGAGTGCTGCCTTGGACGCATGAACTTCGAGACAGTTCTGTTGTACCTAGATGACGTCATTGTTTTCTCCAAGACATACGAGGAACATTTGGAGCACCTGGCCAAGGTGTTCGAAGCCCTGTCCAAATTTGGCCTAAAGGTGAAGCCGTCCAAATGCCACTTCCTGAAGCCCAAGGTGCAGTACTTAGGACATGTAGTGAGCGCGGAAGGCATGGCGCCAGACCCTGACAAAGTCACTGTTATCAAGGACTGGCAGAGGCCCATCAACATCCATGAAGTACGCCAGTTCCTCGGGTTGGTAGGCTACTATCGAAGGTTCATCGAGGGCTTCACTGAAATAGCTGCACCCCTGCAAAACCTTCTCGTGGCCAGCCCAAGAAGGCCAGGAAGAAGAGTTCTACGTTTGATTGGAATGATGAACTGGAAAGATCCTTCACTCGGTTGAAGTTGGCTTTTATGGGGGATGAAGTTGTGGCCTACCCAGACTATAACCAACCTTTCATCCTCTATACTGATGCCAGCAACGTTGGACTGGGAGCAGTACTGTCGCAGGTACAGAAAGGCAAAGAAAGAGTGATCTCCTACGCCAGCAGGAAACTTCATCCCACTGAAAGGAACCCTGACAACTTCAGCTCCTTCTAGCTGGAGTTCCTCGCCATTGTCTGGGCTGTGACTGAGCGGTTCAAACACTACCTAGCTGCAGCAAAGTTTACCATCTTCACGGACAACAATCCGCTGACTCACTTGGAAACCGCAAAGCTAGGTGCGCTGGAGCAGCGATGGATGGTCCGGCTGTCCAACTAGGAGTTCACCATCAAGTACAGAGCGGGACACAAGAACGCCAATGCTGATGTGCTGTACAGAATGCCCAACTTACCAGATGGGGGACAAGCTCTGGACGCACTCGAAGAAATCGAGTTACCAGCCTTTCACCGGCCAATAGCGACCCAACGCACCCAAGGGGTGAAAAACAAGCGCTGCATCATGAAAGAGGCCACATTAAACCCATTGCCTCACCATGAGTGGGCAGAGACACAAGATAGCGACCCCGCAGTCTGCCTGGTAAAGGAGCTACTGACACAAGCTGACTTGCGTCCTAGTCCAGATGCTCCACAAGAGACCCAACAGTTGTGGAAGGAAAAAGGCAGGCTGTTCATCTACGAGGGAAAGCTGTGTCGGAGAAGTGTCAATGCCCGAACTCACGAACTGGTCTGGCAAGTGGTAGTCCCGAGGCGAGATGCATCAATGGTCCTGGAAGTGTACCACAATGGAGCAGGACACTTCGGATGGAAGAAAAAGGAAGTCCTACTTCGCGAGAGATTCTATTGGGTTGGTATGAGGAAGGCCATTGAAGATTGGTGCCGATAGTGTGGACCATGCAACTTACGCAGAAAGGATCGTAACATCCAACGAGCCCCGTTGCAGCCAATAATCACCAAACAGCCGCTTGAATTGGTAGCCTTGGACCACATGAAGCTAACCCCAAGCCGTTCAGGCTATATCTATGCCCTAACCATAGTGGACCATTACTCAAGGTTCCTGGTAGTCGTGCCTGTCAAGGACCAAACGGCAAGGACAGCGGCCAAAGCATTTCAAGAACACTTTTGTCAACCACACGGTTACCCTGAATGAGTGCTTAGTGATCAAGGCCCAGCCTTTGAAGCAGAAGTTTTCCAGGAGTTCAATAACATGTACAGCTGCAAGAAAATCAGGACAACACCATATCATCCACAGACAAATGGCATGTGTGAGAAGATGAACCAAGTGGTAATTGACATCTTGAAGACCTTGCCCCTGGAAGAGAGAAACTTGTGGCCAGAAAAGTTGCCAGATCTGGTGGATCTCTACAACCACATTCCGGTGAATTCCACCAACTGCACACCGTCCTACTTAATGAGAGCAAGACGTGGCAAATTACCCATTGACTTGGATATGGGAGTCCTGACACCTGAAGTAACATCACCAGATGCAGACCGGGATACTGAGCGGCAGCAGCAGTACCACAAAATGCAAGAATGTGTAGAGAAGAGTTTGTCTCAAGCAAGACATAAGCAAGAAAGAAACTACAATCTGCACGTGCCTGCAGTTCCCTTGTTGCCTGGAGAACAGGTACTCAAAAGGAAAAGACGACTCCACAAACTTGACGATCAGTGGGAAGTTGAACCATGCACCGTTATGCCTTCAGACTTTGACAATACCAAGGTGTGCCTTATCAGCAAGGATGGAGGAGAAAACTCTGCAGCGGTGTCAAGGGATCACCTAAAACCATGCCCTGACCAACTGAAGGAAAAGACTGGAGACAAAGACATTCTTCAGCCAGAAAAAGTGGAAGAAAAGGTCCGCACTGTACTTGGCGAGTTCCCTTCGAATTGGATAAGAGTAAACCAAGCCATAGTCGTGCCCGTCTTAACCTTTCCCCAGCTGGTAGTACCAGAAAGAGAAACGATTCAAGATCAGCCTGAAGATCGGCAAGCTTAAGTGACAGAAGCCACACCTGCAGTGGAACGCGAAAATCTGCCCCCTGCTATCGGTGAATCTGTCAGACCCACAGTGAGTCTAAGAAATCGCAGAAGGTTACTGCCCAGCCTACCAATACACACACTAGACCAGGCTAGATCACTACAGACACCTGTACTGCGTAAATCTACCCGTAGTACTAGAGGTGAGATCCCAGCCAGGTATAAGGACTAAAATGCTACTGTACTAGTACTGTAAATAAGTTAAAAATGTTTATACCTGCAACCATTAAGCATATGTGCCTACAGAGACTACTGAATGAACTTTTAAGCATTCTTATTTCATTCTTCAAATGGACGATTGAGTCACTGGACTCGTAGTGACCAGGACAATGCTTGTAAATAGTTAACATTAATGGCTACAGAACAAAAACCGTCTGGCGTGGCCAAAGATGTGGTCCAAAAAGGAGACCAGCCATGCCTTGTAGCCCGCCCAAGGCCTACGTTGAGGGTTTGAGATGGGTCCCTCATATTGTACTTTGCTAGGGTGAAAAAGGACACCCCATTTCAAGACTTCGCTAAAAATTTATATTTGTTGTTACAATTCTGTAAATAGTTATAATATGCTTTTCTTTTATGTTTCCTCAGTCCAGGAGTACTGAATTGTACTAGGGGGGAATGTGGCACCCCAGAAGTTCGGTTGCCACAGTGACCTTGCCTCCCTCCAGGGGGGAGTGATGTCATGCCTGAAAGCAAGGAAGGATCCCTTTAACAGGTAACAAACAGAATACAACACTTTTCTTACTCCAGAGGAGGAGCTCTAACACCTGATTTCAGGGGAGCTTTCTCTGGAATATTCTGGCTGGGGGAGGAGTTAGTTAGTTGGTGTCTGAGGATAGCTGAGGAAATATGTGCAGAGACAAGCTGGGGGAAACAGGAGTTATAGCAGAGCTCACCCCCAGGTCTGAGCGCTACCAGACACTGGACCCCGGAGTCCGAGGCTGAGTGGGTAAACTAAAGACCCAGCAGCAGAATCCAGAGGGCAGAAGACAGCAGGTCCTCTGTCCCAACTAAGACTCGACTACACAGCAGCAAACTCTATCATCCCCTGTAAATATACAAATATACCCCTTTTATTGGACGCCCAGGGCCACTGACTGGGTCACAACCGCTGTGACACATCCCTTTAAGACACCGGCCCGGTACCGAGTATCCAACTGCCTTGGCGGGCGATCCAGATCAGTCACCGGTGATGGAATACAGGTCTGAGGATGCATAGATGTCTGACGAACCATGAGAAACCTGCCGATTATGGCTGTCATCTGATAAAATATAGAAAGCATGCTAAAGCTGAAAGAGTAAATAGTAAATAGATGTATTCATTTATTGACACTGTTATAGTTATTGTTATTTTTATTTTTATCCATATTGTAACTATATCTGTAATGATTGGCACTGCACAATTATTTGCACATGTATCATTATTTATTTTTAGTTTTTGTTAAAGTATACAATCTATATACACGTAGTTTCCCCATACATACATCACCATAGCTTTGCATCATTCGACATGTGATGGTTTCCGGGTTGACGCATGCGTGGCCGACTTATCCATGGACGCAGTGGCAAGCGGAGAATGGGAGCTGGGCGCATGCGGTCTTAATTGACGGCTCATGTGGCTTGCGTTCCACGGCCGCGATCCACTGTATCCCTAGCGATGGATGATGTCGGCGGCGCATGCGCAGCACGATACCGGAAATGCACACGGAGACATTCAGCTTATTACATTTGGTATGCGGACACCGGTTAGGAACAGAGGCTGATTGGATACTCATACTATTTAATGCACCAAACCCCTTCCCCCAGCGTTCGCCTCCTGAGGAAGAGACGAAACGCGTGTTGAGGCGCTTGGGGGACGCCACACATTTACCCACCTGTCATGTAAGTGCAGTCTATAGTATGAGACATGCTGACACCTTTCTGGTATTAGTTTATAAGTAGCAGCATTGCACATAGTAATTACTATCTGGTATCAAATGTGCGCTTTTTTACATGAGATGTATTAGTTCTAGTGTTGTGGTATAGTCCCTATTATAGATGTTAGTAACCTATTGAATATTGGTAATATGAATATCTTTGTGATATTATGTTAGTAATTGTATGTTTTTTACTTCAATAAAATTGTTTTTTAGTGGCACTTTATACTTTATTGTCCTCCTGTTGTTTATTAGTGTACCAGTTTTTATGCCCCGGTTACATATATATAGGAAGAGTTTATTATGATAGGGTGCTATGTAGAAAGGAGAGAGGAGCTAGAGGCAAAGCTCCTCCTTCCTACATTTTCCTCCTATCTTCATAGAATCTCATAAAAACCTCCTATTTTTTAATTTTTATTACTCACTTATATAGCACCATTAATTCCACTGCGCTTTACAGACATTATTTGCACTGTCCCTGATGGGGCTCACAGTCTAAATTCCCTATCAGTATGTCTTTGGAGTGTGGAGGAGATCGGAGAATTCGGAGGAAACCCACACAATATGAAGAGAAGATACAAACTCCTTGCAAATGTTGTCCTTGGTGGGATTTGAACCCAGGACCCAAGCGCTGCAAAGCTACAGTGCTAACCACTGAGCCACCATACAGTGCTAAGAACTGAGCCATCTGTCTCTATATGCTGTGACCGACCTCCATACATTAAAAGAAAAGAGTTTATGGTTATTTTTGTGTTATTTATTCATGGTAACCTTGTTGGTTTTGGAGTACCTTGGTCTCATCAGTCATTACAATATAAACTAAATGAAGCATCCGGTATACGGTTTTCTTCTTTCACACTGGGAACGGTCTCAGGATCCACTTTTGACCCCTCGAATAAATGTATATTTCCATGTAGACTGTATGCTACCAGACATGTAACATGTAGACTATGCGCCTGTATTTTCCATCTTCCAGCAGGAAGGACAGTGAATATTTATGTTCTGACTCCAGAATAAACTGCTCCTTGTTCTTGGACTGTGGAGGGCTGAGGGCGGCCTCATGGCCCAGCTTCAGGCTTGGTATTGGTGAGGCGAGAGCAGCCAGCTGTAGGAGGGACAAGCCCCTCATCCCAGATGGGACAGTGAGTCTTCTGTCTGTGCACAGCTGCCTGCATCCCACACTGCATTCTGTGTAGACGTGGTACAGGGAGGGGGAGAGCACAGGAACGCTGCATGGCTGAGGATCACAAGGTAAAGGGGAACGCGTCACATTTGGGGTGCACCTACAAGATGGGCATAACACCACATGTAGGACAGATGACAGGGTGACGGGGATATTCGTCTAGTCACCACTGAGCCATATCTCTTTGGCTTACCACTGAGCCATATCTCTATGGCTTACCACTGAGCCATATCTCTATGGGTTTTCACATCTTCACTGTTGTTAGAGTGAAGTTTAACTTTAAAGATCCAATCAGATAATGATACAGGTTCTCACATCTCACAGTGCCCTACGTGTCCCCCTACAGGTGGGGTGGGATAACGTCAGTGGTTGGAGGTCCTGTCTACTAGAGGGGCTCTCCCCACTAATCCCTCACACATAGAAACATGGTGGGGCACCAGCAGCTCCAGGTAATGTGACTGATGGAATTCCAGCTTTTGTGATGATACACCGTATAACTTTACGTTCCTTTGTACTTTGTGCCACGTTAGCTCTGCTTCCTCCACCCAAATTCCTGCTAAACCTTTTTTCCTGCAAAGTGTCTGTCATTAATCTAACGGGTTGGTTAATATTTTCAAGAGTAAATGTACCAGAAAAGAAGAACAGTATAGCAAACAGCCATGTAGCTGAGATCCAATGCTCATGTTTTTGTCATTATTTATAAGCAGTAAGTAATCCAGAAAGAATTTGGACTTTGTATTTTATGTCTCGGTAACTTTACGGCATTGTCTTCTCTTTCTTATGAATATCACTGAAGTCTAGCTCCAGGTAAAAGAAAATTCTTACTCCACTGTGGTCTTTGATCTTGTCCTCATCCTTTCAGACAATTATATAAACGGAAGGAAAGATCTAAGTATATTATACGTTCATCAAGAAGACTGGCTCCTTTCTTTGTCCAGAAAGTGCGGTCTTCTGATGGAGTCTTGTGTTTGTCAGCTCTTCAGACCTTTACCATTGACTATTATGGGGATATAATTGGGGTGCAGTATGAGAGGGAGTTGTGTGGATGGATCTCTTGTTGCTTCTTTCAATTTCGAGTTATTTCTTCTTGATGTTTCTCCTTATTAGTTTTCCTCCTACACATGAAGAAATATGTGACAAGTATTGACCAAACAGTGACAAAATAGAGAGGACATCTTAAATGTTGTCATCAGTAGGTTTCTATATATCTGAAAGATACTACATAGAATATTTCTGGCTTCAGGTATTGATACAATGAAAGTGAGTAAAGCAAGTGTCAACATTTACAATGTGATGCTACAATGAGAACACTAGTGCCAGAACTTCTGTTCTGCACACAGTTACTTATGGCAAAGTCTGCGGGTCAGACTCCTTAGGTGCTTGTGCAGTTCTGATGGAGGCAGACCACGTGGCTGCTGTAGGGTCAGTGACCTGGGAGGGACCCGCACTGCCTCCACTACTCCTGCAGATGGCTGATGCTGCAGACGGTACAGCGTCCGATCAGCCGCTTCTACCTTAGTTTGATTTTTATACATCAATGAATACATATTTTACAAATAGAAATGTCACAGCCTAGCTATAATATTTGATTAGTACTCTTTCTCTGATCAAACTCTTTCCTGGACAAATCTTTGCCAATAACATTTATTTGCTTGGTTTCATGTTGGAGCAGGCCTCCGTCATTTGTTTTATTTTAGTTACAGTACACGAGCTCTGTATATAGTGTATAGTGTACAGATAATACAGGGATCACCAGTGACATTATACACAGGAGATCTGCACATAATATACACTATATATTGCCATTGTATTTATAACACACTTACCAGTGACGTCTCGTGTTGAAGTCCTTCATCTTTTCTCTTCTTCATCCAGAGCAGACCGCCATTACTTTTTACAGCCAGAACTCTTCTTTACATAAGACACACAGTTATCTTGAGCACCACTTCCAGAGCACATTCTCCACTTTTTCCCTTTCTTCTACAATACACAGCACCCACAATTAATACATAATTAGTTATTATGCAACCCACCATTCCAAATATAAATTAGAATCCATCACTGTGCCTCCACCAACTGTAAATAGCCACTTTCCACACCTAATAAATACATAAATTAATTATTCCCTGTACTCTTTCCCCAATTCAATACCAGTCACTGCATCCTCAACGGCCCCACTCTGTACCTCCCGCTCCCCCGTTTCATTATATTTACATGCCCCTTCTGCCGCAAATTCATTATGTTGTGTCTTGTCTCTCTCCAACCCCCACCCTCTATTCATTATCAACTTCTCTCCTCTACATTCAATACATCATTTACTCCCCCCACCATCAATTTATCATTCTTTGCTGCCCTACCCAAATTTGTTGTCCCCACCCTCAATTCATCATTTACTGTCCCCCATCCACCAGTCTCAATACATCTTCATTTACTCCCCCCAGCCTCAAAATTCATCATTATTTGCTCTCCCCCTTCGATTCATCATTTGCAGTCCTCACCCTCAATTCATCATTTGCAGTCCCCATCCCTCACCCTGACATCATCATTTGCAGTCCCCTGTCCCCTCTCTCACTTCATCATTTTCAGTCGCCTCCATCACTTCATCATTTGCAGTCCGCCTTGACCTCCCCATCATTCACTTAATTCATTTTATAAAGAAAAGAAAAGTTTTCCATACTTACCTCACTGACAGTCCCCTGCAGGCGCAGCTCTGCTTCTGGTGTCCTCGTACAGGATGGCGCGTCATCGTGTACGCGCCGCTACCTGACAGGAATTCTGGAGGGAGCGGAAGCTGTGCAGCCTTGCAGGTTAGATGGCTGTGGAGCTCGGAGAAAGCTCCCACCGCTGAGGTGTGCGCTGCGCACAAAACATTGCACAATGGGGCCTGATGAGCAGAAGCATAAAAGGCGGGGCCCAGGCCCCCCTGTGTACTGCTGCTCACCGGGCCCCATACAGCAGTAAGGGCAGTAATGCCCCAATAGCAGCCCTGGGCCTGAGCGTGACACTGGGACTCAGAGAACTGGTAGAGACTCCCTCAGTCGTGCTCCATCGCCGACGTCCTGCACAAGGCACAGCACGGTGTATCAGCTAGAGTGTTTCTTTAAGTAATCGGATCATACAAAGCCATAGAAAACCAATTTGGCTTGTTGATTGCATAGTCTGTTTATACAAGTGTAGTGGTTATGTGGTGTCATGGAGGTTCTGGTGCTCAAGCAGTCACATGGAAGGCCTGTAACACTACAGTACAGCAATTGTGTCTGCACAGCGCACCTGTAGCATGGTTTTAATGACTGCAGCACTATGCTATTTACACAAAGCCATATAGAATGGGAGGGAGGGTCAGATAGACTTTCTTTTGCTTTGATGCTTGAATACAAAGTGCTCCACATATTTTTCTCATTGACATATTCTCTGCATCAAACAAGCTGCACACCCCGTAGTTAGCTGTAGCTCTGATGTCTTCTGGTGAATGGCAGGACATAAAATGTGCTCCGTCTAGTTGTCACTTCCCGTCTCCCACACTGCCATGAAAAGGATTGGAATTCAGATGACCCATGAGGCGTTCCTTGGCTTTTATCCAGTGTTGTCCAGAGAACGGTCCCATTATCCATACCCATAACCTAGATGACAATTATGTCGGCTCTTGTTCATCTGTTTATTGTTCTGGAAGTTTAGACTGAGACTGAGGACACCAAATTCCATGATGTCTCCATGTTGGTGTCTTCAAGTGATATATTTGTTCAGTTCAAGAACTGCTGTTTATATTTGATGGCTAGTTGGATATTTTAATGGTTTCTGCAACATAGTTTTAGGGTACACATATTTTTTAGGGTATACATATAGGGTATGCTTTAGTTTCAACACTTCTTTAGCAAAGAGCATTCAACAAAGTTCTTTTCTTCAACATGACATCCATGCTAAGATCTGTTTTCAAGAACGATGCAATGTGCAATAAGGTGAATTGCATTTTCTGATCTAGTCTTATAAGTGATCCAGAAATCTCAAATAAGTGGTCTTGTTCTAAGCCTGCTATACCCAATATAAGGTGGCCAAAGTCAGACATTCAGTTATCACGAACACCGCACTGCACTTGCTCACTGAGCCAGTGCGCGTGTCCTGAATAAGACAGACTGCACTCAAAGATACCTGTGGAGCGGGGCAGTAGCGGTGAAGATGCACGCTTCAGACTAACAGGACCCAAGCACGTGACTGCCAAGGGGCGGCGCCGGCCACAGGTCTCTCAGAGGGAGCAGTAACAGATAGAGAATGCTTCAGGCCAGAGGACCTTAAGCACGTGACTGCTGGTGGGCGTGGCCTAAGCTCCAAGAGCTAGGAGCAGAAGGAAAACTCCTAGAAGGGTAACTACGGGACAGAGTTACCAAGGGGCATAGACAAAATGGATCATCAGGATAGCCAGGTCATACACAGAGGGAGCAACGCAGTACAAGAGGAGCAGGCAGAGAATAACCAGAACGTAGCCAAGGGATCAGAAAACCAGAACGGGCAAATACACAGTACCAAAACAGTAGACAAACTCACAACGAAGAGACGGACCGGGTCAAAACCAAACAAGCAAAAAGATCAGGCACAAGGCACAGGCACACAGGAGGTCAACTAACTCAGCCGAGGGCAGGAGTATAACTGACACCAGACCTAGGTCAATTGGCAACTAAATAGCCGCCTTCTGCCAGAGAGAGGCTGAAGCCATTAACCCCAGTCTGACCAGGACGGGACAAAGACAAAACCCCGTCCTGGGTCATGACATCAGCATTTTAAAGCTTTGCATGAACTATAGTTCATTGTAGTCAACGACAGTCTACTGTCTACCCAACTATTGTCAGCTGGAACTAGACATGATCGGGTGATCATAGCCATTCATTTGCCACTTTGTGCAATCACAACTTTTTTAAAAAGATGTCCCTGATTTTCCAGCTTAGTCATGATTGTTGGACTCTTCACAAGAACATGTGGCTGCATTCTGGCTTTAGAGGACTCACACAAACATTTAAGAGAATCTGTAATCAAAGCAATGTGGCGGCTTACAAGTTACACTGCTTGTCAATGGTTTGTTAGTTGATCTTGATATTGTGTATTGGGGCATCTTTACTCTTCCTCGCGGCCGAAGAGTCGTGTTGTATGTTGGATAAGTAATTTCTGAGATGTGTGAGGCAGAAGCTTATTCCCCTCTCCGCTAAACCAGGCATGCATGTGTAAGGCGGAAAATGTTGGAGGAAAAGCTATGACTGACAACGACCAAAGTGGAAGTGGGTTTCTAGTTTTGTTTAAAAAACAGGCAAAATGGGCTTTACTCACCCTCCCCAGGTCTGACGCTGAATCTTTGGCTCTGCTCCCAGTGTCTGTTATTGTCTGCAGTGCTGATGTTACGTCGACAAGTGCTGCAGCCTATCTGTGGGCTTAATGGCTTTGAGTGACTCGTGACATCAAATTGGGCAGAGCTTCTCAGTTATTGACTTCAGCGCCTGTCGACATGATGTCAGCGCTACAGACAATAACAGACTGAGGGAGCAGTGATGGAAGATCAGCGCTTTATTCAGGGAGGGTGAGTAAAATGCAGTTTGTTTACTTTTTTAAAAAACAAACTGCAGCTGAGGGACAGGGGTTTTCCAAAACCAGAAAAACTCATTAAGCGTCGTGCTTTGGCAAGATTTACTAAACGGGTGCAAACGTACACACCTGGTGGTCTCCGGCCTTCTGACCCGTAAACTCATTCTGGAAAGAAGGCTCGAACCCTAGCTAATAGAGATTAGTGGGTACAAGTTTATTTACTAAACAGATTCTCTGATTTGGGACGGGGGATAATTTTGGAATAAAATATGCAAATTATGTAATCCAAGTGGAGTCATCTGGAGATTCCTTCTGCTCTGTAGATGACTGACACATACCCATGAACAGCCAGAAGAACAGACACATGGCTCGCACATTGCAACTGAGACTTGAACAAAGGAAAGTTTAAAGGGAAAAAAACCTCACAAATAAAAACAAATTGCTGGTACTTTTAGGTTACAAATATGGGGACGTCAACTGTAAATTAGCAGAGTCTGTTAGAGTAATGGACTTAGGGCCGGTGTCCGTGGTGTCCAGAACATGTGATTGAAAATAAAGAGAAACTGGGATTGTTTTCAGCAGATCCACACACAGGGATGGTTTTAGGTAAAATTGCATATTTCTGTAGAAACGCTGAGATAAGTGGTACTGTTCTATCAGCATCGTTTTACAGGAATCACTTTTAGTACTCTGGCATATTTTGTGGCCACAAGCAATATCTTAGACTTTGCTTTTTTTTAATTTGTTTGTACGTCTGTTTATGAAAGTTGTCCCAATGAACCTAAAAACTTAGGATGGAGATTTGATGGGATCGCTAAAGAAGAATGGGGTTAATTAACTAAAATAATTCTAGGTGATTGTTAGGCCAGAATGTTTGTAAATATATATACTAAATATACTTCAAATGTGTCCAGTAAAGACTTTGTGAGTCTGAAAGCACCACATTTCCTAATGGCGTATGACAAGCTTTAGGTGTATTAATAGTCTAAAGTAAGTTAACAAGTAAGCGAAAGATACACAAATATTTAACACAGCGCGTCACACTCATCATCTTCGGACTGTCTGGAAGTTTACGCTGTATAGGCAGCAATAGTATAATAGGCCAAAGGGTTCGATTACCCTGCACTGATCACAGCTTTATTTGCATACTTTACAAAGTAAGCCCCTAAATGTAAGGGGCCCACACACAGTGGATAGCAGTGGCTGCATAATGCTTCGGCTAAATGTTTGGCCGGCAATAATGTTTTCCTACACTTACCCTGCAGAGCAATTCTGTCTTCTCTCTACGACAGCCGCTGCCCGACTTCCCTGATGGCGGCCTATCTCCTGAAATCAAAAAGATCGGTTGTTCGAAATTGGACACGTTGGATTCTTATCTCCTCAACATCATGTCAGGGGAGAGTTGGGAGGCCCCCATTCACATTAAATTGTTGGCCAGACATATTGATGTGGACAAGTTCGTCTGACATTAGTCCCATGTGTAAGGGGATCTTAAGAGACTGAGGTGTACCAATGATCATAGACCCCGATGCAAAACCTGCAATAAGACCCCTAATTTTTTAACACTGAAGTCTTTGAGACCTGTGTGTTTTACAAAGGTCCAGGAGGAGCAGTCAGTCCAGAAATTCATTCAGGGTGAATCTGTTTCACGTCAGGATGTGCTTGTTTATTCCGCTGAGCTCTGACATGCATATACTGTATATTTTTACCAGGGCACCGGGCATAAATAATGAAAGGAACGTATCGTTCTAACAAATGCTGCTTTGTTACACGCTTGACATTTTGCCATCTCTGATTCAGTTTTCCTGCAGGAGTGGTGGAAAGGCCGCATTCTAGTCGTTTTACTGTCAAGAGGAAAAAATTAGTTTCATGGAGAAACTAAATTAATAGAAAATAACAAAACCTAAAGAATTTAGAAACAAGTATAGGAAAGAGGGTTTTTTTACAGTTAGAATAGTCAATTTGGCATACGAAAAAGTGGTAATAGTAGATATGATGACAGGATTTAGAGCAGGGGTGCACAACATTTTTTAGACAAGGAACCACATTGTCATACTGAACCTATCCCAAGGGGCACAAAAATACCCACCGTCAATACATTAAGGGTATGTTTCCACGGTCAGGAAACACTCAGTATTAGCTGCGGATTGAATGCTGCATCCTACCGCAGCGTTTAATCCGCAGCGGCCAGATGTTCCAGCATAGTGGAGGGGATTTTATGAAATCTCATCTCCACTATGCGTCCGATTACGCGGGTGAAACACCCGCTAAACCGGACATGCGGAGGGTCTTTTTAGGTAAATAACACAGTTCTATGCATACTGTGCGGCGATTCCGGATGTGTTCAATGAACACATCCGGAATCACTGTGCGTATAGAAGGGGGCGGGACTTTGGGCGGAGCGGGGTTTCCGCTCTGTCCAAAGCGCATTGATTCCGGTACGTGGACACGTACCCTAATACATCAACACAACCAAGTTTTGATTATTTAAAGGGGCTTTCCAATACTAGGATAACGCCTACTTATCCTCAGGTTTGGCCCCGTTAAAATTTATTTATTTATTTTATTTATTTATAAAAACACATACTCACCTCTGGAGCTAGTGCCATTCCAGCAGTTTCGGTACTCGCGTTCCTGGGGCTCCCATGACGTTGCTATGTCACATGAGCCCAATCATCGCTAGTGTCACTGTCCATCCCTGTCCCCAAAACTGAGCAGAAGCTCGCCAAATCCTCCTCATAATCTTTAAACTCTAAGTCTTGATGAGTTTTCAGTTTTTAACAAAGCCATGAAACGCGTTATGAATTGCTATATGTGCAAAATCAGAACCACTGTCATTTCATGAATGCAATGCCAGAACCACCTTCAGTACATGAATGCAATGCCAGAACCGCTGTCAATACATGAATACAGCACCAAACCACAGTCAGTACTTGAATACAGCACCAAGCTTAGTACAGCGATCATTCTAATGTCAGGTCAGCTAAATATACACTTATTTCACATGACCCTGCAACTTGCAGCTTGTCATTAACAAAGGTAAAGAGATACTGGGAATTCTTGTTACCAGCCATTATCAGACTGCGGACCATACAGGAACTACAGTAGTGAACAGACACAGGCAATATCACAAAAAAATCATCTAAATCCATGTACCTTATGGGTGATAGTATAAGTTAATACTCTGTGTAGTACTGCCTGTTGTTGCACAGCTTCTGCATCCACACCTTTGCAGTAGAAAACTTCACAGAGCAGGCTGCATGGGATAACAAGCTTTTACTTCTAACAACATGAGGTAAAAGGAAGAATGCACAATCATTTCAGCATTGCATCACGAAAAAGGAACAAAGCGAAAGTGAAACTACAAGTGAGACTATTTCTTATACAATACATTAAACAGAAGGAAACGTTACACAACATCGCCATCTACTGTCAGGTCAGCATAAAGTCCTCCTTTTACTTTTAATAAGTCCTAATCTGTTGCATATGCCAACACTCTTTCTCAACAGTAAGGACTTATTCAATCAAACCCAACTTCTTCATTAGTCTCTGATGTTTATCAGCATTCAACGCCTTCGTGAAAATGTCTGCTGTCATTTCTACAGTAGGGCAATACTCCAACTTCAAGACTCCTTGATCCTGATGATCTCTCAAGAAATGATATTTCACATCAATATGCTTGGTTCTTGGATTGACTCTTTCCATTTGAGCAAGAACAAGACATCCTTGATTGTCCTCTTTTAGTTTTGTTGGTTCCAACTGTGGTTGTCCTAGGTCTGTTAACAATTGTCTTAACCACAGTACTTCTTGACTCGCATGTGCTGCTGCAACATATTCTGCTTCTGTTGAAGATAGTGTCACAATTGACTGTTTCTTACTTGTCCAACTTATTGGTTCACCTGAGAGAAAAAAAATATGTCCACTGGTAGATCTTCTGTCAGTTGGATCTCCAGCCCAATCTGCATCAACATATCCTGTTAAAATGCAATTATCACCTGCGGGTAATTTCAGCTTAACATTGATAGTTCCTTTCAAATAACGTATTACTCTCTTCACGGCATTCCAATCAGCTTTATTTGGTTTTGATACCTTTCTACTCAGGATTCCTACTGCTGCTGCGATGTCTGGTCTTGTAACGGTCGCTAGATACAGTAGTTTTCCTATTGCTGTTCTGTATTCTTCATTGTTTGGTAGCATATTTTCTTCACTGTTCATCTCTTTGAGATAATTAGTTTCCATTGGAGACTTTACTGTTTTTGCATCCTTTAGTCCAAATTTTTCTGTTATGTCTTGAATCATGTAATTTTGATTCAGTAGGAAACTTCTGTCTTCTTCTCTTTCTATCTGTATTCCTAGGTACTGTTTTACATTTCCTAAGTCTTTGATTTCAAAATGTTGTTTCAGGATTTTTAGAATGTTTTCTTTATCCCTTTCTTGTTTAAAACAAATCAAAATGTTGTCTACATATATGAGTACATAAATCCATCTATTACTCAGCCTTTTTGTGTACAAGCATGGATCAGCTTTGCTTCTTTGAAATTTTTCATTTGTTAGTACTTCCGTGATTTTGTCATTCCACGCTTTAGCTGCTTGTTTTAAACCATATATGCTTTTCTGTAGTTTACAAACTTTGTTTGGATTTCTTTCATCTTTGAATCCTGGAGGTTGTTCCATGTAAATGTCTTCTGTTAAATCTCCATTCAAAAAAGCTGTCTTTACATCCAAATGTCTTAGTTCCATCTGTTCCATTGCTGCAACTGTGAGGAAAGTTCTTATTGTAGTGTGTTTGACAACTGGAGCAAATGTTTCATCATAGTCTTCTCCATATTTTTGAGAATGCCCTTTAGCTACGAGTCTTGCTCGATATCTTTCAGGTGTGCCATCTGTTTGGTATTTTACTTTAAAAATCCATTTACATCCTATGGCTTTTCTTCCTTCTGGCAAATCTGTTAGTGTCCATGTATTTGAATCATGCATGGATTTAATTTCTGTTTCTGTTGCTTCTATCCATTTATTAGCTTCTTCTTCAGAAAGTTTAGATATGTCTTCCCAAGAGGTAGTCTCATGGATTTTTCTTATACTTGTCTTGTATGAGAGACATTTTGGTGGTTTTCCTTTGTTCTCTCTTATTGAACGTCTTGGTTCTGTGTCTGTTTGTAGTTGTGATTCTTCACTTTCAGTATTTTGTTCTTCATTAATTTCTACTTCTTTCTCATCAGATATTTCTTCAGTTATGTCAGTATTGTTTTTCTCATTTTTTGTTTCAACTGAAATCATAATGTCTTCATTTAAATCTTCAATGAATGTCACACTGTTACTCACCGTAACTCTGTCTGTTTTGGGATCTAAGATTCTATATCCTTTGCAGTTTTCACTATATCCAACGAATATTCCTTCCATGGATCTGTTTTGAAGTTTGGAATGTTTTTCTGTTGGAATGAATATAAAAACTTTACATCCAAAAACTTTTAAATGATTGACACTAGGTTTCATACCTTGCCACAGTTCATATGGAGTTTTCTTCAGTTTTCTGGAAAAAAAGTCAGTTCTGTAGATATGTAGCTGTCATTGCTTCCTCACCCCAATATTTCTCTGGTAGTTTAGAATCTGTCAGCATACATCTCATCATCTCTGTTAGAGTTCTGTTTTTCCTTTCTGCTACTCCATTTTGTTCAGGTGTGTATGGAACAGTTTTCTGATGTTCTATTCCATTTTGTCTTGAGTAGTCTTCTATTCTGTGACCTGTAAATTCACCTCCATTATCACTTCTGATGACAATTGGCTTCCTTTGAAATTTGTTACTTGATCTTGTTACATAGTCTACAAGTTTATCAAAAACTTCACTTTTGTTCTTAATAAGGTATGTGACTGTGTATCTTGAGTAGTCGTCTATAAAAGTCAACATGTATCTATTGCCTCCTGATGTAGTGACTTTCATGGGTCCACATACGTCAGTATTGTCACGCGGTCTTATGATATGTGTACGATGTCAGTAAACTATTCTTAAAAGAACAACACTCTATACAACATATAGATTAGCAACATCAGCATGTAAATATAGAATAGATTTACCTGACACGATATCCGTTGAACTCAGGGTTAATCTTGAGGACTTGATACACTGTCACAGGAAAGAGGAGGACCGGGGGTCTAACCTGACCCTAAACTGGGGTCCTAACTAATCCCTCACCTTGGAGGTACTAATAATGGTTCAGAGGTCCAAGTCTCCAGCCTAACCCTGTCTCCTATCAGTCCCTGAACCCTGTAATCAGTCCTAAGAAGGATTCTGATTACCACCAAAGGGATATGGGCTGATCTCTGCTAAATACACAGATTAGACATATAAGACAGACTGGAGAAAACACAGACTTGCATACACACTCAAACACAGAAGGAACATAAATGATCTGGGATATTAAACTCTAAGCAAGGTGAGCTTAAAACAACTAAGGAGCTCTTTAACTTAAGTCTATACAGATACAATCCTATCTGTGGTCTGCATGAAGAATTTCACTGGCAACTCCCAACACAGACAACCAGAGATTTAAAGGAAACCAATCAACAAATAATTAATTGCAGCCGGGAGAAACTTC
Organism: Oophaga sylvatica; assembly: GCA_033576555.1. NCBI lineage: Eukaryota > Metazoa > Chordata > Amphibia > Anura > Dendrobatidae > Oophaga > Oophaga sylvatica. The sequence goes on along the minus strand of JARQOD010000003.1, from coordinate 293,207,805 downwards.
ACCCAGTCCCAGAACTGAGCACAGACAGAATTAACTCCCTAACTGCCAAACACAAAGAAACAGCAACTCAGCTGTGAGAAGTCAGAATGTGCAACCGCGACGATCTTCGTGGCGATGCACACATGACAGTACCCCCCCTTCTACGAGGGGCCTCCGGACCCTCAGGGCCAGGTTTGCCCGGGTGAGTTCTGTGGAAGGTCCGCACCAAACGATCTGCGTTAATGTCAGACGCAGGAACCCACGTCCTCTCCTCTGGACCATACCCCTTCCAATGCACCAAGTACTGAAGGGACCGGCGATTCAGACGTGAGTCAATGATCTTTGACACTTGAAACTCCAAGTTACCATTGACCACCACTGGAGGAGGAGGTAGAGGTGATGGTATGACTGGTGCCACGTACCTCTTAAGTAATGACTTGTGGAACACATTATGAATTTTAAACGTAGGAGGGAGGTCCAGACGAAATGCCACAGGATTAATTATGGAACTGATCCTGTACGGCCCGATGAATCTGGGGCCCAGCTTCCAGGAGGGAGCTTTAAGTTTTATATTCCTGGTAGACAACCATACCAGATCGTTCACATTAAGATCTGGACCAGAAACTCTCCTCCTATCAGCCATACGTTTATAACGGTTCCCCATAGCACTCAGATTATTCAATACACCTCTCCACACTGAAGCAAGTGACGACGAGAAACGCTCCTCCTCAGGAACCCCAGAAGGGCCCCCCCCATTGAATGTACAAAACTGGGATGAAAACCATATGCCCCAAAAAACGGGGACTTACCAGTGGACTCGCTCCGCCTGTTGTTAAGAGCGAACTCTGCCAGAGGCAAGAAAGAAGACCAGTCCTCCTGGTTCTCTGAGACAAAACACCGAAGATAAGTCTCTAGGCTTTGATTCAGACGCTCTGTCTGACCATTGGTCTGCGGATGAAAAGCCGAGGAAAATGACAATTGCATCCCCCGACGTAAACAAAATGCCCTCCAAAACTTGGACACAAACTGAGACCCCCTATCTGACACCACATCAGAAGGCAACCCATGAAGTCTCACAATCTCCCCAATGAATACCTGCGCCAGAGTTTTAGCATTAGGGAGGGCAGGAAGAGCAATGAAATGTGCCATCTTACTGAACCTGTCAACAACCACCAGTATGACAGTCTTCCCTGACGACTGAGGAAGGTCCGTGATGAAGTCCATAGACAAATGAGTCCATGGACGCTCCGGAAGTTTCAAGGGTAAGAGGGTCCCAGACGGACGGGTATGAGGGGTCTTAGAGCGAGCACAAACCCCACAGGACGCGACAAAAGTTAAAACATCTTTATTAACGTTAGGCCACCAAAACCGGCGAGAAAGGAGATCTAAAGTAGCCTTACTCCCTGGATGTCCTGCTAAAGCAGAATTATGATGTGCCTCAATAACCTTTTGTCTCAACTGATTTGGGACAAACAGTCTCCCTGGAGGTCCTGCAGGGGCGTCCCCCTGAGCCTCTAACACCTCCTCCTCAAGCTCAGAACATACAGCCGACACTACCACCCCCTCCTGAAGGATAGGAATCGGGTCATCCATTTTCCCGGCCCCTGGGAAACTGCGAGACAAGGCATCCGCCTTAACATTCTTAGATCCAGGGCGATAAGTGACAACAAAATTAAACCTGGTAAAAAACAACGACCATCGAGCTTGTCTGGAATTCAGACGCTTAGCAGATTCCAAATACAGCAGGTTCTTGTGATCAGTAATGACGGTGACCGGGTGGACTGCCCCCTCCAAAAAGTGACGCCATTCTTCAAAAGCCAACTTAATGGCCAAAAGTTCCCTATTGCCGATATCATAATTCTTTTCTGCGGACGACAATTTTTTAGAAAAGAAAGCGCACGGATGCCATTTACCAGGGACGGACCCTGGGACAATATTGCACCCACCCCTACGTCAGACGCGTCCACCTCCACAACGAACGGCTGTGATGCATCTGGTTGGATGAGAACGGGTGCCGAAGCAAAACATTTTTTCAAAGAGGAAAAAGCTTGGCAAGCTTTGTCCGACCATTTAGAAAAATCCGTCCCTTTTCTTGTCATGTCAGTGAGAGGTTTGACAACAGATGAGAAATTACAAATAAATTTCCGGTAGTAGTTAGCAAACCCCAGAAAACGCTGCAGAGCCTTAAGATCCTCTGGCTGATCCCATTCAAGCACTGCTCTCACCTTTTCAGGGTCCATACGGAAACCGGAGGCTGACACCAAGAAACCCAAAAACTGAAGTTCCTGTACGGCGAATACACACTTTTCCAGTTTGGCGTATAGTTTATTGTCTCGCAAGATCTGCAACACCTGTCTCACATGCTCCTGGTGAGACACAAGATCTGGTGAGTAAATTAAAATGTCATCCAAATATACGACCACAAACAGCCCCACCAGATGACGAAAAATGTCATTAACAAAATGTTGGAATACTGCTGGTGCAGTAGTCAGACCAAAAGGCATGACAAGGTTCTCATAATGTCCCTCCGGCGTGTTAAACGCCGTTTTCCACTCATCCCCCTCTTTTATCCTAATCAGATTATACGCCCCCCTGAGATCCAATTTAGAGAACCATTTGGCGCCAACAATTTGATTGAAGAGATCAGGAATCAGAGGGAGTGGATACGGATCTCGAACAGTAATCCGATTAAGTTCGCGGAAATCCAAGCAAGGGCGTAGGCCTCCATCTTTTTTCTTCACAAAGAAGAACCCCGCGGCCACTGGGGAAGAAGAAGGTCTAATATGCCCTTTGGCCAGACTTTCCGAAATATAATCTTTCATAGCCTGCCTCTCAGGACCAGAAAGGTTATATAACCTAGCTTTAGGTAACTTAGCATCAGGAAGTAAATTAATAGAGCAGTCATACACGCGATGAGGAGGCAACTCCTGACACCCCTCCTCAGAGAACACATCCCCAAAGTCCTCCAAAAAAGGAGGCAAAGTACTAGGCACGACCGCACTGATGACTGTGTTCATGCAGTTACTTTTGCAAAACTCCCCCCATTGGCTTATATCTCTGGACTGCCAATTAATCACAGGGTTATGTTTAACCAACCAAGGAAGTCCCAACACAATAGGAGTAGGTAGACCCTCCAACACATAACAAGATAATAGTTCCCTATGTATTGCCCCTACCCGAAGGTCAATGTTATGAACCTCATGAACAAAGCTACCTTGGCCGAGAGGCCTGGCGTCAATGGAGAATATAGGGATCGGTTTGACCAATACACTCAGATGCATACCTTGAGCCTGAGCAAACTGAGCGTCAACCAGATTAGCCCCGGACCCACTATCAAGAAGAACAGAAAATCTCTCCACTCTCGTACCAACCACCACCTCCACTGGTACAAGGAACTGAGAAGAACTAGCGGACGAAATACATACTCCCAGGTTGTCGTCCACCACACAACCTGGGATTAACAGTTTTCCGGCGACTTTTTGCTCAACAAGGCACGGGATGGACATCCCCCAACAAAATGTCCCTCTTTCCCGCAGAAGAAACACCTTCTAGTCCTGCGGCGTACCGCCAATCCCCTCCTACGAAATGATGTCCCTCCCAACTGCATAGGCTCCTCCGAACAGACAAGGGGAACCTCAACATAAGGGACTTTAGTAGTAGGTGGAGTAACAACAGGGGCGGAGTTACCTCGCACCTCTCCCGGAGCCGTCTATCAGTACGGATAGCTAGGGCCATAGCAGCCTCCAGTGATGGAGGAGAATCATACTGAGCCAAAACGTCCTTTAATTTGTCAGAAAGCCCATGACAAAACTGGCTCCTAAGAGCTGGGTCATTCCACTGAGTATCTGTGGCCCATCTACGGAACTCAGAAGCAAATTCCTCCGCCGGACGATCTCCCTGCTGTATCTTACGTAATTTTGTCTCAGCAAGAGAGACCCGATCTGGGTCATCATATACCAAACCCAGGGCAGTAAAAAATCGATCTACTGACTGTAGAGCCGGGGATCCCGGAGGAAGGGAGAAGGCCCAGGATTGAGGGTCCCCTTGTAGGAGCGAGATAACAATTCCCACTCTCTGCTCTTCACTCCCTGATGATCGAGGCCGAAGCCGAAAATACAATTTACATGCTTCCCTGAAGGTAAAAAATTTGTCTCGCCCACCAGTGAACCTGTCCGGGAGAGCTACTTTAGGTTCAAATCTGGTTTGCTCCGAGGGAGACAAAACTTTGGACTTAATGTCCGTCAGCTCCATGGATAATCCCTGCAACTGCAGAGCCAGCTGGGCTACTGGATCCATGGCAACTGGGAATAATTTTATGGCCAGTGAAAATGTCACGCGGTCTTATGATATGTGTACGATGTCAGTAAACTATTCTTAAAAGAACAACACTCTATACAACATATAGATTAGCAACATCAGCATGTAAATATAGAATAGATTTACCTGACACTATATCCGTTGAACTCAGGGTTAATCTTGAGGACTTGATACACTGTCACAGGAAAGAGGAGGACCGGGGGTCTAACCTGACCCTAAACTGGGGTCCTAACTAATCCCTCACCTTGGAGGTACTGATAATGGTTCAGAGGTCCAAGTCTCCAGCCTAACCCTGTCTCCTATCAGTCCCTGAACCCTGTAATCAGTCCTAAGAAGGATTCTGATTACCACCAAAGGGATATGGGCTGATCTCTGCTAAATACACAGATTAGACATATAAGACAGACTGGAGAAAACACAGACTTGCATACACACTCAAACACAGAAGGAACATAAATGATCTGGGATATTAAACTCTAAGCAAGGTGAGCTTAAAACAACTAAGGAGCTCTTTAACTTAAGTCTATACAGATACAATCCTATCTGTGGTCTGCATGAAGAATTTCACTGGCAACTCCCAACACAGACAACCAGAGATTTAAAGGAAACCAATCAACAAATAATTAATTGCAGCCGGGAGAAACTGCACCCAGTCCCAGAACTGAGCACAGACAGAATTAACTCCCTAACTGCCAAACACAAAGAAACAGCAACTCAGCTGTGAGAAGTCAGAATGTGCAACCGCGACGATCTTCGTGGCGATGCACACATGACAAGTATGCACCAAATCAAGTGGTCTTTCGCTTTTCATCTCACTTTCTTTTGGAATAGATATCCTTGTGGCTTTGGATTTTATACAACATTTACATCTTATGGTAATTGAGCAATCTGATATCTTTAAATCTTTTGTCAATTCTTTTCTCTGTAGTTCCCTTATACTGTCCGGGTGTCTATGTCCTGGACGTCTATACCACATGTGAATACAGTTTTTGTGATCATGTGTACATACCTTCATCTGTTCCTTTGGTTTGTCAAAATTATATAATTGTTCATCTGCCTTGACTTTGGTTATCATCTTGTTTCCTGCAATAATTGCACACTCATTATCTTTGAATTTTACTGTAAGTCCTTTTGCTGTTAAATGTTTCACAGATAATAATCCGCCTTCCAATTTTGGAACATACAACACATCCTGTACAAGTATCTTTGAATCTTGTCCGAACTTGTTTGAACAATTTAGCATACCTTGTCTGATACCTTCTGCGGTTATTTTGCTTCATACTGCAAGATAAATGGCTTCTTTCTTATTTAAATCAAGATCAGTAAAGAAATTTTTGTCACTTGTCATATGACTCGTTGCTCCTGAATCAATAAACCAACTAAGTGACGATTTCTTGTCTGTTATTTTGAATGTGCCATTCCAATTATTCTCACACGAATCGGAAATTGTGTTTTTCACTTCCTGTGTATGCTTTTTATGTTGTAATTTTTGTTGTTCTGCTTTCCATATGGTACATTCTTTCTTTAAATGACCTTTTTTTCTTACATCTGAAGCATTCTCTTGTCTCTTTATTATAGGGTTTTTAAATTCTGTAGCTTTAAGAGCGTTTTCACTGTCCTTTTCAGTAGAAGAATCATTGCTTTGTTCTTTTCTTCTCTGATATTTATCTAAGAGTCTGGTCTTCACAAACTCTAATGTAATGTCTACTTCAGGTCTTGTCTCTAGTGCATTTATTAAAGCAGTATATGAACCTGGTAAACTGCACAACAATATAGCTGCTATATGACTTTCTTTAATATCTTCACCAATAGATCTTAGCAGTAATATCACTTCCATCATTGAGAATATATGCTTCTGCATGTCTCTGTCTGCACTTAGTCTCATACTGTAAAGCTTTCTTAATAAAAATAACTTATGATTTAAGCTGGGTCTCTCATATAGCTTTCTTAATGCTTCCCACATTCCTTTCGCTGTTTCTTCATTTCTTATATGTATTAATTGAGCATCATCTACTAATAAGCTAATGGTGGCTCTCGCTTGTCTATTTTTCTTATCCCATGTCTGATTATCCTGATCAGGTCTATCTGTAGTGATTACTTCCCAGAAATTATCTTTAGACAATAACATCTCTACTTTGAACTTCCATAGCTGATAGTTCTCATCATTCAGTTTAGCTACTGTGAGTTTTAGCTCTGTGCTACTTGTCATTTTTAACTTATCTTACTTGTTTGGAGAGACTTGCATTGAAGAATTCTTCTGCATTCACCAGGGTCTTGCTGAGAGTTCCAGTGTCCTGGGTATCTGGTATTCTTGGTGCTTGGGATCTGTGGTGTCTGGATTCTGTGGTGCCTGGATTCTCTGGGTACGCTGTATCTGGGGTGACTGGGTCCGGGTGCATGGGTCTGGGCCCATAACCTGTTGCACAGCTTCTGCATCCACACCTTTGCAGTAGAAAACTTCACAGAGCAGGCTGCATGGGATAACAAGCTTTTACTTTTAACAACATGAGGTAAAAGGAAGAATGCACAGTCATTTCAGCATTGCATCAGGAAAAAGGAACAAAGCGAAAGTGAAACTAAAACTACAAGTGAGACTATTTCTTATACAATACATTAAACAGAAGGAAACGTTACACAACATCGCCATCTACTGTCAGGTCAGCATAAAGTCCTCCTTTTACTTATAATAAGTCCTAATCTGTTGCATATGCCAGCACCTGTCACAGTTCTCCCTTTATTAGTGCTGGTCACAGTGCCCCATGTAATAGGGTTGGTCACAGTGCCCCATGTAATAGGGTTGGTCACAGTGCTCCGTGTAACAGTGTCAGTTACAGTGCTCCATGTAGTAGTGGCAGTCATAGAGCTCCATGTATTAGTGCCGTTCACAGTGCATCTTGTAATAGGGCCGGTCACAGTGCTCTGTGTAGTAGTGCCGGTCACAGTGCCCCACGTAGTAGTGCCGATCATTGTGCTCCGCGTAGTAGTGCCAGTTACAGTGCTCCGTTTAATAGTACCAGTCACAGTGCTCCGTGTAGTAGTGTCGGTCACTGTGCTCTGCGTAGTAGTGCCAGTCAAACAAATCGGGAGGTGCCTATCGCTATAATGTCCTATAGTTACCCTACCTAACTGCGGAGGTTGACACCCTAGATCCTGCCCAATGGCGCCCTCGCTCGTCGATGGCTCACCCTGCTGGCTGTAATGGCCCTATATGTGGAGCAGGGGAGAAAAGAGGTGGCAGAAAAAACAATATATAAGGTATTTGTTATATAATGTACCCAAAGAAATCATACCCTTATTTCAATAAAGTGATTCGTGCTTCACATTTGGATAAAGGGTAAGTATTCTCATTGTATTAGTAGGGCAACTAAAAGTATATGCTAGCAGAAAAAACATCGAACAATAGATGTAAAAAAAGACAGACACTTCTGTGTTTTCTTGTGTAAAGCACAATTGATATTCTTGTACATCAGATAAACAGTACAATATAATGTGTTGTTTAGCCCTCCACTAGTCAGTGAGTCACTAAGCACTACCCAGGATAGTGTGTAGTGCCGTAAAGTTAATGGTTCTATAACAATAGGTGTACAGCACTTTAATTCTCCTTAATCATATAAAGTGCTCAGTGTTCCATCTGCCGATATTATGCTGTTGCCACCAAAGATAATATTAGGATAACTCGGTGGTAGAGGGTTCAGCATATATCAAACAAATTAGTTTAAAGTAGTCTATAAAATTCAAATAGCCGTCTCATCTTCACTGACAGAGAGAAAGACACATATTGCGGTCATGATGTGTAGCCCTGGTGGTAGGCACACGCAGTACCCTGGAGAGTGTGTGGCGAGACAGCAGTTTAATGCTAAATATTCATTCACTCAACATATACTAGACACACCCTTAGGGTAGTGGAGTATACTCTAGAGGGAGTGGTCAAGGTATGTGTTAGAGTGATTTAGTTAGTCTAGTTCCTGTCTTCGGACAGTGAGGACGTGTGGGGTGAGTGTCTAGACTACTGAGAGAGAAGACGTCTGGAGGGAGGAAGGAGTCTAGCCTGCTTTATCACCAGTTCATATCGTGGAGTCTGGTATAGGTGTCTGGATACACCTTAGTCTAGTCAGAGCTGTATCACCTCCTCAGCATACACTGAAGGAAAGAAGAAGTTTTAGTACAGAAAGTCTTCAGCATCCCTGTCTAAAGGACGGTATCAGGTTCAGAGACGTGCTCCTGCCTGTGATAACTGAGCATCTGTGGCTAACTTCGTAGTAAGGAAAAGAAAGAAGTGACTGCTCGACCCTTGGCTAGTTTGAGTGCTTATGTTACCAGCGTGGACAAGGCGAAAGGCAAGTGGATTTATAGGATTAGTGCTTACGGATTGAAGAAGTCCAGCACATTGCACCCGGTCACTGGGGACCGAAGGGTCACTGTTGTTTCAAGCACAGTGATAAGAAAACCAGGAATCTACCGGACCCTAGGTCGCGGCAGACAGCCCCTTATAGTCAGTACGTAACTGGGGTCAGGGGAAGTGAAGACTTTGAGTTTCTGCAGGACAAAATAAGAATTCAGCTCCTTCACAGGAAGGCCCCTAACACTAAGCTGACTGGGCAGGTACAGCTAAAGATTAGCTGGAGATTTGAGGGAACTACGCTTCAGGCTGGTTGTACTCGTTTTATTGGAGTTAAAGGAGGCCCCTAACTTGTCCAGCTGCTGTCTCAAGATACACTCTCCTTGGATCAGCCTCCCTGGGACCTGCTTGAACATCTTACAAGTAAAGGTATGGAAAGACGCTGACCGTGTGAGACTGTGTTCTTTATCTGCACTCGACTTCACAAATCCCATAGACTTTGAGGGACCAGTCCCACCTGTAGGGGACCCGATATCTAGCTGCCTCACCATCCCCTCAGAGATCTACAGCAGCGCTGGTACTAATTACCAGAATACTACAGGTGGCGTCACGAACTGTACATAAATCAATCCCCTGTAAATATATCCCCAACATACGCCAGACCGCCCGGGCCACAGACCGAGCCACAGCTACCTGTGACAAACCCCATAGACTTCCATGGGCTCGGCTCTGAGTACCCCATTGCCCTGGTAATCCACAATTGTGGTGGCGGGTCGACACAAACTTGGCGTCACGAACAGGATGCGAAACTCGCGAAATTGCGAGCCCTGTGTGCCTAAGGAATTGTTTTTGTGAGAAAGGACTGTTTGCACTTTTGGCGCCAAAATCGCCATTTTTGTCGCCATATTCGCGCCCTCAGGCGCTGGAGAAGAAGGTGGGCGTACCTTCGTGGGCGTCTACCCCCCTGTGGCGCGAAGAAAATGCCTGCCCTCTCAAAGTGCTATTACAACATGCGGTCCTGCCCTACAGCAAAGGAGGTCCGCCTCCTCTTCACCTTCCCTGCGAGGAGGAGGAGACGCAAACCCCACCTCCACGGAAGAGACCGGATGTCTCCGCAGAAAGAGGAGAGGATCTTCTGGAACATGATGGAGGCAGGACGTGTGCAGCCGAGCGGGGCAGCGGAGGAAGGCAGGCCCCGTGCCCCCGCCAAGCTGCCATCGGCATCGGAGTCTTATGCGATCCTGCACCTGCAACAGGCGTTGCTAGAGATTCAGGAGGAGAACGCACGCCTAAAGAAGATGGTCCAACCTGGACTGGAGGAGATTGAGAGACGCCGATGTAACCTGCTGCAGTGGCAACTAACGAACACGGCGTCCTCTCCCCTCAACGAACCCCCACGATTCCAAATACCGAAGAGTCTGCTGCCCAAGGCGAAGGAGCAACCGGAGGCTGCCCCCGAAAGTACCGTTCCCGATCCCACCGGTGAAGCGGTGGAGGCGGAGGGGGTTGAGGAGGTACAGCCAATCCCGGAACGCCCGCCCGGCCAAGAGGCCGCAGCAGATTATCGGTCCCCGGCAGGGACACCGGAGGGGTCCTGTCCGTCACTACCGGACGTGGACTGGGACGAAATGGCGCGCCTGGATGACGTCGCCTACACCGCCCAGTGGGAACAAGAATGGCAGAGTCGTGAGGAGAAGAAGAGGCGCCAGCAGGAGGAAGAGCGGGAAACTCAGAGGAACCGTCAGCGACAATTTGCCGAGCTGATCGCCGACAAGGAGACTGTCCGGCGAGATAAAGGTACTCTGAGGGAACCGCGGCGGCAGGGGTGTGTGACTGAGTTCCAGCTCCAGAAGGGCTGGGGCTTTATCCGTGAACCGGGCCTCTACCCGGCGGTCTTTGTCAGCAGGCGTGACGTAGAATCCCACCTGCCGCAAGGCCATCCCGGAGGGACTTAGCGAATGGAGATATCGTCACATATACGCGGCATTGGGGAATGAAGGGATGGTATGCCCTTAACGTCACCATCGTCCGTGACCCCGTCCCAGACGCAGGTACCGTCACCATTACCGCAGCGTCCCCGTTACTAGCTCAAGCAGCATCCGGCCGTGCCCCAGCATCGCCCCCTGCAAAGTCATCGCAACTAGCGACCCAGAGTTCATCGCGAATTAAAGCCACCTCTTCATCGCAACATGCGACACAGTCTCGATCGCAATCCCTAACGCGGTCCATATCGCTAACCGTGATTGAGACGCAATCGGTGTCATGTGGAGAGAGTATACCCGTTGCGCCCCTAGAGGTTCGCACCAGAACTGTGGCGACCCAGACCCTGATCGCAGCACATGATTTGCTGGTCCTGGGATCAAGGGCCCATTGCGTTGTTCCAGCCCCCGGGGTGGAAAATGTATTGGAAAAGTGTATTTGCAGAAAATGAATAGATAGTAAAGAAAAAGTGGTGAGATCCATATCGGGTCTACCAAAAGTAAAAAGTTTGAAATGTTTTGTAAAGTTTTGCACAATTTATATAGTGAATATATATATTTCTACTGTAGAATGCCCGGCTGGGTAAATGGTAATTGGTAATTGATAAATGATAAATGATACATAGTAACCAGAAAAGTGTTGCACTTTAGTATAATGTGATATTTTATCTATTTTGGTTTTACATTGGACTTGGAGGTTAAGGACTATGCTAACCCAGAACTTACTTGTAAATAGTTGCGCTTCGGTGCCCTATCTTGGTTTTACATAAACCATTACAACTACCTCTGAAAACAAAACCCGTGTGGTGTGGCACTGAGTGAGGTCTGCATTTGGATGTCCTGCAGCCCACCCAGGACCTACGTTGAAGGTTTGGTGCGGGTCCTTCACAAGTATACTGTATATTTATTGAATGCTATTTAATACTTTTGTATTTCTATATATAAAGTTAAAGTTTGCAACGTTCAAGATATTCTCACCTCCCGGATGGGAAGATGTTATTGTTAAATGTTTATTGCATAAACAAAATGTCTCTTTTGTATTTTACAGCCCGGGAGTGCTGTCTTTTACCATGGGGGAATGTGTAGCCCTGGTGGTAGGCACACGCAGTACCCTGGAGAGTGTGTGGCGAGACAGCAGTTTAATGCTAAATATTCATTCACTCAACATATACTAGACACACCCTTAGGGTAGTGGAGTATACTCTAGAGGGAGTGGTCAAGGTATGTGTTAGAGTGATTTAGTTAGTCTAGTTCCTGTCTTCGGACAGTGAGGACGTGTGGGGTGAGTGTCTAGACTACTGAGAGAGAAGACGTCTGGAGGGAGGAAGGAGTCTAGCCTGCTTTATCACCAGTTCATATCGTGGAGTCTGGTATAGGTGTCTGGATACACCTTAGTCTAGTCAGAGCTGTATCACCTCCTCAGCATACACTGAAGGAAAGAAGAAGTTTTAGTACAGAAAGTCTTCAGCATCCCTGTCTAAAGGACGGTATCGGGTTCAGAGACGTGCTCCTGCCTGTGATAACTGAGCATCTGTGGCTAACTTCGTAGTAAGGAAAAGAAAAAAGTGACTGCTCGACCCTTGGCTAGTTTGAGTGCTTATGTTACCAGCGTGGACAAGGCGAAAGGCAAGTGGATTTATAGGATTAGTGCTTACGGATTGAAGAAGTCCAGCACATTGCACCCGGTCACTGGGGACCGAAGGGTCACTGTTGTTTCAAGCACAGTGATAAGAAAACCAGGAATCTACCGGACCCTAGGTCGCGGCAGACAGCCCCTTATAGTCAGTACGTAACTGGGGTCAGGGGAAGTGAAGACTTTGAGTTTCTGCAGGACAAAATAAGAATTCAGCTCCTTCACAGGAAGGCCCCTAACACTAAGCTGACTGGGCAGGTACAGCTAAAGATTAGCTGGAGATTTGAGGGAACTACGCTTCAGGCTGGTTGTACTCGTTTTATTGGAGTTAAAGGAGGCCCCTAACTTGTCCAGCTGCTGTCTCAAGATACACTCTCCTTGGATCAGCCTCCCTGGGACCTGCTTGAACATCTTACAAGTAAAGGTATGGAAAGACGCTGACCGTGTGAGACTGTGTTCTTTATCTGCACTCGACTTCACAAATCCCATAGACTTTGAGGGACCAGTCCCACCTGTAGGGGACCCGATATCTAGCTGCCTCACCATCCCCTCAGAGATCTACAGCAGCGCTGGTACTAATTACCAGAATACTACAGGTGGCGTCACGAACTGTACATAAATCAATCCCCTGTAAATATATCCCCAACATACGCCAGACCGCCCGGGCCACAGACCGAGCCACAGCTACCTGTGACAAACCCCATAGACTTCCATGGGCTCGGCTCTGAGTACCCCATTGCCCTGGTAATCCACAATTGTGGTGGCGGGTCGACACAATGATATATATCACCATAGTATTCTTGGTCAAAATAAAGTGCTTAGTGCCTTGTAAACATATAATGAGATGCCCCTGTCATAGATATTTCCACAATCATGGGAAAAATCAAAAAGAGAGTTCAACATCTGCCAGCAAAGCAATAATAAGCAGTCTGCGAATCCAAAGCAAATAGTCCTGTGTTCACTGACCAGAAGCAAACACACATGACACTCAACGCGTTTCTCCTCTCTTGAGGTTCATCAGGAGTGAGATGGAAGTGTGAGTATAAAAATAAACTTATCTGTCATCAGATAATGTGGATAGAGGGCAGACAGTCCATATGATACAAGACGTCCAAAGATAGATCCCCATTGGTATAATGCCCCGTGTAATAGGGGCAGTTACAGTGCCCCGTGTAATAGGGGCGGTCACAGTGCTCTGTGTAGTAAAGCCAGTCATAGTGCTCCATGTAATAGTGCCGTTCACAGTGCATCTTGTAATAGGGCCGGTCACAGGGCTCTGTGTAGTAGTGTCAGTCACAGTGCTCTGTGTAGTAGTGTCAGTCACAGTGCCTCGTGTAGTAGTGTGGGTCACAGTGCTCTGCGTAGTAGTGCCGCTCACAGTGCCCCGTGTACTACTGCCGGTCACAGTGCTTTGTGTAGTAGTGTCAGTCACAGTGCTCTGTGTTGTAGTGTCAGTCACAGTGCCTCGTGTAGTAGTGTGGGTCACAGTGCTCTGCGTAGTAGTGCCGCTCACAGTGCCCCGTGTACTACTGACGGTCACAGTGCTTTGTGTAGTAGTGTCAGTCACAGTGCTCTGTGTAGTAGTGTCAGTCACAGTGCCTCGTGTAGTAGTGTGGGTCACAGTGCTCTGCGTAGTAGTGCCACTCACAGTGCCCCGTGTACTACTGCCGGTCACAGTGCTTCGTGAAGTAGTGCTGGTCACAATGCTCCGTGTAGTAGTGCCGGTCACAGTGCCCCATGTACTACTGACGGTCACAGTGCTTTGTGTAGTAGTGCCGGTCATAGTGCTCTGTGTAGTAGTGCCAGTCACAGTGCTCTGTGTAGTAGTTCCAGTCACAGTGCTCCGTGTAGTACAGCCGGTCACAGTGCACCGTGTATTAGTGCCGGTCACAGCGCTCCGTGTAGTAGTGTGGGTCACAGTGCTCTGTGTAGTAATACCGGCATGGGCGTACCCACCGTGGGGCAGGGGGGGGCTACTGCCCCCCCCTAGAAGCAGGGGCGCACAATGAAAGAACTTGGAGAGAGGCCAGCCAGGCGGCCACACACAGCTGACAGGGGGCTGGGGGACTCACTGCAGAGCAGACTGAGATCCCTGGCATTGCTATGGCATCCGGCTGCACGCTGGGATTGGATCCGGCCAGGGTTCAGACAGGGTTCAGAGGCGTGTCATGTACAGCGTGCAACGTAAGCATGCCTCTGAACACTGTCTGAACCCTCTGGGTTCACTGTGTGAAGCTAGAAAAAGCAGGACAGGGGACCCCGGGCACTGAGAGACCCCTGGGCAACAAGAGACCCCCACACCTTCCCTGTGGACCATGTTCAGCAGGAGCTCCTGGAGGAGACATTCCGTCACATCTGTGTGAGTACTACTACCTTGCTGCTGCTGCTGCTGCTGCAGAACATCTTGCAAGGGGGTCACTATGGTTAGCTCCAAACTATGCATCTAGTGAATCTATGATATCCTGGGATTTGTAGTCCACAGGCAGTTCTCCTCTTCCCTATTAATCCAGCTTTATCTGCTGGGACTTCTAGTTCTCCAGCAGCTACAGTATATTACTCTTTACCTGTCACCTGCTGGGGGTTATAGTCCCACAACAGTAACTTTTGGACTGCAACAAGTTGTTACCTTGCGATGCTGCTGCAGAACATCTTGGCAAGGTTGCACTTTATGAGGTTTTCAACCTGTGTCTAGTTGACAAGTTTCTTATGACATGCTGGTAACTGTAGATGAGTGGCTGCTGCAGAACATCTTGGCCACATCTAGTGTTTGATCTACAGGGACTTGTAGCCCCATAGAAGTTGAACAATTACAATTTGTAGATAGAAATGATGCAGTAATTTACCATATAGGACTATAAGGCTTGGCCTCAACTCAACCTGATGATACAGTGTGTGTTTTGTAAGGGTGGAAGCTGCTGCAGAACATCATGGCCAATATTGACATATTCAGCAAATATTCCCATAAAAGTTGAAGAGGTTGTAGGTAAAGATTTGGACTATTAGGACTATGCTCCATGTCCTCTTCTTAGTGATATGGTTTGGTTTGCAGGTGCAAGCTGCTGCAGAACATCTTGTGGCTATTTCTGAACTAAATCCTAATTTGTGATGCTAGATTTGCTCAATAATTGAGCTACTATTAGGTGATGCAGGAGGCTGAAGGACCCCCCATCATCCATGAGGTACCAGGTTCCCCATTCCCAGTGGCTGTACATATGAGGTCACCCCATTAATGGGATTGTGAAAAGTTCTGCTTTGTT
>JARQOD010000003.1:293138058-293192201 GCA_033576555.1 Oophaga sylvatica | reverse complement strand
CCCTCTAACACATAACAAGACAATTGCTCTTTATGTATTGCCCCTACTCGAAGATCTATGTTATGAACAGCTTGTACCAAGCTACCTTGACCAAGAGGTCTAGAATCAATAGAGAGTATATGTGTCGACCGCCACCACAATTTGTGGGTTACCAGGCAATGGGGTACTCAGACCGAGCCCGTAGAAGTCTATGGGATTTTGTCACAAGTAGCTGTGGCTCGGTCTGTGGCCCGGGCGGTCTGGCGTATGTTGTTGGGGGATATATTTTACAGGGGATAACTAATACAGTTCGTGACGCCACCTGTAGTATTCTGGTAATGGGTACCAGCGCTGCTGTAGATCTCTGAGGGGATGGTGAGGCAGCTAGATGTCAGGTCCCCTACAGGTGGGACTCTTCCCTCAAAGTCTGTTAAGATGGTGAAGTCGGTGCCGGTAAATAACACAGTCTCACACAGTCAATGTCTTTCCATACCTTTACTTGCTGAATGTCAAGGCAGGTCCCCGGGAGGCTGATCCAAAGGGAGTGTATTTTGAGACGACAGCTGGACAAGTTAGGGGCCTCCTTTAACTCAATGAACGAGTACAACCAGCCTGAAGCGTAGTTCCCTCTATGATTCCAGCTAATCTTAGCTGTAACTGCCCAGTCAGCTTAGTGTTAGGGGCCTTCCTGTGAAGGAGCTGAATACTTATGTTTGTCCTGCAGAACGCCAAAGTCTTCACTCCCCCTGACCCCAGCTACGTACCGACTATAAGGGGCTTGTCTGCCGCGACCTAGGGTCCGGTAGATTCCTGGTTTTCCTGCCTCTGTGCCTGAAACAACAGCGACTCTTCGGTCCCCAGTGACCGGTAAAACAGGGTGCTGGACTTAAGCAATCCTGTAGCACCAATTCTATAATCCACTTGCCTTTCGCCTTGTCCACGCTGGTAACATAAACATTCTCACTAGCCAGGGGTCGAGCAGTCACTTCCAATCTTTCTCCTTCCAATGAAGCCAGCCACAGATGCTCAGTTGTCACAGGCAGGAGCACGTCTCTGTACCTGATTACTGTCCTTAGAAGGAACGCTGAAGTCTTTCTGTGCTGATACTCTTCCTTTCTTCAATGTGTGCTGAGAGATAATCCAGCTCTGACCAGACTAAGGTATATTTCAAAACCTATACCGGACTCCACTATTTGGAACTGGTTATGAGCAGGCTAGACTCCTCTCTCCTCTTTCCACAGAAGTCTAAGCTCTACTTCCACGCGTTCTTCTCTGTCCAGAGGACAGGAACTAGACTCTTTTCAAAATCACCCTACACCCACTACTTTGACCACTCCCCAGAGTATACTTCACTACCCAAGGGTGTGTCCAGTGTGTGTAGAATGAATGCATATTGAGCATTAAGCCGCCGTCTCGCCATACACTCCCAGGGTACTGCGTGTGCCCAACACCAGGGCTACACATTCCCCCATGGTAAATGACAGCACTCCCGGGCTGTGAAATACAAAAGACAGAAAAATTTTGTTATGCAATAACATTGGAACAATAACATCTTCCCATCCGGGAGGTAAGAATCTTCGAACGTTCAAACTTTAATACAAAAATACAAAAATAGTATCAAATGTCATTTTCAATAAATAAATTTACAAGATACTTGTGAAGGACCCGCACCAAACCTTCAACGTGGGTCCTGGGTGGGCTGCAGGACATCCAAGTGCAGACCTCACTCAGTGCCACACCACACGGGTTTTGTTTTTCAGAGGTAGATATGGATGGTTTTTGTAAAACCAAGATAGGGCGCCGGAGGCGCAACTATGTACAAGAAAGTTTTTAGGCTGTCTCAGTCCTCAACCTACGAGTCCATTGTAAACCAAAGGCATATATCAAATCACATTATGATAAAAGTGCAATAACTTTTTATGGTTCTATTCACCATTTACCCAGCCGGGCATTCTATAATTAGGACTATATATATATACATTAATATAAACTTGTGCAAAAACTTTATAAACATTTTTCAAACTTTGACTGATGGTAGATCCTTTTGGACCTTACCAATTCTTTTTATATATTTATTCATCAAATAGTACGCTTTCCACCCCGGGGGCTGGAACAACGCAATGGGCCCTAGATCCTAAGACCAGCAAATCATGTGCTGCGATCAGGGTTTGGGTTGCGACATCTTGTTTGAACCTCTAGGGCGCAACCGGTACACTTTCTTCACACGACACCGATTGCGTCTCAATTACAGTCAATGAATATAGACCGCGTCAGGGTTTGCGATCTAGACTGGGTCGCATCTGGCGATATGGAAGTGGCTTTCACTTGCGATAGACTTTGGGTCGCATGTTGCGATGATTTTGACGGGGGCGATACTGGGGCACGGCCGGATGCTGCTGAAGCTGGAAACGGGGACGCTGCGGTAATGGTAACGATACCTGCGTCTGGGACGGGGGTCGCGGATGATGGCGACGTTCAGGGCATACCACCCCTTCATTCCCCAATGCCGCGTATAAGTGACTAGGTCGCCGTTTACTAAGTCCCTCCCGGGATGGCCTTGTGGCAGGTGAGATTCCACGTCACGCCTGCTGACGAAGACCGCCGGGTAGAGGCCCGGTTCACGAATAAAGCCCCAGCCCTTCCGGAGCTGGAACTCAGTCACACACCCTGCCGCCGCGGTTCCCGTAAGGTACCTTTGTCGCGACGGACAGTCTCCTTATCAGCAATCAGCTCGGCAAAACTGTCGCTGGCGGTTCTTCTTGATTTCCCGCGCTTCCTCCTGCTGGCGCCTCTTTGTCTCTCACGACTCCGCCATTCTTGCTCCCACTGGGCGGTGTAGGCGACGTCATCCAGGCGCGCCATTTCGTCCCAGTCCACATCTGGTAGTGACGGACAGGACCCCTCCGGTGTCCCTGCCGGGGACCGATAATCTGCTGCGGCCTCTTGGCCGGCGGGCGTTCCGGGATTGGCTGTACCTCCTCAACCTCCTCCGCATCCACCGCTTCACAGTGGGATCGGGAACGGTACTTTCGGGGGCAGCCTCCGGTTGCTCCTTCGCCTTGGGCAGCAGACTTTTCGGTACTTTGAATCGTGGGGGTTCGTTGAGGGGAGAGGACGCCGTGTTCGTCATCCGCCATTTCTGCAGGTTACAGCGGCGTCTCTCAATCTCCTCCAGTCCAGGTTGGAACAACTGCTTTAGGCGTGAGTTCTCCTCCCGAACCTCTAACAACGCCTGTTGCAGGTGCAGTATCACATAGGCCTCGGATGCCGATGCAGCTTGGCGGGGGCACGGGGCCTGCCTTCCTCCGCTGCTCCGCTCGGCTCCACACGTCCGGCCTCCATCATGTTCCAGAACAAACTCTTTTCTTTTTGGACATCCGGTCTCTTCCGTGGAGGTGGGGTTTGCGTCTCCTCCTCCTCGCAGGGAAGGTGAAGAGGAGGCGGACCTCCTTTGCTGTAGGGCAGGACCGCATGTTATAAATAGCACTTTGAGAGGACAGGCATTTTCTTCGCGCCACAGGGGGGTAGACGCCCACGAAGGTACGCCCACCTTCTTCTCCAGCGCCTGAGGGCGCGAATATGGCGACAAAAATGGCGATTTTTGGCGCCAAAAGTGCAAACAGTCCTTTTTACAAAAACAAGTCCTTAGGCACGCAGGGCTCGCAATTTCGCGAGTTTGGTATCCTGTTCGTGACGCCAAGTTTCGTTGTGTCGACCCGCCACCACAATTGTGGGTTACCAGGGCAATGGGGTACTCAGAGCCGAGCCCGTAGAAGTCTATGGGGGTTTGTCACAAGTAGCTGTGGCTCGGTCTGTGGCCCGGGCGGTCTGGCGTATGTTGTTGGGGGATATATTTACAGGGGATAACTTATACAGTTCGTGACGCCACCTGTAGTATTCGGTAATGGGTACCAGCGCTGCTGTAGATCTCTGAGGGGATGGTGAGGCAGCTAGATGTCAGGTCCCCTACAGGTGGGACTCTTCCCTCAAAGTCTGTTAAGATGGTGAAGTCGGGTGCCGTAAATAACACAGTCTCACACAGTCAATGTCTTTCCATACCTTTACTTGCTGAATGTCAAGGCAGGTCCCGGGAGGCTGATCCAAAGGGAGTGTATTTTGAGACGACAGCTGGACAAGTTAGGGGGCCCCCTTAACTCCAATGAACGAGTACAACCAGCCTGAAGCGTAGTTCCCTCTATGATTCCAGCTAATCTTAGCTGTAACTGCCCAGTCAGCTTAGTGTTAGGGGCCTTCCTGTGAAGGAGCTGAATACTTATGTTTGTCCTGCAGAACGCCAAAGTCTTCACTCCCCCTGACCCCAGCTACGTACCGACTATAAGGGGCTTGTCTGCCGCGACCTAGGGTCCGGTAGATTCCCGGTTTTCCTGCCTCTGTGCCTGAAACAACAGCGACTCTTCGGTCCCCAGTGACCGGTAAACAGGGTGCTGGACTTAAGCAATCCTGTGCACCAATTCTATAATCCACTTGCCTTTCGCCTTGTCCACGCTGGTAACATAAACATTCTCACTAGCCAGGGGTCGAGCAGTCACTTCCAAAACTTTCTCCTTCCAATGAAGCCAGCCACAGATGCTCAGTTGTCACAGGCAGGAGCACGTCTCTGTACCTGATACTGTCCTTAGACAGGAACGCTGAAGTCTTTCTGTGCTGATACTCCTTCCTTTCTTCAATGTGTGCTGAGAGATAATCCAGCTCTGACCAGACTAAGGTATATTTCAAAACCTATACCGGACTCCACTATTTGAACTGGTTATGAAGCAGGCTAGACTCCTCTCTCCTCTTTCCACAGAAGTCTAAGCTCTACTTCCACGCGTCTTCTCTGTCCAGAGACAGGAACTAGACTCTTTTCAAAATCACCCTACACCCACTACTTTGACCACTCCCCAGAGTATACTTCACTACCCCAAGGGTGTGTCCAGTGTGTGTAGAATGAATGCATATTGAGCATTAAGCCGCCGTCTCGCCATACACTCCCCAGGGTACTGCGTGTGCCCAACACCAGGGCTACACATATAGGGACCGGTTTGGCCAATACACTCAGTTGCATACCATGCACCTGGGCAAACCGAGCGTCCACCAAATTAGCCCCGGACCCACTATCAAGAAAAACAGAAATCCTCTCAGTTCTAGTACCAATCACCACCTCCGCAGGCACGAGAAACTGAGAGGGATTTGGGGACGAAATACACACTCCCAGGTTAACTCCTTGGCTCAAAGAGGTCCGGGATGGACACCCCCCAACAAAATGTCCCTCTCTCCCGCAAAATAAACACCTTCTAGTCTTGCGCGCACCGCCGATTCCCTCCTACAAAATGATGTCCCTCCCAACTGCATGGGTTCCTCAGAACAGACCAGGGGAACCTCAGTATAAGGGACTTTAGTAGTAGGTGGAGTCATCATGGGGGGCGGAGTTACCTCGCGTCTTCCCCGAAGTCGTCTATCAATGCGAATAGCGAGGGCCATAGCAGCCTCCAGTGATGGAGGAGAATCATACTGAGCCAACACATCTTTTAATTTGTCAGACAACCCTTGACAAAACTGGCTCCTAAGAGCTGGGTCATTCCACTGAGTATCTGTTGCCCATCTACGGAACTCAGAAGAATATTCCTCCGCTGGACGATTTCCTTGCCGTATTTTACGTAACCTTGTTTCAGGAAGGGAGACTCGATCCGGATCATCATATACCAGACCCAGGGCAGTAAAAAATCGATCCACTGACTGGAGATCTGGGGAGCCTGGAGGAATAGAGAACGCCCAAGATTGAGGGTCCCCTTGTAAGAGCGAGATAACAATTCCCACCCTCTGCTCTTCACTCCCAGATGACCGAGGCCGCAGCCGAAAGTACAATTTACATGCCTCCCGGAAAGTAAAAAATTTGTCCCGCCCACCAGTGAACCTGTCCGGGAGAGCAACCTTAGGTTCAGATCTGGTTTGCTCCGGGAGGGACAAAACCTTGGACTTAATGTCTGCAAATTCCATGGACAACCCCTGCAACTGCCGGGCCAGCTGGGCTACTGGATCCATGACAGCTGGGGAGAATCTTTAGTTGGGCCGGTGAAAATGTCACGCTGTATAGCAGATATATATATGTGATGTCAGTAATCTATATCAAAAGGGCAACATACTATATAACATGCGCATAGATATATGATAACATAGATTTACCTGACAGAATGTCCAGAGGGTCAAAACGGAATCCGTTATACGCTGTCTCCGGCTAGAGGGTGACCGGGGTCTATGCTGACCCTAAACTGGGGTCCTAACTAATCCCTCAACCTGGAGGTACTGTTAAAGGTACAGAGGTCCAGGCCACCAGCGTAAACCCTGTCTCCTATCAATCCCTGCCAACTGTAATCTAGTCCTAAGAAGGACCCTGATTACCACCAAAGGGAATGAACAGGTAACGGTTAATGAACAGAAAGACAAACAACAAAGACAAGAAATAAAGTAAATAAAGTCTTACATACAACACTCACACACAGTAGGAACACCTAAGGTCTCAGAGAAAAACTATAAGCTGTAAGAGTAAAAACAACTAAGGAGCTCTTAGCTTAAATATTCTCAGAACCGATCCAGTCTGCTAAACTACATGAATGCTTTCACCGGCGTCTAACACCCAGACTGGCAGAAATATAAAGGAAACTAATTAGAACATAATCAAAAGCAGCCGGGCGAGGCTGCACCTAGCCTTAGCAAAGAGCTAGGAAAAATTAACTCTCTCATTACCAAAAAACAAAGAAACAGCAGCCCAGCTGTGAGAAGTCAGAATGTGCAATCGCGACGATCTTCATGGCGATGCACCCATGACACAAGGCTTGGAGCGAGAGCAAGTCCCGCAGAACTGCACAAATTCCCTGACATCACGAGACAAGGTAGGCCACCAAAAGGACCGACTAACCAAGTCTCTGGTACCAAAAATTCCGGGATGACCGGCCAACGCGGAACAATGAATCTCAGACATCACACTCTTTTTCCACTGGTCCGGGACAAACAATTTCCCAACAGGGCAGCGCTCGGGTCTATCCTCCTGACACCCCTCCAGAGCCAGTCTCAAATTGGGCGAGATGGCGGAAAGAACTACACCTTCTTTCAAAATAACAGAAGGATCAGATACCTCAGGAGAGTCCGCAAGGAAACTCCTCGAGAGGGCATCCGCCTTAAAATTCTTAGTGCCAGGAAGAAAGGAAACCACAAAATTAAAACGTGTGAAAAACAAGGCCCACCTGGCCTGTCTAGGATTAAGTCGCTTGGCAGATTCCAGATAAACCAGATTCTTATGGTCAGTAAGGACCACCACCTGATGTTTGGCTCCCTCCAGCCAATGTCTCCACTCTTCAAAAGCCCACTTCATGGCCAATAACTCCCGATTACCCACCTCATAATTACGTTCAGTAGGAGAAAATTTTCGAGAGAAAAAGGCACAAGGGTTACTTTTAGAGGTCTCTGGATCTCTTTGGGACAAAATGGCACCTGCCCCAATTTCAGAGGCATCAACCTCCACCTGAAATGGCAGAGAAACATCAGGCTGCCGTAGAACAGGAGCAGAAGTGAATCTCTGCTTAAGTTCCTGAAATGCAGAGACTGCCTCAGGAGGCCAATTCACCACATCAGAACCCTTTTTGGTCAAATCAGTTAATGGTTTAACAATAACCGAGAAATTACCAATAAATTTACGATAAAAATTGGCAAAACCCAAAAATCTTTGAAGAGCCTTTAATGAAGTAGGTTGGACCCAATCACAGATGGCCTGAACCTTGACCGGGTCCATTTCAATAACAGATGGGGACAAAATGAATCCCAAAAATGAGATCCTCTGTACGCCAAAAAGACACTTTGATCCCTTCACATACAGAGCATTCTCTCTCAAAATCTGGAATACAGTTCGAACATGTTTCACATGAGAGTCCCAGTCATTAGAAAAAATCAAGATATCATCCAAATAAACAATCAGAAATTTATCCACAAAATCCCTGAAAATGTCATTCATGAAGGACTGGAAGACAGAAGGAGCATTAGTGAGCCCAAAGGGCATCACAAGGTACTCAAAATGCCCCTCAGGGGTGTTAAATGCCGTCTTCCATTCATCCCCGTGCTTAATGCGAATAAGGTTATATGCCCCCTGAGGTCAAGCTTGGTAAACCAAGTAGCGTTTTTCACCCTGGAAAACAGGTCAGAAATCAAGGGTAACGGATATTGATATTTCACAGTAATATTGTTCAAAAGACGATAATCAATATACGGCCTTAATGAACCATCCTTTTTGGCCACAAAGAAAAAACCGGCACCTAAGGGTGAAGAGGATGGTCTGATATGACCCTTCTCCAATGACTCCTTGATAATAAGACCGCATAGCGTCATGTTCAGGTACAGACAAGTTAAAAAGGCGACCTTTAGGGAATTTACTACCAGGCACTAATTCAATAGCGCAGTCATAGCTCCTATGGGGAGGCAAAGATGCAGATTTACTTTCGCTAAACACATCAGTAAAATCAATCAAAAAGTCAGGAACATCCTGAGCCTGGGGGGAGGCAGAAAAAACAGGAGTGTTGGTATTAACAAATTGGCAGCCCCAACTGGTTACAGACACAGATTTCCAATCCAAAACAGGATTATGAGACTGTAACCAAGGGAAACCCAGCACGATAATGTCATGTAGATTATACAGAACCAAAAATTTGCAGCTCTCCTGATGATCAGGTTCAACCCTCATTATCACCTGAGTAGAGAACTGAGGTTTATTCTCAGCCAAAGGGGTAGAATCGATCCCCAGTAGGGGAATAGACTTCTGTAGGGTATCAAGGGAAACCCGCAACGTTTAGCAAAATCAAAATCCATCAGGTTAATAGCTGCTCCCGAATCAACGAAAGCCTGAGCAGAAAATGAGGACAGAGAGTATATCAGAGTAACAGTTAATAAAAACTTAGTCTGAACACTACCCAAGACAACTGAGCGTGCAAAACGTCTTCCCCGCTTAGGGCAGACTGAAATAGCATGAGAGGCATCACCACAGTAGAAACATAACCCATTGCGCTTTCGAAACTCATGACGCTGTGCCCCAGAAACCACTCTATCACACTGCATGGGTTCAGAAGCAGGTTCACAAGGCAACACTATTCCACGCATACTTCTCCGCTCACGCAAACGTCTGTCAATTTGAATCGCTAATGACATAGAATCATTGAGACCAGAGGGGACAGGGAATCCCACCATAACATCCTTTACATTATCTGACAGACCCTTCCGAAAAAGGGCTGCCAAAGCGTCGTCATTCCATTTGGTCAGGACTGCCCACCTGCGGAATCTCTGACAGTATAACTCAGCGTCATCAAGCCCCTGATTTAATGCCAACAAGGCTTTTTCAGCTTGATCAGTGACATTAGGCTCATCGTACAATAACCCCAAGGCCTGAAAAAATGCATCAACATCACTCAAAACAGGATCCCCAGGTGTCAGGGAAAAAGCCCAATCCTGAGGATCGCCGCGCAGGAGAGAGATGACAATTTGAACCTGCTGCGCTGCGTTCCCTGAGGACTTAGATTTTAAGGCAAAAAACAATTTACAATTATTTTTGAAATTCAGAAACTTGGCTCGATCCCCCAAAAACAAATCTGGCATGGGAATCCTAGGTTCCACAACAGGCAACCTAGCAAGATAGGTAGCAATACTCCGAACCTCAGTGGCAAGCTGATCCACACGGCCAGACAACTGTGCAAACTCCATTGAGAGAAAAAAAAAATCCTCCCCAGCACCAGAGATACAGAGGGAAAACAAAAAAAAAAAATGCAACAAACAGAAAACTATCTCTGACAACTCTGACAACCCTTTTTTTTTTCTTTCACAATATTTTTCCCTTCTGTGAGTACCATATAAATTTCAGTTTAGGCCGGTGATGCTGTTATGATTTGGTAGCTGAGGAGTGCAGGTAAAAAAGGCAATACACCAGAGCAGTTGGAATCTATGAGATTGCAGTACCCTGACTAACCACCACAACCAGAGGCAGCCGTGGAGCGTTCCTACGTTTGTCCTAGACGCCTCGTCACAGCCTGAGAAACTAACTATACCTAAAGATAGAAAGAGGAAAGCTATCTGCCCCGGAGCAGATCCCCAAAGAACATAGAAAGCCTCCAAACATGTAATGGCGGTTAGACAAGAAGAAATACTGACACAGACAGAAAATAGTATGAGCAAACGTTGGGGCCCAAACTATCTAAATAGAAAAGGATAGGAAGGGCACTTACTGCAATCCCAAAAAACCCTGAAAAGCACCAACTCTACTAATTTCAAAAACACCTGAGATCACACGACCTCTACCACCTAAATTAGTTCTCTGGTGTAACAAAATCAAAACAGCAGCCACTGAAAAAACTGGAAAAAGCAAATGTACAAAACATCAGTGGCTGAACTAAACTGAGAGGGCAAAAGCCCCCGGAGGGGACCCAGAAGGCCCCCACAGAAGTGCAGGACAAAATGCAAAAATCAAGCACAAAAACAAAAAGAAGAAAATGTCTTATCTGTTAGCAGGAGATGCAGACACGACACAGCAGGCTACAAAGGAAACAGGAATCAAGGATTGAGACCAGAACAATTGATCACCGGCAACCCTGATGGGAAGGCGACTCCCTTAAATAAGACCAGTCAGTAACACCTGATTCCCAATCCTCACAATCTTCACTGGACAGTCCAGTACCGCTTGTAACCACCAGAGGGAGCCTCTGCTCAGAACTCATTTCAAGTCCATTCACAACAGTGAAGCTGCCCAGATGTGAGAGGATTTTCCCTTACAAGGGCTCATACATGCTCACTGTGGCATGGTTGGGGGTCTCTGAAGGGCTTGTAAATTCTCACAGGTCCTTCGCTGAGCTCACTGTGCAATGTGCAAATAATTATTATGGTTGAGGTTATCCTGATTTTAAGAAAATTTTTTTTTAAAATGGCGCCCGCCGTGCCTGCGCAGTAGCAGCTATCGGTGTATATAGAAGTGATCTGATAGCTGCTACTGTGCAGGCGCCAGCGGCGCCATCTTGCTAGACAAGAAAAAAAAAATCCTCCTCCACGATGGCACCTCCGGCGCATTTGCATTTGATTAGTGACAGACGTACAGAAGTGATCACAGACCACAGATGACATGCACAGTCAGAAATCAGACCTGGATCCTTCTGACTCTCTGTGGATGGTGGATTGATGGGTGAAACTAACCAATCTTTCCTTCACAGCCCATGCTTGGTGTTGCAGGCTGCAGGACCCTATATACAGGTGCGTTATAGACCCCATATGGGGCAAATCCAGCTGGCAGTGTAGTACCTGTAGTGAACTGAGTCCCGGATCGGTAGCCTAACATAAAGCAAAAGCCAATAATGATAAAGTAAAGAACAGGAAAATATTAATCAAAGTAATAAAAACTTTTATTGCAAAAAAAATAAAATAAATAATTCCAAATGATAGTTGTCTAAACACAGAGGACACAATTGATACAGTGGGTATTCAGACCCCTTTAAATTTTTCACTCTTTGTTTCATTGGAGCCATTTGGTAAATTCAAAAAAGTTAATTTTTTTCTCATTATTGTACATTCTGCATCCCATCTTGACTGAAAAAAAACAGAAATGTAGAAATTTTTGCAAATTTATTAAAAAAGAAAAACTGAAATATCACATGGTGATAAGTATTCAGACCCTTTGCTCAGACTCTCATATTAAACGTCACATGCTGTCTATTTCCTTGTGATCCTCCTTGAGATGGTTCTACTCCTTCATTGAAGTCCAGCTGTGTTTAATTAAACTGATAGGACTTGATTTGTAAAGGCACACACCTGTCTTTATAAGACCTCACAGCTCACAGTGCATGTCAGACCAAATGAGAATCATGAGGTCAAAGGTACTGGCCAAGGAGCTCAGAGACAGAATTGTGGCAAGGCACAGATCTGGCCAAGGTTACAAAATAATTTCTTCAGTACTCAAGGTTCCTAAGAGCACAGTGGCCTCCATAATCCTTAAATGGAAGAAGTTTGGCACAATCAGAAGACTTCCTAGACCTGGCCACCCAGCCAATCTGAGCAATCGTGGGAGAAGAGCCTTGGTGAGAGAGGTAAAGAAGAACCACAAGATCACTGTGGCTGAGCTCCGCAGTTGCATTAGGGAGATAGGAGAAAGTTCCACAAAGTCAACTATCACTGCAGCCCTCCACCAGTTGGGCCTTTATGGCAGAGTGGCCCAAAAGAAGCCTGTCCTCAGTGCGAGACATATGAAAGTCCGCATAGAGTTTGCTAAAAAACACATGAAGGACTCCCAGACTATGAGAAATAAGATTCTCTGGTCTGGTGAGACAAAGATAGAACTTTTTGGTGATAATTCTAATCGGTATGTGTGGAGAAAACCAGGCACTGCTCATCACCTGCCCAATACAATCCCAACAGTGATACATGGTGGTGGCAGCATCATGCTATGGGGGTGTTTTTCAGCTGCAGGGACAGGACGATTGGTTGCAATTGAAGGAAACATGAATGCGGCCAAGTACAGAGACATCCTGGATGAAAACCTCTTCCAGAGTGCTCTGGACCTCAGACTTGGCCAAAGGCTCACCTTCCAACAAGACAATGACCTTAAGTACACAGCTAAAATAACAAAAGAGTGGCTTCAGAACATCTCTGACTATTCTTGACTGGCCCAGCCAGAGCCCTGACCTAAGCCCAATTGAGCATCTCTGGAGAGACCTGAAAATGGCTGACCACTAACGTTCACCATCCAATCTGACGGAACTGGAGAGGAATTGTAAGGAAGAATGGCGGAGGATCCCTTAATCCAGGTGTGCATCATTCCCGAGAAGACTCATAGCTGTACTAGCTCAAAAGGGTGCTTCTACTCAATACTGAGCAAAGGGTCTGAATACTTATGACCATGTGATATTTCAGTTTTTCGTTTTTTTAAAAATTTGTGAAAATTTCTACATTTCTGTTTTTTTTTTCAGTCAAGATGGGGTGCAGAGTGTACATTAATGAGAAACTTCTTTGAATTTATCAAATGGCTGCAATGAAACAAAGAGTGAAAAATGTAAAGGGGTCTAAATACTTTCTGTACCCACTGTACAAGTTGGTGGGTGAATCAAAGGGAAAATGACCCCTGACAAAGCAGTCGAGAAGCAGGCGTCGGGTGTGTTTGGTGGGTGAGCCCAATTCACCTTGGCTGCCAGGATGTATACTATTGTATCCTCACATTAATTGACTATTACTTCAATACAATCCCCCTTGGCATGCTATTCTTATTTCCATTGTACATATGCCATTATGAATTGATTACATTTTATCCTTTGTACAGGGATTATTGCTTCCAGGGGTTCTTTTCCCTATGGTTCACCCACCAACGCGTGTCAATTGTTGTCCCTCTGTGTCTGGACAACTACCAGTGTAAACTGTTTATCTTTTAATTGTTTTCTTTTTTGCAATAAAAGTTATTTATTACTTTGATTAATATTTTCCTGTGTGGCACTTTATCATTATCACTGCAGGACTAGCTGCCATGTGCCAAGTAGTCCAACTCCACCCCCAACAGTAATGAGCAGATCACTGTCACTATGCAATGTACAGAGAAACCTGTGGTGTGGGCGGGGGAAGCATCCTCAGCTCTGCTACATGCTAGATCTAAAATTTAAATTTAATGGAAACCTATCATGTCAAAAAAATGCAATTAACCTGCAGATGTGGGGTTAATCTGCCCAGCGCCTGCACTTAGACCCCCGTAGCCAGGTGGAAATGAACTTTATTCCTCACGAAAGCGTTCAGCATCCAGTCATAGGGGCGATGCCAGCGCTGGTTCAATCACCGCTCTGTGTATAGCTACCAGCGGATGTAACCCCACCCCCACCGCTGACTGACAGCTCGCTCAGTCCCGGCTGTCAGTCAGTGCCAGGCACGGTTACAGCCACCGCTCTCTATACACAGAGACCCTGTGACTGAACGCCGAACACTGCCGAGGGGGGGATAAAGTTAATTTCCTCCCGGAAGCAGGGCTCTAATTGTTGGTGCCGTGAAGGTTCAGAATGCTAGTAACCTGCAGATTAACCCCATATCTGCAAGTTTATGGCGTTTTTTCAGTTGACACGGTCCCTTTAAGGCTTATTAACACATAATGAATACATCAATGAATATTGCACCTCTCTGTCTGCTCCCTTAGGTCAGGTATGTTTTCAGGTGTCACGCAGCATTCTTGTCTCTTTGCCTGTTCCCTAGGTCCCACACTGGCTTCACTTTGTTATCTGCTCTATGAACATTCCAGACATTTTTTAAAGATTTTGTGATTTACTGAACAAGAAACAAAGCCTGAAAAGAGGAGGCAGGGAGAGTAGACATTGCCGGTATAAGGACAGAGGAAATGTAACAAAAAAGCAGCAACCAAAGATTACAGGTGTAAAAATGCATAGAAGTAAAGCAGATAAAGGTCGGATCATCCCGCCTGCGCCGTCTGTATGGGCATGCAGGTCAGAGGAAGCGGAATAATGATACAGTGAGATCTGCGATCTGATGTCTTATTCCAGAGAAGTCCACATTTTTCTTATATGTAAGGATCTGTTCGGATCTATGGGCCGGAGATCGATGGAGAAAGGCCAACAAGGAGAGTAGTCCACATATTATTTCACGGTGGATGTTTTTAGCATGTTATTTTTCTTTCTGCTAGGTTAATTGTATGAAGATTTTCCAACAGTCTAGAAATTGTTTCTTAGGCCATAACATATGAAGGACCCATAGGAAGACTTTCAAATAAACAGACTGAAAACATTGCCAAAAACCTCAGAAATGTATTTCCTTTTTTTGTTCTTGCAAAAATGATTGTCAACTTGATATTGAATTCATCCAGGACAGCTTATCCTGAAATCACAAACAGCAAACATATTTACAGACACATCAGAATACCATAATACCGGAAATCATTAAGATTTTTAAGAAAAATTCCCTATTTTTACTGAGTGTCCAGAAATCTCTGAACAGTTGGCATGGAAGAAAAACACTCTAGACTTAGGCTAAGTTCACACTGGGCGTTTTTGCTGCAGTAAAACCTGAGTGCTTGGCAGGAAAGAAGCTGTTTCAAAAATGCAGGTTTTGCTGTGTTTTTGGTGCATTTTTTTCATACATTTTTTCCATTCAACTCAATGGGTGAAAAACGCTGAAAAAGCACTGAAAGATGTGACATGCTGTATGACCAAAAAACGCTGCAAAGCACAAAATACTGATGACAAAAAAATCAAGCTGTGTGCATAAGATTTCTGAAATCTCATAGACATAGCTGGTACTGTCAAATGCAGCTGAAAAGTAGCATAAAAATGCAACAAAAAAACGCCCAGTGTGAACTTAGCCTTACAGGTCAGGACTCAGGAGGCAACATAACTGGTACATGATAAAGGAACAGTTGACTTGTATTGATCTGCTGAAGTGTACTTGTAACTTATGGTCGTCCTTCTGTTTCTCACTCGATGACGGTCCCATTTCATCTTGTTTGCCTTATAAAGTGCTCTGCACAATAAAATACTTATTACATTACTACTTCATCTGTGCAGACATGAAACCACAAAAGCTCAGCCGGCGTCAAGGAATCACAAGTACTTTTCGATGAGACTTCTTTCACAGGAAAAAACTTAAATAAACCTTTTTAAAGGGGTACTCTCAGGCTTGTACGTTATCCCCTATCCATGGTATAAAGGGGAAAACTTCCCGATCGCTGGGGGTCCGATCACTGGGACTCACACCTGATCCTGTGCACATGCATTGGTGGCTAATCATGCGCACTGCCGCACCATTCATTCTTATGGGAACGCCACAGTCCAGCCAAGCGCAGCTCTGCTCTGTCTCTGGTGGTCCCATTAAGCGTGAACTGGGAAGGATGGAGGATAACTTCTAAACTTGAGACTACTGGGACAATAAAGCATGATCCACATTTCCCATAATTATTAACCCTCCCAATTGACTTATGTACATGAGGGAATCAGAGGTATAAATCATATCACTCGCACATCATCCCAAGATAAGTCATAACTTTCCCCACTGTGACTCCATCTGTCCTCTTCAGGTAGTTGGCATACCGCAGATTACAGGTTGTAGTTATTTATCATAGTTGGTTTAAATCTTCACCAAGTCAGTAAATTTATGACCATAAGTGGTAGAAATAACATACTACTATAATATTTCCTTTCAAGTGAAGGCATGAAAGGGAGAAGTCTGTAAATAGTTATCTGCTTGCATGCACGCTCATCTGACAAACATCTGCTGCCGCCTGAGCCCCGTATACAGTCTGTATTCTGCATGCCAAAAAATACAGTTCATTTTCCTTGTCAACCATTTTGTTTTTTGTGAGACGACATAGTCATCATCTGGTCTTATTACATATTGTTCTATCTGGGGACGCAGGAAAGAGATGAGGAATGCCTACATGTGTTATGTATATATACATATTACTGATGAGGGAATAATATGGATCGCTGGGTCACTTTTCTAATGCTGAGACAATGCTGGCTTGTTGGATACAAGTTATACTGACACTCTGCTTCCTAGAACTTTATTGTTGTGATATTCTTCAGAAATGTGCCATTAGAAATAATAAAAGTCAGGATGAGAAGCAAAGTAAATAAGCAGATGAAGCTATAATCATGCAAAATAACATGTAAAGGGATCTTAAAATGGACAGACATATATGGCATATGAATAAGACATATAATAAATGGATTACCTCAGCAATATTAAAACTCCAGCTGAGTCTTCCTCCACGTGTAGAGGTGAACATATTCGCTTTCAGATATGCCTGGAAAGAGAGATGAAAGTAATGAGGGCATAAAACACAACCCTGGTTTGTTTTGCTTGGGAAGTAGTAGATTCAGGGGTGAACACTGACAGCTTGGGGCCCCAATACAGAAAGCCCCCCTTCTTTTATGGCGACAGAGCTACAGATATATATATATTATATGTGAGACAGTGAGAGTATGTGTATTGAATGGGGTGTATATTTCACCTGGCTACTTTACTGACTGGTATATGGGAGGTGTGTGGCTTTGTAGACCTAGTGGTAGAGAAAGGTCACTACACCTTACATTCAGTACACACTTGCAGCTCAGACCTGAAATCACTCAGGTGTTAATTAGGAGACCAGAAGTAGGTGTGCTGAAACACAGTCAGAGAGCTAGCTTAGCCTGGACACAGGGAAGGTGTCTCGGCACAAGAAGCAGACTCCAGGAGTGGAGCACGTTTAATCTGGACAAGGGGTCCAGGCACAGAAGGTGTCTCCAGGAGTGTGAGCTATCTCAGTCTGGGTGCAGGAAGTACCCCGGACACAGGAGTAGTCGCAGTGAGAATCCGTGCGAATAGCGGCTGAATAGGAGTGGATCTCTCTCAAGTCTGGACATTGAAGGTGCCTTCAGACACAAGGAGGAGTATCTGTGAAACTCCATACTGGTAACATATATCATATGTGGTGTTTTGGGCCAGGCTGGTAGAGCCGGGACCCAGATAGACAGGGCAATCTATATATGTGTAATTAGTGGCTAGACAAGCCTAGGTTTTCTGTTTATGCTTTGTTTTATCTGTTTGCTGTGGACTTTAATAAAACTGGTTGCGGCCAGTTTTACACCAGAACTGCTGTCTGAATGAACTGTTTTCGTGCCATTCTGTCTACCCAGACAGCGATCCTAGAGCTATATCCCTGGAAATGTTACAATATATATATAGTTGGTACGGAAAGTATTCGGATCCCTTTACATTTTTTACTGTTTATTTCATTGCAGCCATTTGGTAAATTCAAAAAAGTTCATTTTTTTTTCTCATTAATGTACACTCTGCACCCCATCTTGCCCATCTTGACTGAAAAAAACAGAAATGTAGAAATTTTTGCAAATGTATTAAAGAAAAACTGAAATATCACATGGTCACTCATAAGTATTCAGACCCTTTTACTCATATTTAAGTCACAATCTGTCCATTTCCTTTTGATCCTCCTTGAGATGGTTCTACTTTTTCATTGGAGTCCAGCTGTGTTTAATTAAACTGATAGGACTTGATTTGTGAAGGCACACACCTGTCTATATAAGACCTCACAACTCACAGTGCATGTCAGACCAAATGAGAATCATGAGAGGTCAAAGGAACTGGCCAAGGAGCTCAGAGACAGAATTGAGGCAAGGCACAGATCTGGCCAAGGTTACAAAAGAATTTTTTGCAGTACTCAAAGTTTCTAAGAGCCTCC
Organism: Oophaga sylvatica; assembly: GCA_033576555.1. Classification (NCBI taxonomy): domain Eukaryota; kingdom Metazoa; phylum Chordata; class Amphibia; order Anura; family Dendrobatidae; genus Oophaga; species Oophaga sylvatica. Next base: position 293,173,990 of record JARQOD010000003.1, on the reverse strand, counting down.
ATAATCCTTAAATGGAAGAAGTTTGGGACCACCAGAAGTCTGCCTAGATCTTGCCATCTAGCCAAACTGAGCAATCGTGGGAGAAGAGCCTTGGTGAGAGAGGTAAAGAAGAAGCTCAAGATCACTGTGGCTGAGCTCCACAGATGCAGTAGGTAGATGTGAGAAAGTTCCACAAAGTCAACTATCACTGCAGCCCTCCACCAGTCGGGCCTTTATGGCAGAGTGGCCCAACGGAAGCTTCTCCTCAGTCCCAGACATATGAAAGCCCGCATAGAGTTTGCTAAAAATCACATGAAGGACTCACAGACTATGAGAAATAAGATTCTCTGGTCTGATGAGACGAAGATTGAACTTTTTGGTGATAATTCTAAGAGGTATGTGTGGAGAAAACCAGGCACTGCTCATCACCTGCCCGATACAATCCCAACAGTGATCCCAACAGTGATCCCAATCCCAACATTATGCTATGGGGGTGTTTTTCAGCTGCAGGGACAGGATGACTGGTTGCAATTGAAAGAAACATGAATGTGGCCAAGTACAGAGATATCCTGGATGAAAACCTCTTCCAGAGTGCTCTGGACCTCAGACTTGGCTGAAGGTTCACCTTCCAATAAGACAATGACCATAAGCACACAGCTAAAATAATGAAGGAGTGGCTTCAGAACAACTCTGTGACCATAGTTAAACCCAATTGAGAATCTCTGGAGAGACCTTAAAATGGCTGTCTACCAATTTTCACCATCCAACCTAACGGAACTGGAGAGGATCTGCAAGGAAGAATGGCAGAGGATCCTCAAATCCAGGTGTGAAAAACTTGTTGCATCATTCCCAAAAAGACTCATGGCTGTACTAGCTCAAAAGGGAGCTTCTACTCAATGCTGAGCAAAGGGTCTGAATACTTATGACCATGTGATATTTCAGTTTTTTCTTTTTTAATAAATTTTGCAAAAATTTCTACATTTCTGTTTTTTTTCAGTCAAGATGAATGAGTGTACATTAATGAGAAAAAATTAACTTTTTTGAATTTACCAAATTGCTGCAATGAAACAAAGAGTGGAAAATTTAAAGTGTCTGAATACTTTCCGTACCCACTGTGTATATATAGCCACACACACACATATACATATCTTACGTAGTTTCCCTTATTATGTATATTGCTGTCCCTTATTACACAGTGCCCTCTTTTGTAATGTTGTAATGTACAGCTCTGTCCCTTACATATTGGATTATATAGAGCCCTGTTCTTTATTACCAACCGTCCTCTCTTGTTAGATGTATAATGCAATGACGGCTGATGGAGCATGGGAAAGCTTCTTTTCTAATGGAGGAGCTTATGGACTGGTCGTCTGATCACCAGGTCCTCCATCAGCAGTCATTTTATATCTAACAAGATAGGGGACTATGTAATAAAAGAGGGTGCTGTAAATAACAAAATAACAAGAATACACTATGTAAGAGACAGCACTGTACATAACAGCAGAGGAAGCTATATAATAAGGGACGGCACCATATATAACTAGAGAGGATGATACGTAATAAGGGACAGTGTTATACATAATAAAAGAGGAAACTATGTAACTAAGGACGTTGTTATACATAATAAGTGAGAACACTATATACTAAGAGACTGTGCTATACATAATAATTGAGTATGCTATATACTAAGGGACTGTGCTGTGCATATAAGTGAGTACGCTATATACTAAGGGACTGTGCTATACTTAATAAGTGAGTACACTATAGACTAAGGGACTGTGCTATACATAATCAGTACACTATATACTAACGGACTGTGCTATACTTAATAAGTGTGTACACTATATACTAAGGGTCTGTGCTAAACATAATGAGTACACTATATACTAACGGACTGTGCTATACATAATAAGGCTGCATTCCTGTATCCATGTGCAGTGTCGGTGTGCTGCATGCCTTTACAGACGCATTGAGCATGTCCTATTCTCATCCTCAAAACCATTCTTAGATCCGTGATTTTCACAGATGGGTAAATGAACCTACATAACTCTATGAGTTCATGACTCATGTGCCATCTGATAAAAAAAAATCTGGCAGCACACGGACATTTCACATAAATGTGAGAATGTAGAATAAGTGATTTTACAAAAAACATTATCACTCCGCGTCACACAGTGCAGATACAGAAAAATATTTACATCCAGGCACTTACTGCTGACATCTCGTCTGATTAGTCATTTTCTGATCTTTCTTCTCCATCTGGTCAGACATTCATGTCGACATCTCCCAGCTACGACTCGCCTTGTCACGATGATTGTCGCAGCCCTGAAAATTACAAGGTCACATTCATTGTATACATACATGTGTCTCCCCCCTGAATACAGACATGTACCCCACCATTAAAAATATAAAGTGATATTAGCACTGTGCCCCCCCATTAACTATAATCTCTGACTCCCAATAATATAAACTATTCAGTCTGTGACTCTCCCCAATTAACTGTAAGGCTATGTGCACACGAAAAATATGCAAGGTTTTACAGTACAAGCGAAGTGAATGAGATCCTTGAAGTCTCATGCACAAGTTGCTTATTTTTTCCTTGTAGATTTGCAGCACATTAAAATCTGCATAATGTCAATTCTTGTAGCGTATTTCACCTGTACTAATTGGGGAAAATACGTAATAAAAGCATGGCAAAAATGTGGAAAAAAAATAAATGTATTTTGCGCAGCGTTCTTCCTGCCAACACATTAGGACATGCAGCGGAATTTTCTGCAAATCCTGAAAGTGTGCACATTGCCTTAGTCCCTGTCCGGTATCTCTCCATACATTATAAATCCTTGATAGCATCATAATGAATTTAGGAGTGGGAGAAGATGCTATCAGGTACTGAGCATCCTCCGCTTCCTCTTAATTCATTACAAGTCCCTGATAGCGTCTTCTCCCACCTTTCAATTAATTATATAGTGTCCTATGCACCTTACCACTTCCTCTCCCCAATAAATTTTAAGTCCCTGATAGAATCACAATAATGTTGTGAGATGGAGGAGAATATTATCAGGGGCTTAGCACCCTCTTTCACCACCCAATTCATTTTACTGCCATATTTAATGTGTTCCCCCTCCCCCTGTTGATAAGTCCATTATAAGTCCCCTTCCTCCCATCTCAATCCCCCACAACCCTATTTTCCTCCTCCCCTGCTTCCTATCATTGTCTTCTTCCCCATCTCCATCATTGTCCTCTCCACTACCCTCATCATTGCCCTCTCCACCACCTCCATCATTGCCCTCTTCACCGCCCTCATCATTGCCCGCTCCACCACCTCCATCATTGCCCTCTCCACCACCCCAATCATTGCTCTCCCCCACCACCCCCATCATTGCCGCCCTCTCCACCACCTCCATCATTGCCCTCTCCCCTACCTCCATAATTGCCCTTTCCACCACACCAATCACTGCTATCCCCCACGAATTCCATCATTGCCCTCTCCACCACCCCAATCATTGTTCTCCACCACCACCTCTATCAATGCCCTCTCCAACACATCTATCATTGCCCTCTCCACCCCATCATTGCCCTCCACCACCTCCATCATTGCCCTCTCCACCACCCTATCATTGTTCTCCCCACCACCCCGATCATTGCCCTCTCCACCACCTCCATCATTGCCCTCTCCACCACCCCATCATTGCCCTCTCCACCACCCCCATCATTGCCCTCCCCACCACACCAATCATTTTTCTCCCCCACCATCTACATCATTGTCCTCTCCACCATCCCAATCATCATTCTCCACCACCACCTCTATCAATGCCCTCTCCAACACCTCTATCCTTGCCCTCTCCACCCCATCATTGCCCTCTCCACCTCCCCCATCATTGCCCTCTCCACCACCCCCATCATTGCCCTCTCCACCACCCCATCATTGCGCTCTCCACCACCTTCATCATTGCCCTCTCCACCACACCAATCATTGTTCTCCCCCACCATCTCCATCATTGTAATCTCCACCACCCCAATCATTGTTCTCCCCACTGCCACCCAATGTATTGTTAAAAAAAAAAAGAACACCACCAATCACCTCTCCCCATGTTCCCCTGCAGCATCATCGTTGCCGGCTGCTTTCTCTCTGACATAGGTACGCTCTAAATGCTGATGTCGTCCAGCCATGCACCTGTTTTAGAAAGAAAGCATCGGGTAGGAAGCAAGGACAGATCCTTGCAGCTTCACTCCGCTACCATTTTCTCCTGTAGGCAGGAGTAGTCTCAAAAGCGTGCAATTTGTTACCATCTTTTCAGTTAGCCATTAAAAGGTATCAACCACTGAGGATTCTCAAATGTTAATATTTTTTTTTAAAATGCTCAGCATTGATAGTGCCTTTTATAATGTGTAAGCTGCCCATGCCATAGGCATTAATACAACCCCATACCATCAGAGATGCAGACATTCTGCACTGAGAATAAGCTGGATGGTCCCTCTACTCTTGAGTCCGCAGGATGTGGTTTCAAAAAAGAATTTCACATTGTGATTCACCTGACCACAAAACAGGTTTTCATTTTGCCTCAGTCCTTTATAAATGAGCTTTGTCCCAGAGAATGTGGCAGCATTTCTGGATTGTGATGATATATGGCTTTTTCGTTGCATGATAAAGCTTTAACTTGCATTTGTGGATTGTACAGCAAACTGTGTTCACAGAAAATAATTTCTGGGGTATTCCTGAGCCCATTAGTGTTTTGGAGTGTTACAAACTCTTTTTAAAGGGAACCTGTCAATGGATTCATGCTGTCCAATCCAGCATGAATCAGAGCCTGGCTGCACGATTTTTTCCCAATATGCTTTTCTCTGAAACGCTCTGGATGGGGACCAAAGAGAAAGATTGACTAGTACAGCGCCGCTACCACATGGGAGAGACCTGTCAATCAACAAGAGCGGTGAGGTCTGAAGCCAGCCTGAGGCAACAGCAGTTTAGTCACATCTTTCCCTATATTCCCTGGCCAATTATTCCACCTATGCTTTCTCTGAAATGCAAGAGCAAACAAAACTCGCTGCAAAAGTGCCATCAGGATCCCAGACCTTGGGCAGCAAGAATCGACTGACCGGTTTCCTTTAGGAAAACCTCCTAACACATGTCATTACCCACAGACTGAATACTCCTACACTATGATGCATCTGCATTTGCACATCTCTACCAATAGAGGGCAGGAATGATAACTAACATACAGTACAGACCAAAAGTTTGGACACACCTTCTCATTCAAAGATTTTTCTGTATTTTCATGACTATGAAAATTGTAGAATCACACTGAAGGCATCAAAACTATGAAGTAACACATGTGGAATTATACATTACACTTTACAAAAAAGTGTGAAACAACTGAAAATATGTCTTATATTCTAGGTTCTTCAAAGTAGCCACCTTTTGCTTTGATTACTGCTTTGCACGCAGAAAAGGTGAACGGATGGACTCTACATGCCTGGTTCCCATCGTGAAGCATGGAGGAGGTGGTGTGATGGTGTGGGGGTGCTTTGCTGGTGACACTGTTGGGGATTTATTCAAAATTCAAGCGGTGAGCGGTAAAGCTCACCCCAAACCATCTCGATTGGGTTCAGGTCTGGTGACTGTGGAGGCCAGGTCATCTGGCGTAGCACCCCAACACTCTCCTTCTTGGTCAAATAGCCCTTACACAGTCTGGAGATGTTTTTGGGGTCATTGTCCTGTTGAAAAATAAATGATGGTCCAACAAAACGCAAACCGGATGGAATAGCATGCTGCTGCAAGATGCTGTAGTAGCCATTCTGGTTCAGTATGCCTTCAATTTTGAATAAATCCCCAACAGTGTCACCAGCAAAGCACCCCCACACCATCACACCACCTCCTCCATGCTTCACGGTGGGAACCAGGCATGTAGAGTCCATCCGTTCACCTTTTCTGCGTGCAAAACAGTAATCAAAGCAAAAGGTGGCTACTTTGAAGAACCTAGAATATAAGACATATTTTCAGCTGTTTCACACTTTTTTGTAAAGTGTAATGTATAATTCCACGTGTGTTAATTCATAGTTTTGATGCCTTCAGTGTGATTCTACAATTTTCATAGTCATGAAAATACAGAAAAATCTTTGAATGAGAAGGTGTGTCCAAACTTTTGGTCTGTACTGTGTAAACTTTTCATTACAGACAGAAAAAAATAGGGACGATGAGATGATAAAGGATCCCAAACTTACAACAAATAGAACTCATTATAAAGAAAATAAAGTATGGACAAAATCCACTATTCTTTTACTGTTTTTTTATTTTTTGCAGGTACTGTATTTGGTTTGAGCCATGAGGACTAAACTAGCAGAATGTTTTCCAAGGAGCATATGAGAAAACTTCCATCCTTCCTTCTGGTCACAAGCAGATGCCTTTGTCCAATAGAAATTACAATATAACAATTGTCTGCCTAAAGACTAACCTGTAGCTGCGCCAACTCATCTGTAAGTACAATTTCCTGAATATTACTTTTCTCTGCTAGTTTACTCTAATGTTATGTTATAGAGAATTTGCTATATTTTCTTATGAACAGTGAAGAGGTTTGGTATCTAAACGTTCAATGTCGCAGCTGCACAAAACTTACCAGAAATATTTACATCATCTTGATATTTGAATACACCCCAAAATGGGCTACCACTCCGGTGCCACCTCGGCTTTCATCTCACTCCATTGTGTTCATATGGTGTCATACGTCTGAAGGAATAGTGATATACAGTGCCTACAAGTAGTATTCAACCCCTGCAGATTTAACTGGTTTGATAAGATGCAAATAAGTTAGAGCCTTCAAACTGCAAACGAGAGTAGGATTTATTAACAGAAGCATAAATCTTACAAACCAAAAAGTTATGTTACTCAGTTGAATTTTAATAAATTTTAAACATAAAAGTGTGGGTCAATTATTATACAACCCCTATGTTTAATATTTCGTGGAATAACCCTTGTTTGCAATTACAGCTAATAATCGTCTTTTATAAGACCTGATCAGGCCGGCACAGGTCTGTGGAGTTATCTTGGCCCACTCCTCCATGCAGATCTTCTCCAAGTTATCTAGGTTCTTTGGGTGTCTCATGTGGACTTTAATCTTGAGCTCCTTCCACAAGTTTTCAATTGGGTTAAGGTCAGGAGACTGACTAGGCCACTCCAACACCTTGACTTTTTCCCTCTTGAACCAGGCCTTGGTTTTCTTGGCTGTGTGCTTTGGGTCGTTGTCTTGTTAGAAGATGAAATTACGACCCATCTTAAGATCCTTGATGGAGGAGCGGAGGTTCTTGGCCAAAATCTCCAGGTAGGCCGTGCTATCCATCCTCCCATGGATGCGGACCAGATGGCCAGGCCCCTTGGCTGAGAAACAGCCCCACAGCATGATGCTGCCACCACCATGCTTGACTGTAGAGATGGTATTCTTGGGGTCGTATGCAGTGCCATCCAGTCTCCAAACGTCACGTGTGTGGTTGGCACTAAAGATCTCGATCTTGGTCTCATCAGACCATAGAACCTTGAACCAGTCTGTCTCAGAGTCCTCCAAGTGATCATGAGCAAACTGTAGACGAGCCTTGACATGACGCTTTGAAAGTAAAGGTACCTTACGGGCTCGTCTGGAACGGAGACCATTGCGGTGGAGTACGTTACTTATGGTATTGACTGAAACCAATGTCCCCACTGCCATGAGATCTTCCCGGAGCTCCTTCCTTGTTGTCCTTGGGTTAGCCTTGACTCTTTGGACAAGCCTGGCCTCGGCACGGGAGTAAACTTTCAAAGGCTGTCCAGGCCGTGGAAGGCTAACAGTAGTTCCATAAGCCTTCCACTTACGGATGATGCTCCCAACAGTGGAGACAGGTAGGCCCAACTCCTTGGAAAGGGTTTTGTACCCCTTGCCAGCCTTGTGACCCTCCACGATCTTGTCTCTGATGGCCTTGGAATGCTCCTTTGTCTTTCCCATGTTGACCATGTATGAGTGCTGTTCACAAGTTTGGGGAGGGTCTTAAATAGTCAGAAAAGACTGGCAAAAGAGATCATTAATCCACACATGTGAAGCTCATTATTCTTGGTGCCTGAACTACTTCTTAATACTTTAGGGGGACCAAACAGAGTTCTTGTGGTTTGAGGGGTTGAATAATAAATGACACTCTGAATTAACTTTTAACGTTTTTAAAAAAAAAAAATTATAAAAATTTTTTTTGCTGCAGTGCATTTCCCACTTCCAGGCTGATCTACAGTACAAATGTCACAATGCCAAGTTAATTCCGCATGTGTCAACCAGCTAAATCTGCAGGGGGTTGAATACTACTTGTAGGCACTGTATATGGTATGACGATCGGGCTAATAATAGAGCGGTGCACTGTGACCCATCAGCTCCATACAGCGTCGGACTGGAGCACCTTGGGTCCACCAGAAAAAAATCATTCTTGGGGCCCACTATGTAGCTACATAGAAATAAATACAAGACAACCAATTGTGAGGTAAAACATGCTAATATCAGGGTATAATATAAGGTAGTACATGTCTTAATGATATAATAGGGGTTGGGGTAGCCCCCTCATAGAATATAATGTAGCCCCCTCATACAGTATAATGCAACCCCCCATATAATATAATGTAGCCCTCTCATATATACCGTAATGTAACCCCCTCATAGACTATAAAGTAGCCCCCTCATAGAATATAATGCAGCCCTTATATAGTATAATGCAGCCCTCTCATAGAATATAATGTAGCCCCCTCATAGAATATAATGTAGCCCCATCATAGAATATAATGTAGCCCCCCACAGAATATAATGTAGTCCCCTCATATGGTATAATGCAGCCCCGTCATAGGGTATAATGCAGCACCCCTTACAGAATATAATGTAGCCCCTTCATATAGTATAATGCAGTCCCCCTTAGAATATAATGTAGCCCCTCATAGGGTATAATGCAGCCCCCCTCATAGGGTATAATGCTGCCACCCTCATAGGGTATAATGATATAATTCTGCCCCCTCTTAGGGTATAATGCAGCCACCCTCATAGGGTATAATGCTGCCCCCCTCATAGGGTACAATGCTGCCCCCTCATAGAGTATAATGCAGTCCCCCTCATAGGGTACAATGCAGCCCCCCTCATAGGGTATAAGGCAGCCCCCCTCATAGGGTATAATGCAGCCCACCTCGTAGAGTATAATGCAGCCCCCTCATAGGGTATAAGGCAGCCCCCTCATAGGGTATAAGGCAGCCCCCTCATAGGGTATAATGCAGCCCCCTCATAGAGTATAATGCAGCCCCTCATAGAGTATAATGCTGCCCCCCTCATAGGATATAATGCAGCCCCCCTCATAGAGTATAATGCAGCCCCCTCATAGGGTATAATGCTGCCTCCCTAATAGGGTATAATGCAGCCCCCCTCATAGGGTATAAGGCAGCCCCCCTCATAGGGTATAATGCAGCCCCCCTCATAGAGTATAATGCAACCCCCTCATAGGGTATAATGCAGCCCCCTCATAGAGTATAATGCAGCCCCCTCATAGGGTATAATGCTGCCCCCCTCATAGGGTACAATGCAGCCCCCCTCATAGAGTATAATGCAGCCCCCTCACAGGGTATAATGTAGCCCCCTCATAGGGTATAATGCTGCTCACCTCATACAGTAAAATGCAGCCGCCCTCATAGGGTATAATGCTGCCCACCTCATAGGGTATAATGCAGCCCCCGTCATAGGGTATAATGCTGCCCCCCTCATAGGGTATAATGATATAATTCTGCCCCCCTCATAGGGTATAATGCAGCCCCCTCATAGGGTATAAGGCAGCCCCCTCATAGGGTATAATGCAGCCCCCCTGAGTATAATGCAGCCCCCTCATAGGGTATAATGCTGACCCCTCATAGGGTATAATGCAGCCCCCCTCATAGTGTATAATGCAGCCCCCTCATAGGGTATAATGAAGCCCCCCTCATAGAGTATAATGCAGCCCCCTCATAGGGTATAATGCTGCTCCCCTCATAGGGTATAATGTAGCCTCCTCATAGGGTATAATGCTGCCCACCTCATACAGTAAAATGCTGCCCACCTCATAGGGTATAATGCTGCCCACCTCATAGGGTATAATGAAGCCCCCTCATAGGGTATAATGCAGCACTCTCATATGGAGTAATGTTGCTCTCCTCATGGAATATAATGCTGTCCCCCTCATAGGGTATAATGCTGCCCACCTCATACAGTAAAATACTGCCCACCTCATAGGGTATAATGCAGCCCTCTAATAGGGTATAATGCAGTCCCCCTCATAGGGTATAATGCTGCACCTTCATAGGGTATAATGCTGCCCCCTCATATAGTATAATGCTGCCCCCCTCATAGGGTATAATGCTGCTCATCTCATGCAGTAAAATGCTGCCCCCCGCATAGGGTACAATGCTACCCCTTCATAGGGTATAATGCTGCCTCTTCATAGGGTATAATGTTGCCCCCTCATATAGTATAATGCAACCAGGACTCACTGTTATATATATATATGTGTATATATATATATATATATATATATATATATATACAGTGCCTACAAGTAGTATTCAACCCCCTGCAGATTTAGCTGGTTGACACAAGCGGAATTAACTTGGCATTGTGACATTTGTACTGTAGATCAGCCTGGAAGTGGAAGTTTTGTTTTAATTTTTTTTTTTTTAAAAAACGTTAAAAGTTAATTCAGAGTGTCATTTATTATTCAACCCCTCAAACCACAAGAATTCTGTTTGGTCCCTCTAAAGTATTAAGAAGTAGTTCAGGCACCAAGAATAATGAGCTTCACATGTATGGATTAATGATCTCTTTTGCCAGCCTTTTCTGACTATTTAAGACCCTCCCCAAACTTGTGAACAGCACTCATACATGGTCAACATGGGAAAGACAAAGGAGCATTCCAAGGCCATCAGAGACAAGATCGTGGAGGGTCACAAGGCTGGCAAGGGGTACAAAACCCTTTCCAAGGAGTTGGCCCTACCTGTCTCCACTGTTGGGAGCATCATCCGTAAGTGGAAGGCTTATGGAACTACTGTTAGCCTTCCACGGCCTGGACAGCCTTTGAAAGTTTCCTCCCGTGCCGAGGCCAGGCTTGTCCGAAGAGTCAAGGCTAACCCAAGGACAACAAGGAAGGAAATCCGGGAAGATCTCATGGCAGTGGGGACATTGGTTTCAGTCAATACCATACGTAACGTACTCCACCGCAATGGTCTCCGTTCCAGACGAGCCCGTAAGGTACCTTTACTTTCAAAGCGTCATGTCAAGGCTCGTCTACAGTTTGCTCATGATCACTTGGAGGACTCTGAGACAGACTGGTTTAAGATTCTATGGTCTGATGAGACCAAGATCGAGATCTTTGGTGCCAACCACACACGTGACGTTTGGAGACTGGATGGCACTGCATACGACCCCAAGAATACCATCCCTACAGTCAAGCATGGTGGTGGCAGCATCATGCTGTGGGGCTGTTTCTCAGCCAAGGGGCCTGGCCATCTGGTCCGCATCCATGGGAGGATGGATAGCACGGCCTACCTGGAGATTTTGGCCAAGAACCTCCGCTCCTCCATCAAGGATCTTAAGATGGGTCGTAATTTCATCTTCCAACAAGACAATGACCCAAAGCACACAGCCAAGAAAACCAAGGCCTGGTTCAAGAGGGAAAAAGTCAAGGTGTTGGAGTGGCCTAGTCAGTCTCCTGACCTTAACCCAATTGAAAACTTGTGGAAGGAGCTCAAGATTAAAGTCCACATGAGACACCCAAAGAACCTAGATTGTTAGAACCCTCTTGTTAGGTTTTGTTTCAGTTGCTGGTCACATGACCTTTTTTCCCTATTTAGTCTGGCTCCGCCCTTCTGGCTTTGCTGGACTTCATTGTATTACCTACTCTTAAGCTAGCCGGGTGCTTAGGTGCCTTACTCAGTCAGTTTTGCTTGATCTTAGGATCTCTAAGTAATTTGTTTTCTGTTTTATTTTTCCCTGCTACAATTTCTGTTAGGAGGTGTCCACCTTTTCTCCCAGTCCCTAGATCTTGTAGGAATTCCTCCCTCGCAACTATAGGTCTTCGTTCAGACTAGCTGAGGACTTTAGCGGGTCTGGTCGCAGGATCAGGTTCCCCGTTACATCGTAGGGATCCAGCTTAGTTCTATTGTAGGGACAGAATCCCCATCTTTCCTTAGTGCTTGTAGCAGATCATAACAGTAAGTCCAGCCCAAAAAAAAAAAAATCTCTAAGGAAAGATTTTCTGTTTCCATCATGGTGTCGGTTCAGGATTTGGCTCTACGCCTGCAGGGACTTTCTCTGGAGGTGGCTGAGATCCAGCAACACGTGAGTAGTTGTTCTGGAGCACATTTCGTGGAGCAAAAGGTACGTTTGCCTGATTTTTTTTTTGGTGAACAACAAGATTTTTTTCTTTTAAAAATGCTTGCTTGTTGTATTTCCATTTGAGACCCAGATCCTCTGGTGATGAATCACAGCGTATAGGGTTCATAATGTCACTTTTGCGCAAAGAACCTCAGGATTGGGCCTTTTCTCTGCAGCCTAGTGATCCATGCTTTAGATCAGTGGATAGTTTTTTTTCTGCTTTGGGGTTATTGTATGACGATCCGGATCGTGTTTCATCAGCTGAGACAGAATTGAGACGTTTGAGACAGGGATCAGGTAATGTGGAAAAATATTGTACTCACTTCCGAAGGTGGTCCACTCAGGTGGGGTGGAACGATTCAGCTTTGAAAAGTTTATTTCTTGCAGGGTTAAGTGAAAGGGTTAAAGATTTGCTGATTGCTTATCCTATACCTGGTAACTTGCAAGAGGCTATGCAATTAGCCATACGGGTGGATAGGAGACTGCGTGCAAGGGTTAATGAGAGTAAATCTGCCTTGTCATCTCCAAGTTTGGAAAGGGACTGTACTGACATTGCAGAGCCGATGGAAATTGGAGCAATGACACCTCACTCTCGGGAAAAAGACCGTAGATTTGCTGAGGGCTTGTGTTTCTATTGTGGCAAATCTGAGAATTTTATTAAGAACTGTGCGCTTCGAATGAATAAAGAGAGAAAAAAAATGAGGTCAGTTTTGCCCGCATAGCTTGTTTAAACAATAAAGGTGTCTTTCTTTCTGCTACCATTGCTGGTGAGGAGGAATTAATGGAGTTTCGGGTATTTGAGGATTGTGGTTCAACTCTCAATGTGATTGATGGGAAATTTTTGGAAAAACTAAAATTAAAACCCAAACTTCTGTCTTCTCCTATTAATGTAGTGTCTGTGGATGGTTCTCACTTGAAAAATGTTACTTACCATATCTGTGAATTTCCTCTTACTATTAATGGTATTCATCAAGAGAATTTGGATTTAGTAGTTTTGAATAATTTGCCCTCACCGGTGATTTTGGGGTTACCCTGGTTAAAATTGCACAATCCGGTACTGGATTGGTCTACCAATGAAATTAAGTCGTGGAGTCCTAATTGTTATGACAAGTGTTGTAACGGGCGTATTGCTGCTGTAGTTAAGGGGGAGTTACCTGTACCTATTCAGGATTTTTGGAAAGTTTTTTCTGATAAAGAATCGCAGGTATTGCCTCCTTATAGAGATTATGATTGTGCAATTGAATTTGTCCCTGGAGCGACTCTTCCTAAAAGTCGCTTATTTAATTTGACTATTCCTGAGAGAAAGGCTTTGGAGGAATACATACAGACAAGCTTGGCCGCCGGTCACATTAGGCCTTCCAAGTCTCCTGTGGCGGTTGGATTTTTTTTTGTTAAAAAAAAGGACGGCGGTTTACGGCCTTGTCTAGACTTTCGTGAGATTAATAAGATTACTGTACGCAATCCTTACCCACTGCCATTGATTCCTGATTTGTTTAATCAGTTAGTGGGGGCCAAGTGGTTCTCGAAAATTGATCTTCAAGGGGCATACAATTTGTTGCGCATGAAGGAAGGGGATGAATGGAAGACTGCGTTTAACACTCCACTGGGTCATTTTGAGAATCTGGTCATGCCTTTTGGGCTTTCCAGTGCTCCGGCATTTTTTCAGAATCTTATTATTGACATCCTTAGACCTTTGATGGCAGAAGTGTGGTTGTGTATTTGGATGACATTTTGATTTATTCACTGGATTTGGAGTCTCATTGGAGGAGTGTGCGTGAAGTATTACAGTTACTGAGTGATAATTCACTTTTTGCCAAACTAGAAAAATGTGAGTTCGCTGTACAGAGACTTAGTTTTTTGGGCTACATTGTCTCCAGTGAAGGTTTTGAGATGGACCCAGTGAAAGTGCAAGCTGTGCAGGAATGGCCTAGACCTATTGGTGTGAAATCAATACAGAGGTTTTTGGGGTTCGCCAATTATTATAGAAAATTCATAAAAGATTTTTCTGTGATTGCCAAACCTCTGACCGATCTCACCAGGAAAGGTGCTGATGCGGTTCAGTGGACTACTGAGGCCATTGAGGCTTTTGTGTTGCTAAAGGAGAGGTTCAGCTCTGCTCCCATCCTTACGCAGCCTGATGTGACTAAACCATTTTTTGTTGAGGTTGATGCTTCTTCTGTGGGGGTCGGCGCGGTGTTGTCTCAGGCAAAGACGGATGGAGTACATCCCTGTGCTTTTTTTTCAAAGAAATTTTCTGAGTCTGAACTAAATTATGATATCGGTAATCGGGAATTGTTGGCAATTAAACTCGCATTTGAACACTGGCGTCATTTTTTGGAGGGAGCGGAATTTCCCGTTCAAGTCTTCACCGATCATAAAAATCTGATCTACCTTGATGCTGCCAAACGCTTGAATGCCCGTTAGGCTAGGTGGGCACTGTTTTTCTCACGGTTTAATTTTACCGTTACTTACATCCCAGGTACTAAAAATGTTAAAGCTGATGCTTTGTCTCGCAGCTTCTCTCCTATGGTGGGTACTGAGGAGGAGGAGGAAAACATCTTGCAAGAGGGGGTTGTTATTGCTGTTTTGGACTCCGTGTTGGAAGATGAGATTCTTAATGCACAGGAGAATGCCCCATCTAACACGCCGCATGGGAGGTTGTTTGTGCCTGGTACCCTGAGGAGAGATTTGTTTGTTGAATGTCATGACTCTCGGTTGGCAGGTCATCCTGGAATCTCTGAGACCAAGAGACTTGTGGGTCGCAGTTTTTGGTGGCCTGGATGGCAGAAGGAAGTCATTAAGTGGGTGCGTCAATGTACTGTGTGTGCTAGATCTAAGTCTTCTCATACTCCTGCTGTGGGGTTGCTTTGCCCTCTGGAGATCCCTAGTGCACCTTGGACACATTTGGCTATGGACTTTATTACTGACCTTCCCCCCTCTGAGGGTTTCACTGTCATCTGGGTGGTCGTGGACCGTTTTAGCAAGATGTGTCACTTGGTTCCTTTCATCAAACTGCCCTGCGCTAAGACTCTCGCTAAGGCCTTTATCAAGGAAATAGTCAGACTACATGGTGTTCCTACTGACATTGTTTCTGATGGGGGACCTCAGTTTGTGGCTCGTTTTTGGCGCGCCTTTTGTGACAGGTTGGGAGTTCATTTGTCGTTTTCATCCGGATATCATCCTGAGTCTAATGGCCAGACAGAAAGGAAAAACCAGGATGTTGAGCAGTTCTTGCGTTGTTTTGTGACTGATAATCAAGAGGGGTGGTCTGAGTTTCTGCCACTTGCTGAGTTTGCTCTTAACAACCATACATCCGCTTCTGCTGGTTGTTCGCCTTTTTTTTGTTGTACTGGGAGACATCCGTCGTTTGGGTCATTTTCCAAGTTGGGATCGGCTGTACCTGAAGAGGAGAATTTTTCTGGTGTTTTGGAGAGAGTTTGGACTGATGTGCGTGGTAATCTTCAGGAGGCTAACAAAAGATCCAAAGTGTATTTTGATAGAAACGACAAGAGGTTTGTTTGCTATTGGTGACATGGTTTGGCTGTCCTCTAAGAATCTGCGCTTGAGGATTCCATCTAAGAAATTGGGTCCCAAGTTTGTAGGGCCCTTTAAGGTGCTTCAGGTTATTAACCAATCTGCTGTTAAGTTGGAGCTTCCCCCCCTCCTGGAAGATTAATCCGGGGGTTCATGTTTCTCTCTTGAAAAAAGCTGAGGTCTCAGATGGAGACGTCTCGGCCACTGTTCCCCTGGTGGTGGAGGACGGGCAATATGAGATTTCCCGCATCCTAAATTCTAGACGGTATAGAGGGAGTTTACAGTACCTCGTCGCTTGGAAGGGTTATGGACCCGAGGATAACTCATGGGTGAGGGCGGATGATGTTTCTGCGTCTAGACTTGTCAGAGCGTTTCACAAGAGGTTTCCGGATAAGCCTAAGTCCTAGGGGATCCGGAGGATCCTCTTAGAAGGGAGGGTACTGTTAGAACCCTCTTGTTAGGTTTTGTTTCAGTTGCTGGTCACATGACCTTTTTTCCCTATTTAGTCTGGCTCCGCCCTTCTGGCTTTGCTGGACTTCATTGTATTACCTACTCTTAAGCTAGCCGGGTGTTTAGGTGCCTTACTCAGTCAGTTTTGCTTGATCTTAGAATCTCTAAGTAATTTGTTTTCTGTTTTATTTTTCCCTGCTACAATTTCTGTTAGGAGGTGTCCACCTTTTCTCCCAGTCCCTAGATCTTGTAGGGATTCCTCCCTCGCAACTATAGGTCTTCGTTCAGACTAGCTGAGGACTTTAGCGGGTCTGGTCGCAGGATCAGGTTCCCCGTTACATCGTAGGGATCCAGCTTAGTTCTATTGTAGGGACAGAATTCCCATCTTTCCTTAGTGCTTGTAGCAGATCATAACATAGATAACTTGGAGAAGATCTGCATGGAGGAGTGGGCCAAGATAACTCCACAGACCTGTGCCGGCCTGATCAGGTCTTATAAAAGACGATTATTAGCTGTAATTGCAAACAAGGGTTATTCCACAAAATATTAAACATAGGGGTTGTATAATAATTGACCCACACTTTTATGTTTAAAATTTATTAAAATTCAACTGAGCAACATAACTTTTTGTTTTGTAAGATTTATGCTTCTGTTAATAAATCCTACTCTCGTTTGCAGTTTGAAGGCTCTAACTTATTTGCATCTTATCAAACCAGCTAAATCTGCAGGGGGTTGAATACTACTTGTAGGCACTGTATACACACACACACAATACTCACCTCTTCTCCCCATTCCCACGCTGATTCCAGCTCTGCTCCGGTATCAGCAGCTGCACTCACACAGATGAAGTGATGTCATCGCGCACCTGCTGTGTCAGAGGCAGAGGGAAAAGATGGGAGAGGGAGCTTCATCTGACGCTCTCTCCTCCATTATTGCTTTCATCTGTATCGGCATCTTATTTTTCTTATTTATTTATTTTATTCATTTATGTAGCGCCATTAATTCCACAGCGCTTTACAAACATTATTGGCACTGTCCCTGATGAGGATCACAATCTAAATTCCCTATTAGTATGTCTTTGGAATGTGGGAGGAAACCGGAGTACCCGGAGGAAACCCACGCAAACACGGGGAGAACATACAAACTCCTTGCTGCTCTCAGCGCTGCAAAGCTGCAGTGCTAACCACTGAACCACCGTGCCGCCCTATCTATGATGCCGATACAGTTGAATGCGGAGCGCACTGGGGAGCGGTGCTGGGCCTCCCTGACTTTTGGCCCTATAGCGGCCGCGAGAGTTGGGGTACCATGCGGCAGTTTGTGCCCTGGTCTACCGGCCCTTATTGCGCGCAGTGTTAGCCACAGATTGCAGCTAACACTGCCCGCTATTAAAGTGAAATGAATATTCCCCCTTCTCCACGCCCATGGGGGTGTGTAGAAGAGTGAATATTAATTTCTCTTTAGCAGCGGGGACAGGCTTTAGCTGCAGCAGCCAGCTTCTGCCTCCTGTCACCCGCTGCTGCTCCACTGGCATCGGGGCCCCCATAGCAGCTGCATGGTGTGCCGCTATTAGCCCACAGGTGTCAGTGCCTGGGCTCACCGGATTCTCCGGTTCTCCGGTGGACCAGTCCGACCCTGGCTCCATATGGGAAAACATTGAAAAATTAAGATTCCTCAGAGGTTCAGACCTTGTTATTAGAATCATACTCTGTACACCTCCCTCTGACAATTTTTGGTCTATGTAAAAGTCTGCTCAATGAGACTAGCATCTCATCTGCTACTATAAATCATCTATAACAATAAGTGATCTCTGCGAGAGCCAGTGCCAGTGAGTATAAGCGTCACGGGCTTACCACAACAGAGAGGAGCCAGAAGATCGCAGCATCTGATTTCTCCTACTCCTGCACTGATTAGAAGCACTTCACCTTCATATTAAATGGTGAAGGTTTCTTTTAGCAGTGCAGGGGTTAATCAGCTCAGTTGAGAGCTCCTAGAAGCTTTCCTGCATTAAGGCTCTCTGTTGTTCACTGTTAGCCACTCCTATCTCCTATATATTCTGGGCCCTGGCTGGCACTCATTGTCATGTACCTTTTGCTGCATGGCTGGAGGTTGTTGGTTGTTATTTGAGAAGGCGTTTGGTGGATTTATCTGTAACTGTTGCTAGGTTTTGGGCGTATGCTAATTAATCTTCTTCTCCTACTTTGGTTTAATCCCATCCTCCACTCCCCAGTGCATTCCCCTGTTATATTTGTATGATTGGTATTTTTCTTTATCCCTGTTCGTATTACCTTGCTAGTCTGGTTGATGTATTACAGAACCCTACTACTTCCCTCTTCCCTGGATGGGGGATGGGTACAGACTGAGGGCGAATTCTGGAGCTAAGGCAAGGTACATGTACGTGGCCCCGGCGTCTTCATCATAAGAGGTAATCAGTGAAACAGGGCGAGTTAGGGCGCCCCTAGCGTTAGGAACAGGGAAGGAGCCCCTGGTTCCGGGACACCGAACAACAGAATCGTAACAATAGGTGTTATTATTTTACTGGAGGTGAAACTGGGAGATTGAGAAAGGACTGTCTGAGTAGTGGACAAACCCTTTAAGTAGTCAGAGTACCATATATGTACCCAGCTCCTCACTTGTGTGTGCGTGTAGCAATTTATCCGACTTGAGGCTATATAGGATTCTTGAGATGGTGCTTTGTATGTGGAGTGGGTAGACACTGAGGATGGGAATGCAAGAGCTGTGGGACAGATACAACTTTCCTGAAGAAGCTGAGCAAAACACGCGTCGAGGCAGAGGGACGTCTGGGGACCCCAACCAGCCGTTACATCGGTATGTTTCACAGTCTTGCGCACTAATTTTTGCCTTTTTGAAAGCGGCTCCATGTAATGGTGATATATCAGGGTACTTACTCTCCCTGTTATGTAGTGCAATATGATCCATTGGGCAGTTTATAGGATATAGCAGGTTGTTAGTGTGTTCTCACCAGTATGGATCATTGGATTGCCTGCCTTTCTGTACTGTGTTAATGTATGGTTTATTCCAACGCTGCACCTTATACTTTTTTGTGTATATCATATTGGTGGGCTTATGTTGTAGGGGAAAATCAAATACCCAAGAAAGTATATGAAAACCAGAGCCAGTTTATAGAAAAATACAAAAACAATTTTATTGAATTACAGAACAATTTAAAAAGACATAACAATCATCGTATATGATATTAATGACAAAGAAGGCAAAAAAAACCTAAAAACCCTTATTCAAAAATGTAAATGCATGAAAAAATACATAAAGGATACTGGTATAATGTCAAGAAGAAATGATGACTATGCTGTGGTATACATATATAGATCTGTCAAAGTGAAGTGCCTAGTGCACATCTCAAAGGGATTATAAATGTAGTGTTTTGACATTTGTCCCATCAATAGGAGGATAATCAAAGAATATTATTTAGCGTAATAGAAAAGAAAAAATGTTTTTAATGTGCTCAAATGAAACAAAAAAAGGGCAAAATTATACTAAATATTAAGAGGCAAGACAAATCATGTATCCAACCTAGGCATGTCATAAATACACAGTATACATAAGCGGAAGGAACTATGTAAACATGAATCAGTACACAGGAAAAATATATCAAACGACTGCGCAAGTGCAAATACAGCCGAAAATGCTAACAGCTGATGGGTATAGAGAGGCAGACATGCCTATAATATCGAATAATAATGGTATATACCTAGATGTATACATATATAAATAGAGATAAGGCTAAAAGATAATGCTATACAAATCAATATCCATATATATATAGAGGGGAAGCACAAGTATTAGTATATGCAAGCATGAATCAATGCACAGAGTGAATATAACAAATGGCTGCGCAAGTGCAAGTACAGCCAAAATTGCTAATGTGCTCCCATATATTTTACACAAAAGAAACTATTATACATGCATGTACTACTATAGCCTTTGATATACCATCATATAAGTATACAAATATTGTTGTGTCCCACAGCCAAAAGCATAGAAATCAGATATATATATAATTCCTGTGAAGATCAAATAAGCATCTAGGCAGAGTGCATATGTTGTTATCGTACTAAGCCTGCCAACATGCATTATATATACACACATGTAAATACCAATGTGGTGATTAAAGACTATAATCCGCAACATGTTGCTAAAGGATTCCTTCCCATGTGTCCACAAGTAACATGGTAGTGCAGAGTAAACTCAATAACACATGGAGACAATAAACACAGATAGATAGAGTATCCAAACTTACTGAATAACGGGCAGGAGAGCCCCAACGCGCGTTTCGCAAAATGCCCGTTATTCAGTAAGTTTGGATACTCTATCTATCTGTGTTTATTGTCTCCATGTGTTATTGAGTTTACTCTGCACTACCATGTTACTTGTGGACACATGGGAAGGAATCCTTTAGCAACATGTTGCGGATTATAGTCTTTAATCACCACATTGGTATTTACATGTGTGTATATATATAATGCATGTTGGCAGGCTTAGTACGATAACAACATATGCACTCTGCCTAGATGCTTATTTGATCTTCACAGGAATTATATATATATCTGATTTCTATGCTTTTGGCTGTGGGACACAACAATATTTGTATACTTATATGATGGTATATCAAAGGCTATAGTAGTACATGCATGTATAATAGTTTCTTTTGTGTAAAATATATGGGAGCACATTAGCAATTTTGGCTGTACTTGCACTTGCGCAGCCATTTGTTATATTCACTCTGTGCATTGATTCATGCTTGCATATACTAATACTTGTGCTTCCCCTCTATATATATATGGATATTGATTTGTATAGCATTATCTTTTAGCCTTATCTCTATTTATATATGTATACATCTAGGTATATACCATTATTATTCGATATTATAGGCATGTCTGCCTCTCTATACCCATCAGCTGTTAGCATTTTCGGCTGTATTTGCACTTGCGCAGTCGTTTGATATATTTTTCCTGTGTACTGATTCATGTTTACATAGTTCCTTCCGCTTATGTATACTGTGTATTTATGACATGCCTAGGTTGGATACATGATTTGTCTTGCCTCTTAATATTTAGTATAATTTTGCCCTTTTTTTGTTTGATTTGAGCACATTAAAAACATTTTTTCTTTTCTATTACGCTAAATAATATTCTTTGATTATCCTCCTATTGATGGGACAAATGTCAAAACACTACATTTATAATCCCTTTGAGATGTGCACTAGGCACTTCACTTTGACAGATCTATATATGTATACCACAGCATAGTCATCATTTCTTCTTG
Organism: Oophaga sylvatica; assembly: GCA_033576555.1. Lineage (NCBI taxonomy): Eukaryota > Metazoa > Chordata > Amphibia > Anura > Dendrobatidae > Oophaga > Oophaga sylvatica. Next base: position 293,152,343 of record JARQOD010000003.1, on the reverse strand, counting down.
ACATTATACCAGTATCCTTTATGTATTTTTTCATGCATTTACATTTTTGAATAACGGTTTTTAGGGTTTTTTTTGCCTTCTTCTTTGTCATTAATATCATATACGATGATTGTTATGTCTTTTTAAATTGTTCTGTAATTCAATAAAATTGTTTTTGTATTTTTCTATAAACTGGCTCTGGTTTTCATATACTTTCTTGGGTATTTGATTTAATAATATATATGAATGAGCGCTTACAAATTGGCCTCTTTTTGGTTAAATTATGTTGTAGGGGATCCTATGGAATAGTAGTTCCTCTTACTTGGTCTAGCACCTTTTTGTTTGTCATTGTTTTTAATTGTATTTAAAATAAAGGAAATATTTTTATCAACATTATACCATTCTTTGGTACCATTCTTTTGTATTTTGGTCACCATAGTAGTGATGATTTAGTATGAACAGTGGTATATTTACCCTCATTGATGGGGGGCATATAATTTAGGGCTATTTTTGTGATTACAATTGGGACAAGTAGAGTGAAGACAAAGAGGGAAAACTCGCAGGAAGATAAGGATGTAAACTATGAAAAACCACAAGGGTGAATGCTGAAGGCTATAAGGGAGGTAAAGTACAAATATAAAGGTAACAGGTAGGTTTGGGTACTCATTTCAGGGACCATCATTTTTTATGCCCGCAATACACAAAAACCTATTTATACAATAGACCATTTTTTGTTCACACATTGGGTCCTATTCATTAGTACTGGTGTTATTCATTCCAGTATTGATGAGGAGATATGTTAGAATCAGAGCCGCCTGATTCATGAAGAGGTTGGTCAGACTAGTGGTGTGCACTTCAGTATGCATCTCATCACAAATCCTACTCCAGTACCTGCATGAATTTGACGAGCAGAGATCACCACACCCAACTTTGTCAGTGTTAGGTGCAAATGGCATGAGAATGCCAAAACTTGTAAAATTTTGTCACAGCCTTGAGTTGAGCCAAAATTATGCAACTTTTAAATTCATTTGTGAGTGAATTGAGCTCATTCTCTTTAAATGCCTTTCTTAGTGATTGGTTAACCTCTTAAGGAGCAATCCAATTTTGGATGCTTAAAGGGAATTTGTCAGTAGGATCACCCCTCCTAAGACATCCACATGGGCATGCAGGTCAAAGGAAGTTGAACACGATGATACCTCGATATCTGTGATCCAATGTTTAATGTTTCCATTTCCGTATTTCTTTTAAATTTTGAACATTCTCGTAAGTTCTTTTATTTCTCAAATAATTAAGGTTGATCTTAGTTTAGTGGTACCAGGGCTGGCTCCAGGTTTTCGTGGGCCCCGGGCGAAAGAGTCTCAGTGGGCCCCTTTAACACATACCACGATTCATGATGCTCAGATACGGCAGAGAAATATAGTGTGATGTAGTGACCCATGCTGCAGCTAGGGGCGCTGTATATACTCCTCAAGATATGCATGGAGGCATGATTTGGATGGTAAAACAGTCCCCGGCATTGTTGTGAATGGCAAGTATGTGTCACAGAGCTCCTCTGCTCTGTAAGCCAAAGTAATGTTGTTCTGGAGTTGTGTTTATTTTCTAGGGTGGCTTACAGGGTTAGTCGGAGAGCTGGGTGGGACTGGCTAACCACACATACACCGCCCACTTGTGGTTGTGAGTTTTTGAGGACCTGTGATGAGGTCATGAGCATGTGACTGACCATGTGATCCATATCTCACCGGTGGGAATGGTTACAGGTATGTAAGGAAGGAGTTGGCACATGGTCTGAGAGTGTGTTGGGAGTCTGTCAGCCTGGACAGAGCTCCCATGTTTTCCAGGCTGGATGTTGCACAGACTACAGACTGGGGAAGTAGTGCTGGCGAGTCTGAGTCAGAAAGGAGTGGACGGGCTTGAAAACCGTGAGTGACACTGACCGGGGTCAGAGCAAAATGAGAAATGTTGATTGGATGCCTCTGCAGATAAGAGAGATTTGAGAGATCTGAGAACCTGTGTGGCCAACAGGTGACAGACAGGGATCCGTGTGGTATGCTGACTGGGGTCAGAGAAAGACTGTGTTTTGATGTGTACTGGATACCTCTGAAGCTAAGAGGCCTCAGGGAACCTGTGTGGCCGACACCAACAGGTAACGGACAGGGATCCGTGTTGTGCTGATCGGTATCAATGAGAAATTATATTTGGTGTAATGGCTGCTGTAATAAACCAAATGGACTGTTGTTTTAACCATGCGTGTGCCAGTGTTTACCTCCAAGACCAGCAAAGCGAGTAACCCCCGTCCACAGACATTGTGGAACGTCACAATAGATATAGTACAATGCTAAATACTTCACTTCTTACATTACATGAGTTATATCTATTGTAAATTCTACAATAGCTCAGAAACCGGACAGTATAGTCCTCCATACAGTATTATGGGCACCTCATAGCGCTCCATACAGAGTAATGAGCCCCATATATTGCTCCATACAGTATTATGGGCAGCACATCGTGCCATGTAGAGAAGAATGAGCCCCATATATTGCTCCATACAGGATAATGGGCACTACATAGTGCTCCATACAGAATAATGAACCCCATAAATTGCTTCATACAGTATTATGGGCAGCACATAGTGCCCCATACAGAATGAGCCCCATATATTGCTCCATACAGTATTATGGGCACCACATAGTGCGCCATACAGAATAATGAGCCCCATATATTGCTCTATACAGAATAATGAGCCCCATATATTGCTCCATACAGAATAATGAGTCCCATATATGATGCTCCATACAGAATAATGGGCCCAATATAAGCTATCAGTTTGGCAGCTAGTGCCATACAGATGACCCCATATATCTCCATCGTATTATGGCCCACATGCCATACAGAATATGACCCATTATTGCTCTATACAGAATAATGAGCCCCATATATTGCTTCCATACAGAATAATTGAGTCCATTGTGCTCATACAATAATGGCCTTATTGCTTATACATAATGGTCCATATAATGTGCATACGTATTGAGCTCCACATAATGCTCCAGTATATGATGGACCCCATATAATGCTCCATACAATATAGGATGGGCCCCATAGAGTATAATGAGCCCCACATATTGCTCCATACAGTATAATGAGTCACATATAATGCTCCATACAGTATATGATAGGCCCATATATTGCTCCATACAGAATGGGCTCCATATAATGCTCCATACAGAATAGGACCCATATGTGCTCCATATGATGCCCCATATATAATGAACCCCATATTATGCTCTAGTATATGATGGGCCACATATATGATGCTCCAGTGTATGATGAGCCCCATATAATGCTCCATATATAATGGGCCCCATATATAATGCCCCATATATAACGGGCTACACGTGATGCTCCATATATAATTGGCCTCATAGGATGCTCCAGTATATGATGGGCCCCATAGATGCTGCTCCAGTGTATGATGGGCCTATATAATGCTCCATATATAATGAGCCCCATATGATGCTCCAGCATATAATGGGCCCCATATATGATGCTCCAGTGTATAATGGGCCCCATATATGATGCTCCAGTATATAATGGGCCCCATATATGATGTTCCAGTGTATAATGGGCCCCATATATGATACTCTATTGTATAATGGGCCCCGTATATGATGCTCCAGTGTATGATGGGCCCCACATATAATTCTCCAGTGTATAATGCTCCCCATATATTGCTCCAAACATTAAAAAAATGAAATACCTCTCCTCGCTGGGCACTGCTCTACTCTGGACTCCTCAGCATCGCCATCTTCCAGCTCTCTGCACTGTGACTGATCAGGCGGAGGGCGCACAGATGTGACGTCATCGCGCCCTCTGACCTGAACGTCACTGTCAGGAAACGCGGAAGTTGTCACAGCAGTGGAGCGGTAAGTAGAGAGGTAGAGAGGTAAGTATCACAAGTGCCGGGGCCCTGAACAAGCGGAGGGGGCCCACTCGTGGGCGCCGGCACTGGCAAAGGGCCTCTCATGTACGCCGGTATCCCCGACGGCGAGTGGGCCCCCCCGCCTTCTCAGGGCCCCGGCACTTGCCCGGGTGCACCAGTTGCTGACGCCGGCCCTGAGTGGTACCATGGTTGCCCTTTCAGGGATGGTGCAAGAAGGAATTTGCCCACAGATGTTGTTTCAACAACTTTTCTTACAAGGAGCCTCAAATGGAGGTTAGATAGTTACAGAGTCTTACATGAAGACACAAGCTTTTAATGATTGCGGAGCCTTACATGGGGCAATGAGCTTGATGGTTTCAACAATATCACAAGATGCAACACCTTAACATGAAGAAAGGTTTACGATTGGTTTGTACAACAGTGAGCAGACCCTTGCAACACTTAGTCTTTTGCACAACAGGCACCTGCGGGCAATACTTGCAGCAGCACTTCTTTTTCTCTGCCACAGTTTCTGTGTTTCTTTATTTGCAGTCTGATGCACACTCACAGTGGAAGTCACAGCCCCTTACAACCACCTCTCTTGGCAGCAATGCCCTGTAGTGGTTTGTTTGGCACTTTGCTCACTCTTGTGGCCTACTCCTCACAGGTACAGCATCAAAGTCCCACACACACCGGAGCAAGTCTCGTAGCTGTCTTTCGCTCTCCTCTTCATACTCAGGCATCAGTTCACAGATGCGTCTGATGTGGCTACTCTGATGTGGCTACTCAGACTGCAGACTTGTGAATCCTCCCAGCACAGGCACTGTGTTCTGCAAGGATTTGCCGGTGTCTGCGCCAGGAACGGCGGTCAAGTATGCAATATGAATACTCCCGGCCAGAATCCGTCTAGTGGGTGTGACTTCACTCAATACACTTGACAGGTCCTGACCGTAATATGCATATTGCATGCATCACCATTCACCGCCGTTCCCAGTGCAGACACTGGCGAATCCTTGCAGACATATTGTGACTGCGTGGAGGAAGTATTCACAAGTCTGCAGTCACACAGAGTGACATTGTCATTCTAGACTGGACAAACCCTTTTAGAACGGAAATTAAGTTAAAAGGAGCTTAGCAGGGAATGCAGTGACAGTAAATATGAGGCGTAACAGAGCGTCACACGCTGAAGAGAAGGAACAGATTATCACAGTAGCTGCTTCTACGATGATGACATCTTCTGCTTTTCCACTCTATCTCACAATTTCTCTGTCACTCACTAAACATCTAGAACAAGAAGGTCTAATAAATATTTTATCATTTCCTGAACCTAATTTATTACAAAGATTTTTTTAAGTTTTATTTTTGGAGACATAAGTAAGAAGGAAAAAGAGAAATATTGTAGAGTGGAAATCTTCAGAAATTCTATGAGGATTTTGTTGTGGAGTAGCCGGTAGATTTCACTTTCGCACCAGAGAGTGAAATTCACCATAAAAACCAAGACATGCTGATACCTGTGTATAGATTTTCTCATCCTATGGGGCTTAGAAAACAATCTCCACATGTGCTGTAGTGTATATTGGTGCAGACTTGTGGTTGGGAGTCCTCGGAGTAAATCCAAGGTAATTCTGCCTCTTCTGGATCCACTTTATACTTTTCATCCATTTACAATCCACTCACAAGTCTTAGTTGTCTTTTTTATATGGAGCATGAGGATCCATGGCCCTTCCGGCTTTACTAGAATAGAGGCAGTGACATAATATTAGAATTAGATGATGATAGTCGGCTCTGAAGTAGTCATCTGGTGATGGCAGGGATATAGTATAAAGCTGGCGCAGTCATCAGTATAGCCAAGTACCAGAGATAAGTAAGCAGTAGTTGGAAAATGGAGCCGGAGTCAGAATACAGAATACCACATCAAAGAGCCAGGCACAGTCAAAAATATAATGTAGATAGAGCAGCCATGATGTACATCAGTATCATTACAGGATGCGTTGGAATAGCATGCCCCAAATTCATTAGGAGACCTGTTAATGAATGTGGCACATCTTTCAGCGCCATGTGTGTCTTAGTTTACACTACTTTGTGGAGCAAATTATGATGGATTTGTGGATCTGGAGTAAAAACGGAACAAAAAAATTGCATTAGTTTTGCAAAACTACAAGTTGTACAAAAATGTAGTGATATTTCAGTTTTATGCCAGATATCTAAAGCAAAATGTTTGATGGATCAACCCCATAGACTAGTAGCACAGATCAAAACAAATGCTCTCTTTTCCAATTTGATCATGCTCAAGATTGACCAATATTTCACCTTATTTCTTGATCTTCCATAACCAGTGATATTTCACAGTCAAACAAGTCTGAAAAGAATAGCCCTTCAATCTATACAATGTGTATAAGGTTTATGTTTCCATTTGTATTCAGAAAAAAACTATGGTTTGTTCTTTAACCTCTTCGTCACCGAGACAATTTTTACAATTCTGACCACTGTCACTTTATGAGGTTACAACTCTGGAACACTTCAACATATCCCAATGATTCCGAGAATTTTTTTTCATGACTTGTACATAACAGTGGCAAAATTTCATCTATATAACTTGCGTTGAATTGTGAAAATATCGGAAATTTGGCAAAAAATTAGAAAACTTTGCAATTTTCAAACTTTGAATTCTTATGCCCTTAAATCAGAGAGTTGTATCACACAAAATATTTAATAAATAACATTTCCCACATGTCTTCTTTACAACAGCACAATTTTTGAAACATCATTTTTTTTTGTTAGGACGATATAGAGGGTTAAAATTCAACCAGCGATTTTTAATTTTTACAACAAAATGTACAAAACCATTTTTTTTAGGAACCACCTCACATTTAAAGTGACTTTGGGGGACTATATGACAGAAAATATCCAAAAGTGACACCATTCTAAAAATTATGTGGAAGGAAAAAATGAACATTTAACTTTTTTTTTCACAAAAATTTTAATTTAGCTCCAAATTTGTTATTTTCACAATTGTAACATGAGAAAATAGACACTAAAATTTGTTTTTCAATTTCTCCTGAGTATGCAGATACCCCATACGTGGGGGAAATCCACTGTTTGGGCGCACGGCAGAGCTTGGAAGGGAGGGAGCATCGTTTAACTTTTTGAACACAAAAATGAGTGGAATCAATATCGGACACCATGTCGCGTTTGGAGGGCCCCTGATGTTCCTAAGCAGTGGAAACCCTCCACTAGTGACCCCATTTTGGAAACTAGACTCCTTAGGGCAGGGGTCCCCAACCGCCGGTCCGCGGCCCAGGACCGGGCCGTAGCAGCTCTGTTGCCGGGCCGCGGAGCCACGGCACAGAACGCTGTACACACATGGAGCCGGCGGCTGCAGCACTGTAGTGACAGCTACAGCCGCCGGCTTCAAGAAGACATCGATACTCACCTTCCACCACTGCATCCCTGTCGGCTGTGGCAGCTTCATCCAGCGCTGAGCGGTGACGTAGTACCGCTCATTAAGGTAATGAATATGGACGTGACGCCACTCCCATAGGCGTGGCGTCCATATTCATGCCCCTAATGAGCGGTTGTAACGGGTCTGGGAGGCGGAACCTCTGAGCTTTATTATACAAGGAGGCTTTCCTTGTAAAGGAGCGGGTGGCGCCCGGGGAGACGGACGGGAAGTCACTGCAAGTGACGGGGGCAGTCTCTGGACAGACAGGTGGGAGGTCACGGCAAGTGACCGGGGCAGTCTCTGGGTAGACAGGCAGGTAGTCACGGCAAGTGACCGGGGCAGTCTCTGGATAAACAGGCGGGTGGTCACGGCAAGTGACCGGGGCAGTCTCTGGGTAGACAGGCAGGTAGTCACGGCAAGTGACCGGGGCAGTCTCTGGATAAACAGGCGGGTGGTCACGGCAAGTGACCGGGGCAGTCTCTGGGTAGACAGGCAGGTAGTCACGGCAAGTGACCGGGGCAGTCTCTGGATAAACAGGCAGGCAAGGGGCCGGGGCAGTCTCTGAGTGGACAGGTATATACGACCTGAGATGGTGGAGCCTCCCGGTAGGCTAGCAGGCAGATGACAGATGAGCGCCCCAAGTGAGCAGGCGAGAGTCTCTGGAATAGCCGATGGACACCACAGGTGATGGCCGAACCTCCAGGTAGGCTTGCAGGCAGATGGCAGATGAGCGCCCCCAAGTGAGCAGGCGAGAGTCTCTGGAATAGCCGATGGACACCGCAGGTGATGGCCGAACCTCCAGGTTGGCTTGCAGGCAGATGGCAGATGAGCGCCCCCAAGTGAGCAGGCGAGAGTCTCTGGAATTGCCGATGGTCACCGCATGTGACGGCCGAACCTCCAGGCAGGCTTGCGGACAGGTAGCAAACAGGAAACTGGCAGGAAACAGGCAGGTAACTGGTAAGGGACCCTGAGGGCTGAAGCAGAGTTAAACAGTGCAACAACAACATTGCTCGGGCACCTCCATTAAGGAGGAAGCACTTTATATAGGGTGGAGTCCTCCGGCATTGGCCGGGGACTTTTTTGAAAGATGCGCGCGGCCCCCTTAAGAGCGGGGAGCGCGCGGGCGCGCGCCCTAAGTCCAGAAGCAGGGAAGGAGCGCGCGGCCCCAGCAGGACGGAAGGAGGACGCTGAGCGCGGGTAAGGGGGGCAACGTCCCTGCCTGGCAGAGGACGCTGTCGCAGGGGAACAGCGTCCCTGCCTGGCAGAGGGCAGGGACGTCGGCGCTACAGTACCCCCCTCTAGGCCCCCCTTCTTTAGGCCAGAAAGAAATTTAGCTAGGATGAGAGGGCAATGGATGTTCTCCGAGGCTCCCACGTTTCTCCTCAGGACCAAACCCTTCCAATCCACAGAAAATAGGTCTTTCTTCCTACCCTTTTGTGCCCAAAATGTTCTCTACCTCAAATTCGTCTTCAGCAGACACTGGAGCAGGAGGTGTACCTGTAGATTTGACAAAGAGTTAAGTACCACCGGTTTGAGGAGAGATACATGGAAGGAGTTAGGAATCCGCAAATTGGCCGGGAGTTTCAATTTATAGGACACGGTTGATCTGACTGATGATCTCAAAGGACGATGAACCGAGGGCCTAACTTGTAGGAAGGAATCTTGAGCCGGACATACTTGGACGAAAGCCAGACCTTATCCCCAGGACGGAATTGAGGAGGATCCAGACGTTTTTTGTCAGCATGTTTCTTCATGCGCTCGGATGACAGAATGAGTGCGGACCGGGTACTCTCCCATATGGAGGAAAATTCGTTAACCAGAGATTCCGCAGCTGGATTGTCCACAGAGATGGAGACAGGAACAGGGATCCAAGGGTGTTGACCGAAGACTACAAAAAACGGAGATTTGGAGGAAGATTCGCTCTCGTGATTGTTGTAAGAGAATTCGGCCCAAGGCAGGAGATCCACCCAGTCAGAATGGTGGGCATTAACGAAGTGCCGGAGATAACTGGTCAGATTCTGATTGATTCGCTCGACTTGTCCATTGGACTGGGGTGGTAAGCGGAGGAGAAATCCAAGGTGACGTCTAGCAACTTACAAGTGGCTCTCCAGAAACGTGAGGTGAACTGTACCCCACGATCCGACACAATGTGACGAGGCAGACCATGAAGACGGAAGATGTGGCGGATAAAGTCTTTAGCCAACTCGGGTGCAGACGGAAGCCCCGGCAGGGGAATGAAGTGAGCCATCTTGGAAAATCGGTCAACGACCACCCAAATGACCGTACAACCGGCAGAGACGGGCAGATCTGTTATGAAGTCCATGGCTATATGCTGCCAGGGGGCAGCGGGTACAGGAAGCGGAAGAAGACGGCCGGCAGGCAGGTGTCTCAGAACTTTGTTGCGGGCACAGGAGACACAGGCAGAAACAAAGTCTATTACGTCCTTGTGCAGGGTAGGCCACCAGTAATGCCGAGTAATGAGCTGGAGGGTCTTTCTCTGACCAGCGTGGCCAGCTAGTTTAGACGAATGACCCCAGTGTAGGATTCTCTTCCGATCGGTTACTGATACGAACGTCTTACCAGGAGGGAGACGATTTAGACTCACGGGAGCCACCTGCATCACTCTGGCGGGATCGATGATATGTTTAGGTTCCTCCTCGAGATCCGACACCAGAAGGACCGGGACAAGGCGTCCGCCTTGATGTTCTTGTCAGCCGGTCGAAAATGTAAAAGAAAATCAAAGCGGGCAAAAAACAAGGACCACCGGGCTTGGCGAGGGTTAAGTCTCTGGGCATGCTGGAGGTAAGCCAGATTCTTGTGGTCAGTGTAAATGATTACCGGATGAAGAGCCCCCTCGAGTAGGTAACGCCACTCCTCCAATGCCAGCTTGATGGCCAATACCTCTCGGTCTCCTATGGAGTAATTGCGCTCAGAAGAGGAGAAGAGTTTGGAGAAGAAGCCGCAAGATACCATCCTCCCGGAAGAAGATTTTTGAGTAAGTACCGCTCCGGCTCCAGAAGAAGAAGCGTCCACCTCCAGGAAGAACTGCTTGTTGCCGTCCGGACGATGCAGCACTGGAGCGGAAGAGAAGGCCTGTTTTAAAGAAAGAAAGGCCTCCTCTGCTTCGGGCGTCCACTGTTTGGGATTAGCATCCTTGCGGGTGAGCGCGGAGATTGGAGCAGTCCGGGAAGAGAAGTGCGGTATGAAAAGGCGGTAATAATTGGCGAATCCCAGGAACCGCTGAATGGCCTTCAACCCCTCCGGTCGGGGCCATTTCTCGATGGCAGACAGTTTCTCCGGATCCATTCGTAGGCCTGTCTGAGAAATGATGTAGCCCAAAAACGGAAGCGAGGTCTGCTCAAAGAGGCACTTCTCATATTTGGCGAAGAGGTGATTCTGCCTGAGCCTGAGCAGAACCTGACGAACATCCCTCCGGTGAGACTGGAGATCCGGAGAGAAGACCAAGATGTCGTCTAGGTACACCACAACGCAGGAGTAGAGAAGGTCCCGAAAGATGTCATTGACCAACTCCTGAAAGACTGCTGGAGCATTACAGAGACCAAAGGGCATCACCAAATACTCGTAGTGGCCGTCCCGGGTGTTGAATGCCGTCTTCCATTCATCTCCCCGACGGATACGGACTAGGTTATATGCCCCACGAAGATCCAGTTTGGTGAAGATTCTAGCCCCCCTCAGACGATCAAACAATTCTGGAATGAGCGGAAGAGGGTACTTATTCTTCACCGTGATCAAATTTAGGCCTCTGTAGTCAATACAGGGACGGAGAGAGCCGTCTTTCTTTTTTACGAAGAAGAAACCTGCTCCCGCTGGGGAGGTAGATTTCCGGATGAATCCCTTGGCCAAATTCTCCTCGATATATTCGGACATCGACCTGGTCTCAGCAGCGGACAATGGGTAAATACGCCCACGGGGAGGCGTAGTACCGGGTAGCAGGTCGATCGGGCAATCATACGGTCTGTGAGGGGGTAATGTCTCTGCTTCCTTTTTATTAAAGACATCAGCGAATGACCAATATGGAATCGGGAGCCCTGGTAGATTAGCTGGTGTAGGAGAAGGACGGACGGGATGAACAGGAACCAAACACGTTTTATGACAGTCCTGTCCCCAGCGAAGGATCTCTCCAGTCTGCCAGTCGAGCACGGGTGCATGCTTTTGGAGCCAAGGCAGACCTAGTAAGAAAGCGTGAGAGAGTCCAGGCAGAACATGAAACGAGATGCTCTCAGAATGCAACATTCCCACCTGCAGGGTTATGGCTTCAGTGATAAGTTGGATGGGACGTGGTAGGAGACTCCCCATCCACAGCAGCAACATATACTGGTTCACCCAGAGGTTTGGTAGGAATGCGATATTTCTCTACAAGAGCCTGTGAAACAAGATTCCCGGCTGCTCCAGAATCAAGTTGGGCTAGTTCGAAGTAACGGTTCTCACCGAGGAGAATTGAGACTGACAGCAGCAGAGATGAAGAGGATTTATTTTTGTCTAGGTGGACCTCTCCGAGCGAACCTAGACACAGGCGTTTCCCGACCTCTCTGGGCAGGTACGGATCCGGTGCTCCTTACTGCCACAGTAGAAGCAACTCCCTTCGGCACGGCGTAAGTCCTGACGGGCTTTGACCATCTTGGTCTGGTCGACTTGCATAGGCTCAGAAGAGTGTACCTGAGGAGAAACGGAAGGAGTTACAGGTCTCTGAAAAGAAGGAGCTAGACGAGGAAACCTTCTCTCACGGGTGACCTCCTTAGCGCGCTCCTGGAACCGTAGATCAATTTGATTGGCAAGAGTTATTAGGTCATCGAGAGAGGTTGGAATGTCCCGACCGGCAAGTTCATCTTTAATACGGCCGGACAGACCTTCCCAAAAGACAGATATCAGAGCGTCATTATCCCAAGCCAGCTCCGAGGCAAGGGTACGGAACCGTATGGCATATTGACCCACGGTGAGACTTCCCTGACGGAGACGCAGCAGAGCTGATGCAGAGGGGTCTTCCGTCCGGGTTCATCGAATACCTTCCGGAAGGCTGAGAGAAAAGCAGACAGGTCAGACACCAGAGGATCTTCTCTCTCCCAAAGAGGATTTAGCCAGGCCAGGGCCTCTCCGGTGAGATGGGACATGATGAAGGCAATTTTGGCCCGGTCGGAGTTAAACTGGTGTGCCAGGAGTTCAAAATGCAGGGTGCACTGGTTAATGAAACCCCGAGCCAGAGCGGGGTCGCCTCCAAACCGAGGAGGAGCTGAAAGTCGAGGTCCAGGAACGGAAACCACAGAACTGGCAAGCAACGGAACTGCCGGACCGCGAGCCATGGCGCCCGCGGTGGTTGCTGGTGAAGTAGTCAGGGTGTCCAGGCGGGAATTAACATTCCGCAGATGACCCAGGATGGACTCCTGTTGAGACCTCTGACGAGACAGTTCATGACACAGGTCAGAGAGCGAGGGAGTTTGGGTGCCACCGGGTTCCATGGCCCGAGCAAACTGTAACGGGTCTGGGAGGCGGAACCTCTGAGCTTTATTATACAAGGAGGCTTTCCTTGTAAAGGAGCGGTGGCGCCCGGGGAGACGGACGGGAAGTCACTGCAAGTGACGGGGGCAGTCTCTGGACAGACAGGTGGGAGGTCACGGCAAGTGACCGGGGCAGTCTCTGGGTAGACAGGCAGGTAGTCACGGCAAGTGACCGGGGCAGTCTCTGGATAAACAGGCGGGTGGTCACGGCAAGTGACCGGGGCAGTCTCTGGGTAGACAGGCAGGTAGTCACGGCAAGTGACCGGGGCAGTCTCTGGATAAACAGGCGGGTGGTCACGGCAAGTGACCGGGGCAGTCTCTGGGTAGACAGGCAGGTAGTCACGGCAAGTGACCGGGGCAGTCTCTGGATAAACAGGCAGGCAAGGGGCCGGGGCAGTCTCTGAGTGGACAGGTATATACTACCTGAGATGGTGGAGCCTCCCGGTAGGCTAGTAGGCAGATGACAGATGAGCGCCCCCAAGTGAGCAGGCGAGAGTCTCTGGAATAGCCGATGGACACCGCAGGTGATGGCCGAACCTCCAGGTAGGCTTGCAGGCAGATGGCAGATGAGCGCCCCAAGTGAGCAGGCGAGAGTCTCTGGAATTGCCGATGGTCACCGCATGTGACGGCCGAACCTCCAGGCAGGCTTGCGGACAGGTAGCAAACAGGAAACTGGCAGGAAACAGGCAGGTAACTGGTAAGGGACCCTGAGGGCTGAAGCAGAGTTAAACAGTGCAACAACAACATTGCTCGGGCACCTCCATTAAGGAGGAAGCACTTTATATAGGGTGGAGTCCTCCGGCATTGGCCGGGGACTTTTTTGAAAGATGCGCGCGGCCCCTTTAAGAGCGGGGGAGCGCGCGGGCGCGCGCCCTAAGTCCAGAAGCAGGGAAGGAGCGGCGGCCCCAGCAGGACGGAAGGAGGACGCTGAGCGCGGGTAAGGGGGGCAACGTCCCTGCCTGGCAGAGGACGCTGTCGCAGGGGAACAGCGTCCCTGCCTGGCAGAGGGCAGGGACGTCGGGCTACAGTGGTACTGCGTCACCGCACTGCCAGGAGGAAGCTGCCGCGGCCGACAGGGATGCAAGGGACCTGCAGCGACCGAGCGAGGAGGGTAAGTATGATGGGGGGAGGACGGGGGAGCCCAGCGGAGCCATGTATACAGGATGGGAGGGGAGCCATGCATACAAGGATAGGAGGGTGGGAGCGGAGCCATATATACAAGGATGTGAGGGTGGAGCGGAGCCATGTTGTCATGGGTGCATCGCCACAAAGATCGTCGCGATTGCACATTCTGACTTCTCACAGCTGAGCTTCTGTTTCTTTGTTTTTTGGTAATGTGAGAGTTAATTTTTCCTAGCTCTTTGCTAAGGCTAGGTGCAGCCTCGCCCGGCTGCTTTTGATTATGTTCTAATTAGTTTCCTTTATATTTCTG
>JARQOD010000003.1:293084936-293137958 GCA_033576555.1 Oophaga sylvatica | reverse complement strand
GGACGAGGGATGAACAGGAACCAAACACGTTTTATGACAGTCCTGTCCCCAGCGAAGGATCTCTCCAGTCTGCCAGTCGAGCACGGGTGCATGCTTTTGGAGCCAAGGCAGACCTAGTAAGAAAGCGTGAGAGAGTCCAGGCAGAACATGAAACGAGATGCTCTCAGAATGCAACATTCCCACCTGCAGGGTTATGGCTTCAGTGATAAGTTGGATGGGACGTGGTAGGAGACCCCCATCCACAGCAGCAACATATACTGGTTCACCCAGAGGTTTGGTAGGAATGCGATATTTCTCTACAAGAGCCTGTGAAACAAGATTCCCGGCTGCTCCAGAATCAAGTTGGGCTAGTTCGAAGTAACGGTTCTCACCGAGGAGAATTGAGACTGACAGCAGCAGAGATGAAGAGGATTTATTTTTGTCTAGGTGGACCTCTCCGAGCGAACCTAGACACAGGCGTTTCCCGACCTCTCTGGGCAGGTACGGATCCGGTGCTCCTTACTGCCACAGTAGAAGCAACTCCCTTCGGCACGGCGTAAGTCCTGACGGGCTTTGACCATCTTGGTCTGGTCGACTTGCATAGGCTCAGAAGAGTGTACCTGAGGAGAAACGGAAGGAGTTACAGGTCTCTGAAAAGAAGGAGCTAGACGAGGAAACCTTCTCTCACGGGTGACCTCCTTAGCGCGCTCCTGGAACCGTAGATCAATTTGATTGGCAAGAGTTATTAGGTCATCGAGAGAGGTTGGAATGTCCCGACCGGCAAGTTCATCTTTAATACGGCCGGACAGACCTTCCCAAAAGACAGATATCAGAGCGTCATTATCCCAAGCCAGCTCCGAGGCAAGGGTACGGAACCGTATGGCATATTGACCCACGGTGAGACTTCCCTGACGGAGACGCAGCAGAGCTGATGCAGAGGGGGTCTTCCGTCCGGGTTCGTCGAATACCTTCCGGAAGGCTGAGAGAAAAGCAGACAGGTCAGACACCAGAGGATCTTCTCTCTCCCAAAGAGGATTTAGCCAGGCCAGGGCCTCTCCGGTGAGATGGGACATGATGAAGGCAATTTTGGCCCGGTCGGAGTTAAACTGGTGTCCCAGGAGTTCAAAATGCAGGGTGCACTGGTTAATGAAACCCCGAGCCAGAGCGGGGTCGCCTCCAAACCGAGGAGGAGCTGAAAGTCGAGGTCCAGGAACGGAAACCACAGAACTGGCAAGCAACGGAACTGCCGGACCGCGAGCCATGGCGCCCGCGGTGGTTGCTGGTGAAGTAGTCAGGGTGTCCAGGCGGGAATTAACATTCCGCAGATGACCCAGGATGGACTCCTGTTGAGACCTCTGACGAGACAGTTCATGACACAGGTCAGAGAGCGAGGGAGTTTGGGTGCCACCGGGTTTCCATGGCCCGAGCAAACTGTAACGGGTCTGGGAGGCGGAACCTCTGAGCTTTATTATACAAGGAGGCTTTCCTTGTAAAGGAGCGGGTGGCGCCCGGGGAGACGGACGGGAAGTCACTGCAAGTGACGGGGGCAGTCTCTGGACAGACAGGTGGGAGGTCACGGCAAGTGACCGGGGCAGTCTCTGGGTAGACAGGCAGGTAGTCACGGCAAGTGACCGGGGCAGTCTCTGGATAAACAGGCGGGTGGTCACGGCAAGTGACCGGGGCAGTCTCTGGGTAGACAGGCAGGTAGTCACGGCAAGTGACCGGGGCAGTCTCTGGATAAACAGGCGGGTGGTCACGGCAAGTGACCGGGGCAGTCTCTGGGTAGACAGGCAGGTAGTCACGGCAAGTGACCGGGGCAGTCTCTGGATAAACAGGCAGGCAAGGGGCCGGGGCAGTCTCTGAGTGGACAGGTATATACTACCTGAGATGGTGGAGCCTCCGGTAGGCTAGCAGGCAGATGACAGATGAGCGCCCCCAAGTGAGCAGGCGAGAGTCTCTGGAATAGCCGATGGACACCGCAGGTGATGGCCGAACCTCCAGGTAGGCTTGCAGGCAGATGGCAGATGAGCGCCCCCAAGTGAGCAGGCGAGAGTCTCTGGAATTGCCGATGGTCACCGCATGTGACGGCCGAACCTCCAGGCAGGCTTGCGGACAGGTAGCAAACAGGAAACTGGCAGGAAACAGGCAGGTAACTGGTAAGGGACCCTGAGGGCTGAAGCAGAGTTAAACAGTGCAACAACAACATTGCTCGGGCACCTCCATTAAGGAGGAAGCACTTTATATAGGGTGGAGTCCTCCGGCATTGGCCGGGGACTTTTTTGAAAGATGCGCGCGGCCCCTTTAAGAGCGGGGGAGCGCGCGGGCGCGCGCCCTAAGTCCAGAAGCAGGGAAGGAGCGTGCGGCCCCAGCAGGACGGAAGGAGGACGCTGAGCGCGGGTAAGGGGGGCAACGTCCCTGCCTGGCAGAGGACGCTGTCGCAGGGGAACAGCGTCCCTGCCTGGCAGAGGGCAGGGACGTCGGCGCTACAGTGGTACTGCGTCACCGCACTGCCAGGAGGAAGCTGCCGCGGCCGACAGGGATGCAAGGGACCTGCAGCGACCGAGCGAGGAGGGTAAGTATGATGGGGGGAGGACGGGGGAGCCCAGCGGAGCCATGTATACAGGATGGGAGGGGAGCCATGCATACAAGGATAGGAGGGTGGGAGCGGAGCCATATATACAAGGATGTGAGGGTGGAGCGGAGCCATGTATACAGGATGGGAGGGGGGAGCGGAGCCATGCATACAAGGATAGGAGGGTGGGAGCGGAGCCATATATACAAGGATGGGAGGGTGGAGCGGAGCCATATATACAAGGATGGGAGGGTGGAGCGGAGCCATATATACAAGGATGGGAGGGTGGGAGGGGAGCCATATATACAGGATGGGAGGGTGGAGCGGAGCCATGTATGCAGGATGGGAGGGTGGGAGTGGAGCCATGTATACAAGGATGGGAGGGTGGAGCAGAGCCATGTATACAAGGATGGAGGGGGGAGCGGAGCCATGCATACAAGGATAGGAGGGTGGGAGCGGAGCCATATATACAAGGATGGAGGGTGGAGCGGAGCCATATATACAAGGATGGGAGGGTGGAGCGGAGCCATATATACAAGGATGGGAGGGTGGGAGGGGAGCCATATATACAGGATGGGAGGGTGGAGCGGAGCCATGTATGCAGGATGGGAGGGTGGGAGTGGAGCCATGTATACAAGGATGGGAGGGTGGAGTAGAGCCATGTATACAAGGATGGGAGGGTGGAGCAGAGCCATGTATATAGGATAGGAGGGTGGGAGCGGAGCCATATATACAAGGATGGGAGGGTGGAGCGGAGCCATGTATACAGGATGGGAGGGTGGGAGTGGAGCCATGTATACAAGAATGGGAGGGTGGAGCAGAGCCATGTATACAAGGATGGGAGGGCGGAGCGGAGCCATGTATACAGGATGGGAGGGTGGAGCGGAGCCATGTATATAGGATGGTAGGGTGGGAGCAGAGCCATGTATACAGGATAGGAGGGTGGGAGCGGAGCCATGTATACAAGGATGGGATGGTGGAGCAGAGCCATGTATACAGGATGGGAGGGTGAGAGAGGAGCCATATATACAGGATGGGAAGGTGGGAGCGGGGCCATATATACAAGGATGGGAGGGTGGAGCGGAGCCATGTATACAGGATGGGAGGGTGAGAGCAGAGCCATGTATACAGGATGGGAGGGTGGGAGAGGAGCCATATATACAAGGATGGGAGGGTGGAGCGGAGCCATATATACAAGGATGGGAGGATGGAGCGGAGCCATGTATACAGGATTGGAGGGTGAAGCGGAGCCATGTATATAGGATGGGAGGGTGAGAGCAGAGCCATGTATACAGGATGGGAGGGTGGGAGGGGAGCCATATATACAAGGATGGGAGGGTGGGAGCGGAGCCATGTATACAGGATGGGAGGGTAGAGCGGAGCCATGTATACAAGGATGGGAGGTGGAGCGGAGCCATGTATACAGGATGGAGGGTGGAGCGGAGCCATGTATACAGGATGGGAGGTTGGGAGCGGAGCCATGTATACAGGATGGGAGGGTGGGAGCGGAGCCATATATACAAGGATGGGAGGGTGGCGCGGAGCCATGTATACAAGGATGGGAGGGTGGAGCGGAGCCATGCATACAAGGATAGGAGGGAGGGAGCGGAGCCATGTATACAGGATGGGAGGTTGGGAGCGGAGCCATGTATACAGCATGGAGCCATATAAACAAGGGTGGGAGCGGAGCCATACATACAAGGGTGGGAGCGGAGCCTTGTATACAAGGGTGGGAGCAGAGCCTTATATACAAGGGAGTCACATTTACATTATAAATGTTATAATTAAATGATGAGTATGCACTACTACTAACTACAACCCCGTCCATAGCCCCGCCCCCTTATGACCAAAGCCCCACCCCTGCCACACTTCCATCCCCGCCCTGCCAGGCCATGGAAGAATGGTCTTTCTTGAAGCCGATCCCTGGTGCAAAAAAGGTTGGGGACCACTGCCTTAGGAAACTTATCTAGATGTGTCATGAGCACCTGAAACCTCCAGGTGCTTTATAGAAATTTATCACGTAGCGCTGTGAAAATAAAAAAACACATTCTACCATCAAATATGTATTTTTTTATTTTCACAATGGTAACAGGAGAAAATGGACCCCAAAATTTGTTGTATTTTTTCTACTGAGTATGTCGCTACCCCATATGTGGGGGAATACTACTATTTGGGCTCATGGCAGCCATCGAAAGGGAAGGAGCACTGTTGTGAATGCTCTGGATTCTGAGTTGGGGCTCCCTCTGGTGGCTGTTGATATTAATGAAGCTGCCTGGACTGACAGAGGCCTTTCAGCTGAGGATTCAGCTGCGGACGATTGGCGATCTGGGAGTGATGACTAGGGAGATTTAAGAGTAACTTTCCCATGATCCTCGCTGGTGATTAGTTGTCTCTTCCTGGTCCTGTTTGGAAGTCTGGTTTTGTTCTGCTGTCTCCTGCACCTTTCAGATAAGTTATTTTTCTGCTTGTTTCTGTGGTTTTGTTTTCTTTAGTTTTATCTGCCTTCTTAGTAGGGTCAGCCGGGTCCCCCTGCTGGGGCCTGCGCTGGTCTCTGTTTCTCTTTTATCTCTGTTCATTTGTTCAGTCCCTGTTATTTCAGTGGCAGCTGGGTAGCTACCTGTTCACACCAGAGTTCTGATAAAGCGGGGAGAGATTGTGTGGTCTCAGTATTTTTTGGAATCAGAATGGTTGGAATTTTTTTCTAGGGTTTTGCTGGATTGCAGAAAGTATTCTTTTCTGTCCTGTCCTATCTAGAAAAATATTTAGACTTGAGAGTCCTCAGTGGTTGATACCTAAGGCTGGGATCACACACACCGATTAAAAAATCTGACCGTTTTAGTGGGACGATTATCGCAGCAAAATGTCATGAACAGTCATCCGTCTGGCATCCGATTTTCCAGGAAAAATGCGATTTAGTCGCATCTGACCATAGTTGTAACATCCGATTTACATCCGACTTGTGAGAATTTATCGCAGGCTTGCAAAACTGACATATAATGGATCCAAAATAATATTATTTAAATCACAAAAGAAAGAATAGATATATACACATAGAACACAGATATATATATATATATGTCATTGTGACATATATATATACATATATTTATAGTTCTTACACTTCTACATACTGTTATAGCCGCTAATTCAATTGCCGGCTTCAGTGAAATCACAGAAGCCGACATGAAATGATACATTGTTTCCACACATTTAACCATGTAATTTCATGTATTTTTATATATGTTTGAAACATACAATTACATGAGTATATGTGTGGTAAATTTCAGACATGTAGGGGTTAATTAAAGGTGTAAATTCGTTGGAAAAAAATGCGTGGGCTCCCGCTGTATTTTCTCCACCAGACAGACAAAGCAAGCGAGTGGGGGCAGATAATAATAGCCTAGGGAGGGTACATTTTTTTTGTGCCCCCCCTGGCTACTAACATCTGCCCCCAGACACCCCAGAAAGGGCAAATCTATAATTAGATTCGCCCTTTCTGGCACTTTGCCCGTCTATTCCCATTGCCCTGTAGCGGTGGCGAATGGGTTAATCTCACCTTAATGTCACCTTAGTATTGAAAGGTGACCTTAAGGCAGGTTAATAATTGATAGCTGTCAATTAGACAACTATCAATTATTAATCCTATTGTATGAAAGAAAAATCAAACACACACAGTTTAATAAAAAATAAGTTTAATTAAATAATCACACAGTTTTTGACAATATTTTATTTTCCTGCTAAAACCATTTCCTGTAATAAAAATAAAATAAAAAAGCCAAATTATACTTACCAATCCGATGTACAGTCAGGTCCCACGGTGTAATCCATCAGAAAGGGTTAACAGGTTACAGGTCGCAGAGAGCTAATAATGCTGTCTCAGACCTGTATTCCCCTGAATGAATAAGTTCCTCTCCCAGCGAAAGTAGAGGAATAGATTCATGAATGGAGCTTAATTGATTTATTGGCAATTTAACTTTAGTGACCTGACCTAAAGGGAAAGTGGACACAATCAATTAAGCTTCATTCATGAAACACATCCTCTCCTGTCGCCAGGAGAGGAACTTATTCATTCAGGAGCTTTGAGCTGAGCATGCAGGATTACTTGCACTGCTTGGCTCAAAGCTAGTTAACCCTTTGTGAAGGATTACAGCGTGGGACGTGACAGATCGGCGGAATAGGTAAGAATAATGTTGTTTTATTTTTTTTTCTTTATTTTAGGAGATCAATGGCTTCGCACGGATTAAGTGTAAAATAAAATATGGTCAAAAAAAGGTGTTTTTATTTCATTAAAATAATTTTTAATTAATGTGTCTGTGTTTTTTTAATTTACTACAATAGGATTAATAATTGATAGTTGTCTAATTGACAGCTATCAATTATTAACCTCCCTTTAAGGTCACCTTTCAATACTAAGGTGACATTAAGGTGAGATTAACCCATTCGCCACCGCTACAGGGCAATGGGAATAGACGGGCAAAGTGCCAGAAAGGGCGAATCTAATTATAGATTTGCCCTTTCTGGGGTGTCTGGGGCAGATCTTAGTAGCCAGGGGGGGCACAAAAAAAATGTACCCTCCCTAGGCTATTATTATCTGCCCCCACTCGCTTGCTTTGTCTGTCTGGTGGAGAAAATACAGCGGGAGCCCACGCATTTTTTTTCAACGAATTTACACCTTTAATTAACCCCTACATGTCTGAAATTTACCACACATATACTCATGTAATTGTATGTTTCAAACATATATAAAAATACATGAAATTACATGGTTAAATGTGTGGAAACAATGTATCATTTCATGTCGGCTTCTGTGATTTCACTGAAGCCGGCAATTGAATTAGCGGCTATTACAGTATGTAGAAGTGTAAGAACTATAAATATATGTATATATATATATATGTCACAATGACATATATATATACATATATATATGTGGATTCTATGTGTGGATATGTATTGATTCGATTCTTTATTAAAGCTGTCAGTGTGATTTTACAGTATAGGCAGGGATGAATTGCCGGCTTTTCTAAAGGACACTGATGCGATTTAATCGCAAGTCACACAGTGTGGTCCGTTTGTAATCCGATTTTTGATCGCTCCCATAGACTTGCATTGGCGATAGTCGACCCACAATCGGTGACAATCGCAGCATGCTGCGATTGCACTCGGACGTTTAAAACGGACCACAAAAAATCTGATACTGGGAGCTGCTCCATAGATTAACATAGGTCCGACTGCAATGCGATATTTCATCGCATTGCAGTCGCCCGATTTGTCGCCAGTGTGACTCCAGCCTAACTGAAAAGATGGTAACAAATTGCAAGCTTTCGAGACTACTCAGGTCTCTTCATCAGGCTAGGACTAATACAAAATCTGAAGAATCACATATTTATACACAAGAGGACACAGGAATAATGCAATAGGTAAGACAAGTGATGTGAAGCAGAACTGTCATTATGGCAGAGGGATGAACATAAATATTGGAACAGTTCATAGATAAGGAGTGAGAGTTTTATTGCCCTCTGATTGGGGTCTGGTATTGTGTTTTGATGCCCCCAGGTCAGAGAAGCAGATTCCTTAATTGATGTACACAGACATGAATCCGTGTGATATATTCATTCCAGCACTAAGAGTGTCAAAGGTCATCATAAGCTTATATTCCCAAATCTTTCTATCTGATTTATGCAATTTGTTACCATCTTTTCAGTTAGCCATTAAAAGGTATCAACCACTGAGGACTCTCAAGTCTAAATATTTTTCTATCTACTGGCTAACACGGTACGAAGATACACATCTTTCCTGTCCTATCTAGACAGTTTTGGGCCCCAGCGTTTGCTTACTGTTTTCTGCCTGCGTTTGTATTTCATCTTGTCTCACCGCCAATATATGTGTGGGGACTACCTATTCCTTTGGGATGCTACTCCGGGGCAGTTGGCTTCCCCTTTCTATCTTTAGGCTTAGCTAACTCTCCTGCTGTGTCGAGGCGTCTAGGTCATCGTAGGTACGTCCCACGGCTGCTTCTAGTTGTGCGGTTAGTTTAGGGATCTGCAATCCATTAGTTACCAACCTCTCTGGGTGACTGGCTGCCTTGGCTATTTTTGTTACTGTCCTCCTCGGCTACCATATCATAACAGAGCACCGTTTGACTTTTTGAACGCAAAAACGACTGGAATCGAGAGAGAACACCAAATCGCGTTTTGAGAGCCCCTGATATGTCTAAACAATAAGTGACCCAATTTTGGAAGGTAAACCCCCTAGGGAACGTATTTAGATGTGTCATGAGCACCTTGAACCCCCTGGTGCTTCACAGAAGTTTATAACGTAGAGCTGTGAAAATAAGATAATCACATTTTACCCACAAAAGTGTACTTTTAGCCCCATTTTTTTTATTTTCACAAGGGCAACAGGAGAAAATGGACCAAAAAATTTGTTGTGTAATTTCTCCTGAGTATGCCAATACCCCAGAATCCTCTCAAATGCCTAAAGGGTATGCCACATTAAGCGAGATCGCTAATGAGATCGCTAACGAGATCACTACTGCGTCACCATTTATGACGCAGTAGCGATCTCGTTAGCGACTTAGCTGTGTGTGACATTTGAGAGAATTCTTTTTATTATTGAGCAACAACTATGTTCTCAATCAACCCAAAAGACTCATAAATATCAAAGCTTAATATTTTTGGAAG
Source organism: Oophaga sylvatica (assembly GCA_033576555.1). Taxonomy (NCBI): domain Eukaryota; kingdom Metazoa; phylum Chordata; class Amphibia; order Anura; family Dendrobatidae; genus Oophaga; species Oophaga sylvatica. Next base: position 293,128,724 of record JARQOD010000003.1, on the reverse strand, counting down.
TTGGAGTGGTTTTTTTAGATTTGGCTATCTTAGGAGGATATCTGTTTGTGCAGGTAACTATTACTGTGCAGAATTATTAGGCAACTTAATAAAAACCAAATATATACCCATCTCACTTATTTATTTTCACCAGGTAAACCAATAGAACACAAAATTTAGAAATAAACATTTCTGACATTCAAAACCAAAAAATCAGTGACCAATATAGCCACCTTTCTTTACGATGACACTCAAAAGCCTTCTATCCATAGATTCTGTCAGTTGCTTGATCTGTTTACGATCAACATTGCGTGCAGCAGCCACCAGAGCCTCCCAGACACTGTTCCGAGAGGTGTACTGTTTTCCCTCCCTGTAGATCTCACATTTTATGAGTGACCACAGGTTCTCTATGGGGTTCAGATTAGGTGAACAAGGTGGCCATGTCATTATTTTTTCTTCCTTTAGACCTTTACTGGCCAGCCACACTGTGGAGTATTTGGATGCATGTAATGGAGCATTGTCCTGCATGAAAATCATGTTTTTCTTGAACGATACCGACTTCTTCCTGTACCACTGCTTGAAGAAGGTGTCTTCCAGAAACTGGCAGTAGGTCTGGGAGTTGAGCTTCACTCCATTCCTCAACCCGAAAAGGTCCCACAAGTTCATCTTTGATGATACCAGCCCATACCAGTACCCACCTCCACCTTGCTGGCGTCTGAGTCGGAGTGGAGCTCCTGCCCTTTACTGATTCAGCCTCGGGCCCATCCATCTGGCCCATCAAGAGTCACTTTCATTTCATCAGTCCATAAAACCTTAGAAAATCAGTCTTAAGATATTTCTTGGCCCAGTCTTGACGTTTTATCTTATGTTTCTTGTTCAAAGGTGGTCGTTTTTCAGCCTTCCTTACCTTGGCCATGTGTCTGAGTGTGGCACACCTTGTGCTTTTTGATACTCCAGTAATGTTGCAGCTCTGAAATATGGCAAAACTGATGGCAAATGGCATCTTGGCAGCTTCACTCTTGATTTTCCTCAATTCATGGGCAGTTATTTTGCGCCTTTTTTTATCAACACGCTTCTTGCGACCCTGTTGGCTATTTGCCATGAAACGCTTGATTGTTCAGTGATCACTGATCACGCTTCAAAAGTTTGGCAATTTCATGACTGCTGCATCCCTCTGCAAGACATCTCACAATTTTTGACTTTTCAGAGTCCGTCAAATCTCTCTTCTGACCCATTTTGCCAAAGGAAAGGAAGTTGCCTAATAATTAAGCACACCTTATATAGGGTGTGATGTCATTAGACCACACCCCTCCTCATTACAGAGATGCAAATCACCTGATTTACATAATTGGCAGTTGACTTTAAAGCCTATACAGCTTGGAGTAGACAACATGTATAAAAAGGATGATGATGTGATCAAAATACTCATTTGCCTAATAATTCTGCACACAGTGTAGTTGCAGATTTTTTTTTTTCAAACCAGTTTGTGGTACATAATATTTTTTGATCGCTTTTTATTAAAAATTTTCAGACACAGAATGAAGAAAACCAGCAATTCAGTTATTGTTTTTATTTTATATTTTTTGTGTCGTTCACAGTTCGGAAAAAGTGATAAGAACAATTTGTTTGTTGGGTCGGTACTATTACAGCAATACCAGATTTACCGTATTTTATGGTTTATAAGACGCACCAGATTATAAGACGCGCCCCAAATTTTGAGGAGAAAAATAGGACAAAAAACTTTTTTTAATATAAAATAGTGGTGCTTCTTATAATCCATGCGTCTTATTGCTTACAGGGGTAGTGACTTTGGTGAAGCGGGGTCCCAGGGTCGCTGCTGGCGGAGGCAGGAGTGGGGCGATGCTGAGGACCCCAGACTGGGAGAAAGGGGTGTTCAGATGTGCGGGGCTCTGCCGACATTTTGTGAAAGCCTGCAGCCCCTGCACTTCCATGGCGCATACGCAGATGGAGATCTTGGCACTGACATGTCATCTCCCGAAATCTTGGTGCCGAGATCTCCATCTGCGCATGCGTCGTCCCCAGCAGCCATTTTCCTGGATTCCACCGCATAGCAAACCATGGGCTCCTGGCTTTCACAAAATGTTGGCGGGTCCCTGCACCAACGAACACCCACAGCATCGCACATCCGAACACCCCCTCATCCCAGCCTGCGGCCTGCAGCAATGCTCCACTCTTGCCTCCTCCAGCAGCGACCTGGGACTCTGCTCCACCGCGGCCGGTAAGGTATATTTGCATTATTAGACGCACCCCCATTTTCCCCCCAAATATGAGGGAAAAAAAACTGCGTCTTATAATCCGAAAAATACGGTATATCTTTTTTTATGATTTGCTATTTTTACACACTAAAAACAATATTTTAGCTAAATTAATTTGTTTTTTCATCATCTTATTCTGAGAGCTGTAACTTTTTATATTTTTTGCTGAATGAGCTATATTAGTGCTTGTTTTCTTTGGGACGGTTTGGCGTTTTTTTTTATATCATATAACAAAGCATGTGTAATTGCAATAATTTTCCTGGAGAAATACGTCATTTTCTGGAACAATTTCAAGGGTGCCAATACTTTCGGCCATGGTTGTATGTTATTACGGTTTCTGAAATTAAATACATGTGTCATGTACCTCGCAAATCCTTTCCATTGCTTCATAATCTATTGCTTGTTTTTTCTTTTCCTCTATTCTACGTTTCCTGGACACACAATGGACCTCTCCTCCCTCTCTTCCTTTATCCATATCCTGTGCGAGGCATAGGGAGAGGCCTGCGGCCGGTCACTGCGGCCAGTCACTGCAGCCAGTCACTGCTTCACTGCGAGTAGTGCTCATATCCCTGGCTAAGGCCACAGGTATGCTGAGCGGCCCACTGTCACTATACGCCCCACTGGGGAGATATGGAAAAGTGCTGTGGTTCATTGATTGAGCTATACCGTAGAGTTATTCCTTCCTGCTGGCATCAGGAGGACAACGGACGTAAGGTGAGTAAAGTGCGCTGAACCCAAAATGAACTTCTAAGAAATGTTATTTTTGGAGCGATAATTTTACAATCTGTTGACTCATACCAATGCATCTTTTCTTCTTTAAGAAACTCTATAAGAAGTTTTATTTAGGTAGCACAAGGATAGCTGCAGTGTTTAATATTCAGATGTAATGTATGTACAGAGCCAATAGACAGGCACAGATAAGCATCCTCCCCGTTTGCATCCATGATCCCCGGTCTGCTGTGGAGGCTGAATGTAACAGAAGGATTCTAATACATCGAATCAGCTCTATAGATTAGAGCTCCAGAGTCTCCAAAATCGCTATCAGGGCCCCGACCCGCCATCTGCAATTTTCTCTTCCTTTAGGTGGATAGCTAAAAGTTTCAGGATGTAACTACCGTACGTAAATACTTCTATGACCCCAAACAAAGACAGAAGTATTCGAGGAGTGATGTAACTACAAATTGTATACTTCGTATAAGCAACTGATCCGGTCTCAAGCTTGATATGTTTTTCTTTATTCTGAAGATGTCTATCTACTGGGGTTGTTAAGGTTGGAAGAGGCAGATAAACATACAGTACATGGGAATTAATACTGTGTGATGAAGTGAAACTCTATACTTTGACACACTTGGTGAGAAGGGCTTTAGCTTCCTCCAATAAAAGAGTTGACTTGTGATAGTAATTGCAGCCTAGCTTCAGATTGCTCTGTAATTAACTGTTAATTATGGGATAAAACTGGAATAGAGAATAAAAATCTGATTATATAAGTTCCTACATGACATAATGTTACCTTTTTAAGAAAGCTATTAAAAAGGGTTATTTGTGTGTATCATTCCTTCTTCTCTCCAGCCAGTTATCGGGAATCTCGGGAATATTACATTAATGGCTTATCCTAAGGACGAGCTGATTTTCCTGGATAAACATTGGATTTGCAAACTTGCCCTATCTTTTATTTTAAATACATAGAACAAAGAAAATAAATTTTTGTAACCATATACATACATTATTTTCCCTGTAGCCATCTGTAGCTTCTTGCTCAGAGCTCAAGAAAGTAGCAGTTCCACTTTTTTGGTGACCAAAATATGTGTACAAAATATTGCAATGTGGTTTTGACTGGTCTTCCACAAAATAAGAATTTTGTTAATTTAAACGGTAAATACAGTAGACATTATGGTCCTGAGTCCACAAGACTGGTGGTCTGTACTCCAGTCTTACTGAAGAGAGCGTTAGGCATAAAATGTATTAAATTCATTAAGACGCTCATACCGCAATGGATTTGTTGCGTCTTTCAGCATTTCCAGAGCTGTACGCCATTCCTATTTCGCCTCTCCTGTGGTGTAAATTATGACGAGTTTGGTCGCAGTCCTTCTCGTCCACTTTTCAGAAAGTTGGAGGAGCTGACCAGGGTTGACATAAAAATGTTAAAATTCACACTATTTTTACACAACTCTGAGTTGGGCAAATATTTTGCAACATTTTAAGCAGTCTGTGAAAATTGGCAAAACATGCTTGATAAACCAAGGCCTTAGCATGATTTGCGTAAATCATGCTTAGGCCTTGGTTCATCAAACAGTTTTTGCCAACTACTCTGATGTGTGAATACCCCCAAAAGAATCCTTGAATTTAGCAGTTACAGGTTCAAACACTTTCTACAATATCTGAAATGTTTGATCCATGGTAGCAACAGCCCTAAATAAGCATCGGCTTGCAAGCCATTTTTGTGACTACTGACTCACAGACCCATGACAAACAGTGGTCCTGGATCATAGACTGAGATGACTCAATATATTGTAGCTTCCCAACATATTTTCCTATAATCTGAGCCTTATTAAGAATTGATTTGTATAGAGATTGGGCTATGCAGAATTCAGGGTTAGCAAGTGCAGGAGTAATAGCATGTAACTGTATTTAAAAAGGTTATCCACTACTTCATCATTGATGGCCTATTCTTAGGATAGGTGACCAATGTCTGATCGGTCGAGGTCTGACACTGATCACCTGTTGTCAGTGTCGGTGGCAGCCGCCGACCAGAAACACTCAGTTGCGGAGCTTCTCCGTTTTGTCAGTGGCCGTGGCTTTGTACTGCACATCAATTCAAATCAATAGGAGGCAGATGTGCGGTACCTAGCCACAGCCACTATCAGAAGGCAGAGCAGCTCCGCAAATGAACACCGGCTGCCGACATCGAAACAGCTGATTGGCAGGGGTGCTGGGTGTCGGATCCCAACCGATCAGACATTTGATGACCTATCCTAAGGGTAAGTCATCAAGGATGAAGTAGTGGACGCCCTCTTTAAGTTTGTCACTCAGATGTTTTCCGTTATTTCATGATAAGATTATTCACTGATGATTGTTCACTGTTGGGCAATAATTTATCCAAGTAATGGAGCTGACAATTCTACAGGAAATATACATTCGAGTCACTCGGGTTGCAGTTGCTTAAACGTTTCTTTGTAAGCGAACTGTAGATGAACAGGCGGGAGTAAGGAGAGAATGCTCTAATTTGGCAGAGGGTAACACAGACACAGTTTCAAGTATTACAGTATATATAGTAACACAGAGGATGTCATTTGCAATCTGTGACATGTGGCAGGAAATCTGGCCTTGGAACCTGCTCATAGCACATTCCTGTGTTTACAAGGGTGAGATTTCCTCCCTGTGCTGGCCGCATTATACACTCAAAGACTTCTATGATGCTATTATTAAAGTCCAACCAAAGTCCAGCCTCACCTATTACTATTGCAAAGTTAGTAACAAATTTAAAATATCAAGAAACCAGCAAAGCTCAATGAAACGTTAGCCAAAGTGCTCGATGTAAGTGAATTACTACTGAGCCATGATAAAGGGCTATTCCCACAATTGCATTATTTTTCACAAAGCAAAGTAAATGCATACTTATTGTTAGTATATAGAGTAAGAAAACAAGTTTCTTTCTTGTAACTTTGTGCCTTTTTTAATCTATATCTGCTGTTTTGTACATTTAGCTTCACATAGCGGGAATGGGCGATCTTATTCTTATCTGCTGCAACTACATTTTCCTGCAGCACCCTGCTTCTCCTCAGTGCTTGCAGACACCTTCAACCCTCCTGTGTGCTCCTGACTAGTCCACCTCTGTGAGTGATCATGATGAAGCCAAGTTAAGTTTAGAATTCACCTTATGCTTCTGTGCAGTCTCTTCTCCTGTGCGGTACGCTTCCTGACCGATTATATCCTCTTCTAACTATAGCTGCCGTTGTATTTTTACATCATTGTTGTATGATTTATATCAGAGTTCAACCCTACTGCACTTTTCTACAATGTAGAGCCAGTGTCAGTCAGGGCCGGGGCGCGATTACAGCAGTCACTCTGTATTCTCAGAGTGTTGACTGAATTCACGGCGCCAGTTTTTAATATCTTGCTGTTGGTGAATATATATTTGAATAGACCGGCCCCGGCCTAGTAGTACACATAGAGTATTATTAGGACAGAATAAAATGTTAGAAATATAAACTAAATCTAAATATATTTGAATAGCAAAAAAGAATTGCGTCTCTGACCTGCTTAGTAAGTGTATCTCTGGCCTATAATATAGACTGCCACCTAGGAATAAAGGAAAATGGTGAGCCAATTGGAGTGTTTTATTATTTTTATACTTTTATTAGTACAAAAACACTAAAATCTCCCACAGGGGTTAAAAAAGGCAGAGAACTGGTGATTAACAATGAAGGTGATCATTTATGCATACAGGCATTAGGAGTGGGTGAGTGAGGAGGAAAATCGAACAACATATCCATATACGCCATAGTGGCCCTTAAGATCCCTCTATTAACAGTCCCCACCACACTTGAGCACAGTAATAAATACAAAAAGGAAATTCTTACCCATTTTGCACAAAATGATCCCCACGAACATGCAAGTGAATCCCCAACCGGCGTTTTGTTTGTTCATTTTGCTGCTTTCTCAAGGAGATGTAATAAAAGAAATGTTCACTGCAGGACCTTTTAAACATGTGACCATGATCGCTTATCCATCAACGGGATAGGACAATCAACGCATACGCAAATTGGCGCACGTGCACCATATCCACTCCCAGCCATAAGACCAGTACCACGCATGTTAGGGAGCGAGGACGCATTGCCAAGACTCCCGGACATACGCAGACCAGAATAAAGATGCAGAGGCATAGACCGGCGTGCAAAGCGGAGAAAGGCGCATGTGCACACCAATCCGGAAGGCAATAATGGAAGAAGTGGTATAGAATCATGTGCCCCCATCTAAGAGGTCCTAATAGCAAGATAAAAGAGAAAGGGAGGAAACGGGCGAAACTCAGCAACAATATTATGCATGTATAATATTTAGGTGTAGTACACAATACATATGCATTGTCTATTGATGACGACTTCCTCTAAATAAGTAGCATGCGCCATAACTGTCAGGAATTGTCACAGCCATTCTATCCCACTTACAGCAGTCGATCTCGGCATACCAGAAAATGGATTTATCATGTGTGAAGCAGAACTGCAGATGAACAAGAAAGGTCTCAAAGTATATACACAATAATACAACTTAAAACATAAAAGCAGAACAAACATATATATGGTAATAGTAGTAAGTCTCCACTACAAAGAAAGATGAAAAATTCAATGTTTCATTTAAACCAGAGGGGGTCAGCGTACCCAGGAAAACAATCCACCTCGCTTCACATTGTGTCAAAAATTCCCTTACATCTCCTCCCCTTATACCAGTGTGATTAACATCAATCCCACGTTTCCTGAAGGTTTGGGGGGTTACAGTCAGCGTCGGACTGGAGCACCTTGGGCCCACCAGAGAAAATAATTCTTGTGACCCACTATGTAGCTACATAGAAATAAATACAAGACCACCAATTGTGTGGTAAAACACGCTAATATCGGTATAATATAAGGTAGTACATGTCTTAATTATGTAGCACCGATTGGGGTAGCCCCTCAGAATATAAAGTAGCCCCCCTCATTGGGTATAATACAGCACCCCACAAAATATAATGTAACCCCCTCATAAGTTATAATGTGGCCCCCCCATAGAATATAATGTAGCACCCTCATGGCATAATGCAGCCCCCACACAGAATATAATGCAGCCCCCCACAAAATATAATGTAGCTCTCTCATAGGGTTTAATGCATCCCCCTCAAAGTATAATGCAGCCCCCTTAAAGGGTATAATGCAGCCCCCTCCACCATTGTCCTCATCACCACCTCCATCATTGCCTCCTCCCCCACTACCATTGTCCTTTTCACCACTACCATCATTGTACTTTACACCACAACCATCATTGCTTTCTCCAACTCCCCCAACATTGCCCATTCCAACACCTCCATCATTGCCTCCCTGTAAGGTTCTTTGTCTCTGTTGACATGTTCCTTGAAACTCAGTTTTCCGTCGGCCATTTTGCTTTCTGTCTTTCTGCAGCTCTTGCCCTCAGTTAATATGGAGTTCCAGTTTTCATGTTCCCGCCCTGATTCTTCCCTCTTGCTTCTTAAGCAGCCTCAGCTGAACAATCAGTGCTCCTGAATCAAGCCTCAGTCAGTCTGTGACCTGACTCCTGGAAACCTTGGACTTGTACTCCAGCTATTCCCTACTGAGGAACCTTTGAACACTTTTGGACTCTGGAAACCTGCTGTTTGGTGAATCCATGTTTGCAGAGGAATTACGGTACAGAGAAGAGATCCTGAACCTGCTTTGGAGATTTATTGTAGTGCTTGAAATTACTCTGGCCTGCTGTGTCTCCTGACTCTGTTCCTGCAAACTGTGTGAACTTTTCAGCATGCTTGTATGAAGTAATACAAGTCATTTCATTTCAACCTATGTCTCCTGTGTTTTCCTCGCACCCAAGCACAAGACGCTATAGGAACTGTACACTATACATGACAAGATTCAGGAGCCAATGTTTAGTGTCTGCTAGGTCTGGGAAAGCCGTGTCTGCTGTGACTGTGGATATCAGATGTCCGTTTAAATACCTTATGTGATGACAGTGGTTGTGACTTCTCACAACCATTCCAGGTGAGCGCATTCCCTTAAAATTTTACTCTGCAGTGTTACCACAGGTAAACACTATTGTTTTTTTTTTTTTGTTTTTTTTTTCCTTTCCTCTTCTCCTTCCAGGACTTCTGCCTTAAAAGATCTGGAAGATGGAGGCCCGCATAAAGGAACTTTGCGGAGTGACTGATACAATCCTTTCAGATGTACAGACTTTAAAAACCCGTTTTGCAAGCCTACAGGACCTCACTAATCATAATTTGCAAGTGTTTGGACAGACTACCCAGGAATTGCGAGCCAGGATTGAGGCTCTAGAGGAACGAGCCCAGGCTCCTGCCATAACCCCGAGTTCTGGGATCCCCAAATTACCTCCTTTTCGTTTTGGCGGTGAACGTGAGAAATTCAGGGGATTTATTAATCAATGCAATTTATTTTTCTCTGCACATGCTTCACAATTTCCCACTGAACGATCCAAAGTGCTTACTATAATCATGTTGCTTACCAATAAGGCTTTGATGTGGGCAAACCCTCTGATTGAGACTGAGGATGATTGTTTGAATCACCTTGATGCTTTTATTTCAGCCATGGGGCAGGTGTTTGATGACCCCAATCGAGGTGCAACAGCTGAAGCAGCCATGTTAACTTTGCGCCAAGGTAAGCGTTCATTAACCGAATATGCCCTGGATTTCAGGAGATGGGCTCTTGATACCACTTGGGACACTTCCGCTAAGAAATCTATTTTTCGGAAAGGGTTGTCTCCACTGATTAAGGATGAACTTGCTCGTGCCGACCCTCCCACTGCGTTAGGTGACTTTATTAACTATTGTATTCGTATTGATGCTCGTCTGACTGAATGCAGACAAGAGAGATGGTTCGAAAATAATCGCACTAACCTTTTACTACCTCCTTCCTCAGCTAAGGAACCTTTGAGTAGGATCACAAGGGAACCAGAACCTGAACCCATGCAGGTGGACTCTTTACAAAGACGGGTTAGTGATGCACGCAAAGAACATCGTATAAAGGAAAATCTATGTTTCTACTGTGGTAAGTCAGGGCACTTCATTATAAACTGCCCCCGTTCTCGTAAGACTACTGCAGCAGTCATTCACTGTGAGTGTTGCGAGAGGAGCTCTGTCATGTCCGAGCCTCAGGCTCCAGAGAGATCTGCTGCAAGAGATCTTGATTTCTCGGACTTAAACTCTGTTAGTTCTGGGGACGATGACGATATAAACGCTGCAATTTTTCAAGTTTCCTCAGCGGTGTCCCAGCTGAGTTGTAAAAGAAACAATTCTCATTGCTTCCTTTCCATCAAACTCTGGGTTGACTCAGTCTGGGTGTCTAGCTCTGCTATGATCGACTCAGGAGCAAGTGGAAATTTTATGGATATCTCCTTTGCTCTGAAACAGGGGATACGTTCAGTGAAGAAGGCTACTCCAGTACAGATGGAGACTGTGGATGGCTCTCTACTGACTTCTGGACCAGTGGATCAAGAAACAGAGCCTTTGAGGGTCCTTATGGGTAAAGATCATCAGGAGAAACTGTCTTTTATGCTTATCTCTTCTCCCCACTTTCCCATTATTCTAGGGCTACCATGGCTGCAGGCGCAGAATCCTACGATTAACTGGGAGACCAAGGAATTACACTTTCCGGAGAAACAGATGAGTCAAGGAGTTTCAGCTTGCTCTGTTCCTAAAGGAACCATGTCAGTCCCTGAACTACCAGCTGTATACCAGGACTATGTGGATTTATGTGACAAGAAGAACGCTGATCAGCTTCCTCCTCACCGTCCATATGATTGTCCAATTGAATTATTGCCTGGAGCCGAGATACCTTTTGGTAAGATCTACCCCCTAGCGGGGCCCGAGCTAAAAGCTTTGAAGGATTATATAGACGAAAATTTAGCCAAGGGCTTCATACGCCCCTCTTCATCTCCCGCAGGTGCACCCATCTTCTTTGTGAAGAAGAAAGATGGATCTCTGAGACCCTGCATAGACTATAGGGAACTCAATAAGGTTACTATTAGAAACCGTTATCCATTGCCTTTAATCCCTGAGTTGTTGGAGAGAGTGCGGCATGCCAAAATTTTCTCTAAACTGGATCTCCGTGGGGCCTATAACTTGGTCCGTATTAGACCTGGGGATGAATGGAAGACTGCTTTCAGGTCACGCTATGGACACTTTGAATATCTAGTTATGCCTTTTGGTCTGAGTACCGCCCCAGCCACTTTCCAACACTTCGTGAATGATATCTTCAGGGATCTCCTAGATACATTTGTGGTGATTTATCTGGATGATATTCTAATTTTTTCTAACTCCACAGAGGAACATCATGGACATGTGAGAATGGTCTTAGAACGCCTAAGACAAAACCATCTCTACATCAAACTTGAAAAGTGTGAATTCCATAGGACCGAAATTCAATTTCTGGGGTATGTACTATCTACGCAAGGGATTAGTATGGATGGAAGCAAGACCCAAGCCATCAAGGATTGGCCAATTCCTAGAAATGTGAAGGAGGTGCAGCGCTTCATCGGGTTTGCCAACTTCTATAGACGTTTCATTAAAAAATTTTCTGAGGTAGTGTCACCTATCACCCAACTTACCCGGAAACAGTCTAGGTTCTCCTGGACCCCGCAAGCTCAGGAAGCATTTTCCTGTTTAAAGGATAAATTTACCACCGCACCTATCTTAGTACATCCCAACCCCGAGCTTGCCTTCATAATAGAGGTGGATGCTTCAGACTGTGCCGTTGGAGCTATACTCTCTCAGAGAACAGGTGAGAAGGATGTCTTGCATCCCTGTGCCTTCTTTTCCCAGCAGTTGTCTTCGGCTGAGAGGAACTACGATGTGGGCAATAGAGAATTGTTGGCCATTATTGCCGCCTTCAAGGAATGGAGACACCTTCTTCAGGGAACTGCACAGCAAATAGTCGTCCTGACAGACCATCGTAACCTTGAATTTATCAGGTCGGCTAAGTGCCTGACTCCTCGCCAGGCTCGCTGGAATCTTTTCCTAAACCAATTTAATTTTGTCATTTCTTATAGACCAGGATCGCGCAATGGAAAGGCTGATGCACTCTCTAGGATTCATTCAGCAGAGACACGTCCACTTACTCCTCCTAAGACTATTCTTCCTGACTCTAGATTCCTGGGAGTGATTCATAATCAAGACCTACTTAAGGACATCAAGGAAGCATACCATGCGGATTCTTTGTTGGCTCAACCCCCAAGGGACGTAAGTCTTGTCTTTAAGAATGGTGTGTGGATTCAGGGACAACGTCTGTATATACCTGAAACAGTCAGATTGAGAGTATTGCAACTCATCCACGATTCCAAGATAGCCGGGCATAGGGGAATTCTAAAGACACAAGAATTTCTTTCTCGTTTCTTTTGGTGGCCCACTTACAGGAAAGATGTTTTAAACTATGTCACTTCATGTGAAGTCTGTGCAAGATGCAAAACACCTCGCTCCTCACCAACTGGTCTGTTGCAACCTCTTCCCACCCCGTCCCCCCGTGGGGATCCATTTCTATGGACTTCATTGTGGAGTTACCAACCTCTCAAGGGAAGAACACCATTCTAGTGGTGGTTGATCGTCTAACAAAGGCAGCTCATTTTATCCCTTGTGTCGGCTTACCCACTGCAAAACAGACATCAGACTTGATGATTAAGAATGTGTTTCGCTTACATGGAGTACCGGATGAGGTCATTTCGGATCGAGGGGTGCAATTCACTTCAAGGTTTTGGCAAAATTTCTGTGCAGCATTGGACATTAAAGTAAACCTTTCTTCTGCTTTTCATCCTCAGACTAATGGACAAACAGAACGAACCAATCAGACCCTGGAGCAGTATCTCCGCTGTTTTATCTGCCACCTACAGGATGATTGGGTGGATCTACTTCCACTGGCTGAGTTCTCTTATAACAACTCTCAGAGCGCCTCCACTAAACAGTCTCCTTTTTACTCCAATCTAGGTTATCATCCTAACATTCTTCCTCGATTTCCCATAGATACGCCCTTGCCGGCAGTGGCTGAAAGAATCACTTCTTTACAAAAGAATATGGATCTTCTAAAGGAAAATCTAGAATTGGCTCAGGAAAGGTACAAGAAAGCAGCAGATAAATTTCGTAAACCTGCACCAGCTTTCAAGGTAGGAGATTTGGTCTGGCTGTCAACCAGAAATCTTAAATTAAAGATTCCATCGTCTAAATTGGGACATAAGTACATTGGACCTTATAAGATCAGTAAGATTATAAGTGCTGTTGCTTGTCGTCTTCAACTGCCCAGAACTATGAGAATCCACCCTGTCTTTCATGTATCCCTACTAAAGGCTGCAACACCCAATACGTTTCCTGGACGTTCTTCTCCTTGCCCTGACCCAGTGCTGGTCGATGGTCAGGAAGAATTTATGGTGGAAAGGATTCTAGATTCCAGGTTGTACAGAAATCAGTTGCAATATTTGATTAAATGGCAGGGCTACCCAGTGGAGGACAACTCATGGGAACCAGTCAACAATGTAAATGCTCCTCGCCTGCTCCGCCAGTTTCATCAGAGGTACCCTGACAAGCCTGGTCTGAGGTCATCCGGAGGTTGTCCCTAAGGGGGGAGTAATGTAAGGTTCTTTGTCTCTGTTGACATGTTCCTTGAAACTCAGTTTTCCGTCGGCCATTTTGCTTTCTGTCTTTCTGCAGCTCTTGCCCTCAGTTAATATGGAGTTCCAGTTTTCATGTTCCCGCCCTGATTCTTCCCTCTTGCTTCTTAAGCAGCCTCAGCTGAACAATCAGTGCTCCTGAATCAAGCCTCAGTCAGTCTGTGACCTGACTCCTGGAAACCTTGGACTTGTACTCCAGCTATTCCCTACTGAGGAACCTTTGAACACTTTTGGACTCTGGAAACCTGCTGTTTGGTGAATCCATGTTTGCAGAGGAATTACGGTACAGAGAAGAGATCCTGAACCTGCTTTGGAGATTTATTGTAGTGCTTGAAATTACTCTGGCCTGCTGTGTCTCCTGACTCTGTTCCTGCAAACTGTGTGAACTTTTCAGCATGCTTGTATGAAGTAATACAAGTCATTTCATTTCAACCTATGTCTCCTGTGTTTTCCTCGCACCCAAGCACAAGACGCTATAGGAACTGTACACTATACATGACACTCCCCCACCACCATCATTGCCTCCTCACCACCACCATCATTGCCTCCCCCCACCACCATCATTGCCTCCTCACCACCATCATCATTGCCTTCCCCACCACCATTGCCTCCCCATTATCATCATTGCTTCCCCATCATCATTGCCTCCCCCACCACCATCATCATCATCGCCTCCTCACCACCATCATTGCCTCCTCACCAGCATCATTGCCTCCCCCCACCACGATCGCCTCCTCACCTCCATTATCATTGCCTCCTCACCATCATCATTGCCTTCCCCACCACCATCATCATTGCCTCCTCAGCACCATCATCATTGCCTCCTCACTACCATCATCATTGCCTCCCCCACCATCATTGCCTCCCCCCACCACCATCGCCTCCCTATCATCATCATTGCCTTCCCCCACCACCATCATTGCCTCCCCATCATCATCATTGCCTCCCCATCATCATCATTGCCTCCTCACAACCACCATCATTGCCTCCCCCACCACCATCATTACCTCCCCATCATCATCATTGCCTCCCCATCATCATTGCCTTCCCCACACACACACACACACTCACCTATCCGCACCGTGCCCAGCAGCTTCCTCTCTGAAACATCCGCGCTGTGTCAGACAGGAAGTGCCGTGCTTGCAAGCAGGAAGGACAGCGTCGGATCCCTGCAGCTATTAGTGACACGCCACTGGCTGGGGGCCCCTGGAAAAGTTGGGGCCCTAGGCAGCTGCTGGCCAATATGCCAGCAGGTGTCAGAGCCTGGGCCCACCGGAGAATCCTCCGGTTCTCCCGTGGGCCAGTCCGACCCTGGTTACAGTCATGGTGGGTTCAAAAGTGGCGGCTGATTATTTTTAGCTCCATAATATCAAACGCTGTCCAGGACGCAGCAATGTCCTTCATATGCTCATCACCCGATCTCAGTTCCCTTACTTTTCCTCCCCTTCTACCAGAGTGAATAATATAAATCCCCCATACCCTGAAGGTTCGGGGGTTACAGTCATGGTTAGTTCAAAAATGGTGGTAGATTGTTTTTAGCTCCATAATATCAACTGCTGTCCGGGCCTGGTGCTCCACACCCAAATTCTCAATTCCCTTGACATAAGTCCTACATAAATCTTCGGACAGTCACATGAGGCATAGTAAACCACATTGGTGCTACTACACATTGTATGTTGTTTGATTGAAAAATCAGAATCATCAGAATCAAAATTTGAGCAGCAAAGGACATTGCTGCAGGCAAGACAATGGCCGCTCGGGAAAAAACCCAGATTTGGACCTTTACTCCTAAAAGTATTTACCATTGAGGGTGTGTCATGGCTTTTAACCAGAATGTCTTTTAAGTTTCTAGAACGTCTGGAGGTCATGAGAGGAGTGGCAGGTGAACACGATTGTGAGGACCATTCAGTTTCAAGGATTCGCCAATGCTTTTTTCAATATCGATCTCATGTTCTGCCACCCATGATTATAAGTAGATATAAATAGCACCCTCCCATCTTGTTTCTTCCGTTTAGAGGGTGTATAAAGGAGCGAATTGCGTGAGGTGTGCTTCACGCTCCTATAGCCCGGCTTACTGCACCTCTGACTGTAACCCCTATCCTCAAATCTAGACTTTAGGTCACTGGCCTCAGTCTCAACCTTCTCCTCAGATGAACAGATCCGCCTCATCCTGAGGAACTCAACCACTGGGCCATACTATGAGCAGATATGGCGTGTACCAAAGCATTGACAGACGTGGACTTCTTAAACACATGCGTCTGGATATAGGAATCATTATCCATTTCTCTGCTGATGTCATGGAAGTCCAACCCCCTGCTGCCACGCTTACACGTCAATCTGATATTAAAGGGATTATCATTAAGGTGACTCATGAATTGTTCAAGCTGCTTCACAGTCCCCACCTAAGAATAGAAATATAATGTATTCACAAAGTTAGGCCATTTGTGTGTAGATGAGACGTATGTTTCCATGTAGAGTAGCATTCAGCAATGATTTCCTTAGGGTTCATTAACTTACTAGATGTTGAAGCTCCATCTGTCACTTGGATGGGAGCAAATAAACTACAATGATCTCTCATAGATGACGTATTGTTCCACAAAATGTGTCACTGTCATGGCTCACCCAGAGATAATGTCTGCTCTACATTACAGCTGGACTCGGCAAAGGAAGAGTAACTGAGAAGGATGAATGGATAGTAAACTGTTTACTTTCCAAGGAAATCTTTACAAGCTACTGGTCTAGATTCACTGAAATTACAGATGAACTAACACACAGTTCATATATGGCAGACATTACAGAATTATTAGTTGAACACTTTTCAACTCTGAATGGTAAGAAAGAGCGACACAGAATCTACACTAAGCAGTGTCCTAACCTCGCCCAGTACTTTATATACACTGTAGGGGTTTTACTCGCTCAGGTGCGACAGGAGGCAATCAGGAGGCACGCTCCTTTAAAAAGTTCATGGGCTTTATTGCTTCACAAGCACACAACGCAAAACAGAAAATAAATAGCCTTTAACTCAGGCAAAACAAAGTACAAATGTCCAGTACTTCAGGCTCGGTCCTGGAGCCTCAACACACACAGGAGGCTTCCACCTCCCCACATACAGCTCATGTGTTAAGCAGTAGCCTACCTTATATAGCTATAACCACAGCTAACAACATATCACATGACTAGTCATGTGGTAGTGACATCACCACAGGTCCTAAAACACATATAGAGGTATGGTGATGCCCCTACCCAGGGCTGAGATACATGGGCAGCCCGACCCTCCCATCTCTCAGTGCTGCCTGTAACCCAGACCCAAGTGTATTAAACGACCCCTTAGTGCTTACGTGCACTAAAGAAAACACTCCGGGTTACATCACAGAGACAAGCCATCTCTGTGACACATACCCCCCATCTACTATACAACCCTTAGCCACGCTATATACCTCCCCTCTCTGCCTAAAGCCGTGGGGCTTGGCACTTTCCATTAACCGACTAGAAACTCTTCTCAGTCGTCTCTGACAGTTAAACGGTCTGTCAAAGTCGGGCCCTGCTACTGAACCCTTTTGAAGGCATCTGTCATCCGACTCTGTCACGTCCTTTGATAGGGATGCCCCCTTGTCAGACCACCCGCATCCCCAGCGGTCAGTACGGTGTCACAATTCCCTTGCACCCATACATCCTGTCTGGTCTGACTCCTTTTCATTTCGTCCACTACAGGGTCTCCTGCTTAGGTCACTCAGCCCTAAGCTAACTGAGGCATCACTACTTCTACCTTTTACATCAGGCCACCTATGTCCTGTATTAGCTCCAGCTTGAGGACTTCCAGTCTTAAGCGAACCTCTTTGCCTCTCTATACCGCGAGTTGAGGGTGGCAGCCGTCTTCTTCCCATTTCCTCCATCTCTTTATTGATCTGCTCCCTCTCACGTCTTAGCTGCTCTACTTCTTTCAGGTACGACAAGCGATACTCCAGGAGCATCCGGATATTCCCAAGGCTCTCCATGGATCCGACAACGAGGAATGGAACCATCCCATCTTCACCCACGACCTGGGCTTCGTCATCAGCAGTAATCCTCACTCTCATCACACCGGACCTATTCACCATCTCCTGCTTCACTTTCCCAAACCTTCTGATGACTTTCCTCACCAGACCTCTGGGCACTAGAATGATGCCTTCTGCAATGCACTGCTGACTTTGAACTTTCCTCGCATGCTCATGCTTTCACCCTTTTTTTGTCCTGATGAAGGGGTCGGGTATGATCTTGAAACGCGTTGACCTGTAAACCTTTTAATAAAATCTGTTGATTTTATCCTGGTATTGAGTCCTTATCAGCAGCGCAGTTGATGACACCTCCTTCTTACTCTTCATTCACCCGTGGCACATTGTGACTAGTGTCCTACAGCAGCTGAAATACGTGCTTATCTCTTGTTGCTATTTGCAACTACATCAGGTGAGAGGTCTCACATTAATCATTGTACCGGTATCACCGAATAAGACCCTATTGCGCTCCTTTTTGTCTCCTAGTAATTTTTCTTCTATAAAGAGAAAAATCAGACAAACTGAACGTTTGAAAGTGGTCTCTTAATTTTTGCGAGAGCTATATGTTAGTTGTATTATTTCTGTACTGCTGGCGGGATCATAGGAAGACAATTCTGGAGAAATACCTGGAGAAACTAATAGTAGTGTAAAAGATAAAGTGAATGTCGTGTGTCCAGTGGAATCAGAGGTGTCGGCATGCTGTATACCGGCCTGATCCATGCCACATAGCAGGAAAACCCCACTGTGTAACACAATTCTGCAGGCTTCCTCTCTTCTCCACCATTATTGTCCTTTTGTTTTATTTTCCTTGTTTCCTGGTGTAGGATAAGTTATGATCACAGCCAAGGTTGGGATAGAAGTGGCTGGAATATCATTTTGTATGTTGTTAGGTTTGTATCTATAAACTTAGAGATCAGAAAATCAATCCAGGAAATGCTCTAACCATGTAGAATACAATGGGAGAATCAGGTCATCTGTTAATCCCGAATTCTGCATGCCCATGATCAGTAATACTAGCGTTCTGGACGCAGAGTGGATGGGATTAATATAAACCCCATGCCCACTGTACTGCTTTTTTGAGCTGTGTAAAATCATCAGAAGTGCAGGTTCGGGAACTCTCAGTCTTCTGTATGGAATTTCCTCATAGACTTGCATTAGATGAGGAAAATCCAAAGCTAAAAAAAAGCACAAGTGTTGTAAGTGCGTTTACGTAGGTGTTTTTATCCTAGATTAACCTTATAAATAAATAATAATAAAAAATGAAGTGGGATCCCCTTAGTTTTGATAGCCAGCCAAGAAAAGCATACAGCTCGGGCTTATAGTATCAAGATGGGAAGGTCCCTGGTCATTGGGCCCTTCCCAGCCTAAAAATACAAACCCCAGCTGCCCAGAATTGGCCCATCTGTTGAGATGCGCCAATTCTAGTGCTTTGCCCGACTCTTCACGATTACCTCGGAAAGGTGACAATCAGGGTAATGGTAGTTGGGGTTGACAGCTGTGATTTGAAAAAAAATCACAACTGCCATCAAGCCCTGGGGATAGTAATGGAGAGTTATCTATCAGACACCCCCATTATCAACCCGATAATAAAAACACTTACACAGAAAAAAACACTTTATTTGAATAAAGACCCCCACACACTATCCCTCGTTCACCAATCTATTGAAAAAAAAACTCACATGCACGTCCGAAGTAATCCAAAAAATACTCCCTCGCTCATCAATTTACTACCTAAAATGTTGCCATGAAGCTCCGCCGTAGTCTACATTCCCCAAATATGGCTTCAGCGACTGTGAATAACAGCAAAGTCACCACTATTCACAGGCGCTGGGTACTCATTACAACACTCATCATCGTCGCTGTCTCCTGCTGCAGTCAGTGAGGCCCGGTGTCTCTGCACCACGGCAATCAAGAAGATCATGGCAAAGCGCCAGAGGCACATCTCATGTGATACACCTATTGTGCTAGGGCCCTGGGCAAGCAGGAAAGGGGGCCCACTTGCCTTTGGAGATACCTGCAAGCTATGGGGCCCCTACTCCTCTGTGCTTTAAACTGTTTGAAATACTTCTCCTCGTTCCCTGCTAGCCACAGGTCCAGTCTCTTTTGCATCTTCTGACTGACGTCTCAGGGCACAGGGCACAATGAAGTCACTACAGCGCGACCTCTGCGCTGAGCAGTGCAGCGAGTCAGAAGAAGTCTCTAAGAAGTCCGGAGCTGCAGTCAGCAAGGAACGAGGAGAGGTGAGTATGTCATTATTTATTTTTAATGTATGGAGCATTATATGGAGCCCATTCTCTATAGTGCATTATATGGGGCCCATTCTATATTGAACATTATATGGGACCCATTCTGTATGGAGCATTATATGGGTCCCATTCTGTTTGGAGCATTATATAGGGCCCATTCTCTATTCAGCATTATTTGGGACCCATTCTCTATTCAGCATTATTTGGGGACCATGGCCATTCTGTATGGAGCATTACATAGGGCCCATTATATTGTATGGAGCATTATATGGGGCCCATTATTCTGTATTATTATTATTTATTATTATAGAGCTATTTATTCCATGTGAGGAAGGGTATACATAATACATACAAGTACAGTAATCTTAAACAATACAAGTCACGACTGGTCCATGAGGAGAGAGGACTCTGCCCGTGAGGGTTCACAATCTAAAAGGGATGGATGAGGATACAGTAGGTGATGGTAGAGCTGGTCGTGCAGCGGTTTGGTAGATCGGTGGTTACTGCAGGTTGTAGGCTTATCGGCAGGTTCTTTTTGAAGATTTCCATGGTAGGTGAGATTTTGATATGTTGTGGTAGCGAGTTCCAGAGTAGGGGGGATGCGCGGGATAAATCATGTATGCGATTGTGGGAAGAGGAAATAAGAGGGGAGTAGAGAAGGAGATCTTGTGAGGATCGGAGGTTGCGTGCAGGTAAGAACTGGGAGACGAGGTCAAAGATGTACGAAGGACACAGGTTGTGGATGACTTTGTGTGTCATGGTTAGGGTTTTGAACTGGAGTCTTTGGGTAAAGGGGAGCCAGTGAAGGGATTGACAGAGAGGAGAGGCCGGGGAATAGCGGGGGGGACAGGTGGATTAGTCGGGCAGCAGAGTTTTGAATAGATTGGAGGGGTGCGAGAGTGTTAGAGAGGAGGCCACAGAGCAGGAGGTTGCAGTAGTCAAGGTGGGAGATGATGAGTGCATGGACTAGGGTTTTTTGCAGATTCTTGGTTGAGGAATGTACGGATCCGTGAAATATTTTTGAGTTGAAGTCGGCAGGAAGAGGAAAGGACCTGTATATGTAGCTTGAAAGAGAGATCAGTGTCATTGCTGTATGAAGCATTATATGGGGTCCATTCTGTATGGAGCATGATATGGGGTCCATTATACTGTATGGAGCAATATATGGGGCCCATTATTCTGTATGCAGCATTATATGGGGTCCATTCTGTATGGAGCATTTTATGGGGTCTATTATTCTGTATGGCACATTGTATGGTTTACATTATTCTGTATGGATCATTATATGGGGTCCATTACACTGTATGGGGTCTATTATTCTGTATGGAGCATTATATGAGGCCCATTATTCTGTATGGAGCAATATTGTGAACGCGCTGGATTCTGAGTTGGGGCTCCCTCTGGTGGCTGCTGATAGTAATGAAGCTGCCTTGACTGACAGAGGCCCTTCAGCTGCGGACGATTGGCAATCTGGGAGTGATGACTGGGGAGATTTAAGGGAGTAACTTTCCCATGATCCTCCTGGTCCAGTTTGGAAGTCAGCTTGCTTTCTGCTGTCTCCTGCAACTTTCAGATAAGTTATTTTCTGCTTAAAAAAAGGGGGGAGAAGCCAGCGCCACACATGGTCAGCATGCAATATATAAAGTGCATATGCACATATTGGATTCTAACTGTATTAAAAATGAGACATTTGGCAAATAATTGATCAATTCTTTGAGCCACCCCGCCACGACAAGGCATTCTCATATGGGGCAGTCCTACTCTACGTTTTTTATATTCACTGTGCCATTACGGCCTCCTGAATGTAGAAAAGCAAGACTGCAAAAAATCAAAACAAAACTACGTGAAGCATTGCTGCATCACTCCCATGGTGCCAGTAAGGCAAGCGCAGGTGAAAGCCGACCAGGTCCGGAGATGGACATTTCAGATCTGACTTCTGCACTGAATGCCTTGTCGTGGCGGGGTGGCTCTAAGAATTGATCAATTATTTGCCAAATGTCTCATTTTTAAATACAGTTAGAAACCAATATGTGCATATGCACTTTATGTATTGCATGCTGACCATGTGCGGCGCTGGCTTCTCCCCTTTTTTTATTTTCTGCTTGTTTCTGTGGTTTTGTTTTCCTTTGTTTTTCTGCCCTTCTGGAGTGAGGTCAGCCGGGTCCCCCTGCTGGGGCCTGCGCTGGTCTCTGTTTCTCATTTATCTCGGTTTTTTGTCAGTCCCTGTTATTTCAGTGGCTGCTGGGTAGCTACCTGTTCACACCAGAGTGCTGATCTAGCGGGGCAGAGATCGTGTGGTCTCAGTATTTTTGGAATCAGAAGAGTTGGAATTTTTCCTAGGGTTTTGCTGGATTGCAGACAGTATTCTTTCCTGTACTGTCCTATCTAGACAGTTTTTGGCCCCAGCATTTGCTTATTCTATTTTCTACCTGAGTGTGTATTTCATCTTGTCCCACCGCCAATATATGTGTGGGGGCTACCTATTCCTTTGGGGCGCTACTCCGGGGCAGTTAGCATTCCCCTTTCTATCTTTAGGCTTAGCTAACTCTCCGGCTGTATCGAGGCGTCTAGGTCATCGTAGGTACGTCCCACGGCTGCTTCTAGTTGTGTGGTTAGTTTAGGTGTCTGCAAATCCATTAGTTACCAACCTCTCTGAGTGTCTGGCTGCCTTGGCTATTTTTGTTACTGTCCTCCTCAGCTACCAATTCACAACAGAATCACCGGCCTAACCTTAATCCTAGGATACTCAAAAGAAGGAGAGAATAGTAAAAAAACAAAAAAAAAACGCAGCGTAGCAGGTTCAAATTGTCATCTCCCTGTTGGGCGGGAACCCTCAGGACTGGGCCTTTTCCCTGACACCTGGCGATCCTGTGTTGGCTAATGTTGATGTGGTTTTTCAAGCTCTGGGATTACTGTACGATGAACCTAATGTTATTGATCAAGCTGAGAAAACCTTGTTGACATTGAACCAGGGTCAGGAAACAGAAGAGTTATATTGTCAGAATTTCCGAAAATGGTCAGTCCTTACTAAATGGAACGATTATGCCCTAGCGGCTCTTTTTCGGAAAGGGCTGGCAGAGACCGTAAAAGATGTTATGGTGGGATTTCCTGTCCCCTCGGGGCTCATCGATTCTATGTCATTAGCTATTCAAATTGACCGACGCTTGCGTGAGCGTCAAGCTATGCGAGAGGTGGTGTTGCCTTTCGAGCGGGCCCCTGAGCCCATGCAATGTGATGGGGTTGTTTCTGGGGCTCAGCGTCGAGAATTTCGGAAGCGTAATAAGTTGTGTTTTTATTGTATGGATGCTTCCCATACTATTTCCGTCTGCCCTAAGTGAGGAAGACGTTTTTCGCGCTCATTTGTTTTGGGCAATGTACAGTCTAAATTTCTCTTGACTGTTACCTTGATCTGCTCCTTGTCCACATTTTCCGCTCAGGCTTTTGTCGATTCAGGAGCAGCCCTAAACCTGATGGATTTTGACTTTGCCAAACGTTGGGGGTTTCCCATGGTACCCCTGCGGACTATTCCTTTGCTGGGCACGGATTCAACCCCTTTGGCGCAGAATAAACCCCAGTTTTGGACCCCGGTGATAATGTGGGTGGACCTGGACCACCAATTGTAAATTTTTAGTGTTGCATAATTTGCATGACATTATTGTGCTGGGTTTTCCTTGGTTGCAGACCCATAATCCTGTTTTGGAGTGGAAGTCTGTGTGTCTGTGGCCAGTTGGGGTTGTCAATGTGTTCATGGTGACACTACTGTGTTTTTTACCTCTCCCCAGCCTCAGGAGATCCTCGGCTATTTGGCTGATTATTCTGATGTGTTTAGTGAGAGTAAGTCTGTGTCCTTACCTCCTCATAGGAGTTATGATTGCGCGATTGAGTTAATGCCGGTTGTAAATTTCCCAAGGGTTGGCTCTTCAATTTGTCTGTACCTGAGCATGATGCTATGCGATCTTATATCAAAGAGTCTCTGGAGAAGGGTCATATTAGACCGTCCTCTTCACCCTTGGGTGCCGTCGTTTTTTTTTTTTTTTGGCCAAAAAGGATGGCTCATTGAGACCATGTATTGACTATCGTCTCCTTAATAAGATCACTGTTAAATATCAGTATCGTTACCCCTGATTTCCGATTTATTCTACTGAGTGAAAGGTGCTAGTTGGTTTACCAAGCTTGACCTTAGGGGGGCGTATAATCTTATTCGCATTAAGCACGGGGATGAATGGAAGATGGTGTTTAATACCCCTGAGGGGCATTTTGAGTACCTAGTGATGCCTTTTGGGCTCACTAATGCCCCTTCCGTCTTCCAATCTTTCATGAACGATATTTTCCGGGATTTTGTGGATAAGTTTCTGATCTTTTATTTGGACGATATTTCGATTTTTTCTAATGACTGGGATTCTCATGTGGAGCATGTTCGGATGGTGTTCCGTATTTTGAGAGTAAATGCTTTGTATGTCAAGGGATCAAAATGTCTCTTTGGTGTACAGAAGGTTTCATTTTTGGGATTCATTCTGTCTCCGTCCGCTATTGAAATGGACCCAGTCAAGGTTCAGGCCATTTCTGATTGGGTTCAGCCCACTTCATTGACGGCTATTCAGAGATTTTTGGGTTTTGCTAATTTTTACCGTAAATTTATAAGTAATTTTTCTTGTATTGTGAAACCACTGACTGATTTGACCAAAAAGAGCTCTAATGTGGTAAATTGGTCTCCAGAGGCAGTTTCGGCTTTTCAGGAGCTTAAGCGGAGATTCACTTCTGCTCCGGTTCTGCAGCAACCTGATGTTTCTCTCCCATTTCAGGTGGAAATAGATGCTTCTGAGATTGGTGAAGGAGCCGTTTTGTCCCAAAGTGATCCTGTAACCTCTAAGATTAACCCTTGTGCCTTCTTCTCCTGAAAGTTTTCCCAGCTGAACGTAATTATGATGTGGGGAATCGGGAATTATTGGCTATGAAGTGGGCGTTCGAAGAGTGGAGGCATTGGTTATAGGGAGCCAAACATCAAGTTGTGGTCCTCACTGACCACAAGAACTTGATTTATCTCGAATCAGCAAAGCGATTGAATCCTAGACAGCCAGGTGGGCCCTGTTTTTCACGCGTTTTAACTTTGTGGTCTCTTTTCTCCTGGTTACTAAGAATGTTAAGGCTGATGCCCTCTCTAGGAGTTTCCTTGAGGATTCTCTTGATGTGACTGAGCCTATGGCCATTCTGAAGGAGGGTGTGGTTCTTTCCTCTATCTCACCCGATTTGAGACTGGCCCTGTAGCAATTTCAGGGGGATAAACCTGAACGTTGCCCTGTGGGGAAATTGTATGTCCCAGACCAATGGAGGAAAAAAGTTATGTCTGAGGCTCATTGCTCTGCGTTGGCTGGTCATCCCGGTATTTTTGGTACTAGAGATTTGGTGAGTCGGTCCTTTTGGTGGCCTACTTTATCTCATGATGTCAGGAATTTTGTGCAGTCCTGTGGGACTTGCTCTCGGTCCAAACCTTGATCTCGCTCTAGTGGATTGTTAATGCCATTGCCTGTGCCCAGGAGGCCATGGACCCATATCTTTATGGATTTTATTTCTGACCTCCCTGTCTCTCAGAGAATGACCGTTATCTGGGTGATCTGTGATAGATTTTCCAAGATGATTCATCTTGTGCCACTGCCGAAGTTGCCATCCTCTTTCGAGTTGGTGCCCTTGTTTTTTCAGCAGGTGGTTCGGTTGCACGGCATTGTGGAGAACATTGTGTCTGACAGAGGAGTCCAATTTGTTTCCAGATTTTGGTGGACCTTTTGTTCTAAACTGGGAGTTCAGCTGTCTTTCTCTTCTGCGTTTCACCCTCAGACCAATGGGCAGACTGAGAGAACAAACCAGACCTTGAAAACTTATTTGAGATGTTTTGTGTCTGCTGATCAAGATGACTGGGTCTCTTTTTTGCCCTTGGCTGAATTTGCTCTAAATAATAGGGCTAGTTCTGCCAATTTGATGTCCCCTTTTTTCGCCAATTTCGGGTTTCATCCTTGGTTTTCTTCGAGGCAGGTTGAGGCTTCTGTCTGTCCGGGTGTTGACTCTATGATGGAGAGAATGCAGCAGATTTGGGATCAAGTAGGGATAAGTTGTCAATATATGCAATATATGGGGTCCATTATTCTGCATGGATCCTTATATGGGGTCCATTATTCTGTATGGAGCAATATATGGGGTCCATTATTCTGTATGGATCATTATATGGGGTCAATTATTCTGTATGGATCATTAAGTTGGGCCCATTATTCTGTATGGATCATAATATGGGGTCCATTATTCTGTATGGAGCAATATATGGGGTCCATTATTCTGTATGGAGCAATATATGGGGTCCATTATTCTGTATGGATCATTATATGTGGTCCATTATTCTGTATGGATCATTAAGTGGGGCCCATTATTCTGTATGGATCATTATATGGGGCTCATTATACTGTATGGAGAAATATACAGTACAGACCAAAAGTTTGAACACACTTTCTCATTCAAAGATTTTTCTGTATTTTCATGACTATGAAAATTGTACATTCACACTGAAGGCATCAAAACTATTAATTAACACCTGTGGAATTATATACTTAACAAAAAAGTGTGAAACAACTGAAAATATGTCTTATATTCTAGGTTCTTCAAAGTAGCCACCTTTTGCTTTCATTACTGCTTTGCACACTCTTGGCATTCTCTTGATGAACTTCAGGAGGTAGTCACTGGAAATGGTCTTCCAACAGTCTTGAAGGAGTTCCCAGAGATGCTTAGCACTTGTTGGCCCTTTTGCCTTCACTCTGCGGTCCAGCTCACCCCAAACCATCTCGATTGGGTTCAGGTCTGGTGACTGTGGAGGCCAGTTCATCTGGCGTAGCACCCCATCGCTCTCCGTCTTGGTCAAATAGCCCTTACACAGCCTGGAGGTGTGTTTGAGGTCATTGTCCTGTTGAAAAAATAAATGATGGTCCAACTAAACAAAAACCGGATGGAATAGCATGCCGCTGCAAGATGCTGTGGTAGCCATGATGGTTCAGTATGCCTTCAATTTTGAATAAATCCCCAACAGTGTCACCAGCAAAGCACCCCCACACCATCACACCTCCTTCTCCATGCTTCACGGTGGGAACCAGGCATGTAGAGTCCATCCGTTCACCTTTTCTGCGTCGCACAATGACACGGTGGTTGGAACCAAAGATCTCAAATTTGGACTCATCAGACCAAAGCACAGATTTCCACTGGTCTAATGTCCATTCTTTGTGTTCTTTAGCCCAAACAAGTCTCTTCTGCTTGTTGCCTGTCCTTAGCAGTGGTTTCTTAGCAGCTATTTTACCTTGAAGGCCTGCTGTACAAAGTCTCCTCTTAACAGTTGTTGTAGAGATGTGTCTGCTGCTAGAACTCTGTGTGGCATTGACCTGGTCTCTAATCTGAGCTGCTGTTAAACTGTGATATCTGAGGCTGGTGACTCGGATAAACTTATCCTCAGAAGCAGAGGTGACTCTTGGTCTTCCTTTCCTGGGGCGGTCCTCATGTGAGCCAGTTTCTTTGTAGCGCTTGATGGTTTTTGCAACTGCACTTGGGGACACTTTCAAAGTTTTTCCAATTTTTCGGACTGACTGACCTTCATTTCTTAAAGTAATGACGGCCACTCGTTTTTCTTTACTTAGCTGCTTTTTTCTTGCCATAATACACATTCTAACAGTCTATTCAGTAGGACTGTCAGCTGTGTATCCACCAGACTTCTGCACAACACAACTGATGGTCCCAACCCCTTTTATAAGGCCAGAAATCCCACTTATTAAACCTGACAGGGCACACCTGTGAAGTGAAAACCATTACCGGTGACTACCTCTTGAAGCTCATCAAGACAATGCCAAGAGTGTGCAAAGCAGTCATCAAAGCAAAAGGTGGCTACTTTGAAGAACCTAGAATATAAGACATATTTTCAGTTGTTTCACACTTTTTTGTTAAGTATATAATTCCACATGTGTTAATTCATAGTTTTGATGCCTTCAGTGTGAATGCACAATTTTCATAGTCATGAAAATACAAAAAAATCTTTGAATGAAAAGGTGTGTCCAAACTTTTGGTCTGTACTGTATGGGGCCCATTATGCTGAATGGAGCAATATATGGGACCCATTATTCTGTATGGAACAATATATGGGGCCCATTATTCTTTATGGAGCAATATATGGGGCCCATTATTCTGTATGGAGCAATATATGGGGTTCATTATTCTGTATGGGGCAATCTATGGGACTCGTTATTCTGTACGAAGAATTATATGAGGCTCATTATTCTGTATGGAGCAATATATGGGGCCTATTACACTGAATGAAGCAATATATAGGGCCCATTATACTTAATAGAGCAATATATGGGGGCCCATTATACTGAATGAAGCAATATATGGGGTCCATTATACTGTATGGAGGACTATACTGTCCAGTCTAAAATGAAAATTTTTGATTCCCCCCAGGGCACGCTCTGTGTGCTGCGAGGATTCACTGGTTTCTAACCTATTGTATAATTTACAATAGATATCACCCATGTAATGTAAGAAGTAAGTGAAATCTTTGGCATTGTACTATACCTATATTTCTTTGCCATATCTGTGCATCATGTATCGTGGTAGATGTTAAAGGGGCCCACTAAGACTCTTTCCCTGGGGCTGACGAAAACCTGGAGTCGGCCCTTTATCAAGCCATTTGCTGATCTTCCTCTTCGTCTGTTCCTTCTATTCTTCCGACCATGATGTCCTTCTCCAGTGATTGCTCTCTTCGCATTATGTGTCCAAAGTAGGCAAATCGTAGCTTGGTGACCTTTGCTTTGAATGACATGCCTGGCTTGATTTGTTCCTTATTTGACTTGTTTGTTCTTCTTGCCATCCATGCTATTGGTAACATCCTTCTACAGCACCACATTTCGAAGACATCGATTCTTCTTCTGTCTTGTTTCCCTATAGTCCAAAAAGTAGAAACCAGTGGCAATGATTGTAACATCAGATGAGCGCGTTTACCCAGACCAGAAATAAAACAGTTTTCCTTATGTTACTGACACTTAACTGAGCTTATTCTGGTATTTCTCATCAGAGTGACTTGGAAACAGAATCCCTTCCTGAGACTGAAGCAGAACTAGAATCTGAAGAGGCAATGAAGTCAGTGACAAGAGAGATGGCAAGTCCTTGCCGGAAAACACATGCCGTTGTGCAGGTAATTCAGCAATTTTGTCATAAACAGGTTCACGTGATACATTTAATTATTATTCAAGGGTCAATCAAACTTTCATATACAATGGTTTACTGATAGTGATGAAAATTGACCTATTATTTATGGAAAGAGCAAAATACTAAATACGCCAGAATAAAGTCGTCTGAGTCTGCTGCTCTTGGCGGCACTGTCCAATGTGTACGGGGCCCTCACAAATCTCCCAGACTAATTATGGTCTGACAACCATCTAAGGGCACATCAACTAGAAGGAATGAGCAAAGCATTATTATAGGATTTGTCTAATAAGACCCAATGAAAACAACAGTATAGGACTGTGGGAAAGAGATTGTGATATTCTTAACAGCAACTGTAATGTGCTGTGGATTAATTATTAGAGCTAATTGGATTTATTCTAAGAATGATTTCTTGTAGCATTAAGAAGCTAATCTTATAATTAGATAAGGCATGAGAGCTCAGGAGCAGACACTCGAGGCTTACTGCTTATTGAAGAACAAAAAGGAAGACAAAACACAGATTCAAACCATTCATACAAAAAAAGGTTCATCCATAGTGTCCAATGTAATGTTAACCTTCAGAACGAATAGGCCCGTGGTCAAAATGAGCATTTAGTGTAAGGCTAGCCACATAAATGTCAGGAATGTTGGAAAACCCACTGATATTGATGGAAGTGGATGACTAGTAATTGTCTATAGGGGCTACCCAACTCTTCTCTGGGGTAGAGAAGGATTGCACACTGTGAAATCCAACTTCCCGATTCTTCTCTCCCCCGACATCTCCCATTCTTTTGTTATCAGTGATGTCAGTATTTGGCAGAGGTTTAAGTCCTACCACATGGGCAGATAAACTGGAGGTAACGCGTGCCAGCTAACAATTGTTTCCCTCTCATGTGATTATTGTCAGTAACACATCACTGTCTACATAAGGAGATGTGGTGCCCACCAATGGTAATCCTTGGGCCAGCATGGAAGATACCATCTTACAAACGCTTGTATGTCAGCTGATCTCGGGCCACGCTACATAGGGGGCAATGATGGGGAACGAGCGTAATCAATTTGCCCATGTAAAAGGACATTTAGATATTTTGGACTTCAACATGCCCAATCCTATACGAAGATAAGACACTGCAGCAGTCTATTCTACTCTATCATTAGGAATAAACATTCATGCTTGGCCGAGCATGCATGTCTATGGGGAAGTGGTGACAGATAGCAGTTGGCTAACAGCTATCCTGTGTATGGGCAACTTGGCAGTCAAGACAAAGGGCTTTCTGCCAACAATTACGATTTTCAGTTTATTTATATATTTCCCTCATTAATATGCTTTGGACTAAAGTCTACAGTAATTCACAATTGGCAGTAAACACAAGTGTATGCTGCGTTGCTGTGCTGTACACCGATTAGCAAAAGGATAACAATGTTTTGAACTTTTGACTTTCAGGATCCATATCTCACCATCCACTACTGCTTTGAATGTGAGACTGACATCATTTTACAATCATCTTGGCTATCTCATACATAAATTTGACTTGCAACTATTTAGCATATGATTAGTTATGCAGATTCTTGTCACGTCAATGCATTGTTACTGTTTTGCTCCTGGTGGTGGAAAACTCTTTTTCCTGTAAACTACAAAATACAACATGTTCTCACGTTCCTAATAGCTCAATGTGTTATTAGGTTGATTCCCAAGGGAAATGTCACTGGATTGAATCAAGGAGCAGCCATGACGAAAATTTCTCAAGAAAAGAGAAACAGCTTAACCCAGCGATGGTGGTCTGTTGGACAAGAAAATTACCGGACTGCATGATGTGAGTATCATGACAGTTGGGAGAATACGAAATGAAGTCCGTCCATCCATTCAAAAGTCAAGAGGTGGACATCCAGGCAAAATATCACAGTCAACAAGTCGGCTCATCACAAGGTCTATCAGTTCTGGCGCGACAAACACGGCAGTGGAGGTGGCTCATATGCTTCATAATAGTGAGATCACAGACGTCCATAAAAGCACACGTTTCACAAGTCTGGAATGTTGGCCTGAAAAATGGTGAAGAAGCCTCGAATGCAATATCATCATAAGAAGCGTTTTCTAGAGTTTGCTGAATAGTGAACAGTAGAAGATTGGAAACAGGTGATTTAGAGCAATGATACAAAAGTCAATAGACTAAGCTCTGGTGGGTGCAAGTGGGTCTGGAAGAAACAAGGGAAACAGCGGCTAACTGAGAAATTGAAGGAACTGTTAAGTTTGGTGGAGGAAGCCTGATGATATAGGGTTGATTCTTCAAAATGAAGAAACAATACTTGACCTAGCTCGATGGTGCTGAGCTATATGTATCTTACAAGCTGAGTTACTTCATACACTCGAGTACTATGGGTATGAAAAAGGATGACATTGTGTTCCAGCAGGACAACCTAAAGCATACGTCGAGATTGGCAAAGAAATGGTTGAATGACAATGAAATAAAGGTGCTGGATTGGCCCCCACAGTCCCCAGACCTCAACACAATCAAACACTTGTGGGTCGAGTTGAAGAAAAAGCTGTATACATACCCAAGTGAGGCGACCAGTATGCACCAATTTTAGGAATGAATCTGATCGAGAACATGCCCAGAAGGATTCAGGCAGTGTTGAAAGCCAAAGGTGGATTTACAAAATACTGCCAAATAATAAAAATAAAAATTTTGATTTTTGGGAGCAAAACAGTAACAATGCAGTTATATGACAAGAATCTGCATAACTAATCATATGCAAAATAGATGTAAGTCATACTTATGTATGAGTTAGCCAAGCTGATTGTCTATAAAATAATGGCAGTCTCAAGTTCAAAGCTGTAGTGGATGGTGAGATATGGAGCATGAAAGTCAAAGGTTCAAAACATTGTTACCCTTTTTCTCATAGTGTACCTCAGGTGGGGTCCATAGTCTCTTTGGGGTGCTTTACAAAGATATTGTAACTCTAAAGTTATGGTGACGGGGTCATCCACACAACAATCAAATGTTTATGGGCAGGAAGCTATTGTCAGTTGAAAGGCAGAAACTACGGTAAATTATGGGATGGAAGGCCTCCCATATGATGAGAAGTTGGAAAAGTTGGACTAGTTTAGCTTAAAAATAAAAACAACTGAGGGGATCTCATTTATTTGTATAAATACATGTGTGATCAATACAAAGGACTGGCACATAACTTATTCCTTCCAAAGACTTTACAAAAGAACAGGAGGCACTCATTACATATGGAGGAAAAGCGATCTTGGCAGCTAAATAGGAAAGGGTTCTTTACAGTTAGAACAGTCAGACTGTGGAATGCCGACCACAAGAGGTAGTAATGGCAGACACTATAACAGCTTTTATAAAAGGTTGGAGGATTTCCTCACAACAATGTAGCGATAGAGAATGTAGACCTGGTGGAGAAAGCTTGTAATTGATGGACCTATGTCTTTTTTAAACCTATAAACTATACAACTATGTGTAGCATGGATTTGTATGTTTTAATTAATAATTATAAAAGTCTCATCCTAGCAGCAAAGTTTAGTAGTGGAAAAAAGTAGACAACGCAGAATAGAAGTAAAAGCCTCCAATGTCTGCCTGTATCTTGATTCTTTTGTCTGCCTTAGGCTAGTTTCACATTTGCATCTTTGTGCGCTGCGCCTCGTGCGCAAGTGGAAACGCATGCAAACGCAAGACCATGCACACGCCATGTTAAACACAGGGGCGCATGAACGCTTGCGCAGATGCGCTGCGCACAAAAACGCTAATGTGAAACCAGCCGTCTAGACATGTTTACTCTTAAAACGCATGCTTATGCATGTCCATGCGCACACCTGCGTTCCCATAGACTGTAATGCTTTGTTTTGATGCATTCCGTGCGCAAGCGAACGCATGCGTTTTTTTTTTTTTACGCCTTTGGATGGACCCAAAAATGCAACATGTTGCGTCGGGCGCGACTAGATGCACACCTTGAAAAAACGCATGCGCATGAAAACGCAAGCAAACGCAAGACCATGCGTACGCCATGTTAAACATAGGCACGCATGAACGCTTGCGCAGTTGCGCTGCGCACAAAAACGCTAATGTGAAACCAGCCTAATGGAGTTGTCTGGACCATTTTATTGCACACAGAGCACTCCCCTGGATCTGATAGACACAGGAAAGAGTCTGAAAGTACAGGCCGAAAAGCCCCATCTTGTGAGTCTTGGCAGTGGGAGGCTGAGCACCGCCATCACTCTGCTGCCTCTGGAAGAAGGTACCGTCCGCAAATACTTAGCGCAATCCAACTATAATAATATTTATCTTTTCTGCAACTTTTCTGTGAATGAACTTTAGTTATAGTTTAGCATTTTAGAATTGCTTCCCCATGAGTTTTCTCACTAAATACAGTGTACATTCCTATACTATTATATACTTACATAACTTTATGTATTCATATAGATCACCCATCAACTGACTCATCTATTTGCTTCTTTATACTTCATGAAGCTTATGGACCTGTAGCTGTAAGAACCTGTCCGTGCACATAATTAGCTAATATATACGGTACTATAAAATACTGCACAATGTTCAGATAATAGTGTGAATGCCATACACAGATTCATTCCCTATCGTAATGTAGACACACCAGATAAAGTTTTGACGGATTGCCGATAGTTGGTTTTCAAGTTTTGGTAATACAGAAAAGACAGTAGAAAATTAATAATCAATATTGTATCATAAGACCTACAGTATACTTAAATAACCAACCAATGACACACTTTGATAGAGTTCCAAAATACAGATATGATCTTATAAATAACGCATCAAAATTTATGCTGATAGAAAATATCCAAAAAAATAAATAAACATAAATAAATATAATTTTATTAATTACAATGCACAAAACGGAAGACCAAAAAAATATAATTACCTCATAAAACGAAAAAAAAAGAGTGTGGCAATGGTAAATCACATCATGTGAAAAGACTATGATGAATAACAGAAGTAGTAACTTTGTAAAAAAGAAATGGGGAGGGGAAAGTGTAAAAAGCTGCGCAAAGTGACAAGTATGATCAGGGAGCCAAAGACATGGTTATATAAAAATATAACATAATAATCAAGATCAGACTCCTAATTCATAGAATGACTCCGTACAAAAACTCCATATAATGAATAAGTATAAATAAATAAACATAAGAAACCCCTCACAGCAATTAAAGTGCAGTAGTGCAAAGACACCCATATGTTGTGAATGTTTTAGAAATGAATTCTGAGCAGAAGCTCCCTCTGGTGGTTACAAACAGTACTGAACCATTCAATGAGGATTGGCAATCAGGAATCACAGACTGGCTGGATATAAGGGAGGTTTCCTGTTATGTTTTGGTAGCTGAGGAGAGCAGGCAAAAACGGCAATACACCAGAGAGGTTGGGATCTACTGGATTGCAGTACCCTGACTAACCACCACAACTAAAGACAGCCGTGGAGCGTTCCTACGTTGGTCCTAGACGCCTCGTCACAGCCTGAGAGGCTAACTACACCTAAAGATAGAAAGAGGAAAGCTATCTGCCTCGGAGCAGATCCCCAAAGAACATAGGAAGCCCCCAAACATGTAATGGCGGTTAGACAAGAGGAAATACAGACACAGACAGAAAATAGTATGAGCAAACGCTGGGGCCCAATCTGCCTGGACAGAAAAGGATAGGAAGGACACTTACTGCAATCGAAAAAAACCCTAAAAAAAGCCAACGCTACTAATTGCAAAAACACCTGAGATCACACGACCTTTACCACCTAAATTAGTTCTCTGGTGTAACAAAACTAAGCCGCAGCCACAGAAAAAACTGGAAAAGGCAAATGAACAAACAACAGTGGCTCCAGAGGAACCGAGAGGCGCCCAAGCCCCCGAGGAGGGGAACCTGGCCAACCTCACAGAAATGCAGAGAAAATTGCAAATAGCAAGCACAAAAACAGAAAACAGAAAATATCTTATCTAAGAGCAGGAGAAGAGGCAAGACTCAGCAAGCTTCCAAGTGAACCAGGCAACAACGTTGAGACAAGAACAATTGTTCACCGCCAACCATGATGGGGGGAAACCTCCCTTATATCCAGCCAGCCCGTGATTCCTGATTGCCAATCCTTATTGAATGGTTCAGTACCGTTTGTAACCACCAGAGGGAGCTTCTGCTCAGAATTCATTTCTAAAACATTCATAACAGTACCCCCCCCTTGAGGAGGGTCACCGAACCCTCATTTGTGCAACCAGGTCGGTCAGGATGAGCTCTGTGATACGCACGGATCAGTCTCCTAGCATGGATGTCCGAAGCAAACACCCAAGAATTGTCCTCCTGACCATAACCTATCCACTTAACCAAATACTGGAGTTTCCGTCTAGAAAAACGAGAATCCAATATTTTCTCAACCACATACTCCAGATTGCCCTCAACCAAAACAGGGTCAGGGGGCGCAGCCATAGGAACCACTGGCTCGACAAACCTCTTCAATAAGGACTTGTGGAACACGTTGTGGATCTTAAATGTCCCTGGAAGAAGTAAACGAAAGGAAACAGGATTAAGAATCTCCATGATCTTATAAGGTCCAATGAACCTAGGCTTAAACTTAGGAGATGCAACTCTCATAGGGATATTTCTTGAGGACAACCAGACCAAGTCCCCCACTTTAAACCGAGGACCATCAGTCCTATGCCGGTTGGCAAACTGCTGGGCCTTCTCCTGAGAGAGGGACAACCTCTCCACTACCTGGTCCCAAATCTGCTGCATACGCTCCACAACAGAGTCAACACCCGGACAGACAGAAGCCTCCGTCTGTCCGAAGACTATCGAGGGTGAAACCCAAAATTGCAGAAAAATGGAGACATCAAAGTGGCAGAGCTTGCCCTATTATTAAGAGCAAACTCGGCCAAAGGCAAAAAAGAGACCCAGTCATCTTGATCAGCAGACACAAAGCATCTCAGATAAGTCTCCAATGTCTGGTTTGTTCTCTCAGTTTGTCCATTGGTCTGAGGATGAAAAGCCGAGGAGAAAGACAATTGAACACCAAGTTTAGAACAAAAAGTCCTCCAAAATCTGGAAACAAACTGGACTCCTCTGTCAGACACAATGTTCTCAGGAATGCCGTGTAACCGAACCACGTGCTGAAGGAACAAAGGCACCAATTCGGAGGAGGAAGGCAACTTAGGTAATGGCACAAGATGTATCATTTTGGAAAACCTATCACAAATCACCCAGATAACGGTCATTCTCTGAGAAACAGGGAGGTCGGAAATAAAATCCATAGAGATATGGGTCCATGGTCTCTTGGGCACAGGCAATGGCATCAACAAACCACTAGAGCGAGAGCAAGGCTTGGAGCGAGAGCAAGTCCCGCAGGACTGCACAAATTTCCTGACGTCACGAGACAAAGTAGGCCACCAAAAGGACCGACTAACCAAGTCTCTGGTACCAAAAATTCCGGGATGACCGGCCAACGCGGAACAATGAATCTCAGACATCACACTCTTCTTCCACTGGTCTGGGACAAGCAATTTCCCAACAGGGCAGCGCTCGGGTTTATCCTCCTGACACCCTTCCAGAGCCAGTCTCAAATTGGGCGAGATGGCGGAAAGAACTACACCCTCTTCAAAATAACAGCAGGATCAGATAACTCAGGAGAGTTCGCAAAGAAACTCCTTGAGAGGGCATCCGCCTTAACATTCTTAGTGCCAGGAATAAAGGAAACCACAAAATTAAAACGTGTGAAAAACAAGGCCCACCTGGCCTGTCTAGGATTAAGTCGCTTGGCTGATTCCAGATAAACCATATTCTTATGGTCCGTGAGGACCACCACCTGATGTTTGGCTCCCTCCAGCCAATGTCTCCACTCTTCAAAAGCCCACTTTATGGCCAATAACTCCCGATTACCCACGTCATAATTACGTTCAGTTGGAGAAAATTTTCGAGAGAAAAAAGCACAAGGGTTACTTTTAGCGGTCTCAGGATCTCTTTGGGACAAAACGGCACCTGCCCCAATTTCAGAGGCATCAACCTCCACCTGAAATGGCAGAGAAACATCAGGCTGCCGTAGAACAGGAGCAGAAGTGAATCTCTGTTTAAGTTCCTGAAACACAGACACTGCCTCAGGAGGCCAATTCACCACATCAGAACCCTTTTTGGTCAAATCGGTCAATGGTTTAACAATAACAGAGAAATTACCAATAAATTTACGATAAAAAATTGGCAAAACCCAAGAATCTCTGAAGAGCCTTTAATGAAGTAGGTTGGACCCAATCACAGATGGCCTGAACCTTGACCGGTCCATTTCAATAACAGATGGAGACAAAATGAATCCCAGAAATGAGATCCTCTGTACGCCAAAAAGACACTTTGATCCCTTCACATACAGAGCATTCTCTCTCAAAATCTGGAACACAGTCCGAACATGTTTCACATGAGAGTCCCAGTCATTGGAAAAAATCAAGATATCATCCAAATAAACAATCAGAAATTTATCCACAAAATCCCTGAAAATGTCATTCATGAAGGACTGGAAGACGGAAGGAGCATTAGTGAGCCCAAAGGGCATCACTAGGTACTCAAAATGCCCCTCTGGGGTATTAAACGCCATCTTCCATTCATCCCCGTGCTTAATGCGAATAAGGTTATACGCCCCCCTGAGGTCAAGCTTGGTAAACCAAGTAGCACTTTTCACCCTGGAAAACAGGTCAGAAATCAAGGGTAACGGATATTGATATTTCACAGTGATATTGTTCAAGAGACGATAATCAATACACGGCCTTAATGAACCATCCTTTTTGGCCACAAAGAAAAAACCGGCACCCAAGGGTGAAGAGGATGGTCTGATATGACCCTTCTCCAATGACTCCTTGATATAAGACCGCATAGCGTCATGTTCAGGTACAGACAAGTTGAAAAGGCGACCTTTAGGGAATTTACTACCAGGCACTAATTCAATAGCGCAGTCATAGCTCCTATGGGGGGCAAGGATGCAGATTTACTTTCGCTAAACACATCAGAAAAATCAGTCAAAAAGTCAGGCACATCTTGAGCCTGGGGAGAGGCAGAAAAAACAGGAGTGTCGGCATTAACACATTGGCAGCCCCAACTGGTTACAGACACAGATTTCCAATCCAAAACAGGATTATGAGACTGCAACCAAGGGAAACCTAGTACAATAATGTCATGCAGATTATACAGCACCAAAAATTTCAACTCTCCTGATGATCAGGTTCAACCCTCATTATCACCTGAGTAGAGAACTGGGGTTTATTCTCAGCCAAAGGGGTAGAATCAATCCCCAGTAGGGAATAGACTTCCGTAGGGGTATCAAGGGAAACCACACGTTTAGCAAAATCAAAATCCACCAGGTTAATAGCTGCTCCCGAATCAACAAAAGCCTGAGCAGAAAATGTGGACAGGGAGCAAATCAGGGTAACAGTCAACAGAAATTTAGTCTGAACACTACCCAAGACAACTGAGCGTGCAAGACGTCTTCCCCGCTTAGGGCAGACAGAAATAGCATGAGAGGCGTCACCACAGTAGAAACATAACCCATTGCGTTTTCGAAACTCATTACGCTGTGCCCCAGAAGCCACTCTATCACACTGCATGGGTTCAGAAGCTGGTTCACAAGGCAACACCATCCACGCATACCTCTACGCTCACCCAAACGTCTGTCAATTTGAATCGCCAATGACATAGAATCATTGAGACCAGAGGGAGCAGGGAAACCCACCATAACATCTTTTACATTCTCTGACAGACCCTTCCGAAAAATGGCTGCCAAAGCATCATCATTCCATTTGGTCAGAACTGCCCACTTTCGGAATTTCTGACAGTACAACTCAGCGTCCTCAAGCCCCTGATTTAATGCCAACAAGGTTTTTTCAACTTGATCAGTGACATTAGGTTCATCGTACAATAACCCCAGAGCCAGAAAAAATGCATCAACATTACTCAAAACAGGGTCCCCAGGCATCAGGGAAAAAGCCCAATCCTGAGGATCGCCGCGCAGGAGAGAGATGACAATTTGAACCTGCTGTGCTGCGTTCCCTGAGGACTTAGGTTTTAAGGCAAAAAACAACTTACAGTTATTTTTGAAATTCAGAAATTTAGCTCGATCCCCCAAAAACAAATCTGGCATGGGGATCCTAGGTTTCACAACCGGCAACCCTGCAAGATAGGTAGCAATACTCCGAACTTCAGTGGCAAGCTGATCTACACGGCCAGAAAATTGTGCAAACTCCATTGAGAGAAAAAAAAATCCTCCTCAGCACCCAGAGAAAAAGAGGGAAAAAAATGCAACAAACAGAAAAAAATAAATAAATAAATAAATCTCTGACAACTCTGACAACTTTTTTCTTTCCACACTATTTTCCCCTTCTGTGAGTACCATATAATTTTCAGGTTGGCCGGTGATACTGTTATGTTTTAGCTGAGGAGAGCAGGTAAAAACGGCAATACACCAGAGAGGTTGGGATCTACTGGATTGCAGTACCCTGACTAACCACCACAACTAAAGGCAGCCGTGGAGCGTTCCTACGTTGGTCCTAGATGCCTCGTCACAGCCTGAGAGGCTAACTACACCTAAAGATAGAAAGAGGAAAGCTATCTGCCCCTGAGCAGATCCCCAAAGAACATAAGCCCCCAAACATGTAATGGCGGTTAGACAAGAGGAAATACAGACACAGACAGAAAATAGTATGAGCAAATGCTGGGGCCCAATCTGCCTGGACTGAAAAGAATAGGAAGGATACTTACTGCAATCCAAAAAAACCCTAAAAAAAGCCAACGCTACTAATTGCAAAAACACCTGAAATCACACGACCTCTACCACCTAAATTAGTTCTCTGGTGTAACAAAACTAAGCCGCAGCCACAGAAAAAAACTGGAAAAAGCAAATGAATAAACAACAGTGGCTCCAGAGGAACCGAGAGGCGCCCAAGCCCCCCGAGGAGGGGAACCTGGCCAACCTCACAGAAATGCAGAGAAAATTGCAAATGGCAAGCACAAAAACAAAAAACAGAAAATATCTTATCTAAGAGCAGGAGAAGAGGCAAGACTCAGCAAGCTTCCAAGTGAACCAGGAAACAACGTTGAGACAAGAACAATTGTTCACCGGCAACCATGATGCCTGTCTGTATTTCCTCTTGTCTAACCGCCATTACATGTTTGGGGGCTTCCTATGTTCTTTGGGGATCTGCTCCGGGGCAGATAGCTTTCCTCTTTCTATCTTTAGGTGTAGTTAGCCTCTCAGGCTGTGACGAGGCGTCTAGGACCAACGTAGGAACGCTCCACGGCTGCCTTTAGTTGTGGTGGTTAGTCAGGGTACTGCAATCCAGTAGATTCCAACCTCTTTGGTGTATTGCTGTTTTTGCCTGCTCTCCTCAGCTACCAAAACATAACACCCATACCCACAGCAACCGCCATCGTAAATGCACCAGTTAACAGATCACACTGCCTAATACCCTGACACACGTTTCGCATTAGCTTTGTCATGGAGTCTTCCATTTTTGTGTATTGTAATTAATAAAATTATATTTTTTTAATGCTTATGGTTTTTGGTTATTTTCTATTACCATACTTTTTGATGAGTTATTTATAGGTTAAAGACAATAGAAAAGCAGGAGAGATAGTAGAGATCTGCAGTTTTCTCAGATGCCATACTTCTCATTTCTATGGCAAGCTTTACATGTGACGTGTAGATTATAAGACAAGTTTACTTCCAATGTTTAAGGTTATTTTGCTCTTCCTGACCTTTTTTTCTTACAACAGGGAGGACCACTTTGGGTCATGCATCCAAAGATATTTTCCTAAGGGGCCCAGGTATTGCAGCTGAGCACTGCATTATTGAGAATATCCATGGAACTCTGACTCTTCATCCATGTGGGAATCCCTGTGCTATCGATGGACTTCCAATAACTCAACCTACTCGTCTGACACAAGGTACAACATGAGGCCAATACCATCTGTAACAAACTATGGTTCAGTTAACTAGAGTTCCAAATTCTGAAAATAAAACATGTGTTACAGCTCAGACCGGCCCCATGTTACCGACTGACAATGACATCTGGCTGCTATGCAATGGCCAACTATTTCCTCCTCTAGTGTGCTGCGCTTTCCTATACAGAAGAGCAGACTGCACAGTGTTCTGCTCTACAATGGCAGCCAATGGGAGGCACATGACACTATGCCTGTATACATGGCTTACCACCTGCAGTATACATCAAGGATCATGCATATCATATATGTCTGGGTCGGCCTCTGTGGCCGGATGCGCGCAGTGTACAGAGCACGAACAGCCCAGTTTCAGAGACTGTTGTGGCTGTTCTGCAGCTAAGGTCCCATCCATTTCAATCAAAACTGACTTGCAGTACATGATAATAGCCACAACACAATGTGTGGCGCTGTGCTGCTACGGCCCTATACACTGTGTAAATCTGACTATAGCAGGTGCTGCAAACAGCTGATCAGTGGAGGTGCTGGTTGTCAGATCACCACCAATCTGATATTGACATGTCATCAAAGTAAAATGTACTGTATGTCATGGTTACCCCCTTATTTGTGAGTCTGTGTGTGTATAGGGGGAATAATCTGCTGCCTATTTTCCGGTGCTGGGAGCGGGTGATCATGTGACAGCAAGTATGTGATTTGCATACTTCTGGCCATATTCCAACTAGACATGCCCGGCCGCACTTAGTACACTTTCATTGAGCATGGCCCCGCACCTCTAGTCTGCATGTGATCACATGTATTCATATCATGTATGTGCGTGCTGTGAGGATTCACAAGTCTGCAGGTACATAGGGTGACAGCAGACTTCTACCCTAAGTCCTGACAACCATCTTAAAGGTATTGAAAACCATCCACTTTTTTACCACTTAATAACTGATGTAAACATTTCAAGTTTTTTTAGACCTATGAAAATGATGTGTGCCTAGAATAGATGATTACATATGTTTATATGTCTTATCTCTATGGGAATGTTAGAACAAGAATACCTTTGCTGTGATCTCACCAGGAAAGTCATCATCGAAATTATGCAGAGCAAAGTATTAGCTAGTCTGGACGATTATCAAGGCATTGTTTGGTGTGAACGGAAACAAAACATTCAGTCTCTATGTGCTTATGTAACAGGTTGCGAGATGCAGTGACGGACAGGAGACAGAGCAAGGGTTAACAAATTTAATTAACAGTGGGATACTCCACGCAGGGAGGTAAACAGTTAAACAGGAGAATAGGCAGTTCAAATGCAAATAATATGTAGGGTAACAGAGCAGTAGAAAGAATAATGGCAGTTCTTTTTGGGGAAAACTTATCCTGTCAGTAGATCCTCAGAGCCGTGGATGTTGCAGAGCTGGTGATGGTGCCAACAACGGCTGGCGCGACACTTGACTGATGAGGTCCTGCAGGCAACAGAGATCGGTCTCCTGGCGGCAGCGGCTGGCATCTGATACCCTCCGCTGAGTCCTTAGTCCATATACCGACATGGCCCAGCAGATATGCACTGAGGGGGGCAGAGGGCAGATGGCGGTTCCACACCCGGCATCTCTTGCATGACACGTGCACAGTATTCACGGGCCCGGAGCGATTCGCACTTTGCTGCATTGTGACCAACGGGCACTTTGCAGGTCTCTTCTCACAGTCTCTGCTAGCGGCGGTGGGGAGGCTTTGGCGCGGGCCTGCGCTGTACCGGTGCTCGAGGGATGGAGCATTCACTTCTCCCTGCTGCGCGCTGTCTCTTCCCGATAGTTCTGACTGTTTCCACGAGCGCTGTGACTGCAAGCGTTTAGCCACACACCCCTGCCTCCAGATACAAAGATTGGTCCGGGCTCTTAAGCTTTCCCCCGGACAACAGAGGAGACAGCCCCGACAGTTCCGCACCGAGTGCAGAACAGGTACACTCAGCACGGTCTGTCTTCTTACACTTGTATGGAAAGAACTGCGGCAAAAAAGTGCATGGATTGTGCCATGTTAGACATTTCTGACATAACTGCACCTGATGCCATAAATGTCTTACAGAA
The DNA here is from genome assembly GCA_033576555.1 of Oophaga sylvatica. Taxonomy (NCBI): domain Eukaryota; kingdom Metazoa; phylum Chordata; class Amphibia; order Anura; family Dendrobatidae; genus Oophaga; species Oophaga sylvatica. The sequence goes on along the minus strand of JARQOD010000003.1, from coordinate 293,085,598 downwards.
GTGTGTCCCTCTATCCATCTTTAGAGCAGGCCCCTTAAATGGAAAGGGGCCCGGGCTGTGCGCTCTTTCCATTCAGTAAGGGAGTCAGGAAACTGGTGGAAATTTCTTCAGCGTATGCTTAAAAATATGTAGGGGAACAAATCTAAAAAACATTTCCTGCTTGCTTAGGCAGCACTTTCCAAAATCTAGTGCATGTACGGAGATTGTGGTTTAGTTTTCAGATTTCATTTCCCCCATGTTATAGAAAGCTCAGTATTTATACAGGGACCCATACAGAAAGCCCCTAGTCAGAAGAAACAGGACTGTGCCCTGAGCGCCATGCTGCAAGACCTCTCCTTTCCCTCGCTTCTGCCCCTTAGCAGTGCGAATGTCCATTTTTTCCCCTCACCTTTTGGGCGAGTATTAAAGGAAACACTATTTTTATGATAAAAGGGTGCCGTCTGAACACATAATCAGGGGTTCAATGATGTTTTTTTCTGACAAGAATCACTTCCGGCAGACACTCCTTGTAAATAAACCTCTGCTGCCGAGAAGAATGGCAGATTCCGTGAATAAACGCTGTAATCTTTTTTAGGTTTACTTTCAATATCCTTTTTTTCATTACTTTTTTCCGATTACCCCTTCCTTCCTTTCTCCTTTTTTTTTCCATCCCTCGGCTCCAC
>JARQOD010000003.1:292981868-293084836 GCA_033576555.1 Oophaga sylvatica | reverse complement strand
CCATACCTGTTTAAAATTTTTGCACAGTACTGTACATATAGAAAACACCATAAATAGTTAAAAAATATATCATCAAATTGTTCATATATAAAATGAGTGTCATGCTTAAAGTAAATGGCATATCTTCATATATACAGTATAGACCAAAAGTTTGGACACACCTTCTCATTCAAAGATTTTTCTGTATTTTCATGACTATGAAAATTGTACATTCACACTGAAGGCATCAAAACTATGAATTAACACATGTGGAATTATACATTACACTTTACAAAAAAGTGTGAAACAACTGAAAATATGTCTTATATTCTAGGTTCTTCAAAGTAGCCACCTTTTGCTTTGATGACTGCTTTGCACACTCTTGGCATTCTCTTGATGAGCTTCAAGAGGTAGTCACCGAAAATGTTTTTCACTTCACAGGTGTGCCCTGTCAGGTTTAATAAGTGGGATTTCTGGCCTTATAAATGGGGTTGGGGCCATTAGTTGTGTTGTGCAGTAGTCTGGTGGATACACAGCTGATAGTCCTACTGAATAGACTGTTAGAATGTGTATTATGGCAACAAAAAAGCAGCTAAGTAAAGAAAAACTATTGGCCATCATTACTTTAAGATATGAAGGTCAGTCAGTCCGAAAAATTGGGAAAACTTTGAAAGTGTCCCCAAGTGCAGTTGCAAAAACCATCAAGCGCTACAAAGAAACTGGCTCACATGAGGACTGCCCCAGGAAAGGAAGACCAAGAATCACCTCTGCTTCTTAGGATAAGTTTTTCTGAGTCACCAGCCTCAGAAATCGCAGGTTAACAGCAGCTCAGATTAGAGACCAGGTCAATGCCACACAGAGTTCTAGCAGCAGGCACATCTCTACAACAACTGTTAAGAGGAGAGTTTGAGGTGTGAATTAGCATACACTGAGACTGTCCATCGGGCACAGCAACTCTTCCTCACTGATCTACCATTAGGTAGGAGCAAGAGCAATATGTTGAGACTGGCATCATGGCACATGTAGTCTGTATGTAGTCTGCAGGAATGAAGATGGCGGACAGCCCGTACCTGATGCATCAACTTAGAGAGGTGTACACACAACGTATACTACATTATTCTTTACCAGTAGACTACACTGCATTATAAAACATTGCTGGGGGGTATTTATAAAGACATAAAGACAATATTATTCCCTGTGTCTTCTCTCGTGAACGTTCTGAAGGCCTCACTCAGTCCCAGTAGGGTCAGCGTGTGTAATCTGATAATCCAGGACAGATTCACAGTATTTGTACTGGACATGGTGATTCCATCTATGTGTGCAATTATAAAACCTGGAAAATCTCAGTTATGGCTGAGGCCGGGTAACATGACATCTTATGATACTAGAAAATGTTGGTTTGCTGTTTTTTTTTACACAAGATCTATGTTTGCTTAACATTGTGCTGGGCCTGAGGATGGTCTGGCCGAGGTATTGCAGGCGTAGGGACATTCTAGAAGGGAAATGACGTTTGCTGTACAGAGGGATTTAGTGATGCTGATATGTTCCGGGTGGAATTACTTGGGAAATGACAGCAGCGTTGTGGAATGGCTTGGCAGCTTTTGCATTGGCTTCTCAAACATTTATAGCTGTGGTTCAGGGCGGGCAGAGCATGATTAGGGCCTGCGGATCAGGGTGGGCAGAGCACTACTAGGGCCTGCGGTTCAGGGCGGGCAGAGCACGACTAGGGCCTGCGGATCAGGGTAGGCAGAGCACTACTAGGGCCTGCGGATCAGGGTGGGCAGAGCACGACTAGGGCCTGCGGATCAGGTGGGCAGAGCATGACTAGGGCCTGCGGATCAGGGTGGGCAGAGCACTACTAGGGCCTGCGGATCAGGGTGGGCAGAGCACTACTAGGGCCTGCGGATCAGGGTGGGCAGAGCACGACTAGGGCCTGCGGATCAGGGTGGGCAGAGCATGACTAGGGCCTGCGGATCAGGGTGGGCAGAGCACTACTAGGGCCTGCGGATCAGGGTGGGCAGAGCACTACTAGGGCCTGCGGATCAGGGTGGGCAGAGCACTACTAGGGCCTGCGGTTCAGGGTGGGCAGAGCGTGACTAGGACCTGTGGTTTTAATCTTTCTAGTTGATTTGGTGCATTATTGTTTTAATGGTTTCTGCCCACCTGAATGCTATCTTGCGCTGAATGGTCATTTGGTCATTGAGGAGCATGGGCCATTGTGTATTTATCACACGCCCCATGGTATTGTGAGATCGGTTGTCTGCTGTGATGATGTTGTTTCCCATATTTGCATTTGTATAAGACTCTGACTGGGACTCTGACTGGGACTCTGACTAGGACTCTTACTTTAGATTGTGAGCCTCATCGGGGACAGCGATGATAATGTGTGCAAACTGTAAAGCGCTGCGGAATATGTTAGCGCCATATAAAAATAAAGATTATTATTGTTATTATTACCGGGACTCTTACTATGACTCTGACTGGGACTAATACATTTCTCCTCTCTCAATGATTTCTCTCCTATTTAACATGGTCATGTTTTGGATCCAGGTTTCATCAGTGCTTGGGCAGTGTCCCAGATTTTACCATCAGTAATCACAGTCTCTTTTGAAGGTCAGTGTATAACAGAGCTTCAGAGAGGACCAAGATGGCAGCAGCGGGGGTCTTCAGTAGCTTCTGGCTGCACCCCGTGATCATGTCATGGGGGTCTGATAGACGCTGGTGCATGCGCAGACACCCAATTACATAATGACATCATGTAAAGCCGCTATCAGGGATCTGACAAGTGAAACACAGAGATTTTATGTTCACATAGGGGGGGTGTGCTATGGATTTTCAATCTGGATTTTATAGATGGAAAAAACGCAGCTTATTATTATTATAGATTTTTATAGTGCCATTTATTCCATGGCGCTTTACATGTGAAAAGGGGCAAATATAGACAAGTACAATAAACGTGAGCAATACAAGGCACACACAAGTAGAGAAGGAGAGAGGACCCTGCCCGCAAGGGCTCACAGTCTACAGGGATGGGTGAGGATACACTAGGAGAGGGTAGAGCTGGTCGTGCGGTGGTTCAGTAGACTGAGGATCACTGCAGGTTGTAGGCTTGTCGGAAGAGGTGGGTCTTCAGGTACTTTTTGAAGGTTTCCATGGTAGGCGAGAGTCTGATGTGTTGGGGTAGAGAATTCCAGAGTATAGGGGAGGCACGGGAGACGTCTTGTATGCGGTTGTGGGAAGAAGAGATAAGAGGGGAGTAGAGGAGGAGATCTTGAGAGGATCGAAGGTTGCGTGTGGGTAAGTAACAGGAGACCATGTCACAGATATATGGAGGAGAAAGGTTGTGGATGGCTTTGTATGTCATAGTTAGCTTATTATTATATCAGCAAAGGGGATAAGATTTTACCAAAAATCTCACACGCCTCATGTCCCATTTTTTTTGCTGCAACTTCATCAAAAATTCTTTAGCGGGTTTCTTCCAACTATATGAGGAGTGAATGTACGCAGTAGATCATATTGGGTCACTCTATGATGTTTAAATGGCAAAGATTTCCCAAACTAAAGGGCTCTATGGAAACTCTATAAAAGCTCTCTGAAAACCTCAGCCCCTTTGGCACTGCTCAGAGATGTCTGATACTGAAAATCTGACATTCACGCACAGCATCAGTCACTGACTTATCAATGGCAGAAACCTCTGGGCTGTCACATAGGGATGGGAGCGCTTATTGTCCTGTAATTGGTGGTGGTCTAATTGAAGACCCCCTATATGCGGGGTGGGGGGGGGAGGGTGGACATGACACTCCTGTTCTTGGAAATAGTCAAAATGTGACCACTGGGAACAATCAATATCCTATAAATATCCATAATGGGAAGCTGGTGGCCTGAGACACTGCATTCTCATGCAGTCAGACCCGAGCAGGGATCTCGTAGCTGCTGACAAGGGATGTATTTGCTTATGGCTTATGATATGGACCGAAAACACAGAACCTATATATATATAGGTCGGAGGACGGTATGAAAACACCAACCTTGTGTCCCCAAAATATAAATGGTCAGGGACTGACTGGAGCACAGAACTGCAGTTCTCTATTAGTTTTGTGTGTCTGTATTTATATATGTGTATATATTATATAGATTTACATATTCTGTATACACATACAAAACTAAAGAGACGTGTGCGTGTTACTTCTTCCACGCAACTCCTTCCAGGGCTAAGAAAGGCATGTAAGAAATGGGAAGACTTGGGAGAGTGGGAGGAGGGGAAGAAGAAGGAATGTAGGGGTGGGGGACATTAAAACATAAATGCAATATACATGACCACAAGAGAAAAAATGCTACAATGTGACGTGGACTTCTATATACTGTATAATAGTGATGTGTACAGGAACATACAGCATGTGTGACTAACTATAACTCATACATGAGGCAATTCTGACTCGTCCATGTCTGACTGTATACTCCACATCTGACTGTATACTCCACATCTGTCTGTATACTCCACATCTGACTGTATACTCCACATCTGACTGTATACTCCACATCTGACTGTATACTGCACATCTGTCAGTATACTCCACATCTGACTGTATACTCCACATCTGTCTGTATACTCCACATCTGACTGTATACTCCACATCTGTCTGTATACTCCACATCTGATTGTATACTCCATATCTGACTGCATACTCCACATCTGACTGTATACTCCACATCTGACTGTATACTCCACATCTGTCAGTATACTCCACATCTGACTGTATACTCCACATCTGTCTGTATACTCCACATCTGATTGTATACTCCATATCTGACTGCATACTCCACATCTGACTGTATACTCCACATCTGACTGTATACTCCACATCTGTCTGTATACTCCACATATGACTGTATACTCCATATCTGACTGTATACTCCACATCTGTCTGTATACTCCACATCTGTCTGTATACTCCACATCTGACTGTACACTCCACATCTGACTGTATACTCCACATCTGACTGTATACTCCATATCTGACTGTATACTCCACATCTGACTGTATACTCCACATCTGTCTGTACACTCCACATCTGACTGTATACTCCACATCTGACTGTATACTCCACATCTGTCTGTATACTCCACATCTGACTGTACACTCCACATCTGACTGTACACTCCACATCTGACTGTATACTCCACATCTGACTGTATACTCCACATCTGTCTGTATACTCCACATCTGACTGTATACTCCACATCTGACTGTATAATCCACATCTGTCTGTATACTCCACATCTGACTGTATAGTCCACATCTGTCTGTATACTCCACATCTGTCTGTATACTCCACATCTGTCTGTATCCTCCACATCTGACTGTATACTCCACATCTGTCTGTATACTCCACATCTGACTGTATACTCCACATCTGACCGTATACTCCACATCTGTCTGTATACAAATTCAAATAAGCTTTATTGGCAGGACTAAATACACATTAGTTTTGCCAAAGCAAGTGTACAAAAGGAAATAGGGATAGGGATGTTGGGTAGGGGCAGATCTAGGGTAGGGGCTATGGAAGTCCATGGCATAGGGAGGGGGGATGGGGGCAGATCCGGGGTGGGGGCTATAGAAGTCCATGGCATAGGGAGGGGGGATGGGGCAGATCCAGGGTGGGGGCTATAGAAGTCCATGGCATAGGGAGGGGGATGGGGGCAGATCCAGGGTGGGGGCTATACTCCACATCTGACCGTATACTCCACATCTGACCGCATACTCCACATCTGTCTGTATACTCCACATCTGACTGTATACTCCACATCTGTCTGTATACTCCACATCTGACTGTATACTCAACATCTGTTTGTATACTCCACATCTGACTGTATACTCCACATCTGTCTATATACTCCACATCTGTCTGTATACTCCACATCTGTCTGTATACTCCACATCTGACTGTATACTCCACATCTGTCTGTATACTCCACATCTGACTGTATACTCCACATCTGTCTGTACACTCCACATCTGACTGTATACTCCACATCTGTCTGTATACTCCACATCTGTCTGTATACTCCACATCTGACTGTATACTCCACATCTGTCTGTATACTCCACATCTGTCTGTATACTCCACATTTGTCTGTATGCTCCACATCTGTCTGTATACTCCACATCTGTCTGTATACTCCACATCTGACTGTATACTCCACATTTGTCTGTATACTCCACATCTGACCGTATACTCCACATCTGTCTGTATATAAATTCAAATAAGCTTTATTGGCAGGACTAAATACACATTCGTTTTGCCAAAGCAAGTGTACAAAAGGGAATAGGGATAGGGATGTTGGGTAGGGGCAGATCTAGGGTAGGGGCTATGGAAGTCCATGGCATAGGGAGGGGTGATGGGGGCAGATCCAGGGTGGGGGCTATGGAAGTCCATGGCATAGGGAGGGGTGATGGGGGCAGATACAGGGTGGGGGCTATAGATGTCCATGGCATAGGGAGGGGGATGGGGCAGATCCAGGGTGGGGGCTATACTCCACATCTGACTGTATACTCCACATCTGACCGTATACTCCACATCTGTCTGTATACTCCACATCTGACTGTATACTCCACATCTGTCTGTATACGACTGTATACTCCACATCTGTCTGTATACTCCACATCTGTCTGTATACTCCACATCTGACTGTATACTCCACATCAGTCTGTATACTCCACATCTGACTGTATACTCCACATCTGTCTGTATACTCCACATCTGACTGTACACTCCACATCTGACTGTATACTCCACATCTGACTGTATACTCCACATCTGACTGTAAACTCCACATCTGCCTGTATACTACACATCTGTCTGTATACTCCACATCTGTCTGTATACTCCACATCTGACCGTATACTCCACATCTGTCTGTATACTCCACATCTGACTGTATACTCCACATCTGTCTGTATACTCCACAGCTGACTGTATACTCCACATCTGACCATATACTCCACATCTGTCTGTATACTCAACATCTGACTGTATACTCCACATATGTCTGTATACTCCACATCTGACTGTATACTCCACATCTGACCGTATACTCCACATCTGTCTGTATACTCCACATCTGATCGTATACTCCACATCTGTCTGTATACTCCACAGCTGACTGTATACTCCACATCTGACCATATACTCCACATCTGTCTGTATACTCAACATCTGACTGTATACTCCACATCTGTCTGTATACTCCACATCTGACTGTATACTCCACATCTGACCGTATACTCCACATCTGTGTGTATACTAGACAACTGTCTGTATACTCCACATCTGACCGTATACTCCAATCTGACTGTATACTCCACATCTGTCTGTATACTCCACATCTGACTGTATACTCCACATCTGACTGTACCCTCCACATCTGACTGTACCCTCCACATCTGACTGCACTCTCTACATCTGTCTGTATACTCCACATCTGTTTACTCCATATCTGTCTGTATACTCCACATCTGACTCTATATTCCACATCTGTCTGTATACTCCACATCTGACTGTACCCGGATTCAAGATTCAAAGAAGCTTTATTGGCAGGACTAAATACACATTAGTTTTGCCAAAGCAAGTGTACAAAAGGGAATAGGGATAGGGATGTTGGGTAGGGGCATATCTAGGGTAGGGGCTATGGAAGTCCATGGCATAGGGAGGGGTGATGAGAGCAGATCCAGGGTGGGGGCTATAGAAGTCCATGGCATAGGGAGGGGGGATGGGGGCAGATCCGGGGTGGGGGCTATAGAAGTCCATGGCATATCATAGTTCTCTTTCTTGCAGTCTATGACATTCGCTCACATACCGCGCTGCTATCTCCGCTGCTCTCAAATTCAAATTCTTCTCTCTTCTTCCCCCAGCAAGATATATGTTTTCTCTTCCTCCTTCATGGTGATGAAATCCGGGAAGAGATGTGAGAGTCTCCTGAAGTGAGTGTCCCTCACTGCTGAGTATTTGGAGCAGTGTAGCAGGAAGTGGGTTTCGTCCTCTATGGCTCCTGATCACAGTGTTGGCATAGTCTTTCCTCCCTGGGCTTGTAGCTCTGCCTGTGTCGGCCGGATTCGATGGCCAGACTGTGGGCACTGAGTCTATACCGGCTCAGGATCTTGCGGTCTCTGGGGTCCGGGAGTTTCTCCAGGTTTGGGGCCAGACTGTAGTCTCTCTGTAGACTCCGGTACATGGTCAGTTTCTGGGAGCTGATGATGTCGTTCTTCCAGTCACTGACATACCTCTCCTGGCCTTCGTCTACCATCTTCGACCGTACCCTTCACATCTGATTGTATACTCCACATATGACTGTATACTCCACATCTGTCTGTATACTCCACATCTGACTGTATACTCCACATCTGTCTGTATACTACAGATCTGTCTGTATACTCCACATCTGTCTGTATACTCCACATCTGACTGTATACTCCACATCTGTCTGTATACTCCACATCTGTCTGTATACTCCACATCTGTCTGTATTCTCCACATCTGACTGTATACTCCACATCTGTCTGTATACTCCACATCTGACCGTATACTCCACATCTGACCGTATACTCCACATCTGTCTGTATACAAATTCAAATAAGCTTTATTGGCAGGACTAAATACACATTAGTTTTGCCAAAGCAAGTGTACAAAAGGAAATAGGGATAGGGATGTTGGGTAGGGGCAGATCTAGGGTAGGGGCTATGGAAGTCCATGGCATAGGGAGGGGGGATGGGGGCAGATCCGGGGTGGGGGCTATAGAAGTCCATGGCATAGGGAGGGGGGATGGGGCAGATCCAGGGTGGGGGCTATAGAAGTCCATGGCATAGGGAGGGGGATGGGGGCAGATCCAGGGTGGGGGCTATACTCCACATCTGACCGTATACTCCACATCTGACCGTATACTCCACATCTGTCTGTATACTCCACATCTGACTGTATACTCCACATCTGTCTGTATACTCCACATCTGACTGTATACTCCACATCTGTCTGTATACTCCACATCTGACTGTATACTCCACATCTGTCTATATACTCCACATCTGTCTGTATACTCCACATCTGTCTGTATACTCCACATCTGACTGTATACTCCACATCTGTCTGTATACTCCACATCTGTCTGTATACTCCACATTTGTCTGTATACTCCACATCTGTCTGTATACTCCACATCTGTCTGTATACTCACATCTGACTGTATACTCCACATTTGTCTGTATACTCCACATCTGACCGTATACTCCACATTTGTCTGTATACTCCACATCTGACCGTATACTCCACATCTGTCTGTATATAAATTCAAATAAGCTTTATTGGCAGGACTAAATACACATTAGCTTTGCCAAAGCAAGTGTACAAAAGGGAAATAGGGATAGGGATGTTGGGTAGGGGCAGATCTAGGGTAGGGGCTATGGAAGTCCATGGCATAGGAGGGGTGATGGGGCAGATCCAGGGTGGGGGCTATGGAAGTCCATGGCATAGGGAGGGGTGATGGGGCAGATACAGGGTGGGGGCTATAGATGTCCATGGCATAGGGAGGGGGATGGGGCAGATCCAGGGTGGGGGCTATACTCCACATCTGACTGTATACTCACATCTGACCGTATACTCCACATCTGTCTGTTATACTACTTACCACATCTGACTGTATACTCCACATCTGACCGTATACTCCACATCTGTACGATGTATACTCCACATCTGTCTGTAACTCACATCTGTCTGTATACTCCACATCTGCTGTATACTCCACATCTGTCTGTATACTCCACATCTGACTGTATACTCCACATCTGTCTGTATACTCCACATCTGACTGTACACTCCACATCTGACTGTATACTCCACATCTGACTGTATACTCCACATCTGACTGTAAATCCACATCTGCCTGTATACTACACATCTGTCTGTATACTCCACATCTGTCTGTATACTCCAATCTGACCGTATACTCCACATCTGTCTGTATACTCCACATCTGACTGTATACTCCACATCTGTCTGTATACTCCACAGCTGACTGTATACTCCACATCTGACCATATACTCCACATCTGTCTGTATACTCAACATCTGACTGTATACTCCACATATGTCTGTATACTCCACATCTGACTGTATACTCCACATCTGACCGTATACTCCACATCTGTCTGTATACTCCACATCTGATCGTATACTCCACATCTGTCTGTATACTCCACAGCTGACTGTATACTCCACATCTGACCATATACTCCACATCTGTCTGTATACTCAACATCTGACTGTATACTCCACATCTGTCTGTATACTCCACATCTGACTGTATACTCCACATCTGACCGTATACTCCACATCTGTGTGTATACTACACAACTGTCTGTATACTCCACATCTGACCGTATACTCCAATCTGACTGTATACTCCACATCTGTCTGTATACTCCACATCTGACTGTATACTCCACATCTGACTGTACCCTCCACATCTGACTGTACCCTCCACATCTGACTGCACTCTCCACATCTGTCTGTATACTCCACATCTGTTTACTCCATATCTGTCTGTATACTCCACATCTGACTGTATATTCCACATCTGTCTGTATACTCCACATCTGACTGTACCCGGATTCAAGATTCAAAGAAGCTTTATTGGCAGGACTAAATACACATTAGTTTTGCCAAAGCAAGTGTACAAAAGGGAATAGGGATAGGGATGTTGGGTAGGGGCAGATCTAGGGTAGGGGCTATGGAAGTCCATGGCATAGGGAGGGGTGATGAGAGCAGATCCAGGGTGGGGGCTATAGAAGTCCATGGCATAGGGAGGGGGGATGGGGGCAGATCCGGGGTGGGGGCTATAGAAGTCCATGGCATATCATAGTTCTCTTTCTCGCAGTCTATGACATTCGCTCACATACCGCGCTGCTATCTCCGCTGCTCTCAAATTCAAATTCTTCTCTCTTCTTCCCCCAGCAAGATATATGTTTTCTCTTCCTCCTTCATGGTGATGAAATCCGGGAAGAGATGTGAGAGTCTCCTGAAGTGAGTGTCCCTCACTGCTGAGTATTTGGAGCAGTGTAGCAGGAAGTGGGTTTCGTCCTCTATGGCCTCCTGGTCACAGTGTTGGCATAGTCTTTCCTCCCTGGGCTTGTAGCTCTGCCTGTGTCGGCCGGATTCGATGGCCAGACTGTGGGCACTGAGTCTATACCGGCTCAGGATCTTGCGGTCTCTGGGGTCCGGGAGTTTCTCCAGGTTTGGGGCCAGACTGTAGTCTCTCTGTAGACTCCGGTACATGGTCAGTTTCTGGGAGCTGATGATGTCATTCTTCCAGTCACTGACATACCTCTCCTGGCCTTCGTCTACCATCTTCGACCGTACCCTTCACATCTGACTGTATACTCCACATCTGACTGTATACTCCACATCTGTCTGTATACTCCACATCTGACTGTATACTCCACATCTGTCTGTATACTACAGATCTGTCTGTATACTCCACATCTGTCTGTATACTCCACATCTGACTGTATACTCCACATGTCTGTATACTCCATATCTGACTGTATACTCCACATCTGTCTGTATACTATAGATCTGTCTGTATACTCCACATCTGACTGTATACTCCACATCTGTCTGTATACTCCACATCTGACTGTATACTCCACATCTGTCTGTATACTCCACATCTGACTGTATACTCCACATCTGACTGTATACTCCACATCTGATTGTACACTGCATTGTATACTCCAAATCTGAGTGTACCCTCCACGTCTGTCTGTATACTCCACATCTGTCTGTATACTCCACATCTGACTGTACACTACACATCTGTCTGTATACTCCACATCTGTCTGTATATTCCACATCTGACTGTATACTCCACATCTGTCTGTATGCTCCACATCTGACTGTATACTCCACATCTGACTGTATACTACACATGTCTGTATACTCCACATCTCACTGTATACGACATCATCAGCTCCCAGAAACTGACCATGTACCGGAGTCTACAGAGAGACTACAGACTGGCCCCATACCTGGAGAAACTCCCGGACCCCAGAGACCGCAAGATCCTGAGCCGGTATAGACTCAGTGCCCACAGTCTGGCCATCGAATCCGGCCGACACAGGCAGAGCTACAAGCCCAGGGAGGAAAGACTATGCCAACACTGTGACCAGGAGGCCATAGAGGACGAAACCCACTTCCTGCTACACTGCTCCAAATACTCAGCAGTGAGGGACACTCACTTCAGGAGACTCTCACATCTCTTCCCGGATTTCATCACCATGAAGGAGGAAGAGAAAACATATATCTTGCTGGGGGAAGAAGAGAGAGCAGTGGAGATAGCAGCGCGGTATGTGAGCGAATGTCATAGACTGCGAGAAAGAGAACTATGATATGCCATGGACTTCTATAGCTTCCACCCCGGATCTGCCCCATCCCCCCCCCCTATGCCATGGACTTCTGTAGCCCCCACCCTGGATCTGCCCCATCCCCCTCCCTATGCCATGGACTTCTGTAGCCCCACCCTGGATCTGCCCCATCCCCCTCCCTATGCCATGGACTTCTATAGCCCCACCCCGGATCTGCCCCCATCCACCCTCCCTATGCCATGGACTTCCATAGCCCCCACCCTAGATCTGCCCCTACCCAACATCCCTACAGTCCCTATTTCCTTTTGTACACTTGCTTTGGCAAAACTAATGTGTATTTAGTCCTGCCAATAAAGCTTCTTTGAATTGAATTGATACTCCACATCTGACTGTATACTCCAAATCTGCCAGTATACACCCTGCCTGTATACACGCTGTATTCACCCTGTCTGTATACACCCTGCCTGTATACACTCTGTATTCACCCTGTCTGTATACTCTTATTCACCCTGTCTGTATACTCTGTATACACCCTGTATTCACCCTGTCTGTATACACTCTATATACACCCTGTCTGTATACTCTGTATACACTCTATATTCACCCTGTCTGTATACACTCTGTATTCACCCTGACTGTATACACTCTGTATTCACCCTGTCTGTATACTCTGTATACACCCTGTATTCACCCTGTCTGTATACACTCTATATACACCCTGTCTGTATACTCTGTATACACTCTATATTCACCCTGTCTGTATACACTCTGTATTCACCCTGTCTGTATACACTCTGTATTCACCCTATCTGTACACACTCTGTATACACCCTGCCTGTATACACCCTGTATTCACCCTATCTGTACACACCCTGACTGTATACACTCTGTATTCACCCTATCTGTATACACCCTGCCTGTATACACCCTGTATTCACCCTATCTGTACACACCCTGACTGTATACACTCTGTATTCACCCTATCTGTATACACCCTGCCTGTATACACCCTGTATTCACCCTATCTGTACACACCCTGACTGTATACACTCTGTATTCACCCTATCTGTATACACCCTGTATTCACCCTATCTGTATACACCCTGTATTCACCTATCTGTACAACCTGACTGTATACACTGTATTCACCCTATCTGTATACACCCTGCCTGCATACACCCTGCCTGTATACACAGAGGAGTTAGCCAGTGACAGGGCTGTGGGTGGGACGGAAGGGGGTAGTGGAGCTGGAGATAAATCATCCCTCCCTTTCCTGCCCCTCCATGGATGGAAGTAAGCGCGGCTGTGATTGGGTCACCTCCCGGGTGTTACAGCCACAGCTGTGTGGAGGAAAGAAGAAAGAGAGAAGAATGGTGCTGGCACCGGTATGTCGTGTGTGAGCTGGCAGGAGCCACTCGGTGCCACATAGCGGGGAGATGCCAGCTGTGCTGTGACGTGGGCCAGGCTGCCGTGGACACAGGAAAGTTTGTGGAGTGTTTTCCTCCTGTACGTCTCGCCCCTCCGGGTAAGTGTCGGCTCACACAGAGGGCACAGGCTGGGCACAGCATGGCAGGGCGGGCTGGCACTGCCTGCTACACTGTGCCATTGTTACATGTGTGCTGCATGGAGTGCTGCAGCTTATCCCCTCCCCCAGCCTGGCAGGTGAGGGGCACCCCTGTACACCCCCTGATTTCTTGGAAGGGGGGAGGGAATTGTTATTCTGGGGGCACATGAGCCCCCGCACATTTCCTGCCTGTCTGCTTCCTCGGGTATCTGCTTTCAGCCATGCCTAATTATACCGGTTCCAAGTATATATAAACTCCTAGAAATACTCGGTGGTCTCATTGGGTGGGCCCTGACTGTCCTGATGATTTGTGTGCCTGCCCGACGTGCCCTCCTTATAGAGGTGACTGGTCCGGAGCCTGGCACAGCTGCTGTGGGGCGCTCATTCTCATGGATGACCCCATTGTCCTGTATCTGGGGCAGCGCTCCGCTGACTCCTTGTCATAATGGGACGAGGATCCGGGAGGAGCGGGCCGCTCTGTAATTACCCGTGATTAGGACAGGCACGATGTGACCCACTGCTCCTATCCCTGCTGTCACCACTGTAGTAATATACCCCTGTGTGATGTAACCGCACGTGTATTGATGGCCGCCTTACAGAATGGGCACTAATGAACGCTGCCAGCCCTAATAATGACTGATCCTGGTCTGTAGGGGCACATAGTGGGCACTAATAACGAGCCATGCCAGCCGGGAGGGCTACAGAGGCCAGTCTGCTGATGGGCCGCTCAGTGTCTGCATGTTAGGGGGCAGCTGGGACAGTTACCCCAATAATACCAGTGTGTGGCTGGCTCTCATCGCCCTGATTATGTGTTCTCCAGATGTTTTCTGAATAGCTGGCAGATTTTCTACTATTGTCATATTCCAACCTTGGAAACATTTCTAAAGTGAGTTTTGAAAGTGTTCCCCGTCTCCCTTGTGGCTGAGATCACTGCCCATTTTTGGTAAATTGTGACAGGCGACAACTAATGTATGCAGCCAGAGTGTGTGTGTGTGCGTGCGCAGCCGGAGTGTGTGCGTGCGCAGCCGGAGTGTGTGCGTGCGCTGCCGAGTGTGTGCGTGCGCTGCCGGAGTGTGTGCGTGCGCTGCCGGAGTGTGTGCGTGCGCTGCCGGAGTGTGTGCGTGCGCTGCCGGAGTGTGTGCGTGCGCAGCCGGAGTGTGTGCGTGCGCAGCCGGAGGGACCTCCATTGTCCTGAAGTCACACATTTCGGAGGACTCCTGCATACTAGAGGAGACATCAAAGAAGGGAGATGCCAGAGCTGGTAATAAAAGGGAAGATCTTGAAGAGATGGCGGAAGTACTGTCAGCTGTAGAAGAATCATAAAAGCAGTTGTGAATCACTTCCTGCAGGACATGATGGGAGTTGTAGTTCCACAATAGCCTGAGAGCTGCGATCACCCTTGAACTCTAGAGATCTGTACAGCTTACAGATAATTCTGAGGAAATTACACAGTTTATTAGGAAGTTCTGTTGAATTTTACAGAACTGAATTTTCGTTTGCATGAAAGTTCTGCAGTTTCCGCCTGTATTGCCGTGTCTCCCCCCACTCCTGGGTGTGCCCCCTAAACTAGGGTCGGGATGGGGAACGGCGGCGTCCGGTGTCCTCGCTCTGTAGATTAATAGCATGGTACTTTTTGTGACTTGTGACCCGTTGATCGGGGCTTTATTATGATGTGACGACACCTCCATTCAGTGAGGCTGTGCACGCTGTGCTCTCGCTCTTCTTGTCTGAGCAGATTATTTTTTTTCATGGCCCCAGGACAAGGATTTGTTAGGAAATGTCTAAAATAAACAGCGCTGCTGCTGCTGGAAGAGGAGGCGAAGCCCGGCGCTGAGACTCATCCCATAATTATCCCTCGCCAACACCCTGCAATCCTGTGTGACAGCCGGGAGGCTCACACCGCAGCGGGTTAGAGGGTTTGTCCACCATTAAATATTAATTTGCTGTGTTAGATCACACAAAATGTTTGCAATTCTATTTAATTTGAAGAGAAAAGCTTCTTTGTGTAGATATTCCTGATACGTGCTCGTTATGGGGTCCCTAGTGTTCCTCCTAAACACCCTTAGATTGCCCAGTGATTGAATGAAGCCACATTCCTGCTAGGTGGTCCGAACAATGGCAGAAATGTCTGCGCTGCCCAGAACTAGAGGGTCCAGGAGGTGGTGACCACATATTGGGTGACCATAAAACCAGCAGACATGTCGCCCAAAGCAAAGGTCACCAAGCTGCGACTTGCCTACTTTGGTAACCTCACACAAAGAGAGCGATCACTGGAGAAGGACATCATCGTGGGAAGAATAGAGGGAACAAGGCGAAGAGGAAGACCAGCAACCCAATGGCTTGTTACAATCAAGATAGGTCCACCAGGGTCTTCCCTGCCGCTATCTGGGCTCGCACAAGATCCATCATCCGTCATGTTGTTATGGCTCCAGATCGAGCCAAAGGTAGTTGAAGTAAATAAGCTAAATGCAAATCCATAGAGTATCGGGGGCACCATAACCGCTAAGGAGTAACAGTATCCACACACAGGAACATTTCTTTGACTTGATTCCAATTGAAAACTTGTTATATCAACAGATAATATAAAATGGGTGGTCCAGTTGTCACTGGTTAGGTGATAACGTTTAGATCAGTGGGGGTCTGATTGTAGGGCCTTTTCCTCCACATTGTATGGAGCGTCAGTGAGCCTCAGGCTGGACTGTTACTCCATCCATTCCCTACGCGGCCAGCTGCCAGCAGTGCCACAGAGAATGAGTGGGATGGTGCGGCAGTGCCCATGCGCCAATGTGAAGAAACGTGCCCAGCTCTGGCAATCGCTTCAGATTCCAGTATTCGGACCCCTACTGATCTTGATGCTATCGTGTCAATAGCTGATAATTTGTTCCAGCCTGACAACCCCTATTATATTTATTGGTGGGACCCCCCTGTCATTTTATGGATGAAGAACAGGTGTTTAAAGTGTATTTGGCCTTAATGTGCCCGTATCATTTAGGAGGGTTATTTGTACCCCAGTTCTAATGAACAGGACCACTGGAGTAAGATGATCCTGACTCATTAAGAGGCTCACCCACTGAATGTATTAGGTGCATCATAAAACTGGCATGCACCTCTAACAGATGTTATCTTGGGCAGGGGCTGCAGGTCATTTCTGGGACAAGTGAATTAGACAGGAGGGCTTTGCCACATCCCATATTGCCCCAGTTCTGCCCACTTTGATGAAACAGGCTGATTTTGGAGTAAAAATGCCTAAAGCTGCAAAACATATGTACAACTACAAGTTGCACAAAATTCTCATCACATTTGAAGGTAAGGTATTTTATGCCCAACAACTGACATTAATAAATATCTCCAGAAAAAGGGCCCAACTGGCCCCATGCCTCAAGACTAGCGTTTCTGGCGGTCTTGATGAGGAGACCGCCTGGAGTCAGATGCTCCATATGCCCCTTCATGAATCAGGAGCACCAGATGAGTCGCACACCTCTTTTTGCGCCTCAGCACAAATCCTACTCCAGTCCATTCTGTAGTGAGATTTGTGTCCGCTGACTGTAATAAATTGACGAGTGGTGATCGCTGTGCCCCTTCCCAGCTCCGTCCATTTGGCAGATCTTGGAGATGCTGGCAGGAAGACCCCAGAAGTTACAATATGTAGGTGGATCTCTGAGTTGCACCTAAATTTTTCAACTTTTCAGAGCTTTTACTCTAGAATTCTGGTGTAAAAGCTTTGATGCATTGGGCCCATTTGTTAAAAAATAAAATGTCAGATTTAGCGTCTGTTTTTGGAACAAAGCTAAAGATTATTGCAATGGCTGCTTCTTCATTTATAGAAGAAAAAAGTAAAAAAAAACCACATAATGCTAAGTGGTGGCAATGAGGCCCACGGTAGCCATCCAGAAGCTGCTGTCCCATTTCTCTCCTGTAATATGGGTCAGGTTATAATAATGGTGACACTGCAAATAGAGCTGCTGGACATATTGGTGGCCACATTGGCCATTATTTGTTATTATTGGACATCCGAACTTTAGTTTTTGGGGCTGGTAGAGTCTTCTGTCCCTCTGTTCCTGTCCTATAATTAGCAAAGAAGCCTCCTTGACTATGACAGGCGGATGTTAAATATGAACAATGGAGTCCCGCACCCTATAAAGGCCACGGAGGCCGTGTAACACCCTGTAAACCACAGCTGTCCTTTTGCTTCTGATGATTTATTTTTAAGTACATTCGTATGTTATAAATCTGAAGTTTGCTCTCATTTTAAGAGCTGTCGGACCATGCCGGACAACCCCTTCGTATAAATGATGTGGAGTCTCATCTGGTTAGAGGGTAGAACAGCGCTTGGCTGAGCGCACCTGCCCCTTGGTTTGATGCTGCTTCTCTGAGGGTTTAACAGACTGTCTACTGTACCCCATAAGTATGAGGGTGTCTACGCATGACATCAAAATCGTAGGGACGCTCACAAAATTCTTCTGGTATGGTCTGTGAGCAGGGTTGTCCTCCAGCTACACTCGGCTCTTCTAAAGGTCCACAGACACATTGTATGAAGAGATCTCACTAGGACATTTTACTCCTGACCTCTCCCCTGGAGATCCAGATCACCTACTCGGTAATATTTTTCTGTGTTAGTGTGCTTTTACACTGCTTTGTGTCCCCATGGGGGCATGCGTCTTAAATCACCTGAAAAATGGGGTTCGGACGCATGCGCCGACGGGGTCAATAGACTGTAATGGTGACGGCAGAGTGAACCTGAGCTCCACCCTGAACTTTTTCCGGGAGTCTACTCCTGCAGGTGATGGACACACTCGGACTTGGTAGACTTCGGATTAATGTCCACCTCCTGTAGGCACACACTCCCGAAAATGATGCACGGCAGAGCTCACATTCGCTCTGCCGTCACCATTACAGTCGGGGACACAGAGCGCAATGTGAAAGCACCCTTACTTTTGTAGGGATTTGCAGTGGATGTCATCAGTTCTGTTCCTCTGCAGTTTGTGAGTTTCTGTAAGGCCAGAGTAATGGCTGCTAATTCCATAGTGCTATTATCTTGCGTGTTGAGTCACAGAACTCCCACCCTCCCTTTTAGCCAAATGCTGCCGAACTTCTAATGTAGAGAAGAAGAGTCTTTCCTAGAATCTGATCATAGTGCTGGCCTCCGGGTTAGACACAATCGCGATGCAACACTTAGGAATAATCTGCAGGAATTGCAAAAAATAATCTATTCCCGTTTCTTCACAGGTTGTATGATTTGCTTGGGCCAATCGACATTTTTGCGGTTTAATCACCCAGCTGAGGCTCTCTGGATGAAAACCATGATTCCTTCCACAGGGAGGAGCTCCTCATCAAGCTTACATGCTGTTGGTAAGGCCTGATCAGTCTGCTGGGGGGCTTAACTCGGGGGCAGACACTCAGGTCGAAGGGTTGTATCACTAGTACTTGACAGAGTCTGAGAATAGACTTAAAGGATTTTCTCTTAAAATGTAAAAATGGTCATGTATTAGCAATTCAAAGTTTAGAATGATTGCCATACTTTGGCGTTATGATCTTTTTTGCATTGTTCGTTCTTTCTTCTCAAAAGCTAATAATAAATTTCAGGGGTGCATTTTCAGGAGTTAATGACATTAGTATTAGACACAATGAAAAACTACTCAGCTGCCTGGTTTGGTAAACCACTACCACCCATTGCTTGAAAAGTGTATAACAAGTTAAAGAAGTCCAAACTCGCTTCGAGCAGATTAAGGTTTGCAAATATAGCAAAAAGCGAGTCCAGTGTTCAGATGAGATCCCTAGTAGATAGTCGCATAATATATGGAAATATGTGTGACAAGATAATCTTAGGAAAGGAAGGTTTTTACATGCTGTTAAGTGACTGCGTAGAAGATGCGTGAAATTCGCTGTCTTTGGTCCTTGGGAGCAGTGAGAGGAAGTGCTGTGATGCACTAGTCCTGCTGCTGTATCACTCTGTGGGAGATGCGTGAAGTCCATGGTCTCTGATCCTGGGGGAAGGTGCTGTGGTGCACTAGTCCTGCTGCTGTATCACTGTGGGAGATGCGTGAAGTCCGTGGTCTCTGATCCTGGGAGAAGGTGCTGTGATGCACTAGTCCTGCTGCTGTGTCACTCTGTGGGAGATGCGTGAAGTCCGTGGTCTCTGATCCTGAGAGAAGGTGCTGTGATGCACTAGTCCTGCTGCTGTGTCACTCTGTGGGAGATGTGTGAAGTCCATGGTCTCTGATCCTGAGAGAAGGTGCTGTGATGCACTAGTCCTGCTGCTGTGTCACTCTGTGGGAGATGCATGAAGTCTGTGGTCTCTGATCCTGGGAGAAGGTGCTGTGATGCACTAGTCCTGCTGCTGTGTCACTCTGTGGGAGATGCGTGAAGTCCGTGGTCTCTGATCCTGAGAGAAGGTGCTGTGATGCACAAGTCCTGCTGCTGTGTCACTCTGTGGGAGATGTGTGAAGTCCGCGGTCTCTGATCCTGAGAGAAGGTGCTGTGATGCACTAGTCCTGCTGCTGTGTCACTCTGTGGGAGATGCGTGAAGTCCGTGGTCTCTGATCCTGAGAGAAGGTGCTGTGATGCACTAGTCCTGCTGCTGTGTCACTCTGTGGGAGATGCATGAAGTCCGTGGTCTCTGATCCTGGGAGAAGGTGCTGTGATGCACTAGTCCTGCTGCTGTATCACTCTGTGGGAGATGTGTGAAGTCCGTGGTCTCTGATCCTGGGAGAAGGTGCTGTGGTGCACTAGTCCTGCTGCTGTGTCACTCTATGGGAGATGCGTGAAGTCCGTGGTCTCTGATCCTGAGAGAAGGTGCTGTGATGCACTAGTCCTGCTGCTGTGTCACTCTGTGGGAGATGCGTGAAGTCCGTGGTCTCTGATCCTGAGAGAAGGTGCTGTGATGCACTAGTCCTGCTGCTGTGTCACTCTGTGGGAGATGCATGAAGTCCGTGGTCTCTGATCCTGGGAGAAGGTGCTGTGATGCACTAGTCCTGCTGCTGTATCACTCTGTGGGAGATGCGTGAAGTCCATGGTCTCTGATCCTGGGAGAAGGTGCTGTGATGCACTAGTCCTGCTGCTGTGTCACTCTGTGGGAGATGCGTGAAGTCCGTGGTCTCTGATCCTGAGAGAAGGTGCTGTGATGCACTAGTCCTGCTGCTGTGTCACTCTGTGGGAGATGCATGAAGTCCGTGGTCTCTGATCCTGGGAGAAGGTGCTGTGATGCACTAGTCCTGCTGCTGTGTTACTCTGTGGGAGATGCGTGAAGTCCATGGTCTCTGATCCTGGGAGAAGGTGCTGTGATGCACTAGTCCTGCTGCTGTGTCACTCTGTGGGAGATGCATGAAGTCCGTGGTCTCTGATCCTGGGAGAAGGTGCTGTGATGCACTAGTCCTGCTGCTGTATCACTCTGTGGGAGATGTGTGAAGTCCGTGGTCTCTGATCCTGGGAGAAGGTGCTGTGGTGCACTAGTCCTGCTGCTGTGTCACTCTGTGGGAGATGCGTGAAGTCCGTGGTCTCTGATCCTGAGAGAAGGTGCTGTGATGCACTAGTCCTGCTGCTGTGTCACTCTGTGGGAGATGCTTGAAGTCCGTGGTCTCTGATCCTGAGAGAAGGTGCTGTGATGCACTAGTCCTCCTGCTGTGTCACTCTGTGGGAGATGCATGAAGTCCGTGGTCTCTGATCCTGGGAGAAGGTGCTGTGATGCACTAGTCCTGCTGCTGTATCACTCTGTGGGAGATGTGTGAAGTTTGTGGTCTCTGATCCTGGGAGAAGGTGCTGTGATGCACTAGTCCTGCTGCTGTGTTACTCTGTGGGAGATGCGTGAAGTCCGTGGTCTCTGATCCTGGGAGAAGGTGCTGTGATGCACTAGTCCTGCTGCTGTATCACTCTGTGGGGGATGCGTGAAGTCCATGGTCTCTGATCCTGGGAGAAGGTGCTGTGATGCACTAGTCCTGCTGCTGTGTCACTCTGTGGGAGATGCGTGAAGTCCGTGGTCTCTGATCCTGGGAGAAGGTGCTGTGGTGCACTAGTCCTGCTGCTGTATCATTATGTGGAAGATGCGTGAGTTCCGTGGTCTCTGATCCTGGGAGAAGGTGCTGTGATGCACTAGTCCTGCTGCTGTATCATTCTGTGGAAGATGCGTGAAGTCCATGGTCTCTGATCCTGGGAGAAGGTGCTGTGGTGCACTAGTCCTGCTGCTGTATCACTCTATGGGAGATGCGTGAAGTCCGTGGGCTCTGATCCTGGGAGAAGGTGCTGTGGTGCACTAGTCCTGCTGCTGTGTTACTCTGTGGGAGATGCGTGAAGTCCGTGGTCTCTGTTCCTGGGAGAAGGTGCTGTGATGCACTAGTCCTGCTGCTGTATCACTCTGTGGGAGATGCGTGAAGTCCATGGTCTCTGATCCTGGAAGAAGGGGCTGTGATGCACTAGTCCTGCTGCTGTGTCACTGTGGGAGATGCGTGAAGTCCGTGGTCTCTGATCCTGAGAGTAATAGGAGAAGGTGCCGTGGTGCAAAGATCCTGTTGTTGGATACCGAGGTATCGCAGGGTATTAAGCTGGTCCAGGAGTACTTGCTGTCCGGAATAGATAAGATGATCAAAATGCAGCAGAGCAACCCTGGCTGGTGGCGTGCGCTGTGGGATCACTGCCAGTTGACCCAAGCGGTAATGCACCGCTAACAGATCATAGAGACTGACGTCACTAAAGTCCTGACAAAAAGTCGGGCTGGTAAGGAAGCAATATCCAACGCTTTTCAAAAGCTGTGGCTTTCTTCATCAGAATTATCTCTTGGGTCAACCGGCAGTGATCACTCACCGCACGCCGCTTGACCCGAGTACTAGTGCACTTTCTCTCACTGCTCCCAAGGACCAAAGACAGCGAATTTCACGCATCTTCTACGCAGTCACTTAACAGCAGGTAAAAAACCTTTCTTTCCGAAGATTATCTTGTCACACATATTTACATATATTATGCATGAATGACACCTGTTATACCAATCTACTGAGCAATTACTTGTGCGACTATCTACTAGGGACCTCATCTGAACATCGGTCTCACCTTATACTATTTGTGCACACCTTAATCTGCCCGAAGCGCCGTTGGGGATATATTTTCCATAATGTTTTAGCTGAGTATTTGGCCAATGTCTTTTGTTTTGTAAGAGCCTTTAAAGTAATATACAAGTCTTATTCCTATTCTTTATGATTTTCTATCTTTTTTTTCATGTTTTCGATTTAGAAAACTCCAGTGCCCTGTTGAATGGTTGTCACGATGGTGGATACCAGTCTAATGTCCCTTCACATACTTCATTGGTGAGCTCTATAGAGAAAAATCTTCAGGACATCATGGATTCTTTGGTTCTGGAGAGGTCCACATCACCAGTCAGGAAATTGTCTCAGTCATCTACTCACAGCCTTTCCTGTTTATCTAATGGAGGAAGCCGGCGCATGCTATCGCCACCTACCAGTCCTCTTTCCTCCAACTCTGGATATGAAAATGCCTTTACATCTCCATTGTCTTCTCCTGGAAGCATTAGCCTCACCAGCCCTTCTGGCCAGGATAGTGTACCTTCATTAGTACCTCCAGTTGTGCCACACAGAACATCTAGTTTTAGTCACTCCTTGCCACGTCCAACGCCAATTTATGGAGGAAGCAGTTTGGATCTACGTTCCTCACGAGGAATGGGTGGAAATTCTCTTATAAGTCCTCCAAGTCCAGGAGCATCTACCCGAATGGGCGGTTTAAGTGTTCCAAGCAGTCCTCTCCTGGGAAGTAAGTTTCAGCATTCAATTATGGATCGACCTTCAAGCCCCTACAGGCAGCTTGTGGGCGTAGCAAGAAGTTTGCCTCCAGAAAGTCCTAGGCTGGCACGAAAAAACCCAGAGAGTATGAGAAATCTTCCACCTCTAAGTCCTTCTTTATCACGGAGGGCAATATCTGGTTCATCAAATGCTGTCTCAGAGAGTCCATTACGAGTTCCTGACAGTCCTCGAGCTCCAGCCCGCCGCAGGGTGGGCAGTGCAAGTTCTCCTGGTTCTGAAGATAATTTCTCCAGGCCCATAAGGGATCGCAGCCCTTCACCCTCCTCTTTTCAGGAAATTTCTCGACGATTAACTCCAGCCTACAGTCAAGGATCCTTGGTATCTCCAAATCAAAGCCCAAAATCTCAAAGGAAGGCGCATACTCTCAGAGAGCGCAAAAATAGCATCAGTGACATCAGCGACAATCAGGAAGATTTACTGGATTACCACCGGAGACAACGGGAAGAGAGGCTAAGAGAACAAGAAATGGAGAGACTGGTAAGTCTGACACAAAACTTAAGCAAAGATGTAAATTGATAGAAAAAGAGATTTTCTGGTTTCAAAACCACCTGTTCTCCCGCTGCAGTTTCTTTTAAGCAAAAAAATGCACTTTACTTGCTGTCGCCAGGTCCAGCTCTGAGTTTCCACTGCTGCTTCCAGTATCTGGTATTATCTGCAGCGCTGAAGTCATGTCAAAAGCACTGCTGCCAATCACTGAGCTCATCAGGTGTTTCCAGAGCTGCTGAGCTCACAGATTGTTGTCACATTGACAGCATTGCAGCCAGAGACTGGGGCAGTAGTGAAGAGTCGGCCCTGGACCCGGGGAGGGTAAGGCCTCTTTCGCACTTCAGTCGTCTGGAGTCACTCCCAGCCCGCCAAAATGAAAATAACGGATCCGTTGTATATTGTTGAAAACTGATGCAGCGGATCTGTTTTTAGACGGATCCGTCAAGAATGCCAAAGTGAACTTTTGAACCCTGGACGTGCTGTTCTAGAGAGAGACCCCAGAAGGGCTTTCTGGCCATGCTCAGCATACAATAACGGATTCCGTCGTCAGATTCCGTCAATAACGGATGACGACGGATCCGTCTCTCATAGGCGTCCATTATAGAAAAGGCGTACGCGACTGATCCGTCATGGTCCGCAATTTCGACACAGACAAAAAACGTTCCAATGTCCGTCTACTCCAGACGGCGGACGCCAGATTTCTGACGGATCTGTCGTATGACGGATCAAACGGACGACCATCCGTCAGAATCTGTCACTAATGTAACTGAATGGGGAAAAAAATGGATCCGCCCAAAAAAAAGGCGGATCTGTTTTTTTCACACTTTGTTGGATTTTGACTGACGCTAGACGACTGAAGTGTGAAAGAGGCCTAAGTAATACTCACCTTGGTTTTGAATAACTACCTCAGCTTAAAGCAGAAAGTTTCCTAAAAGAAAAAAAACTCTTAAATATTAATCTCACAATGACAACACTATGAATGTTTCTAATACTTCTTCCAATAGGTGGCGCTATAGAGTTCAAGTCCTCTTTTTCTCTTAAGAGGCAATTTGCATCTAAAGTTTTAGAATTTTGATTGTGAATTTTTTTTTTTTTTTATTGTATTCATTAGTATTTTATTTGCAGACAATTCCAGATTTGTTAGGAAACCATTTGACTAATTTGAAGAGTTGTCATGATGACAGGCCCTTGTGCCCTATTATCTGCCCTGGTAGACTCGTCTGTCCATTCCTTCCATGATTTCATGTAATTTGCCTGTGTGACACACTAAAAGACACAAGACAGATCTGCAGCTATCAGCGTTATCTCTGGGCTTCAGTTGACGAATAGTCAGGACAACATGACCACCTTATAACATTTTGAAGGCCTCTGTAATTTGGGCTCATGGCTGTAGCTTTCCAGTGCAATTTACACATGGGCTCATAGAATTATCCAGGAGGTCTGAGCTAGTAAGGAGTGTGGAAGCTGTCCTAGCAGCAGGGGATGGCAATAGTAGGCTGTAGTGGGTTTTCAGGTGTTTGTGAGAGTATGATTGTTTGTGGTATTGAACTCCATAGTCAGGGGCCTGGCAGAACAGATATTAGCGAAAGTTGTGATAGAGCAGAGAAGGAGGTCCTGTGATGATCGGAGGTTACATGTGGGGAGTTAGCAGGAGGTTAGGTGACAGATGTATGGATACACATTTTGGGCACTCATGTAAGTGAATAATGGGTAGCTAGTGAAGGAATTGTAAGTAGGGGGAGGCAGGAGCATAATGTTGGGGTGGGAGGCAAGAGCATAACTTTGGGGTGGGAGGCAGAAGCGTAACGTTGGGGTGGGAGGCAGCAGTGTAACGTTGGGGTGGGAGGCAGCAGTGTAACGTTGGGGTGGGAGGCAGGAGTGTAACTTTGGGGTGGGAGGCAGCAGTGTGACGTTGGGGTGGGAGGCAGCAGTGTAACGTTGGTGTGGGAGGCAGCAGTGTGACGTTGGTGTGGGAGGCAGCAGTGTAACGTTGGGTGGGAGCAGCAGTGTGACGTTGGGGTGGGAGGCAGCAGTGTAACGTTGGGGTGGGAGGCAGCAGTGTGACGTTGGGGTGGGAGGCAGCAGTGTAACGTTGGGGTGGGAGGCAGCAGTGTAACGTTGGGGTGGGAGGCAGCAGTGTAACGTTGGGGTGGGAGGCAGCAGTGTGACGTTGGGGTGGGAGGCAGCAGTGTGACGTTGGGGTGGGAGG
The DNA here is from genome assembly GCA_033576555.1 of Oophaga sylvatica. Lineage (NCBI taxonomy): Eukaryota > Metazoa > Chordata > Amphibia > Anura > Dendrobatidae > Oophaga > Oophaga sylvatica. Next base: position 293,058,385 of record JARQOD010000003.1, on the reverse strand, counting down.
CAGCAGTGTAACGTTGGGGTGGGAGGCAGCAGTGTAACGTTGGGGTGGGAGGCAGCAGTGTAACGTTGGGGTGGGAGGCAGCAGTGTGACGTTGGGGTGGGAGGCAGCAGTGTGACGTTGGGGTGGGAGGCAGCAGTGTGACGTTGGGGTGGGAGGCAGCAGTGTGACGTTGGGGTGGGAGGCAGCAGTGTGACGTTGGGGTGGGAGGCAGCAGTGTGACGTTGGGGTGGGAGGCAGCAGTGTGACGTTGGGGTGGGAGGCAGCAGTGTGACGTTGGGGTGGGAGGCAGCAGTGTGACGTTGGGGTGGGAGGCAGCAGTGTACGTTGGGGTAGGAGGCAGCAGTGTAACGTTGGGTGGGAGGCAGCAGTGTAACGTTGGGGTGGGAGGCAGCAGTGTAACGTTGGGGTGGGAGGCAGCAGTGTAACGTTGGGGTGGGAGGCAGCAGTGTAACGTTGGGGTGGGAGGCAGCAGTGTAACGTTGGGGTGGGAGGCAGCAGTGTAACGTTGGGGTGGGAGGCAGCAGTGTAACGTTGGGGTGGGTGGCAGGAGCGTAACGTTGGGGTGGGTGGCAGGAGCGTAACGTTGGTGTGGGAGGCAGCAGTGGAACGTGAGGCAGGGTGATTACTTGGTCAGCAGTAGCGTGCTGGATTGCAGGCCACAGAGAAAGATAATACAGTAATCTGTATTATAAAACGACTTGTGGTAAGAAGAGAACACCGGCACCATTCATGAACTTGCGTGTCACGTCTGGATTTCCCCACACACCTTGTGTTGTGCTTGGGACTTCTGGGTGCTTCACCTCCTATTAGATCCCATAAAAGTTCTTCATCCAATGAACTTTAAAACATGGATGCAGGAGAATGCAGGTAGAAAAAAGTACGTTTCGCGCACATTGACTCTTGAACGGGTCCAACACACAGATTGACGTGGAAGAACCTCTGCTAGAGGAGACACTTGTTCACACATCAGAATAACAGTTATCCAAAATCACATATGAAACTATATAAAATATAAAGACAAACATTTCAGTTATAAAAAATAATTGACAACGTTGATTTTATCATTATAAGGCCGGGATCACACATACAGAATACGGCCGAGTCTCGCATGTTAACACCCAGCACTGCAGCCGGCCTCGGGAGCGGAGCGTGCGGCTCCATGTATTGCTATGTGGTCTCACGCTCCGCTCCCAAGGCCGACGGCAGTGCTGGGTGTTAACATGCGAGACTCGGCCGTATTCTGTATGTGTGATCCCGCCTAACCCATAGGTCCTTGTGCTTACCTATTATCCATTTGGCATCTCTTTTTACCAACAACTTGTTAGGGTTACCGCCCTGATCGGGGAGGTTAACCCTCTCTAGTCCTGCAGATCTCAAAATCTCAGGATTAGAAAGTGTGGTTAATAAACAAGCAGCAGTCTCCATATATTATTATCCGTCCACAAACAGTCACAAATATAAGATCAAAAACCCAAAAAGAATACGGACCAAAGAGTAATATTAAAACTATAAATTTTATTGTTGCAGAAATTATAAAATATTTTTTAAATATAATAAAAATTATATTAGAAAAGTATAACAAGGGAAAAAGGCTACACCCAAGTAGCACATATAGCAGGAAAGGTGTCAGATTCACTGAGTTGAATACATATATCAATGTATACCTATATCGTCAACCAAACAAATCATTCACAGTTGATAACAGAATACAAAGCTGCTGCTAATGAATATAGAATATTAATAAGATATAATATATATGATCACCAAGGATCTAAAAAAGAATGAATTGTCCCACAAATGCAATATCCCTCAAACAAAGTGCATAGTTCATTGTATTATAGTCCAAAATTGGACATATCAAGGATATATTTAATATGGGTGGACACAAGTGGCTATATAGGAGCCAAAGTAGTTAGAGACCAGTGACTTACAAATCCATATAAATAGACAGCGACAACCTAAGTCACTGGTCTCTAACTACTTTGGCTCCTATATAGCCACTTGTGTCCACCCATATTAAATATATCCTTGATATGTCCAATTTTGGACTATAATACAATGAACTATGCACTTTGTTTGAGGGATATTGCATTTGTGGGACAATTCATTCTTTTTTAGATCCTTGGTGATCATATATATTATATCTTATTAATATTCTATATTCATTAGCAGCAGCTTTGTATTCTGTTATCAACTGTGAATGATTTGTTTGGTTGACGATATAGGTATACATTGATATATGTATTCAACTCAGTGAATCTGTGACACCTTTCCTGCTATATGTGGTACTTGGGTGTAGCCTTTTTCCCTTGTTATACTTTTCTAATATAATTTTTATTATAGTTAAAAAAAATATTTTTTTATAATTTCTGCAACAATAAAATTAATATTTTTAATATTACTCTTTGGTCCGTATTCTTTTTGGGTTTTTGTTGTACTAATATGGATGAGTATTTTTCCATTTAGCCTTGTTTTGGGGTAAATATAAGATCAATAACGTGTCATTATACAGCAGGGAAGAACTCCCCACATATACTAAGTATGGTTTCTATATTCTATGTCCAGCGTATAGAGCCACCAATAACGCAGAAGCATCGTTGGCCAGGTTACCAAGACCCAATCCCATTCTATCAGGTTATAAATATGTATTCTAAATTAATACATTTGGCACCAGATTGCGCCAGCAGTAACATAATGGAGGGTGTGTATCATCCCAACCAATCCTCAGAAGGCATCCGAACGCCAAGGCAACAGAAAGCCAGTTGTCTTCCAAAACAGTAAGGTCAGCCAATCATGACTAAGACCTTATCGCGATAGAAGTGGCGGTGTCCTCTTCTCCCATAGATCACACTGGCTCATTTCACATATTGCAAGAAAATGAAAAAAACCAAGGGAGGTACAAAAAGGGGGAAGAAAAAGGAGAATAAAGGGGAGTTCTATGTGGGGAGTTCTTCCCTGCTGTATAATGACATACATTATTGATCTTAACTAATATTTGTGACTGTGGACGGATAATATTTGTAAGCATTATTTTGTATACTGGTGCTTGTTTGTTAACTATACTATATAAATCCACCATATTTATTATCTGTATTTGAAAAAGAACCACTATGGCTCGAAATGTTGTGCTTGCTATGGTGAAATAAACGTCATCTTTTTTTAAAAATTCAACACCCTGGACTGGACGCTGTCTACACTTCTTTGGTTGCTGTGATATCTCCAAGTGGGTTCTTGGTGAATATGGACGTGCATCCCACACAGTGAGTGCTGCCAGCCACTTTTTTGTTGAGAAAGAATAGTGACAGTATTAAAGTATGATTCTCCAACTATACTCCCCACACAGCCCTCCATACAGTATAATGGCCATAAAAAGTGCTCCATACAGTATAATGAGCTCACATATGTCTGGCACTGATGAGAAGCTTCCATTGGGCCATTCTGCCATAAAGGCCTGACTGGTGGAGGGCTGCAGTGATAGTTGACTTTGTGGAACTTTCTCCCATCTCCCTACTGCATCTGTGGAGCTCAGCCACAGTGATCTTTACCTCTCTCACAAAGGCTCTTCTCCCACGATTGCTCAGATTGACTGGACGGCCAGGTCTAGGAAGACTTCTGGTGGTCCCAAACGTCTTCCATTTAAGGATTATGGAGGCCACTGTGCTCTTAGGAACCTTGAGTACTGCAGAAATTCTTTTGTATCCTTGGCCAGATCTGTGCCTTGCCACAATTCTGTCTCTGAGCTTCTTGGCCAGTTCCTTTGACCTCATGATTCTCATTTGGTCTGACATGCACTGTGAGCTGTGAGGTCTTATATAGACAGGTGTGTGCCTTTACAAATCAAGTCCTATCAGTTTAATTAAACACAGCTGGACTCCAATGAAGGAGTAGATCCATCTCAAGAAGGATCACAAGGAAGTGGACAGCATGTGAGTGTCTGAGCAAAGGGTCTGAATACTTATCTAGGGTTTAGCATTCCGATACTTCCGATACTTGAAATCCAATGTAAGTCTATGGGAACAAAATATCGGAAGTACTTCCGATACTTACTTCCGATATTTTGTTCCCATAGACTTACATTGGATTTCAGGTATCGGAAGTATCGGAATGCTCAACCCTACTTATGACCATTTGATATTTCAGTTTTTCTTTTTTATTAAATATGCAAAAATTTCTACATTCCTGTTTTTTCAGTCAAGAAAGATGGGGTGCAGAGTGTACATTAATGAGAAAAAAATTAACGTTTCTGAATTTACCAAATGGCTGCAATGAAACAGAGTGAAAAATTTAAAAGGGTCTGAATACTTTCCGTACCCATTGTATAAGAACCTCAATGTCCCTGATCACTAGGTCCTCAAAGAGATGAAAAAGATTGCCTGCATAGAAGAAGAGTTGGTACCACTTGTGAATGGTAGAATCTGCAGCTCCTCCTTACCCTTATTGCATTCAGTACCATCATCATTAAAGAAGCTTTCCACTACTTGGACAACCCCTTCTCATACCCGTGCTTGGCCCTGATAAAATAAAAAAGTCTATACTCTCCTCCCGTGCCGATGCTGTTCCCGTGGTGTCGGCACTCGTGGTCCTGTGGCTCTCCTGCGCTTGTTGTGGCACGTGACTCCGGCGCCCAATCATGTGTACTCAAAAGAAGCCTGGTGTCATCAGCTATTGGATGCCTAGAGTAATCGCCTACATTAAAGCCCAATGGGCCATTAGTGCCGGGGATATCACCCTGGGGGCAGGCAGGCTTAGCGTAAGTAGAAGGTTTAAACAAGTGTATTTTTCTGATGGCTTTAAAAAGATCACCTTCACATTCAATCAAATCAAAGTGTTCAAGTAGGCAGAAAATCAGACCTCTAGATGGCACCGACCGTGAGTCCTCATCCAGACGTGGTTGGCGAGATACACCATGTTGTTACAGATGTCCTCATTGTTCGTCAGCGTCTCCATGACACCTGTTGGCGCTTCATTCTTTGGGTGCCACCAATGTCTCCTGCCGGCCCTGCTGATGCGTCTTCTAAAGGGAAGGTCCGTTGATTAACAGGAGGTGTGGAGGGAATGGAGTCTGATACAAGTGAATTCCTCTGATCTGATAAATGCAAGGTTGTAGAAAGCATGGACTTGGGAAATGTTTTCTAGTAAGAGACTGCAAGGGCGTGAATATACAGTTTCAAGAACAGTATGAAACAAAAAGGTTAATCCGGGGCATCTGACTTGGGAAATTAAGGCGAGTGTGGTGGAGCAGTACAGACCACGGTGACACTTTCAGTATTTGGTGAGGTTTTTACATCAGTATGTGTAAGCCAAACCCAGGAGTGGGTGATAAATACAGAAGTGGTGACCTGCTTCTATTATACTTTTCCTCTGATTGTTCCACTCCTGGCTTTGGCTTACACATACTAAGGTAAAATACTGACCAAATATTGTGATCATTTCATCTGGTGCGGAAGTGGAGCAGAGGGGCCTTTATATTTTTCTTTTTCATCTTTTTTTTTTTTTTTTTAAAGCCATAACTTTTTCATGGGATGTGTTCTATTTGTGAATGACACTCATTCATTTTACCACTTTTGGACTGGAAAAAGGGAAACAAAAATTCCAAGTGCGGTGAGATTGCGAAACCCCCCGCAATTTTGACCTTTTTTTGGGGAACTTTTTACTGCGTGCATTTTGTGGTAGAGATGAGTTGACAATATTCTTCTTCTCCTCATCAATGTGATTTTAGTGATACTAAACTTGTCCAGCTTTTTTTATTACTTTAGTGGTAAAAGAAAAATCTGAAATTTGAAAAGAAAATGTTTTGCTTGTGTCGCCTTTTTCCGAGATTTGAGACATTTTCACTTTTTGGCCAGTGGAGCTTTGTGAGGGGTTGTTTATTGCGATGCGAGACAGTGTTATTATTGATAACATTTTGGGATAGAATTTACATTTTCATTTCTTAGCATTTTTTGCGGTATAAATAAAAACGCAGTTTTGGTGTGTTGAATTATTTTCTGTTTTCGGGGTTTACCAATTGGGTTAATTACTTTTACATTTTGATAGATCAGACTTTTCTGGATGTGGTGATACAACATATACATGTTTTTAAAGTAACTTTCTTTTTAATGGGAGAACAGTGGGGTTATTTGAACTGTTATGTTTTTTTGTTTTTTTTACCTTTCGCCGTATTTCGCAGTATTTATTAGTCCCCTTAGGGCACTGTAACCTGCAATTATCTGATCGCTTGTTTTATATACAGCAGTACCACAGTATTACTGCATATAGTAAAAATCTTGGTCTCCTTTGAAGCCTGGACACAGGCGGTCTACAATTGACACCCTCCAAATTACTGCAATGCGCAGGCCCTGGGCCCCTCTGATCTTTCCCGGCACCTGCACACTGCAGTACTTTGCTCTGCCCTCAATAGGGCAGATCAGTACGCCTGCGCAGGAGGGCGATGCCGGGGAGCGATGAAGCAAGCAGGAGGGCGGCATCACAAGAAGATGGGAGGCGCCGGACCCGCGACACTCATTGGACCTGACCACCCCGGGTGAGTATAATAACTTATTTTTTTATCTTTCAGGTTGGACCGGGAGCTTATCTACAGCATTATACAAAGTGGGCCATTTATATGGATACACCGAAATAAAATGGGAATGGTTGGTGATACCAACTTTCTGTTTGTGGCACATTAGTATATGGGAGGGGGAAAACTTTTCAAGATGGGTGATAACTTGGCGGCCATTTTGCAGTCGGCCATTTTGGATCCAACTTTATTTTTTCCAATGGGAAGAGGGTCATGTGACACATCAAACTTATTGAGAATTTCACAAGAAAAACAATGATGTGCTTGGTTTTAACGTAACTTTATTCTTTCATGCGTTATTTACAAGTTTATGACCACTTATAAAATGTGTTCAAAGTGCTGCCCATTGTGTTGGATTGTCAATGCAACCCTCTTCTCCCACTCTTGATACTCTGATAGCAACACCGCAGAAGAAATGCTAGCACAGGCTTCCAGTATCCGTTGTTTCAGATGCTGCACATCTCGTATCTTCACAGCATAGACAATTGCCTTCAGATGACCCCAAAGATAAAAGTCTAATGGGGTCAGATCAGGAAACTGTGTAGCCCTGGTGTAAGGCACACGCAGTACCCTGGAGAATGTGTGGAGAGATAGCAGTTTAATGCTCAATGAACATTCATTTCAACACACACACTTAGACACGCCCACAGGTATATAAAGTCTAGTCACAGTCAGGGTGTGTGCAGTGTGAGGAGGGGAGTCGAGTTCAGTCATTCAGTGAGTCAGACAGCAGCAGAGCTAAGTGCAGTCTGTGTGCAGTTCAGCAAGTGGAGGCCAGTACAGGTGAGCCAGATCACCTCAGCCTGGTCAGAGCTGTGCCCCACTAGAAGACAGACTGAGACATTTATTAGAAGAAAGAAGTGAGTTGCAGATATACTTCAGTCTCCTGTCTCAAGGACGGTGAAGGTTCAGAGACGTGCTCCTGCCTAGAAGATTACTGAGAGTCTGGCAACAAGCTCAAGAAAGGAATTAAGTAAGGGACTGACTTTGTTAACCTGTGAAGTGAGAAATGCTTATGCTACCAGCGAGGACAAGGCGAAAGGCACAGTGGTAGAAATTCTGAGTGCAATAGGATTGGAGAAGTCCTGCACATTGTTACCGGTCACTGGAGACCGAAGCATCACCATAGCTTCATGCATGGTGGTAGGAAACCCAGAGGCTTACCGGACCTTAGGTAGCGGAAAGCAGCCCCTAAATAGTCGGTACGTAACTGGGGTCAGGGGGAGTGAGGACCTTGAGCCTGATCAGCAAGAATAGGAACTCAGCTCTCTCACAGGAAGGCTCCGACCACAAAACTGACTGGGCAGTACAGCTTTGGAATAGCTGGAGTCATAGAGGGAACTATGCTTCATGCTGGTTGTACTCATCGTTGTGAAAGTAAAGGAGGCCCCTAACTTGTCCAGCTGCTATCTCGAAATACATTCTCCTTGGATCAGCCTCCCTGGGACCTGCCTTACCATCTTACAAGTAAAGGTATGGAAAGACGCTGACCGTGTGAGACTGAGTTATTTACTTGCATGCCTGCACAACCCTGCTTTAACTATCGACCTGAGGGAAGAGTCCCACCTGTAGGGGACCCGACATCTAGCTGCATCACCATCCCCTCAGAGATCTACAGCAGCGCTGGTATAAATTACCAGAAGACTACAGGTGGCGTCACGAACTGTAAATATATCTATCCCCTGTAAATATTTCCCCAACATACGCCAGACCGCCAGGGCCACAGACCGAGCCACCGCTACCTGTGACAAACCCCATAGACTTCCATGGGCTCGGTTCTGAGTACCCCATTGCCCTGGTAACCCACAATTGTGGTGCGTGGTCGAGACAAAACCTTGGTTGCCATTCACCTGGCCCACGACGCCCAATCCACTTTCCAGTAGAATGCTGTAGATAATTCCTGAAAGGCCGTGGCCGCATCTTGTAGTGGCCAAAACAGCTGACAGGATCCCTTTAATGTGAACTGTTTTGTATTTGATTTGTAATGACGTATATGTTTTTTTATTTGTATGTTTGTTCCATTTAGTTTTGATTGTTTCTAAAAACAAAATCAAAATGAGAATTTATCTTGATATTTTTCACAATAAAAAATGATCTGATTGAAGAAAGGAGCAGCAGTGCACATGCTATATTCCCTATGGGGCTGTCCAGCGCTACTCTTGGCTTTTTATGGCCGCTCCATAGCATGCTGACCATTATTCATTCATTCATTCATTCATTCATTCATTCATTGCCTAGCAGCCGCTCCAGTTTGTAACTGGGATAAAAGTTCCTCTTTGGTGTAATTCAACATTCTGGTCTCAGCGGTTGACCTCCACCCATCAGTAAGTTATCTCTATCCTGGGAATGGGGGATAACTTGGTTTCATTGGACCCCTTTAAGGCATCTAAATAGGAAAGGGTTCTTTACAGTTCGAGCAGTCAGACTGCAATGTCCTGCCACAAGAAGTAGCAATGGCAGACACTACTGGATATTAACAATCTAAAAAGGATGGATGCTTAATCTATTCTATTATTTCGAAACACTGTTTTTCAGTGATTACTTTGTATCTCCATACTGCACCCACACACACAAATGATACACCATTTGAAAGGTAAACTTGCCCCCTTCAGCAAGAAAATAGCCAAACCAACACATCCACGATTTGATAAGAAAATACAGTTTAAACATTAATTTTCATAAACCTGCAGTAAGGAAAAATGACCTGCCGGTGGCTTCACACTACCCCAAAGCACACTACCAGAAAGCTGCTTACAGACTTCACAAACAAATCCAAACATTTGCCTTGGGGGCTTTCTAGCTTGCCAATCTGCTTTCCCAGCCTATTTCAGCCAAATTGGAGGATTGCACACTTCACTGCAGGTGAGTCACATATGCAAACACATTTGTAAACCTGCACTGCCTATTGAATTGCACACTTGCTCCATTCATACTCCACCCACACAAACAAATGATACACCATTTGAAAGGTCAAATGACCTGCAGGTGGCAGCACACTACCCCAAAGCACACAACCACAAAGCTGCTTACAGACATCACAAACAAATTCAAACATTTGCCTTGGGGTCTTTCCAGGTTGCCCAAGTGCTTGCCCAGCCTATTTCAGGCACATTGGAGGATTGCACACTTCACTGCAGGTGAGTCACATATGCAAACACATTTGTAAACTTGCACTGCTTTTTCGCTGATTACTTCACCCCACACACACAAATGATACACCATTTAAAAGGTAAACTTGCCCCCTTCAGCAAGAAAAGAGCCAAACAAACCACACATTCACGATTTTATCACTAAATACAGTTTAAACATTCATTTCATAAACCTACAGAAAGACACAATGACCTGCAGGTGGCACCTCATCCGGAAGACATTTTTTGGCCTCTACTTATCAAACCAATTTATTGTATTACCAATCTACATATATAAATAACTGTCTGTGTTCATCATCTCATGAAATACATTTACATTTGACCAGCTTGCTTTTTCTGAAATTGCCTGCGCACCTGACGACCAATGTGCGAAAATTTCACACGGGCCAAGCTAGTACACAAGAAATGACATTAATAAAGATGCATTACTGACTGAGGAAGGCTGAACTTGATGAACCTGAGTCTTTTTTTCAAGCCATGTAACTATTACTTTATGGCACAATATATTCTCCCTGATGTATCACAAACGTAACATTCAGATGGTTCCTAGACAGAAGACGTTCTTTGTATCGAGTGTCTCACTGTCGCAGATTTATAAAACTATGTGGCAGCAATGTCTTCTGTACTCATGCAGTGTTATCCAAGTTATTAGCAGGGTCTTCCAGCTGGGACCCCCAGTGATATGAATCCATTGCTCTCCATCTGTGCTTTGCTGCTTCCTATTTACATTTGTAGATTTATGCCAGAAAGAGAAATTGTAAAACCTTTTTCCCGTGAATGTTTATAGGGTTAATTTCTCCATGACATGTTCTGCGGAGGCTTGTGAACCTATGATGATGACTTGTCACACACCAAGCTTGGGGAGGGGTATAGGAAAGACCCCCGGGGCTTTCTTCTCACCGACTCCCAGCTGCTCACTTGTCACAGCCCCATTTAGTAGCATGGCTCTATGGCGGAGACATTACTCGTGTCCGGTAGCTGCACCCCCGGAAAAACGGGATAATGTCTATTTTTACAGATTCAGTTTAGAAGAGAGCAGGAGGGCATCAGACATCAGGAGGCAGGTACCGTATCATTCCTGCATTTTTTCATTATACTTTGGCATCTGTATATTGTAGGAACTGCTGTTTCGTCCTGTCGGACCCTCTAGTATATCTGAAAGCATTGGCCTGCATTCAGCTACAGCGACTTGTGTGACTGGGCAAGGTGCTTGCTATTTCCCTAGTGGCCTGCCTGGTGTAAATCTTCCCCTGGTGGGCTAGTGCAGCCAGAGGGAATTGGCCAATGGAAATATTGCAGTCATCAATGCTTTCAGTGGAGTGCGACATATTGGACTACACAATATATACTGAACATGGAGACCATGCAATGTCTGACTGCCCAGCGATAAGTAGAGGGCAGCTGGGCGCTGGCCTGTGAGGGGCATACATCCGCTGTTCTCTTAGTCACCTTACACTTGATAAAACATTTCCACTGGTAAAAGTATACAGTTATATCCATTATTCAGCTGTAGCAACACATGTAGAATAAATACTGCTTTGAAAACTCAAACTGTTTCAATGCAGGGCACTTTTTTAAAGTAGTATTTATACTACATATGTTACTGCAACTGAATAATGGATATAACTTTAGAAAGGTTAAATCATGTTACAGATGGAAGTGAGATGTTAATTGGAGTAAATCCTGCTGTCAGGCTAAATTTAATTAAAATTCAGCCCCCCCATCCACCCTCCCGATCCCATCAGAAAGTTCCAGACATGACCATGACATCCATATCCAGTGAACATTATTAATAGTTTTACCAGTGGAAATATTTTTTTCAAGTGTAATGTGATAAAGAGTGCAATAGATGTACAGCACTGGTCACTGCGGAGCCTGTACATGAAGTGCAGCACAGATTCATCTCCACTAAAAGCCCAGATCCTTAGATCAGGAACAGAACAGACATTTATAGGACATTTCATAACTCCGACCCCCAGCACTGGTCACTACTGAGCCTGTCATAACAGTGCAACACAGATTCATCTCCACTAAAAGCCCAGATCCTTAGATCAGGACAGACAGACATTTATAGGACATTTCATAACTCGACCCCAGAGCACTGGTCACTACTGAGCCTGTGCATACAGTGCAGCACAGATTCATCTCCACTAAAAGCCCAGATCCTTAGATCAGGACAGACATGACATTTATAGGACATTTCATAACTGCGACCCCAGCAGCACTGGTCACTACTGAGCCTGTCATACAGTGCAGCACAGATTCATCCCACTAAAAGCCCAGATCCTTAGATCAGGAACAGAACAGACATTTATAGGACATTTCATAACTCCGACCCCAGCAGCACTGGTCACTACTGAGCCTGTACATACAGTGCAGCACAGATTCATCCCACTAAAAGCCCAGATCCTTAGATCAGGAACAGAACAGACATTTATAGGACATTTCATAACTGCGACCCCGCAGCACTGGTCACTACTGAGCCTGTGCATACAGTGCAGCACAGATTCATCTCCACTAAAAGCCCAGATCCTTAGATCAGGAACAGAACAGACATTTATAGGACATTTCATAACTCCGACCCCACAGCACTGGTCACTACTGAGCCTGTACATAAAGTGCAGCACAGATTCATCTCCACTAAAAGCCCAGATCCTTAGATCAGGAACAGAACAGACATTTATAGGACATTTCATAACTCCGACCCCACAGCACTGGTCACTACTGAGCTGTACATAAAGTGCAGCACAGATTCATCTCCACTAAAAGCCCAGATCCTTAGATCAGGAACAGAACAGAGATTTATAGGACATTTCATAACTCTGACCCCAAGCACTGGTCACTACTGAGCCTGTACATAAAGTGCAGCACAGATTCATCTCCACTAAAAGCCCAGATCCTTAGATCAGGAACAGAACAGACATTTATAGGACATTTCATAACTCGACCCCAGAGCACTGGTCACTACTGAGCTGTACATAAGTGCAGCACAGATTCATCTCCACTAAAAGCCCAGATCCTTAGATCAGGAACAGAACAGATTTATAGGACATTTCATAACTGCGACCCCACAGCACTGGTCACTACTGAGACTGTACGTACAGTGCAGCACAGATTCATCTCCACTAAAAGCCCAGATCCTTAGATCAGGAACAGAACAGACATTTATAGGACATTTCATAACTCCACCCCAGAGCACTGGTCACTACTGAGCCTGTACATAAAGTGCAAGCACAGATTCATCTCCACTAAAAGCCCAGATCCTTAGCTCAGGAACAGAATAGACATTTAAAGGACATTTCATAACTCCGACCCCGCAGCACTGGTCACTACTGAGCCTGTACATAAAGTGCACACAGATTCATCTCCACTAAAAGCCCAGATCCTTAGATCAGGAACAGAACAGACATTTAAGGACATTTCATAACTCCGACCCCACAGCACTGGTCACTACTGAGCCTGTACATCAGTGCAGCACAGATTCATCTCCACTAAAAGCCCAGATCCTTAGATCAGGAACAGAACAGACATTTATAGGACATTTCATAACCCTGACCCCACAGCACTGGTCACTACTGAGCCTGTACATAAAGTGCAGCACAGATTCATCTCCACTAAAAGCCCAGATCCTTCGATCAGGAACAGAACAGACATTTATAGGACATTTCATAACTCTGACCCCACAGCACTGGTCACTACTGAGCCTGTACATACAGTGCAGCACAGATTCATCTCACCTAAAAGCCCAGATCCTTATATCAGGAACAGGACAGACATTTATAGGACATAACTGTGACCCCACAGCACTGGTCACTGCGGAGCCTGTACATGAAGTGCAGCACAGATTCATCTCCACTAAAAGCCCAGATCCTTAGATCAGGAACAGAACAGACATTTATAGGACATTTCATAACCCTGACCCCACAGCACTGGTCACTACTGAGCCTGTACATAAAGTTCAGCACAGATTCATCTCCGCTAAAAGCCCAGATCCTTAGATCAGGAACAGAACAGACATTTATAGGACATTTCATAACTGTGACCCCACAGCACTGGTCACTGCGGAGCCTGTACATGAAGTGCAGCACAGATTCATCTCCACTAAAAGCCCAGATCCTTAGATCAGGAACAGAACAGACATTTATAGGACATTTCATAACTCCGACCCCACAGCACTGGTCACTACTGAGCCTGTACATACAGTGCAGCACAGATTCATCCCCACTAAAAGCCCAGATCCTTAGCTCAGGAAAACGAATAGACATAGGACATTTCATAACTCCGACCCCGCAGCACTGGTCACTACTGAACCTGTACATACAGTGCAGCACAGATTCATCTCCACTAAAAGCCCAGATCCTTAGATCAGGAACAGAACAGACATTTAAAGGACATTTCATAACTCCGACCCCACAGCACTGGTCACTACTGAGCCTGTACATACAGTGCAGCACAGATTCATCTCCACTAAAAGCCCAGATCCTTAGATCAGGAACAGAACAGACAGTTATAGGACATTTCATAACTCCGACCCCACAGCACTGGTCACTACTGAGCCTGTACATACAGTGCAGCACAGATTCATCTCCACTAAAAGCCCAGATCCTTAGATCAGGAACAGAACAGACATTTATAGGACATTTCATAACTCCGACCCCACAGCACTGGTCACTACTGAGCCTGTACATACAGTGCAGCACAGATTCATCTCCACTAAAAGCCCAGATCCTTAGATCAGGAACAGAACAGACATTTATAGGACATTTCATAACTCCGACCCCACAGCACTGGTCACTACTGAGCCTGTACATAAAGTGCAGCACAGATTCATCTCCACTAAAAGCCCAGATCCTTAGATCAGGAACAGAACAGACATTTATAGGACATTTCATAACTGCGAACCCACAGCACTGATCACTACTGAGCCTGTACATACAGTGCAGCACAGATTCATCTCCACTAAAAGCCCAATCCTTAGATCAGGAACAGAACAGACATTTATAGGACATTTCATAACTCTGACCCCACAGCACTGGTCACTGACTGGAGCCTGTACATAAGTGCAGCACAGATTCATCTCACTAAAAGCCCAGATCCTTAGATCAGGAACGAACAGACATTTATAGACATTTCATAACTGCGACCCACAGCACTGGTCATTACTGAGCCTGTACATGAAGTGCAGCACAGATTCATCTCCACTAAAAGCCCAGATCCTTAGATCAGGAACAGAATAGACATTTATAGGACATTTCATAACTCTGACCCCACAGCCCTGGTCACTACTGAGCCTGTACATACAGTGCAGCACAGATTCATCTCCACTAAAAGCCCAAATCCTTAGATCAGGAACAGAACAGACATTTATAGGACATTTCATAACTCCGACCCCACAGCACTGGTCACTGCGGAGCCTGTACATGAAGTGCAGCACAGATTCATCTCAGCTAAAAGCCCAGATCCTTAGATCAGGAACAGAACAGACAGTTATAGGACATTTCATAACTCCGACCCCACAGCACTGGTCATTACTGAGCCTGTACATACAGTGTAGCACAGATTCATCCCCACTTAAAGCCCAGATCCTTAGATCAGGAACAGAACAGACATTTATAGGACATTTCATAACTCTGACCCCACAGCACTGGTCACTACTGAGCCTGTACATAAAGTGCAGCACAGATTCACCTCCACTAAAAGCCCAGATCCTTAGATCAGGAACAGAACATACAGCTCTGGCAAAAATGAAGAGACCACTGCACAGCTTTATAAAAATCAGCTTCTCTACATGTCTGACAGCCATTCCATTCCAGTGTCAGTTGAATTCCAACCAGATAGGAATGAAAAATTAACTTTTGAAAAGTAAAGTTTTAAGTGAGGAAAAGAAGGGCTCAATTCTGGCTTTACTAGCAGAGGTATACAGTGAGCGTCATGTTGCCTCCATCCTTAAAATTTCTAAGATGGCAGTCCATTACAACAAGGTCAAGCAGCAGACATTGGGGACAACAAAACTACAGACCAGCAGAGCAAAACGACTCTCCACTGACCAGGATGACCGTCATCTTATTTGAATGTCACTCAGCAACAGCAGGATGACATCAAGTGACCTACAAAAGGAAAGGCAAATGGCAGTTGGGGTGAAGTGCATCGCAAGAACAGTTCGTAACAGGCTCTTTGAGGCAGGGCTCAAGTCATGTAAAGCTAGAAAAAAGCCTTTCATCAATGAGAAGCAAAGGAGAGCCAGGCTGAAGTTTGCCAAAGACCATAAGTATTGGACCATAGAGGACTGGAAGTAAGGTCATCTTCTCTGATGAGTCTAATTTTCAGCTTTGCCCAACACCTGGTCTGTTATGTTTAGGTAGCTGAGGAGAAAAAGCAAAAACAGTAATACACCAGAGAGGCTGGAACCTATTGGATTGCAGTAACCTGAACTAACCACACAACTAGAGGTAGCCGTGGAGCGTTCCTACGTTGATCCTAGACGTCTCGTCACAGCCTGAGAGATAACTACACCTAAAGGCAGAAAGATGAAAGCTATCTGCCCCGGAGCAGATCCCCAAAGAAAATAGGAAGCCCCAAACATATAATGGCGGTTAGTCAAGAAGATAGCACAGACACAGACAGAAAATAGAATGAGCAAACGTTGGGGCCCAATCTGTCTAGACAGAAAAGTACAGGAAAGAATTCTGATTGCAATCCAACAAAAACCTTAAAAAATACCAGCACTTCTGATTGCCAAAAAAACCTGAGATCACACGATCTCTACCACCTAAATCAGATCTCTGGTGTAACAAAACAAAGCCGCAGCCACTGAATAAACAGGAAAAAGCAAATGAACAAATAACAGTGGCTACAGATAAATTGAGAGGAGCTCAGGCCCCAGGAGGGGACCCGGCTGACCTCCACAAAAGTGCAGAAAACTATGAAAAAAGCAAGCCCAAAAAGAAAAACAGAAAATATCTTATCTGAAAGCAGCAGGTGCAGGCAAGACTCCAGCAACTTCCAAATGAACTAGGAACCACAATTGAGACAAGAACAATTGATCACCGGCGACCATCATGGGAGGGAACCTCCCTTATATCAGTCAGTCCGTGATCCCAGATTGCCATTCCTCGCTGTGAGGTTCAGTACTGTCTGCAACCACCAGAGGGAGCCTCTGCTCAGAAACCATCTCCAGCACATTCATAACACTGGTCGTCTAATGGTTATTTTGAAATGTCCTATAAATGTCTGTTCTGTTCCTGATCTAAGTATCTGGGCTTTTAGTGGAGATGAATCTGTGCTGCACTTTATGTACAGGCTCAGTAGTGACCAGTGCTGTGGGGTCGGAGTTATGAAATGTCTTATAAATGTCTGTTCTGTTCCTGATCTAAGGATCTGGGCTTTTAGTGGAGATGAATCTGTGCTGCACTGTATGTATAGGCTCAGTAGTGACCAGTGCTGTGGGGTCAGAGTTATGAAATGTCCTATAAATGTCTGTTCTGTTCATGATCTAAGGATCTGGGCTTTTAGTGGAGATGAATCTGTGCTGCACTGTATGTACAGGCTCAGTAGAGACCAGTGCTGTGGGGTCGGAGTTATGAAATGTCCTATAAATGTCTGTTCTGTTCCTGATCTAAGGATCTGGGCTTTTAGTGGAGATGAATCTGAGCTGCATTGTATGTACAGGCTCAGTAGTGACTAGTGCTGTGGGGTCGGAGTTATGAAATATCCTATAAATGTCTGTTCTGTTCCTGATCTAAGGATCTGGGCTTTTAGCAGAGATGAATCTGTGCTGCACTTTATGTACAGGCTCAGTAGTGACCAGTGCTGTGGGGTCGGAGTATGAAATGTCCTATAAATGTCTGTTCTGTTCCTGGTCTAAGGATCTGGGCTTTTAGTGGAGATGAATCTGTGCTGCACTTTATGTACAGGCTCAGTAGTGACCAGTACTGTGGGGTTGGAGTTATGAAATGTCCTATAAATGTCTGTTCTGTTCCTGATCTAAGGATCTGGGCTTTTAGTGGAGATGAATCTGTGCTGCACTTTACGTACAGGCTCAGTAGTGACCAGTGCTGTGGGGTCGGAGTATGAAATGTCCTATAAATGTCTGTTCTGTTCCTGATCTAAGGATCTGGGCTTTTAGTGGAGATGAATCTGTGCTGCACTTTATGTACAGGCTCAGTAGTGACCAGTGCTGTGGGGTCGGAGTTATGAAATGTCCTATAAATGTCTGTTCTGTTCCTGATCTAAGGATCTGGCTTTTAGTGGAGATGAATCTGTGCTGCACTGTATGTACAGGCTCAGTAGTGACCAGGCTGTGGGGTCGAAGTTATGAAATGTCCTATAAATGTCTGTTCTGTTCCTGATCTAAGGTATCTGGGCTTTTAGTGGAGATGAATCTGTGCTGCACTGTATGTACAGGCTCAGTAGTGACCAGTGCTGTGGGGTCAGGGTTATGAAATGTCCTATAAATGTCTGTTCTGTTCCTGATCTAAGATCTGGACTTTTAGTGGAGATGAATCTGTGCTGCACTGTATGTACAGGCTCAGTAGTGACCAGGCTGTGGGATCGGAGTTATGAAATGTCCTATAAATGTCTGTTCTGTTCCTGATCTAAGGATTTGGGACTTTCAGTGGAGATGAATCTGTGCTGCACTTATGTACAGGCTCAGTAGTGACTAGTGCTGTGGGTCGGAGTTATGAAATGTCCTAAAATGTCTGTTCTGTTCCTGATCTAAGGATTGGGCTTTCAGTGGAGATGAATCTGTGCTGCACTGTATGTACAGGTCAGTAGTGACTAGTGCTGTGGGGTCGCAGTTATGAAATGTCCTATAAATGTCTGTTCTGTTCCTGATCTAAGGATCTGGGCTTTTAGTGGAGATGAATCTGTGCTGCACTTATGTACAGGCTCAGTAGTGACCAGTGCTGTGGGGTCGAGTTATGAAATGTCCTATAAATGTCTGTTCTGTTCCTGATCTAAGGATCTGGGCTTTTAGTGGAGATGAATCTGTGCTGCACTTTATGTACAGGCTCAGTAGTGACCAGTGCTGTGGGGTCGGAGTTATGAAATGTCCTATAAATGTCTGTTCTGTTCCTGATCTAAGGATCTGGGCTTTTAGTGGAGATGAATCTGTGCTGCACTGTATGTACAGGCTCAGTAGTGACCAGTGCTGTGGGGTCGGAGTTATGAAATGTCCTATAAATGTCTGTTCTGTTCCTGATCTAAGGATCTGGGCTTTTAGTGAGATGAATCTGTGCTGCACTTATGTACAGGCTCAGTAGTGATCAGTGCTGTGGGGTCGGAGTTATGAAATGTCCTATAAATGTCTGTTCTGTTCCTGATCTAAGGATCTGGGCTTTTAGTGGAGATGAATCTGTGCTGCACTGTATGTACAGGTCAGTAGTGACCATGCTGTGGGGTCGAGTTATGAAATGTCCTATAAATGTCTGTTCTGTTCTGATCTAAGGATCTGGGCTTTAGTGGAAGATGAATCTGTGCTGCACTGTATGTACAGGCTCAGTAGTGACCATGCTGTGGGGTCAGAGTTATGAAATGTCCTATAAATGTCTGTTCTGTTCTGATCTAAGGATCTGGGCTTTTAGTGAGATGAATCTGTGCTGCACTGTATGTACAGGCTCAGTAGTGACCAGTGCTGTGGGGTCAGAGTTATGAAATGTCCTATAAATGTCTGTCTATTCCTGATCTAAGGATCTGGGCTTTTAGTGGAGATGAATCTGTGCTGCACTTTATGTACAGGCTCAGTAGTGACCAGTGCTGTGGGGTCGGAGTTATAAAATGTCCTATAAATGTCTGTTCTGTTCCTGATCTAAGGATCTGGGCTTTCAGTGGAGATGAATCTGTGCTGCACTTTATGTACAGGCTCAGTAGTGACCAGTGCTGTGGAGTCAAGAGTTATGAAATGTCCTATAAATGTCTGTTCTGTTCCTGATCTAAGGATCTGGGCTTTTAGTGGAGATGAATCTGTGCTGCACTTTATGTACAGGCTCAGTAGTGACCAGTGCTGTGGGGTCAGAGTTATGAAATGTCCTATAAATGTCTGTTCTGTTCCTGATCTAAGGATCTGGGCTTTTAGTGGGATGAATCTGTGCTGCACTTATGTACAGGCTCAGTAGTGACCAGTGCTCTGGGGTCGGAGTTATGAAATGTCCTATAAATGTCTGTTCTGTTCCTGATCTAAGGATCTGGGCTTTTAGTGGAGATGAATCTGTGCTGCACTGTATGTACAGGCTCAGTAGTGACCAGTGCTGTGGGGTCGAGTTATGAAATGTCCTATGTCTGTTCTGTTCCTGATCTAAGGATCTGGGCTTTTAGTGGAGATGAATCTGTGCTGCACTGTATGTACAGGCTCAGTAGTGACCAGTGCTGTGGGGTCGGGAGAGATTGAGGAGTCTGAGATGTGGAGTCAGTCAGCCAAACCTTCCACTAAGTGTCAAGCTTCATTAAGGCTATTCTTGACATTGTACTGGAACTGGCACAAGCACAAAGTTTTTACTCTTGTGGAAGCAGAGCAATCTGTTTTGGAATGCCCCCACTTCTGGGTCATGGGGGCCAGCACATGAGCAGACTAAGACTAGGTATGCAATGGTCTGAGCCCACTGGCATGACCCATGCACTCAGGAAGTAGATGCCCAATAGTGACCTCTGTCAGGATGGATGCTTGGACATCTTTACACCATAGGGACCAATTGTAAAATAAACATATACCATAGGCATTTCTGTGCAGTATAGGGAGATGTTCTGCAGAGCTAGCTGTCAATGTGCCGGGGTGTACTTACAGCTGCCGCTCCGAGTACATTGAGCTGTGACTGTAGACACTTACTTGGGATGTAATCAAAATATGTTATTCCCTGACTGCAAACAGATCTTCATAATGATGTGGGATAGGATGCATTACTTCTTACTAAACTGTGATTAACAGCCCTATAATAAAGCCCCTTTAAATCAGTCTGTATTCCAAGTTACATTACTGTAACACTGCATAGAAGTTAATCCTTTGCAAATCTTGCTTTAAGCCGCCGTACACTAATTCTCAGTGACTTTATTTTATCACATACATTTTTTTCATTGACTTTTTATACTGTCAGAGATTTGATTCTGGATTTCAAGGCTGAAAAAACAAACAAAAAAAGCTAGTAATAATGGACAGTTTTCATGTTTGTGTTTTACATGGCTAGAAATATGTATAAAGGTAAAAGACAAATCTGTGAGCATTGTAAGGGCTGTGCGCAATATTATGTGAGGCTACTTTTTTTTTCTTTCCCCAAAATAATTGCTAAACGTCTACTTTTCTTAGAATATTTAATGTCCTGAAATATCCTGATTTAACTTCAAACCTTCCAGGCAGCATAATTTCGAATAGCTAATGTTACTCCATGTAAAAGTCAATCGAGGCTAATCCCTTTGTCAAACGGCTTATCTCGATATATGGGTGTATGTGCTAACTCTGGATCTAAAAAGCTCGTCACACTAAGCGAGATCGCTGAAGCTTCTCCGATTTTGTGACGCAACAGCGACCTAGCCAGCGATCTCGCTTAGTGTGACACGCGGCGACGATCAGCCCCCCTGCTGGGTATCGCTGATCGTTGTCAAATGGCCTGGACCATTTTTTTATCGTTGGTGTCCCGCTGGCCAGCGCGCATCGCTGCGTGTGATATCGGGAGACCAACGATCAGCGAACTGGGAGCTGCTATCCAATGTACATATCGGGTAACTAAGCGCTGCGCGGCGCCTAGTTACCCGATATGTCCCCTAGATACCGGCTCCCAGCGTCTGCTGTAGACCGCTGGGAGCCAGTATCCATGGTACATATCGGGTAACTAGGCGTCGCGCAGCCCTTAGTTACCCGATGTGTACATTGGATACCAGCGTGCTCGCTGGTCCTGATCGCTGGTGAGTCTGCCCATGTGACAGCTCACCAGCGATCAGCTAACGATGTCCCAGCAATCCCATCCACGTCGTATCGTTGGTGGGATTGCTGGGACATTGAAGAGTGTGACGGGACCCTAATATGCTGAGTTGTGGCTTTCTCCTGGCATTACAGGCCTGTTTGCATTGGCCTGAAGGTAAAGATGACAGCAGCATCAGATAATATTGCGTGAGCCCTGAAGGAAGTATGCGAGTGAAACCCCATGTGTCATCCAACATGGAAAAGTCAAGTTGCATCCCATTAATCAAAAACTGTTTCTACATACGTTTATCACATACTAATAATATATCCCTGGAAAATCCTCGCTCTTAAAAGAACTTGGATAGCCAAAGGTTTTCATATCACTTACTCCAATTATTCCAGAGGTGTATCCATTGTAGTGGCTGAATCTCTCCCTCTGGAGTTGATCCAGGAATTTTGGTAGGTTTGTGATAGTTCACAAGCATCTTTTGCTTATACTATTGCTTGTGCCTATGTTCTCCTTGACTTGGTAGTTTTGGATTTTGTGGTGACTTTACCGTAGTCTTAGAACCTACTCTAGACCAGTGTTTCCCAACTCCAATCCTCAAGGCCCACCACCAGGTCATGTTTTCAGGATTTCCTTAGTATTGCCCAGGTGATAATTGCTCGACCATACGCCCTTCACTGATGCCTCTTGTCTGCATTAGCAGCATGGTGTTCTGCATATAACTACTTAGATATTTGGAGATCAAGGTTTCAGTTGAAAGAGTCTTCTCCTGCTACTCTGCCTCCAAAACTGTCTCGTATACAGTCATGGACAAAAGTTTTGAGAATGACACAAATATTAATTTTTACAAAGTCTACTGCTTCACTTTTTCTAATGGCAATTTGCATATACTCCAGAATGTTATAAAGAGTGATCAGCTTAACAGCAATTACTTGCAAAGTCAACATTTGGCTAGAAAATGAACTTTATCCCCCAAAACACATTTCAACATCATTGCAGCCCTGCCTTAAAAGGACCAGCTAACCTGTTATGTTTTGGTAGCTGAGGAGAGCAGGCAAAAAAGGCAGTACACCAGAGAGGTTGGGATCTACTGGATTGCAGTACCCTGACTAACCACCACAACTAAAGGCAGCCGTGGAGCGTTCCTACGTTGGTCCTAGACGCCTCGTCACAGCCTGAGAGGCTAACTACACCTAAAGATAGAAAGAGGAAAGCTATCTGCCCCGGAGCAGATCCCCAAAGAACATAGGAAGCCCCCAAACATGTAATGGCGGTTAGACAAGAGGAAATACAGACACAGACAGAAAATAGTATGAGCAAACGCTGGGGCCCAATCTGCCTGGACAGAAAAGGATAGGAAGGATACTTACTGCAATCCAAAAAACCCTAAAAAAAAAAACAACGCTACTAATTGCAAAAACACCTGAGATCACACGACCTCTTCCACCTAAATTAGTTCTCTGGTGTAACAAAATTAAGCCGCAGCCACAGAAAAAACTGGAAAAGGCAAATGAACAAACAACAGTGGCTCCAGAGGAACCGAGAGGCGACCAAGTCCCCCGAGGAGGGGAACCTGGCAAACCTCACAGAAATGCAGAGAAAATTGCAAATGGCAAGCACAAAAACAAAAAAACAGAAAATATCTTATCTGAGAGCAGGAGAAGAGGCAAGACTCACCAAGCTTCCAAGTGAACCAGGAAACAACGTTGAGACAAGAACAATTGATCACCAGCAACCATGATGGGGGGGAACCTCCCTTATATCCAGCCAGTCCGTGATTCCTGATTGCCAATCCTCATTGAATGGTTCAGTACCATTTGTAACCACCAGAGGGAGCTTCTGCTCAGAATTCATTTCTAAAACATTCATAACACTAACCTCTTTTCAGTGATTGCTCCATTAACACAGGTGTGGGTGTTGATGAGGACATGGCTGGAGATCAATCTGTCATGATTAAGTAAGAATGACACCACTGGACACTTTAAAAGGAGGCTGGTACTTGGCATCATTGTTTCTCTTCTGTTAACCATGGTTATCTCTAAAGAAACACGTGCAGTCATCATTGCAATGCACAAAAATGGCCTAACAGGGAAGAGTATCGCAGCTAGAAAGATTGCACCTCAGTCAAAAATCTATCGCATCATCAAGAACTTCAAGGAGAGAGGTTCCATTGTTGCCAAAAAGGCTCCAGGGCACCCAAGAAAGACCAGCAAGCGCCAGGACTGTCTCTTAAAAGTGTTTCAGCTGCGGGATCGGGCTACCAGCAGTGCAGAGCTAGCTCAGGAATGGCAGCAGGCAGGTGTGAGTGCATCTGCACGCACTGTGAGGCGGAGACTCTTGGAGCAAGGCCTGGTCTCAAGGAGGGCAGCAAAGAAGCCACTTCTCTCCAGAAAAAACATCATGGACAGACTGATATTCTGCAAAAGGTACAGGCAGTGGACTGCTGAGGACTGGGGTAAAGTTATTTTCTCTGATGAATCCCCTTTTCGATTGTTTGGGACATCAGGAAAACGCCTCATTCGGAGAAGACAAGGTGAGCGCTACCACCAGTCTTGTCTCATGCCAACTGTTAAGCATCCTGAAACCATTCATGTGTGGGCTTGCTTCTCAGCCAAGGGAATCGGCTCTCTCACAGTCTTGCCTAAAAACACAGCCATGAATAAAGAATGGTACCAGAATGTCCTCCAAGAGCAACTTCTCCCAACCCTCCAAGAGTAGTTTGGCGAAAAACAATGCCTTTTCCAGCATGATGGAGCACTTTGCCATAAAGCAAAGGTGATAACTAAATGGCTCAGGGAACAAAACAGAGATTTTGGGTCCATGGCCTGGAAACTCCCCAGATCTTAATCCCATTGAGAACTTGTGGTCAATCATCAAGAGACGGTGGACAAGCAAAAACCTAAAAATTCTGACAAAATGAAAGCATTGATTGTGCAAGAATGGACTGCTGTCAGTCAGGATTTGGTCCAGAAGTTGATTAAGAGCATGCCAGGGAGAATTGCAGAGGTCCTGAAGAAGAAGGGTCAACGCTGCAAATATTGACTTGCTGCATTAACTCATTCTAACTGTCAATATAAGCTTTTGTTACTCATATGTTTGCAATTATATTTCTGTCTGTGATAAAAACATCTGTCAAACGCACATAAAAACCAGAGGGCAGCAGATCATGTGAAAATATAATATTTGTGTCATTCTCAAAACTTTTGGCCATGACTGTAGATATGTCCCTGGCCTCCCAAGATTTTCTTCCACTGATATCACATACAGTCATGACCAAAAGTGTTGGCACCCTTGAAATTGTTCCAGAAAATGAAGTATTTTTCCAGTGTTCAATGGGATTTAGATCTGGACTCCTTGTTGGACACTTCAGAACTCTCCAGCGCTTTGCTTCCATCCATTTCAGAGTGCTTCTTGAAGTGGGGTCATGGTCCTGTTGGAAGACAGGCCCAGCTTTCTGACACTGGGTACTACATTGCGATCCAAAATCCTTTTGGTAATCTTCAGATTTAATGGTCCCTAACACATTCAAGGCACCCAATGCCAGAGGTAGCAAAACAATACTAAAACATGTTTGGGCCTCCACCATATTTGACTGTAGGTAATGTGTTTTTTTCTTTGTAGGCCTCATTCCGTCTTCAATAAACAATAGAATGATGTGCTTTATCAAAAAGCTCCATCTTAGTCTGATCTGTCCACAAGACGATTTCTCAGAAGGATTTTGTCTTGCTCACGTACATTTTGTCAAACTGCAGTCTAGCTTTTTTATTTCTATTTTAGTAAATTTCATTCAAATGACGACAGTCTGCTGTGACACTGTTGCACCCTGAGCCTATAGGACAGCTTGAATTTATTTGGAACTTGATTTGGCCTGCTTATCCACCATCCGGACTGTCCTGCGTTGCTACCTTTCATCAATTTTTCTCACATTCACATCCAAGGATATTATCTAATTATCTATGGATTGTAATCTTGATTATGTTGCGCACCATGGACAAAGGAACATCAAGATCTCTGGAGATGGACTTGTAACTTTGAGATTGTTGATATTGTTCCACAATTTTGGTTCTCAAGTCCTCAGACAGATCACCTTGTCGCTGGCTGCTGGGCATGCATGAATTGGTCAAATTGTGTTCAGTATCTCCATTTTTTCTTACTATCTAGAGCAGTAATGCTATTCATATTTCATATTTACATGCTTTAGAACTACAGAGTGCTACTTTATTTGTTTTTTATGTATAGAGATAGCTTCTCTTAGTTTGCACCTGTTCACACCAGTTTTCTGATTTGGAAGTGCCAGTCAGTCTTTTGTTCTTTGTGCCTTTTATTCGAATCATCTAGATCCTCTATAATGGGGTGCCCAGAAGGCAGATATAAGGGGTGCCTTTATTAATGGAGTGGCTGCATACAGAGGAGATGTAATATGGCAGAAAATGTTTTGACTTAACAAATGGAATCTGCTGAGCAGCCGCGCATTGCTGCTCCTGCTGACCTACATGGGCCTCTTTGGGTGCACGCCCATAGAGAGTTGCTGGAAACGGCTCTGAAAGCTTTGCTACGTAAGGAAGCGTCAGTTTTATAATGGGGGATATAAATGGGAGGCTTTTGGCTTTTCTATCTCATTAATGACGTCCCTCTTCCTCTGTCCTGGGTGTGTGAAATTCAGAGGGTCTAAAAGGCAATACTCAGCCGTGTGCACAACCATGTACAGATATAAATAATGTAAATGTAGCATGAACAAAATACTGGACAACCAATTAAAAACTTGAGAAAAAAAATCTATCCGCCATGGCATAAGATAAATATAAGTAAGCTCAGTTGCAATGATTATGATACACACTTATAAACCATATAGAACAACAGTCCTTTAAGTCCATAGCATTAACAAATGGAGATGCACAGGATATTCGGCAACACAAAATCCCGAAGGAATAACCCAACGGGATAGAACGGGTTCAATAATGCTCCAAATAGTATGAAAACGTATTTATTCAAGACTGTTAAAAATGTAAACAGAGTAAAATATTCATAAAAGGCAAGAAAACCACAGGAGCACTGCTACGTCGTAGAGTATATGAGGACACATCTCTACAACCTCACGAAGAGGGATATACTAAGCACATGACAACAGAAGTTAGCATAGTTGTCAGTGATAATATAACAAATGTCAAATAAAAAAAAATCTGTCAAGAAAATATACATAACACATAATGTGATGTCCAAAGACTCTAGGAGAGAATAAAAAAATGAGCCTCAAGGATCACGTTCCAGTGCCATAGGTGTAGACTGCATGCGTATCGCTGCTAATGGCTTCATCATCGCCACACTTGTAGTAACTGAATCCTCTTTTATCCCTTGGTTACTTTGATATCTTTCGCCATGTTTTCGGGATATATATTTATTCCATTTGTCTATAACTTGCTGAGAAGGCCGAGTTCCCTTTACAGTACTGGTAAAATTACAAAACCTTATTGTACATCTATATTATAATGAATTTAAACTTTAAAACATACTTATATCCCAAAGTCCTAGTGTACTGTAAATGTGAAACTACCCATGCATCTATAGAAACACAGGCAGATTTATGAAATGCTTTTCCTTTAGATGGTTTCATATCTCTCTCCCACTGACTAGAAACTAATATTATGCTGTTACTTTTCCTTTTCTGCTTCCCCTCCTTATCTCCACCTTGTAGGGGGAAGCCATGTAGTAGTGTCAAAAGGTTGGGAACACCATTACTATCATCTCATGATCTCTACTTTGTATGAGGAAGCCATTTAGAAGTGTTCAGAAGTTGGGCACAACATTACTATCCCCTCCTTACAGTGGGTTCGGAAAGTACTCTGACCCCTTTAAATTTTTCACTCTGTTTCATTGCAGCCATTTGGTAAATGCAAAAAAAGTTATTTTTTTTCTCATTAATGTACACTCTACAAACCATCTTGACTGAAAAAAAACAAATGTAGAAATTTTTGCAAATTTATTAAAAAAGAAACACTGAAATATCACATGGTCATAAGGATTCAGACCCTCTGCTCAGACACTCATATTTGCTTTGCCATAATTCTGTCTGAGCTCCTTGGCCTGTTCCTTTGACGTCATAATTCTCATTTGGTCTGACATGCACTGTGAGCTGTGAGATCTTATATATACAGGTGTGTGCCTTTACAAATCAAGTCCTATCAGCTTAATTAAACACAGCTGGACTCTCAAGGAGGATCACAAGGAAATGGACAGCATGTGACTTAATATGAGTGTCTGAGCAAAGGGTCTGAATACTTATGACCATGTGATATATCAGTTTTTCTTTTTTAATAAATCTTCAAAAATGTCTACATTTCTGTTTTTTCAGTCAAGATGGGGTGCAGAGTGTACATTAATGAGAAAAAAAATGAACTTTTTTGCATTTAACAAATGGCTGCAATGAAACAGAGTGAAAATCAGATGTTGGGAGCACAATTACTATCCTCTCCTTATATCCACCTTGTGGGAGGAAACCATGTAAGGTAGTAGTGTCCAGAGATTGGGAACACAGTTAGGGCCCCGTCACACATAGCGACACACCAGCGATCCTGACAACGATATGAACTTCGCTGGTGTATCGCTACTTGATCGCTGGTGAGCTGCCAAACAGGCAGCTCTCAGCAGCGATCAGGACAGCGACTATGAGGGTAACAAGCGATGCACGTCTGTGAAGGACAACCCCCGTCCTTCCTCGTCACCAATGTGACGTAACTCCACAGGCACAGCTCTCCGGGGCCCCCTTTGTCTCTCAGGTCAGTAAGGGAACTGCACCTAGAGCAAATGGCCGCCGGGGAGGGTGTCCTGTTACCCACTGGGTATTCTAAGATTCGTGATCAGAGTAAAAGCATCAGCCCAAAAATTTATTTTATGGTTTAATTGCTTTAAGGGCGCACTAGATAATTACAGAAATATACAGTAAGCTATACAACGGAATTACAGTGGATTTGCAGTCAGAGTAAAATACAACAATAATGGTACAAGGCTTAGAGGTATTAGCTAGAGGTCCATATTAACAGGTTGTAGGGGCATGTGGAGGCAGGGAGCTCTGCGATCCACAGGTGAAAGTCTTAGTTGCTGGACAGTCCCCCAAAACGTGTGCTGCTGCTCCCTTGGCAGATCTGTCCCTTGTTCCTTAGTTCTTCATCGTCTTGGCTTCTGTGAGAATGGATCTGGTCTGCCCATAGCTCACAGTTCTTAAACCTGCTAGGTCCCTCCCCTGGGTGTCCGAGGGTGGGCTGATAATCTCCACCCTTAGCTCCCTGCAGAATTTATTCCCAGTATCTAACAAAGGGGTTAACTTTCTCCAGGACGATCGGATCAGGACACGAGAGGTACCAGTGGATGCAGTATGTTTTTCCTGTCGCGTGGAGATCAAACCTGGCCCGATTGGGTCTCTGTGGATGGCCAATCTCTATATCTCAGACCCCCGAGCCATCACCGACTCGGGAGTTGCACCATCAGATGCCCGAGGTCCACAGGATCACGCAGATATTTTTTATGAGTCTGTATCCAGAAAGATGTGCTCATAATTCATAATCCTAGAACGGAGCCGTCGTGGCTGGGATTTACAATGGAGATGTTTTCTGTGTCTAGCTGGCAGGTATAATCTAATTGAGGCCTTGTTTTGGCCTTATCCCATTATCATACTAACAGACCTTGCTATTCAACATTTGGAACAGTAAATCCTGTTTTGAGCAGTTAGCAGCCTGTGGCTCTGTGAACAGACAAAATGGAGGCTGGAGCAGGCCAATATCCAAGATGGTGGCTGTTCCTTCCTCACAACGTCGCTTAGTTACCCGCAGTGTACCTTAGATACCAGCGCGCTAGAGCAGGGAGCAGATAACCAAGGTACACATCGGGTTTCTAATCGCCAGGCGGCGCCTAGAAACCCGATGTGTGCCTTGGTTACCAGCTCCAGCTCGCTGATCACTGGTCTCCCGCCTGCCACATGCAGCGATGTGTGCTGGCCAGCGGGAGACCAACGATCAAAAAAATGTCCAGGACGATCAGCGATACCCAGCAGGGGGCTGATCGTCGCTGTGTGTCACACACAGCGATGTCGCTGGGGAGATCGCTGTTGCGTCACAAAACTTGTGACTCAGCAGCGATCTCGCTATATGAGACGGGGGCTTTCCCCAACCCCTCCTTATCTCCATCACGTAGGAGGGAGCTATGTAGCAATATCCAGAGATTGTGAACACCATTACTATCTTCTCCTTATCTCTACCTTGTGGGAGAAAGCTTTGTAGTAGTGTCCAGAGGTTGGGAACACCTTTACTATCCTATCCTTATCTCCACCTTATAGTAGGGAGCCATGTAGTAGTGTCCTGATGATTTGAACATGATTCCTATCCCCTCCTTATCTGTACCTTGTGGGAGGAAGCCATGTAAGGTAGTAGTGTCCAGAGATTGGGAACACAGTTACACAACCCCTCCTTATCTCCACCTTTTAGGAGGGAGCCATGTAATAGTGTCCATGGGATGGGAACACCATTACTATTCCTTCCTTATCTCCATCGCGTAGGAGGGAGCTATGTAGCAATATCCAGAGATTGTGAACACCATTACTATCTTCTCCTTATCTCTACCTTGTGGGAGGAAGCTTTGTAGTAGTGTCCAGAGGTTGGGAACACCTTTACTATCCTCTCCTTATCTCCACCTTATAGTAGGGAGCCATGTAGTAGTGTCCTGATGATTTGAACATGATTACTATTCCCTCCTTATCTCTACCTTGTTGGGAGGAAGCTATCTAGTAGGGTCCAGTTGTTAGGAACACCATTGCAATCCTCTCCTTATCCTCACCTTGTGGGAGCAAGAGTAGTAGTGTCCAGATGTTGGGAACACAATTACTAGCTCCTCTTTAGCTCTACCTTGAGGGAGGAAGCAATTTAGTAGTTTCCAGATGTAGGGAACACCATTAGTATCCTCTCCTTATCTCCACCTTGTGGGAGGAAGCTTTGTAGTAGTGTCCAGAGATTGGGAACACGTTTACTATCCTCTCCTTATCTCCACCTTGTGGGAGGAAGCTATGTAGTAGTGTCCAGAGGTTGGGAACACCTTTACTATCCTCTCCTTATCTCCACCTTGTGTGAGGAAGCTATATAGTAGAGTCCAAGTTGTGTATGGGAAAGCAACACTAAATGGAGAGAAGTATTTTGGCTCATCTCATTGAATTCTATTTTTCTTTTTATTCAGACCTATTGCCACTTGTATAAAATCCATCCCATTGTTCAGGATTCTGCCTTTACTAACATTTGTGAAAGAATAGGTTGTTTTACAGCACTCACTGACAGCGCAGTCCTGTAATTGGAGCCACTGTTGTAGCAAGTTAGTTTGTGAAATCCCTAAATATTGCCCCATCACCTGTGAGTGATATTCTTAAAATATGGAAGGAACTGCAGTAAATCAGCCTCAATATGGAGACCATGTAAAGTTACAAGTTCCTAATCGTTGATAAACAAAAATTCTCTGATCTGCCGATTGCTGTGTGCCAGCAGTAGGACACCCACTGATTTGGTGGAAACTCCTTTTAAAGCTTTATTCACACAAAGCAGTTGAGTTGAGATAACACTCGTTTTACCTTCATTTCCATCATGTGGTAATTGGTGGAATGAAGGTTACAGGTGAAATAAATGCGTTTTACTGAAGAAAAATGTTTTAAAATTGTGTTTTTTTTTTTTTTTTTTTAAAGATGTGGTTCTGATGTAGTTTTAACTAGTACTCCGCCCCTACATGTGAATAAATCATAGAAGCTTGGTCATGCAGTCTGTCTAGGAAAACATTGGTGGTAGTATGGGTCACACTGAAGCGCTCCGTGATGGTAACAACCTTCTGGGGTCTCTGTGGCCACATGTCCGTTTGTGACTATAGATGAGCGGAACCCTGGATGTTTGGCAACCAATTAAGAAAAAAAGTTCGGGTTGACTAGAATGGGGGGCCCGAGCACCAGGTTATGTGCATGACAGTGCGGCAAATTCTGCTCCTGATCAGCGGTAAAGTCATTACCGTCTGTCAGAGCTGTGTTTCTGACATTGTGAGCCTGCAGCTGTGATTGGAGGTAGAAAGTTTACCTCCGGTCACTGGCGTGAGCTAATGGGACTACTGCTTCCATCAGCCTATAGGGTATGCCACACTAAACAACATCGCTAACGGGATCGCTAAAAAACGTCACTATTTAGCGATCCCGTTAGCGATGTTGTTGTGTGCGGCAGCTGCCAGCGACGAGCTTCCTGCTGTGATCTCGCTCGTCGCTGGAATCGTTCCGGACCCTATTTTATCGCCGGCGCTCCCGCTGGGTAAGTATAATCGCTAAGTGTAGCACCCTTTCTTAGCGATTTAGCGGTACTTTTGTACCGCTAAAGTCGTTAAGGAGATCGCTAACCGCGATAGCGTCCTTAACGACATCGCTTAGTTAGGTAGCTACTAGCGATATAGAAACAATCCCGCTAGCGATCTCATTAGTATGCGACGCTAACGAGATCGCTAGCGGGATTGTGTAGTGTGGCAGTACCTTATGCCTGCTGCCACTAATAACAGCGAGAGCAGGCAGCTGCTGATGAGAGTATTCATCTGCCGCCTGCACTCTAAATAAATATTTAAAAAAAAAAAAAACGGCATGGGTTGCCCTGTATTTTTGACAACCAGCCAGTCAAAACTCACAGCTGCGGGCTGCAAACCTCAGCTGTCAGCTTCAGCAAGGCTAGTTATCAAGGATAGAGGGGTCCACACTCCGATTTTTAAAAATTCTTTAAATAAATAATAAAAAAAAACAAAACAAAACGTGGGGTCCCCCCCATTTTTGACATGCGAACCAAGCTAAAGCAGACATCTGAGGGCTGGTATTCTCAGGCTGGTAAGGGGCCATGGATATTGCCCCCTCTATGCCTAAAAATAGCAGCCCGCAGCCACCCATGAAAGCACATCTGTTAGATGCATCAATTTTGGCGCTTTTCCCAACTCTTCCCACTTGCCCTGTGGAGGTGGCCCGTGGGGTTAATATTTGTGGGGTTGATATCACCTTTGTATTATCCGGTAACATCAAGCCCATGGCTTAGTAATGGAGAGGCGTCTAGAAGACACCTCTCCATTACTAATCCTATAGTTTTATTTTAAATAAAGACACAGTCAGAATAAAGTCTTTTATTTGAAAAAAAAACAAAACACACTTTATTACTTTTTTTATTTAAAAATGACCATTATACTCACCTGACCCCCATTCCACCAAAGCCCTCATCTCCTGTAATAAAACAAAAATAAAAAACAACCATATCCCTCACCTGTCCGTCGTGCCGTACAGTAAGTGTTCGATACGGATGCCAAACTTTACTGTTTGGGTTCGCCCATCTCTGTATGTGACATTTCTGATCTGCTAAATCTTCTTTGGTCACGAGTGATCTCATCTAAGAGTAAAAACAACTCAGCCTCCATATCCACAAGTAAAAATATCAACTGTACCAACTCACAAAGGGGCACTGAAGCCTTATACAAATAGCCGATCATCCATCGCATCAGTCGCCACTAGAGATGAGCGAATATGTTCAGAAAATGCTCCAAATTTGCCATACGCGTGCTGATTTTATGTTTTGAAAATTGTTTCCGAACATATTCGCTCATCTGTACTCCCATTGACTCCAATAGGGTTCGGCGA
Source organism: Oophaga sylvatica (assembly GCA_033576555.1). NCBI lineage: Eukaryota > Metazoa > Chordata > Amphibia > Anura > Dendrobatidae > Oophaga > Oophaga sylvatica. The sequence goes on along the minus strand of JARQOD010000003.1, from coordinate 293,025,112 downwards.
ATATTGCAAGTACGGCGATCGTAATCCGAACCGAATATTGAAATATTCGCTCATCTTTACTCGATACAAAGCTTCAATTTTCACAAATTCTCACAGGCACACTCAGATCTTGGGAAAAGGCTTTTTTGATCGCAAAATGAGCCCAGCTTTATAATGATCCCCGTAAGTTTGGAATGGGATGTCCAATATTCTGTAGGTGTAAAGCTCAGGGGTCTGTGCACTTTTGGCCGTGTGGTCTATTACGTGTGTGATGGATTCTGTGAGCTCAGTTTTGCAAGATTTGCCCTGGTCTTATTTTGTTATCCTGTCCTGACATAAATGCTAATAAATATAGGACAATAAAATGGAGTTCAATAATGCTGTATGGGAACAAGATGTTATTTTGGAATTTATTTTCTGGTTATTACATATTCTGGATGATCAGACAGTCGTAGAAAAGTAGAGGAAGTTCACTTTTAAGGGTAGGATGCTTTCAGAGGGAAAGTTCAAAGGAGCAGTTCACCTAACATACCCTGTGATTTATGAGGATCTCCTCGTAGTCTCTGCTCCGTGTTCTGCTTCTGGTGATACCTTGTGACGCCTTACATTGGAAGCTCCATCTAATCCCATTATTTCTGTGTCCTCAGGAGCGGCAGAGACTGGAAACTATCCTTAATTTATGTGCCGAGTACAGCAAAACGGATGAATCCAGCAGCCCGGCCCGGCTAGATGAATTACGGGCCTTCCCTTCTTTGGGCACTAAGCCAGACAGCCCTATATCTCTGGGTACGAGGAGGCCATCCTGGGACAGTGCTAAGGATCGCAGCCTGGAAAACAGCAGCAACCAAAGCAAAGCACAACGAGAGCTTCATGACGAGGAGATACAGAAGGAGGAGAATAGCAGCACCGAGAGCACCCAACATGAGGTAACTCTAGTACCAAGGCAAAACCCAAGACCAATATGGAGTCACTACCATCCTTCGCCCTACGCTTCTTTACATGTGCATGTAACATGTCGTACGAGGGGCAGTCACATAGGTTCACAGGGTAATTTACACCAATTTCATTTATTTTTAACTTTTCGGTGTTAGTAGTGCATTTTAGGGGTAAGTACAGTACAATACTATTCCCATACACAGTATATGGTAGATTTTTAGCTGAGGTCATTCATTTCTTTGTCATGCCTATTATGTTACAGATGCACCGTATTTTTTATTTATTTTTTTGCAGACCTATGTATCTGTTGAATACCATCAAGGATTAGGGGGCAGGTAACAGTTTGTGATTTTTAGCTTTCCTAGAACATGTGGCTGCAGGATAAGACTACACCTTGTCTGTTTGTAGTCTGTTACCGTGGCGACACAATGCTTTTACACAGGAGCTGTAGAAATATTTTTAATGCATGCTATTTGCAAAGTTGTTTTCTTTTAAATGCACTAAAGCAAAAAAAAAAGTAAGGAATAATAGAGTAGCCTTTAAGGTAAGGAATAAAAGAAGCATTTCAGAAAAGCAAATTTCAGTAAATGTAACTATAGGATAATTTGCCCTGACATATCCAGGGCTCAGCTCATTTATTCTAATGTCTTTCTATTTTGGGGGCTATTTTTCTTACTGTCCGGATAAACGAAAGTCTACTGCACCTGTTGTCAGAATATAGATCTAGTGTTAAGGCTTTGTGAAGCCTGAAGCCTCCTCTCGAAGCGTCACTGCCCCCAGGAAATGTCAGAACTTGTGTGGGAAAAACATGTTCTCAAGAATCTGAGGGTATTAACATAAAAACAAGTAAAATGCACAAAATTAGATAATTTCAACTATGTCATACATGGATCCAGGGCTGCTTAGGCCAAAGGGAGTCTGTCAACCCAAATACTCAAATTAAACCATGTATACATTCACATAGGGGACTAGGCCCCTTTAAAATCAGACTTGTGGAACAGATTTTAATTATTTTGTTTTATACAAAAACAGTTTTATTAAATACGTAAATGAGGGGTCTTCTACTCCCTCAGTTACCATCCTGCACCGCTCCTCTTAGGATGAGTGACAGCTCTTCACGGAGGACTGTATTGAATCCTCAGCCCTGCACACCTTGACTCTGCAAGAGCAGTGTGTGTGCGATGTAGTCTCCCTCCTCTGTTGGTACTGGCTGTGCGATCCTGTGTGTGCAGTAAGCGGCCGCTGCAGGCAGGACAAGGGAGTCCGGGGCGCCCGCTTTCACAGACACTGTGAGCTTTTCTCCTGCAGTGTCAGTGCGTGCAGGCTGAGGATTCATCACAGGCAGCACTCCTTGGCGCACTGTTAATCGGGGTGACAGACTCCCTATAATATCATTTTTTACAATTGTACTTACTGTCTACAGTCCTCTTGTTCTCTCACTTTTCACTGTTGTGGTTGATTTACAGAATAATAATAATAATGATATGTATTTATTTAGTTTATTCAAATTCTGCAGTTTATTGAGATTGGATTATGGTGACCATACACATGTGGATGTCTGCCAACCTGGCGGACCATCTATATGCATGGCGGTGACCTTACACATGTGGATGTCTGCCAACCTGGCGGACCATCTAGTATGCATGGCGGTGACCTTACACATATGGATGTCTGCCAACATGGCCGACCATCTAGTATGCATGGCGGTGACCTTACACATATGGATGTCTGCCAACCTGGCCCACCATCTAGTATGCATGGCGGTGACCATACACATATGGATGTCTGCCAACCTGGCCGACCATCTAGTATGCATGGCGGTGACCATACACATGTGGATGTCTGCCAACCTGGCCGACCATCTAGTATGCATGGCGTGACCATACACATGTGGATGTCTGCCAACCTGGCCCACATCTAGTATGCATGGCGGTGACCATACACATATGGATGTCTGCCAACCTGGCCGACCATCTAGTATGCATGGCGGTGACCATACACATGTGGATGTCTGCCAACCTGGCCCACCATCTAGTATGCATGGCGGTGACCATACACATATGGATGTCTGCCAACCTGGCCCACCATCTAGTATGCATGGCGGTGACCATACACATATGGATGTCTGCCAACCTGGCCGACCATCTAGTATGCATGGCGGTGACCATACACATGTGGATGTCTGCCAACCTGGCCGACCATCTAGTATGCATGGCGGTGACCTTACACATGTGGATGTCTGCCAACCTGGCGGACCATCTAGTATGCATGGCGGTGACCTTACACATATGGATGTCTGCCAACATGGCCGACCATCTAGTATGCATGGCGGTGACCTTACACATATGGATGTCTGCCAACCTGGCCCACCATCTAATATGTATGGCGGTGATCATACACATATGGATGTCTGCCAACCTGGCCCACCATCTAATATGTATGGTGGTGATCATACACATATGGATGTCTGCCAACCTGGCCCACCATCTAATATGTATGGCGGTGATCATACACATATGGATGTCTGCCAACCTGGCCCACCATCTAATATGTATGGCGGTGATCATACACATATGGATGTCTGCCAACCTGGCCGACCATGTAGTATGCATGGCGGTGACCTTACACATATGGATGTCTGCCAACCTGGCCCACCATCTAATATGTATGGCGGTGATCATACACATATGGATGTCTGCCAACCTGGCCGACCATCTGGTATGCATGGCAGTGACCATACACATATGGATGTCTGCTAACCTGGCCCACCATCTAATATGTATGGCGGTAATCATACACATATGGATGTCTGCCAACCTGGCTGACCATCTAGTATGCATGGCGGTGACCATACACATATGGATGTCTGCCAACCTGGCTGACCATCTAGTATGCATGGCGGTGACCATACACATATGGATGTCTGCCAACCTGGCCCACCATCTAGTATTTATGGAGGTGATCATACACCTATGGATGTCTGCCAACCTGGCCGACCATCTAGTATGTATGGCGGTGATCATACACATATGGATGTTTGCCAACCTGGCCGACCATGTAGTATGCATGGCGGTGACCATTGACTAGATATGTAGAGGCAAGAATGATCTTTTTATTGAGCACACATGCCAGCTCCTCCAGGAGCCCAACATGTATTGCACCATCTCGGGCACCAATCCTGTCATGTGCCAAAGGAGAAGTGACCTCACACGTGCGACCCTCTGGTCACTTGCATGAGAGTTCCTGAGCAAGGGTGCTCTACTTTTTTGGAATTCCCATAGAAGTTAATGAAGAGAACAGTAGCAACCTCCTGTATTTACAGCAGGATAAGATGGGGTTCGCTTAGTACACAGAAGTGGGAATCCTATTTATGAGACATTGATGGCATATCCTGTGGACATGACATTAAAGTCTGAGACTCGAGTAACACTTTTAGAAACTATCAGGTAAAATGGAGAGTGATCTAAGCAATGAACAAGTAGATAAGAAGCCTATTTTTCTTTACTTCCCAGCAAGAAGATGCCGCATCACCCGGGGATGTCAATGGTGAGTTGCTTGGTTTGGAGGACCAGCGCAGGATGACGTTAAGCCGTGTGGATCAGCTGAAAAACAAAGTGACAGAACTTGAACGGCAATTACAGGAGAGCGCACAAGAGGTTAGAGTCCTCCCACACATGCGGTTTCCTTCCCCGTCAGTCACATTAGTAGGTTTATTTTGCTGAGATCTACTTTTTTTTCCGTCTCATTGTAGAAATGAGGGCAGGTTGTTCCCCATGTACGGTGGACAACAAGGGTCCCGGCACTCATGTGGAATGGCATGCTTTAATCCAGTATAGACATGGCAATCCGGTTACTGATGTATCAGCCCATCCCAGGCTTTCCACTTCTGTAATTGGATTACTATGTACAGCATTAAAGCATTTCATTCCACATGGGAGTGGCTGGACCCTTCTTGACTATTGTAACCTCTCCCCGCAAGCACCACAGCTCTGCTGAGTGCCCACCACCCTCTCTAACTTTCTCCATGTTCACACTGGACTTTGTATTTTACCTTATTATGTTTTCTATAACATCAATTGTCATGAATTTTGGAGAAAAACTGGAACACGTTCCCTAGGTTAGAGATGTATGGCCGCAGGATTGAGAAACTTTTTTACCATTTGTCAATCCCTTTTTAAAGTATTTGTTGGGGGTGAAACAAAACTTTGCAGAAACCTAAAGCCAGTCATACTTACCTGTACCCATGTGAATTCAGCCCAGGCCGCACCATGGCCTGCAGAGACAGGAAGTAGTTATTTCACTGTTCCACCATTGGCAAGACAGCTGCAGCCTGTGATTGACTGCAGCAGTCAGGTGACTTGAGCAGCATACTATTGGATGTTTTATGAAGATGCCCTGCTCAAAGTCAATCACAGGCCGCAGCTGTCTGGTCTAGTGCTGGCACTATGCCATCACTACTTCCTGTGTCTGACCAGACAATGGAGCGGCCAGGGCTGGGTCCACGTGGGTTCCTGACCAGACCATGGAGCGGCCAGGGCTGGGTCCACGTGGGCGTCTGTCCAGACCATGGATCGGCCGGAGCTGGTTCCACGTGGGTGTCTGACCAGACCATGAAGCTGCCAGGGCTGGGTCCACGTGGGTGTGTGACCAAACCATGGAGTGGCCAGGGCTGGGTCCACGTGGGTGTCTGACCAGACCATGGAGCGCCCAGGGCTTAGTCCTCTTAGGTGTCTGACCAGACCATGGAGCGGCCGGAGCTGGTTCCACGTGGGTGTCTGACCAGACCATGGACCTGCCAGGGCTCAGTCCTCTTAGGTGTCTGACCAGACCATGGAGCGGCCGGAGCTGGTTCCACGTGGATGTCTGACCAGACCATGGAGCAGCCAGGGCTCAGTCCTCTTAGGTGTCTGACAAGACCATGGAGCGGCCGGAGCTGGTTCCACGTGGATGTCTGACCAGACCATGGAGCAGCCAGGGCTCAGTCCTCTTAGGTGTCTGACAAGACCATGGAGCGGCCGGAGCTGGTTCCACGTGGGTGTCTGACCAGACCATGGAGCTGCCAGGGCTGGGTCCACGTGGGTGTCAGTAGGTGAGTATGACTGAGTTATGGGTTTCATCTCTTATTCCCTCTGTAAAGTTTTGCTTTTCCCACAGAGCTACTTTAAGGTGTTCCTTGTGGTAAAATTGTGCTATCAATGTGTCACTATGGAGAGAAATAAAGCTGCAAGTCACCTTGTAATTTTTGTAATGCCGGGAAGGTTCTTTCCTGTGTCGTGGTGAAGCCTTTTGGAAAGCAAGAACCGTAAAGCTGTAATTTAGTAGTCACGGTACATTGTTAGTAACGCTGGGCAGCTGTGACGGCACTGATAACAGACCCCTGTGTTTGTCCCCCCTCTACATAGGCAGAGGTGGAGCGGGCACTGCTGCAGGGCGAGAAGGAGGCCGAGCTGGCTCAGATGCAGCAGGAGCAGAGGATGGTTCATCAGCTTCAGGACAGTCTCGGTGCACTGGAAAGTAACATCCAAAAGGAAAAAGAAAAGGTACCAGAAATACTGGAGCATTTACCGCCCCGGTACAGTACTACCCCTCCTCCTCCCCTCTCTGTCCCTATTTTTCCAACTGCTGATGGCTTTTACCTTTCTGACCTTTATGAGTGGGAAGAGAATTTATTATCGGCTAAAATTAAAGAGTGCCATTTTTAGTGATACTGAATAGGCGTACAGATAAGTCACATTATTGGATTCTTCCATTGCCAGAGAGGCCTGACAACACCTCTATAACATTGTGTAGAATAAGCTGCTCCCTGTAGGATCACAGCCTCGTCCTGCTGCACATCTAACCCAATGCATGGAAGGACGACGAGCTCCGAAGGGCCCACACAGCCCGCCATCCTGCTGGTATCTGTTCCCGTATACATCACCAGGTATGAGAAGCCTTCCAACATTAGTGCCATGGATGAGCATTGCCAGCATTCGGTCCTGAGGCGCAGTGCTGTCCCGTGCACACCGCCATTGTACAAGAATAGACAAGGACTGTACCCGCAGAACTCCGCTCCTCTCCAGGGTCATCACATCGTTAAGGTGCTGGACATTGCAGAGAATAAATGTCCTTATATACTATATAGCCACACATAGGTCACGTTCTACAAGTTAGTGGACCTCAGGTGGAAGGAGGGAAGTCATAACGGAGGCTGTACACTCCAGACACCTGTCATCCTCAGCTAGTGGCCATCGTCATCATCCTTCTCCATGCACATGGGGCCAAGCATGCATGTGTACTCTGGTGGCAGCTGATCTCCAGTAAGGATCAAACGATTGGTATGTTAAAACCCATCGTTCTCCAGCCTTCATTCCCCCAACCCGAGACTCCCTTATACCCATTACATGACTGGTCCCACTGACCATGAGGAATATTGCCAATATAGGCTGAGCTCACCGCTCTCCCCATATTGTCACATCTATGCACTGCCATCAGGAATGACAATGCAGAATATACCTTGTGTGCAAATACTTAAGTAATAAATGTACCCTGGTAAGAGTCTGCGTCCCCCTTCTAGTAGCAATATAGTGTCTGTGGGGGCTGCAGTCAGGGAAACATGGACCTAACCATGTAGCTTTGGTCAGTGTCTTTCCGCTGCTTTTCTCCCCGTGTTAGAATGGTATGCACTGCCAACCTAACATTTACCAGGGGCAGCTGGTATGACTTGGGCTAGGGACACACTGTGTTTATGGCCACTACCGGGCACAGTCAGGATGGATGCTTAGCCTTCGGTCCACCATTGGGGCCATTGTAGAAGATGTGTGCATCTTATATTTTTGCGCTGGCCCCTTGTATGGGGAACGCAGTCTTCTACACTCTTCAGTTGCACAAATGATGACCTGTCACCGAGCACACACTTGGGCTCCATATAGTAACCGAGCACATACTTTGGGCTGATTGTTTCGACACCATGTGCACTTAGCATTATTTCCTACTGGTCTTCTAAGAACCTCACAGGAGGAGACAGACAGGGGGCTACATACAGAAAGTGCTGCCAGTACGGTACGTGGTGCCACCATCAGTAGTTTCCTCTCTTGCTGCAATGCTTCATGTTTTTCTCTCTGCCATCTCATGGATTAGCCATTTTATCTGATATTTGTGTATTTCTTTGGTGACTTTTTTTCTGAATAGTGGGAACTTATAACTTCAAAGTGAAATCTGTTGAGACGTAAAAGTTTTAGGACGCAATCAGACGGCCGTATAAATGGGAGCGAGATCAGAGCGCAGTCCACGGACTGGCTGGCGGCTCTCTCTCTCTCCTATTTCTATGCAGCTGTCATGCTCAGGCTTGGAGAGCCGCCAGCCAGTCCAGGCACTGTGCTCTGAACTGGCTCCCATTTATACGGCCGTCTGACTGTGCCCTTAGTATGACATCTGTTAATGAGACGAGCTGGGACTTGTGTACAGCTTATATCGGCAGGTGTAAGAGTTAGTCCTGCATATGTTTGTAGTGGGTATGTGAATGTTGGAGTATGTCTACTATTTCCAATGTCATATTATTAACCCGGATTAATTCTACTAATATCCTTCTCACTCTGCATGCTGTAGTTGCTGTAGGTAAGTACACCTGAGACTGTCTGTCAATATTGTATACCAGAAATGAGCATTTCCCAGCAATTCCCAACCGACTCGTGTGAACAGAGGCGAATATGTCATTAGCTGGAGGTTGGGAATTGCTCCTGCCTGTGATCTCACACTGATGCTTGCCGTCCTGCTGTGCAGCAGAGCTGTGTATGTCACTGGTTGTGTTGGCGTCAGTCTTAGGGCACAGTCCGCACTTGTAGACGATGCGCAGATGTGTCTAATCCATCACAGAGAGCTGTTGCAGTGTCCTCTGGCAGTGAGTACCCGAGATGCCCCGTCATCCACTCTTCCTACTCTATATATTGTATCTTCTTCTCATTCCTGATATTCGCCCTTTCATTCTCCAGTTTTCTGTCCCTCTGACCCCTTTATTAAGTCCTACATCTCATGGCTGAGGTTACAGTGCAGTGTCCTGATCCCCATTTTTGTCTTTTGGATAACCCTCGGGATTAAGGTGCGGGAGAAGCTGGAGCAGCAAAGGATGGAAATGCAGAGTGTCCAGCTTTCTCACCATGACCTCCAGAGACAACTCCATAATTGCCCCGAAGCTCTAAGGGAGCAGGTGCAGTGCCAGCTCACACGGGTCAGTCTGCCGGTAGTGGGCCCTTCCTGGCACCACTGTCTGTGTCATGCCGCAGTCTCTCACATTTCTCACGCTCTTGTGTTTCGTTACTGTGTGGACAGGTTTGTCGTGTTCATGTTCCCCTCCCTGGTCAGGACCACTCTTACTTCTCACTGACTAATGTAGGTGTGTTCTTGTGTGATTCTGTGGCTTATTTCTTACAGCGCTGTCCCACTTCTCCTCTTCTAGGATGTTTCTTTATTTCCATTTATCAAACACCCTATTCATTCATTCATTGTAAATTGATGATTGTACAAATGCTCAGAAATACCTAAAATAACATACACCACAGGTACTTACCCTCCCAGGCCCAGCACCGGGTCACCACCACTGCATTGGTGACGTCACATCGACAGCATGTGTCACCGCTGCAGACAATCACTGAGTTCAGCAGCCCTGTCGATGGCACAATCCGCTGAGCTAAGTGACTGGCTACGGTGACGATGGAAGCTGTCGAAGTGATGTCATCATTGCAGCCTAAGCACCGAGACAGGAACAGCAGCAGCAAGCTGACGACGGACCCTGGGAGTGTGAGGACCTGCTTTATTTGTTATTTTACAGCATTTGGGTGAAAGTGAAGAGGCATTTTATAGTGAATTTCCATTTTTAAACCCTTGTTACTTTTAGGTCCTATTTTCTGTCCTGATCAATTTCCTAATGTATCTTGTTAACAATCAAAATACTTTTATTTTAATGCACAGCTCCAAATCCTCTGTCTAAATGTAGATTTCTAACTTTGTGACTGGCTGCAGCCGCCAGTAGCGGGCGTACTGGAGTAGCATGGAGTACGCTGCTGTGGGCCTTATAGCGGTGGCTGCTGGTAGCCAAAATGATATGATTTAAAGGGAATATGTCACCAGGTGCTTGTTACCCCATCTGAGCGCAACATGATATAGGGGCAGAGACCCTGAATCCAGTGATGACATTTGACTGGGCTGCTTGCTGTAGTTTTGATAAAAACAATCTCTTTTCTCTGTTCTAGATCTAGCAGTTCTCTGAATGCTGAGCTCTATATAACCCCACCCACACCATTGATAGGCAGCTTTCTGTGTACACTGTGCATAGTCAGAAAGCTGGCAATCAGTGGTGAGGCATTCTTGGACTACCCACCAGCAGGCCAAGTAGTCATCTAGTGATAATCTCCTGCTGATAAAACAGTTGGTTTATAAAAGCTACACTAAGCAGCCCAGAAAGTGACACATCACTGGAATCAGCATATCTGTCTCTACATTTATGCTGCTCTGAGATTAGATAGCAAATACTTGCTGACCTAAAACTGTGGCTTTTTAGTGAATTTGGAGCTCTGACCACTAACAAGGTACATGACGATTTTTTTTCAATGTTTTTACCTTTTAGTTGCATTCCATCTACTGCACATGGCGTTTCTGCTTTGGCTTTTTACCCTAAGTCATGTGGCATGTTGAAGGGTCGAGATTGACATTTAGGATTGCTACCCCAATAGGTGGCGCTAGAGTTCAAGTCCTCTTTCTCTCTGTGGAGGCAATTTCCATATTTATAAGGGCCCACGTGCCAATACAAAATGCCAGTCTTGATGAATCAGGGCCAAAGTCTATTTATTTCATAACCTTGTTTCTGTCTGTGCGAGATGGGGCTGACAATGATGCTAGAGCAGACACTGCCATGGGTGGAGGCTTCTAGCTTGTCACTAAGTGTAGCATAATGTGAGCATGCTGGGCTAAACTGATCTACAGACCATAATATAACACCTCTACCGAGTGCAGCAAGCAAGGCGTCGGGCGGAGGAAACAGCCCACCCCTGCCTTTACTTATGTGGGTGGTCTGGGTCGCAGGACCACCTGATGACCCAGTTATATGTGGATCTGTATGTATTAGAAATAGTAGAAATGCTGGCACTAACACACTCTCCAGAAATGCATTTAGGCAAACATTCATTCGGATTACCAGATACCGTGGCACATAAGTTTTTGTGCCCCTTGTCAAAATCCCTGTTACTGTGAACAGTTAAGCAAGCTGAAGATGAAGCGATCTCTAAAAGGCCTAAAGTTAAAGATGACACATTTCCTTCGTATTTTAGGCAAAAATATCAAAAGTTTGCGCACCCTGAATGGTTAGTACCTAGTAGCTCCCCATTTTGCAAGTATCACAGCTTGTAAACACTTAGTAACCAGACAAGAGCCTTTCAGTTCTTGTTTGAGAGATTTTCAGCCATTCTTCCTTGGAAAATTCTTCCAGGTCTGTGAGATTCCTGGGTCGTCTTGCATGCACTGCTATTTTGAGGTTTAGCCACAGATTTTCAGTGATGTTCAGATCAGGGGACAAATGAAATGTTCTATTTTTAACTTTAGATCTTTTACAGATAATTTCATCTTCAACTTGCTTAACTGTTCATAATAACAGTAATTTTTACCAGGGGTGCCCAAACTTTTACATGCCACTGTGTAGTGGTGCTTAGCATCAGATAAAGCAGTAAAATTGTGAATAAAAAAAGCATGGAAAGCTAAAAGAGAGCGGCGCTCACCACTGCTATGTGACAAAGCAGCGCTGTTGATACTTCGGGCACATTAAAGTGCTGCCTTTTCACGTAGCAGTGGTGAGTGCCACTCTCATTGAGCTTTTTGTGCTCACAATTGTACACATGAGAAAGGAGCTTTTTTTCCTAGTGACCATGAGTATAAATGTGGACTCCCTGTTTTGTATCTTTATTGTTGCATGCATAAACCTCTCTAAACACATTTCTATTAACACAATACGCTAATATGTTATCATCCAATGTGTAATAATGTGGTTTAGTGTTAATACGTTATTGGGCAATTCTTCTGATATGACAGCAGATCGCACCGGCCACGTACGGCTCTGACCTCTGAGAACCCCAGAGGGGCAGAATCCCTCCCTATAATTCAGACTGAACCAAGTGTGATCTGGATACTTGTATCCGTCATAATCTCCTACATGACGTGCTACTACGGAAATAAGTATAACCTCTTACAAAGTCTAGTCTGTCAGCCAAATAATGACATACACCAATATTCTGCCATGTAGTGCACATAACAAGTATGAGCTCTAGTGACGGTGTGACGTTACAGGCCCAATAATACTAAAACAAATGTGTCCTCAAGATCACACCCTTTAAACTTTTTTTTAAGGGCATGTAGGTCGGTGAAAGATAAATTCATTGGTACCTTATATATTTGTTGCCTAAATCTGGAGAAATATGTGCTTTTCACAGTATGTAAATGAGATGTAAAGTGCTTTTTCCCCACCCAGAGCACTTAATGAAGCTCTGCTTTCTGAATTTTTTTCAGTCATTATCGCCTCCCTTTCTGAGGGATAACTCCATATGTCTGACATGAGGCGCTAGGCAGGAAATCTAGTGCCTGCATGTATCACCGCTCGCCTCGCGTCTGCACATGGAGGTGCCCAGCTGAGCTGCACTGGCCTCAGCGGTCTACTGCACATGTGCCGCTCAACCGCACTGTGCATCAGAAGAGCAATGAGAACGCTTGTCATGTCCTGTTGTACGGCGCGGCTGAGTGGCGCATGTACAGTAGAAAGCTGGAGCCAGTGCCCTTAGCTGGGCGCCATTGAGCGCGGAAGCGAGGACAGCTGTGATCTACACAGGCACTAGCTTTCTTGGCCGGTGACTGATGTCACAGCACAATGAGCAATTACTCATGGACAGAGAGGTGTTGAGATTGGAAGTAACCTCAGGAGGTACAGTTTTGTTAAGTGCTCTGGGCAGGAAAAAGCACTTTACCCATTTATATGGTTATTGCAAAACTTATGGTTGTCTTTGTATTTAGGCATCGTATTTCAGGCATGAAGGAACCAATGCTCTTCACTTTCACTTCCCCACATGCCCATGTAAACGGTTTAGGAGGGTTGATCTTGCTTACTGATTCCCTTTCTAAAAAAGCACTAGTTTTACACAGATTTTATAATACATAAATTCGTAGTGTTTAAGGATATCTGTCTGGTTCTCAAGTTTGGATATATAATTTTGTCTTTTATGAGAAAGTGTCCCATTGTTACTTGGCTTGACCGATGGTTTCTGTGTGGCCCTGTGGACACATTCCAGTATTGGAGCTAGGCAGCTACATAATAATGATGCTTTATATAGAGCAGGACGAGCCCTACTGTTTAGAGATGTCTGCCACAAAAATAAGAAGAAACACCACAAAAAGGAATTGGCAACCGAAGTAAAGTTCTGTGCACATGTGCTGTCTGTATCTCAGGGGTCCAGTGTTCATAAGGAACCCCCTGCTGGTGGGCCAGCTGATGTATAAAGCAGTGCTGTATATATGTCTCCAGAAAATGGCCTGGTGTGTAAAGCACTGTCGTGTCCTCACCAATCTGCAAGATGATTAGTGTGTAACCATCACTTAAATTTTTATGTAACAAAACTGTAGTGCATAAGATAATTACAAAGGTACTAATGTACAGTCATGGCCAAAAGTTTTGAGAATGACACAAATATTAATTTTTACAAAGTCTACTGCTTCACTTTTTCTAATGGCAATTTGCATATACTCCAGAATGTTATAAAGAGTGATCAGCTTAACAGCAATTACTTGCAAAGTCAATATTTGGCTAGAAAATGAACTTTATCCCCCAAAACACATTTCAACATCATTGCAGCCCTGCCTTAAAAGGACCAGCTAACCTCTTTTCAGTGATTGCTCCATTAACACAGGTGTGGGTGTTGATGAGGACATGGCTGGAGATCAATCTGTCATGATTAAGTAAGAATGACACCACTGGACATTTTAAAAGGAGGCTGGTGCTTGGCATCATTGTTTCTCTTCTGTTAACCATGGTTATCTCTAAAGAAACACGTGCAGTCATCATTGCAATGCACAAAAATGGCCTAACAGGGAAGAGTATCGCAGCTAGAAAGATTGCACCTCAGTCAACAATCTATCGCATCATCAAGAACTTCAAGGAGAGAGGTTCCATTGTTGCCAAAAAGGCTCCAGGGCGCCCAAGAAAGACCAGCAAGCGCCAGGACCGTCTCTTAAAAGTGTTTCAGCTGCGGGATCGGGCTACCAGCAGTGCACAGCTTGCTCAGGAATGGCAGCAGGCAGGTGTGAGTGCATCTGCATGCACTGGGAGGCAGAGACTCTTGGAGCAAGGCCTGGTCTCAAGGAGGGCAGCAAAGAAGCCACTTCTCTCCAGAAAAAACATCATGGACAGACTGATATTCTGCAAAAGGTACAGGCAGTGAACTGCTGAAGACTGGGGTAAAGTTATTTTCTCTGATGAATCCCCTTTTCGATTGTTTGGGACATCAGGAAAACGCCTCATTCGGAAAAGACAAGGTGAGCGCTACCACCAGTCTTGTCTCATGCCAACTGTTAAGCATCCTGAAACCATTCATGTGTGGGGTTGCTTCTCAGCCAAGGGAATCGGCTCTCTCACAGTCTTGCCTAAAAACACAGCCATGAATAAAGAATGGTACCAGAATGTCCTCCAAGAGCAACTTCTCCCAACCCTCCAAGAGCAGTTTGGCCATCAACAATGCCTTTTCCAGCATGATGGAGCACCTTGCCATAAAGCAAAGGTGATAACTAAATGGCTCAGGGAACAAAACATAGAGATTTTGAGTCCATGGTTTGGAAACTCCCCAGATCTTAATCCCATTGAGAACTTGTGGTTAATCATCAAGAGACGGGTGGACAAACAAAAACCTAAAAATTCTGACAAAATTAAAGCATTGATTGTGCAAGAATGGACTGCTATCAGTCAGGATTTGGTCCAGAAGTTGATTGAGAGCATGCCAGGGAGAATTGCAGAGGTCCTGAAGAAGAAGGGTCAACACTGCAAATATTGACTTGCTACATTAACTCATTCTAACTGTCAATATAAGCTTTTGTTACTCATTGGTTTGCAATTATATTTCTGTCTGTGATAAAAACATCTGTCAAACACACACATAAAAACCAGAGGGCAGCAGATCATGTGAAAATATAATATTTGTGTCATTCTCAAAACTTTTGGCCATGACTGCACAGTGCAGCACAGATTTGTCTCTACTAAAAGCCCAGATCCTTAGATCAGGAACAGAACAGACATTTATAGGACATTTCATAACTCCGACCCCACAGCACTGGTCACTACTGAGCCTGTACATAAAGTGCAGCACAGATTCATCTCCACTAAAAGCCCAGATCCTTAGATCAGGAACAGAACAGACAGTTATAGGACATTTCATAACTGCGACCCCACAGCACTGGTCACTACTGAGCCTGTACATGAAGTGCAGCACAGATTCATCTCCACTAAAAGCCCAGATCCTTAGATCAGGAACAGAACAGACATTTATAGGACATTTCATAACTCCGACCCCACAGCACTGGTCACTACTGAGCCTGTACATACAGTGCAGCACAGATTCATCTCACCTAAAAGCCCAGATCCTTAGATCAGGAACAGGACAGACATTTATAGGACATAACTGTGACCCCACAGCACTGGTCACTGCGGAGCCTGTACATGAAGTGCAGCACAGATTCATCTCCACTAAAAGCCCAGATCCTTAGATCAGGAACAGAACAGACATTTATAGGACATTTCATAACCCTGACCCCACAGCACTGGTCACTACTGAGCCTGTACATAAAGTGCAGCACAGATTCATCTCCACTAAAAGCCCAGATCCTTAGATCAGGAACAGAACAGACATTTATAGGACATTTCATAACTCCGACCCCACAGCACTGGTCACTACTGAGCCTGTACATACAGTGCAGCACAGATTCATCTCACCTAAAAGCCCAGATCCTTAGATCAGGAACAGAACAGACATTTATAGGACATAACTGTGACCCCACAGCACTGGTCACTGCGGAGCCTGTACATGAAGTGCAGCACAGATTCATCTCCACTAAAAGCCCAGATCCTTAGATCAGGAACAGAACAGACATTTATAGGACATTTCATAACTCCGACCTCACAGCACTGGTCACTACTGAGCCTGTACATACAGTGCAGCACAGATTCATCTCCACTAAAAACCAAGATCAGAACAGACATCGTACATTTCACAACTTTCTTAAATTCTTAGAAGAATGTTACAGCACTGTACTACTGTACCCAATTTATTGTATGTTTTAGGAGCCAGTCCATTTTATACCAAGTCCACCAACATAGACACCAACTCAATATCCCTGCCCATAATATCACATGAGTATAAGTGCTATCCGTTGCCATGCATAGCACTCAGTGGAGAAAATTGGTTGAGTGCATGAGTCCTAAGACAGATTTTACCATTACTGAAATAGAATAAAATTATAGTTGCTGCTCATAAAATTCTATGGGTAGGGAGGAGCTAGAGGATGACACAGATCTCCTTCTGCACGTTCACCTAAAAGGAAAATTGCACTTTAAAGTAATGAATATAATTTTTTTTAAAAACCTATTTAATGTTCCCTATCTGTATGTGTAATGGACCCTGAATTCTTGCAGATTACTTTTCAGCAGACATTACCTATATTTACACTAGACCACTCCTTAGGGGATGGTGACCCCTCTCCTGCTCTCTGACCTCTAAAGCAGTGTTCTAGGCATTCCCTGTGATCGGTGCACAGAATCAGCACCAGGCTGTTGTGGGCTATGGCCAATGTGTCTGTTCTACAATATATCTCTATATGTTAACAGCCGCTCCGGCAACATGGCCCCCTCCAATATTTACAGAAATTTAAATTAAAAAAATCTACCATTAGGAAATTAAAAACAATTAGTTAAAACAGTATATGTGACGAAAGGAAAGCATCAGAAATAAAGGAAGCCTGTTGGATCCTGTTATGTGTCAATTAAGTATGTTATGATTTAGATCTAGTGGGAAACACGTCTAGTATAGCTTTCATGTTTGTTAACACCTTCACAACATTTCTTGTACACATAAATGCCTATACAGGGCTGATGCCAGCTGTGTTACACAGCCAACACCTGCCTAAAAGTATCACATTCAGATAATTTTCACAGCACATTTAATGTTGAAAAAGACAAAAAAAATCACTATTTCACTCACTTGGATTTTTTACATATTTTTTAGTACATTATATGGTGAAACTACAACTTATTCCACAAAACAGAAGCCATCATGCGGCTACAGTGGCATGTAAAAGTTTGGGCACCCCTGGTCAAAATTACTGTTATTGTGAACAGTTAAGCTACTTGAAAAGGTAATGTACTCTAAAAGGGCTAAAGTTAAAGATGACACATTTCATTTGTATTTTAGGCAAAAAAAAGTCATTTTTTTACAATTTAAAAATTGCAAAAATGGAAATGGGCCGATGCAAAAGTTCGGGCACCCATGGAGATTTGTGTGCTCAGATAACTTTGACCAAGGTTTCAGACCTTTAATGTAATTAAGAAATGGCAGTTAACAGGAACAGTGGAGGTCAAGATAAGGTCTGGAAGACCAAGCAAAATTTCAGTGAGCGCTGCTCATAGGATTGCTAGAGAGGCAAATCAGAACCCTTGCTTGACTGCAAAAGACCTTCAGAAAGATTTAGCTGACTCTGGAGTTGTGGTACATTGTTCTACTGTTAAGAGACACATGCTCAAATATGGCTTTCATGGAAGAGTCATGAGAAGAAAACCTCTTCTGTGTCCTCACCTTAAAATTCAGCATCAGATGTATGCAAAAGAACATCTAAGCAAGCTTGATGCATTTTGGAAACGTGCTGTTGACCAATGAGGTTAAAATAGAACTCTTTGTCCACAATGATCAAAGGTATGTGTGAGAAAAAAGGGCACAGAATTTCAGGAAAAGATCACACCTCAACTATTAAGCAAGGAGCATGGGATTGGAACAACCCCCAGTCATGGGCGTTGTGTTGCAGCCAATTGCAACGGGAACTTTTCATTGTTTGAGGGAAGAATGGATTCAATAAAATTTCAACAAATTCTTGATGTAAATATAACACCATCTGTTTAAAAAGCTGAAGCTGAAAAGAGGATGGCTTCTACAGATGGATAATGGTCCTAAACCTGTAAAGATCCACAATAGACGACCTAAAAGGACTCAAACTGAAGGTTTTACAATGGCCCTCACAGTCCCCTGATCTGATAATCATTGGAAAAATGTGGCTAGACCTCAAAATAGCAGTGCCTGCAAGACGACCCAGGAATCTTATAGAACTAGAAGAATATTCCAAGGAAGAATGGATGAAAATCCCTCAAACAAGATTTGAAAGACTCTCTGCTGGTTACAAAAAGCGTTTACAAACTATGATACTTGCAAAAGGGGGTGCTACTGAATACTAACTGTGCAGTGTGCTCAGACTTTTGCATGGCAGCATTTTCCTTTTTGTAATTTAAAAAATGTAAAAGATGAAAATTATATGTGCCATATGTATTTTTTTGCCTAAAATACAAACTAAATGTGTCCTCTTTAACTTTATGCCTTTTTAGAGATCATTTCATCTTCAACTTGCTTAACTGTTAACAATAACAGTAATTTTGACCATAAATGCCCAAACTTTTATATATAAAAAAGTTAAGTCTCTTGGATGAAAAAAAGGGAAATATGAAAGCGCAAAAATAAATGGCTGGTCGGAAGGACTTAAAGCAGAAGCAATAAGGCTAATATGAACAGATCACAAACATTACTTGGTGTCATTTTGAAACCGATAAGTCTTATTAAAATATTATCATAGTTTTTAAACAATATAATTTACCTGCATTTATCTAAAGGACATTAAAACTTGAAATGATCTAATTTCCATATATTGAAATCTCCCAATCGAAGGTAAATGTATTAAAAGTTTTTGTCTCTGTTTAGTTAAGTTTTCCTTATTTTTATCCTGGTATTTACCTGAAACATTTGTATATATAGTGGGTACGTAAATTATTCAGACCCCTTTAAATTTTTCACTCTTTGTTTCAATGCAGCCATTTTGTAAATTCAAAAAAGTTATTTTTTTTTCTCATTAATGTACACTCTGCACCCCATCGTGACTGAAAAAAAAACAGAAATGTAGAAATTTTTGCAAATTTATTAAAAAAGAAAAAACTGAAATATCACATGGTCATAAGTATTCAGACCCTTTTCTCAGTATTAAGTAGAAGCACTCTTTTGAGCTAGTACAGTCATGAGTCTTCTTGGGAATGATGCAACAAGTTTTTCACACCTGGATTTGGGGATCCTCTGCCATTCTTCCTTGCAGATCCTCTCCAGTTCCATCAGGTTGGATGGTGAACGCTGGTGGACAGCCATTTTCAGTTCTCTCCAGAGATGCTCAATTGGGTTTAGGTCAGGGCTCTGGCTGCGCCAGTCAAGAATGGTCACAAGGTTGTTCTGAAGCCACTCCTTTGTTATTTTAGCTGTGTGCTTAGGGTCATTGTCTTGTTGGAAGGTGAACCTTCGGCCAAGTTTGAGGTCCAGAGCACTCTGGAAGAGGTTTTCATCCAAGATATCTCTGTACTTGGCCGCATTCATGTTTCTTTCAATTTCAACCAAACCAGTCGTCCTGTCCCTGCAGCTGAAAAACACCCCTATAGCATGATGCTGCGACCACCATGTATCACTGTTGGGATTGTATTGGGCAGGTGATGAAGAGTGCCTGGTTTTCTCCACACATATCGCTTAGAATTATCACCAAAAAGTTCTAGAGACGAGAAAATCTCATTTCTCATGTTCTGTGAGTCCTTCATGTGTTTTTTTTAGCAAACTCTATGCGGGCTTTCATTTGTCTGGCACTGAGGAGAGTCTTCCGTCGGGCCACTCTGCCATAAAGGACCGACTGGTGGAGGGCTGCAGTGATACATTAGTTGACTTTGTGGAACTTTCTCCCATCTCCTTACTGCATTTGCGGAGCTCAGCCACAGTGATCTTGGGTTCTTCTTTACCTCTATCACCAAGGCTCTTCTCCCACAATTGCTCAGTTTGGCTCAACTGCCAGGTCTAGGAAGACTTGTGGTGGTCCCAAACTTCCATTTAAGGATTATGGAGGCCACTGTGCTCTTAAAAACCTTGAGTACTTCAGAAATTCTTTTGTAACCTTGGCCACATCTGTGCCTTGATACAATTCTGTCTCTGAGCTCCTTGGCCAGTTCCTTTTGACCTCATGATTCTCATTTGGTTTGACATGCACTGTGAGCTGTTGAGGTCTTATATAGACTGTTGTGTGCCTTTTACAAATCAAGTCCTATCAGTTTAATTAAACACAGCTGGGCAATGAAGGAGTAGAACCATCTCAAGAAGGATCACGAGGAAATGGACAGCAAAGGGTCTGAATACTTATGACCACGCGAAATTTCAGTTTTTCTTTTTTAATAAATTTGCAAAAATTTCTACGCTCACGCCCTGACTGGTGTTGTGAATGTGCTAGAAATGAATTCTGAGCAGAAGCTCCCTCTGGTGGTTACAAACAGTACTGAACTATCCAATGAAGATTGTGAAGATTGGCGATCAGGTGTTACTGACTGGTCTTATATAAGGGAGGTTCCCTCCCATCAGGGTGGCCGGTGATCAATTGTTCTGGTCTCATCTTTGATTCCTGTTCACTTTGAAGCTTGCTGTTTCGTGCCTGCATCTCCTGCTAACAGATAAGACATTTTCTTCTTTTAGTTTTTTGTGCTTGCTTTTTGCATTTTGTCCTGCACTTCTGTGGGGGTCTGCCGGGTCCCCCCCGGGGGCTTGTGCTCCTCTCAGATTAGTTCAGCCACTGTTGTTTGTTCATTTGCCTTTTCCAGTTTTTTCAGTGGCTGCTGTTTAGTTTTGTTACACCAGAGAACTAACTTAGGTGGTAGAGGTCGTGTGATCTCAGGTGTTTTTGTAATTAGTAGAGTTGGTACTTTTCAGGGTTTTTTGGGATTGCAGTAAGTGTCCTTCCTATCCTTTTCTATTTAGGAAGTTTGGGCCCCAACGTTTGCTCATACTATTTTCTGTCTGTGTCTGTATTTTCCTCTTGTCTAACCGCCATTACATGTTTGGGGGCTTTCTTTGTTCTTTGGGGATCTGCTCTGGGGCAGATAGTTTTCCTCTTTTTGTCTTTAGGTGTAGTTAGCTTCTCAGGCTGTGACGAGGCGTCTAGGACCAACGTAGGTACGCTCTACGGCTGCCTTTAGTTGTGGTGGTTAGTCAGGGTACTGCAATCCCATAGATTCCAACCTCTCTGGTGTATTTCCTTTTTTGCCTGCTCTCCTCAGCTACCAAATCATAACAGCTGCCAGTGCAATTGAACCCTGAAAAGTACCAACTCTACTAATTACAAAAACACCTGAGATAACACGACCTCTACCACCTAAATTAGTTCTCTGGTGTAACAAAACTAAACATCAGCCACTGAAAAAACTGGAAAAGGCAAATGAACAAACAACAGTGGCTGAACTAATCTGAGAGGAGCACAAGCCCCCGGAGGGGACCCGGCAGACCCCCACAGAAGTGCAGGACAAAATGCAAAAAGCAAGCACAAAAAACTAAAAGAAGAAAATGTCTTATCTGTTAGCAGGAGATGCAGGCACGAAACAGCAAGCTTCAAAGTGAACAGGAATCAAAGATGAGACCAGAACAATTGATCACTGGCCACCCTGATGGGAGGGAACCTCCCTTATATAAGACCAGTCAGTAACACCTGATCGCCAATCTTCACAATCTTCATTGGATAGTTCAGTACTGTTTGTAACCACCAGAGGGAGCTTCTGCTCAGAATTCATTTCTAGCACATTCACAACAGACTGGTGGGCGTGAGCCAGGGGGTTGGGGCCCCACTGTGCCACAAACCAGACTACCCTGGAAGGGGCGTGACTAGAACAGCTGCCTTGGTTTTCACTGGAGCCTCTGATGGAGAGGTTAGGCTTGTGCGGCAGGCAGCTGCCAGGTGCCACTCCAGGGTGGTGTCTGGTTGTGGCTGCTGATCCCACTTGGGGAGACGGTGGCACGGCTGAGACACTGGCAGACAGGCACGACAGAGCAGGCAGGCACGGCTGAGACACAGAGCAGACAGGCATGGCTGAGACACAGGGCAGGCAGGCACGGCTGGAAAGGCACAGGGACACGGAGTGATGTGTGGAATGGGTAAGGTCCTGTTTACACAGCAAGTGCAGGTACTGGTACTGACAGAAAGGAATGGAGTATGGTACTGACTGGAAAGAATGGTGTATGGAGGAACAGGTAGAGACCTGCTCACACAGGAGAAGTAGGTACGGGTACTGACAGGAAAGAGTGGAGTATGGAGGAACAGGTAGAGACCTGTTCACACAGCAAATGCAGGTACTGGTACTGACTGGAAGGAATGGTGTATGGAGGAACAGGTAGAGACCTCTTCACACAGGAGGAGAACCGCAAGGCTGCGGAGAAGGGCTGTAGAGCAACAAGAGGTTTTAGAGCGGCAGGAGCGAAGCAAAGTGGAACCGCAAGGTATGCGGAGAGGAGCTACAGCAAGAGATTCTGCAGCAGCAGGAGCAAAGCAGAGCGGAACCGCAAGATATGCAGAGAGGAGTTGCAGCAAGAGATTTCTGCAGGAGCAAAGCAGAGTGGAACGGAGCAGAACCACAGGAGTGCAGAGAAGAGGCAGAAAGTGGTTCTGAGAGAACACAAGGCAAGACACAGCAGGGAAAGAAACCACAGACAAGGAGACTAAGAGACAGAGGTAGGACAGAGTTCAGACAAGGTAATGACACGAGACAAGGTACAGAGACAAAGACACAGGGACCAGGATATTCTGCCTCCTGGAGGGCAGCAAGGACAAGTACAAGACAAGGTCAGGAGCTATAGCACAGAGACCAGGATATTCTGCCTCCTGGAGGGCAGACAAACAGGTCCAAGGCAAAGCTAGGAGTGAAGCCTCCAAAGAAGGAGGAACACAGAGCAACACCTGGCAGCTCAGTATTTGACTGATTTCTATCTATTGTTTTTTTGTATGAATAAAAATTAATTACTTTTATAATCGCTTTTAGTCCATAATTTCTTGGGTGTTTGTTCAATATATGGATGAGCCTAATTGTATTTTGCCTTTTTTTTTGGGATATGTAGCAAGACACTAACTGAGTTAACACATTGCACAGGCAAGATCCACAGGGTGGAGCTGCCCTAAATACTAGAGGGCTTTAGGTAATTTGTTAGGGACTTACTAGACAGGTGCATCCTGACTCCATAAGAACCAGAGAGTTCTGGCGCCGCCCCCCTATGCACACAGCCAGGAAACATGCACAGAGCACATAGGAGACAAGAGGCACAGAGCATGGAGCTGGCAGCAGAAAGAAATCACAGCATCGCCTGGAGCAGTGAGTAAGTTGATGTGCGGGGGATGGGAGGCCATGCTGCAATGCCAGCAGAGTTGTTACATCTACATTTCTGTTTTTTTTCAGTAAAGATTGGGTGCAGGGTGTACATTATTGAGAAAAAAAATGAACATTTTTGAATTTACCAAATGGGTGCAATGAAGCAGAGTGAAAAATTTAAAGGGGTCTGAATACTTTCCGAATCCACTGTAATTGTAGTTTACATTCATTTATAGTAGTTTTCTATTATGTTTTTATTTACTTGCTGCCCATTACATTCTTTTAGTCATAAATGGATTATTTATTTTTATATGAATTACTCACTTATATAGCGCCATTAATTCTACAGCGCTTTACAGACCTCACTATTGGGGCTCACAATCTAAATTCCCTGTCAGCATGTCATCTGTTGCAAAAAGAATCCGCACTTAGTGTATTTGAAGGCACAGTAATTTTTGTTTTTTTAATCCACTGCTTTTGCAGAGTTCTTCCCCTATCTTTTGAGGATTCCAATTGCTATGTAAAGTGTGAGATCCTCAGCAAAAAAGTTGCTAAAGCCAATCGTTTCAAATCTTATAATATTTTTCATTTTCACAAAGCAAATAAAACCCCATTCACCCTCCCACCAAACCACAAAAGGGGCTTAAGATTAGTCTCAGCAGTGGTTTCAAATTTTTTAAAATAATTATTAGTCAGTGTAAATGATGAGACAGACATTTCGATTCAGACTTTGGGCCAAACTCTGACTTTAACATGAAATCTTACAAAGAACGGAACCGGAATAATTGTTTTGCCTTAGGAAAAGTATGGGTTCAGTCCAGTATATCTTGTAATAGCTAGGCACAGTACAGCTGAGCTGTTTGATGCCTGCAGCTGAAGGATCAGTGATGTGAAACTGCAAATTCCGCTCTATTGATGCATATGGCAGAAGGTAATCCAGATAATCCTCTGCCATATGAATCAATAGATCAGCATTTGCAGTTTTGCATCATTGATCTTGTCAGCAGCAGGCAACAAACTCAGCTCAGCCCTGCTTGTCTCAGCTGTGCTGTGCCTAGAAATTCAAAGATGTGCAGAATAGAATGAAGTGTGGGACACTTTCTGCTGGATACCAGCTAACAGAGAAATGGTGTAAAAAGACACATGATGATGTACAAGATAAAATCGTTCAGGTGTACAGGACCTTTCCAGGCACAGAATAACTGAATAAAGGGTATTTTAAACATAGATTAGCTTGATGATCGGCCAAACATCTGTGGTGGATGCAGCTGAGCACAGCATAGCAGAGCTGTGTTTGATGAATGTGTAAAGCAGCACATGCTTCCATCGGCCAGCTTTGAACACAGCTCAAGGTGGGCTAGTTAGGAGCACACAGGAGAGTTAGAAAAGGGTCTGTAGCACTGAAGAGAAGCAGGGTGCGCCTGGTAACTGTAGTGTTAGAATAGGACCACCTATTCAACTATATAAAGCTGGATGCACAGAGGGGCATACAGAGATGAAAAAGAAACAAAGGTAGAAAAATCTTTTTATGTTGGGATTAGTCTATATATTAACAATAAGTACGGTATACATTTACTGTGCTTTGTGAAAAACAATGTGCATGAGGCCTTCAATGGTCATTTCCACGATTATAAGTGCACAGTGACTGTACAGATGCACTCAGTGCCTACACTCCACGTGGCCTCATGTAGAGCCCTACATAACGAATGTCCTGGAGATATTCTCCCCCAGAAGTAATGCTCAGTAATACGGTATGTGTTGGAAAATGCCCCCATTCTCTCTGAGACGTACAGCACCATAGTCGGGCCTTAACATTTCAGTCCGCATTATGGCTCCAACTAAGATTGTAAGGAGCCTTAGGCTAAGTGCACACGTTCAGGATTATTTGCGTTTTTTTTGCGGGAAAAAACGCGTCAAAAACGCATGATTTAAGCATCCTATCATTTAGAATGAATTCCGCAATTTTTGTGCACATGGTGCGTTTTTTTTCCACGAAAAAAACGCATCTCGGAAAAAGAACCAACATGTTCATTAATTTCGCGGAATTCTAGCGTTTTTCCCGCTATATTATTGCCCTAGAAAGTTCAGGAAAAAATCGCGGTAAAAACACGCAAAATCCGCGCAAAAAACGCACCAAAAATGCGGAAAAAAAACGCGCGTTTTTACCGCGGGAAAAAGTCAGTTTTTGCTCAGGAAAATTCTGCAAACATTCCTGAACGTGTGCACATAGCCTAAAGGTGCTTCTGTGCATGATCCTTATGACATTCTTCTGTGTAGTGTTTTTTTTTTTTCTCTTTATCGCTTGCCTCAATCCATATCTTTGACTTACTTTACTTGGCAGCAAGCATGCAGTCACCTTGTGCTTTGTCCATCTTTTGTCTTTTAGATGTCTGTGGTGTGTTTGCACTGATGTGGTGGTGTATTGTTGTGTAGCCAGCGTCCTCTGCGCTTAGGACCTTTTTCATGTCATTTACTTTTATGCATTTTTCATTCTGGTCCATTACTGCTTTCTGTGATGCTTTTCTTGCTTGGAATCTAGTGCACTTTCAGTACTAAACAACATTTTGATTAATATCAGCCACTTATGTTCCTTTATTTAGGAATCTGAGCACCTCGAGACACAGATGAAACTGTTTGAAGATCTGGAGTTCCAGCAGCTGGAGAAGGAGAGTCGTCTAGAAGAAGAACGAGAAACTACAAGCCATCAACTATTAAAGAATAAAGGGGACTGCCAAAGGAGTATCGCTCACAGGAAAGTAAGTGCATGGCATGTATGTACAGTCATGGCCAAAAGTTTTGAGAATTACATAAATATTATATTTTCACATGATCTGCTGCCCTCTGGTTTTTATGTGTGTTTGACAGATGTTTTTATCACAGACAGAAATATAATAATTGCAAACATATGAGTAACAAAAGCTTATATTGACAGTTAGAATGAGTTAATGCAGCAAGTCAATATTTGCAGTGTTGACCCTTCTTCTTCAGGACCTCTGCAATTCTCCCTGGCATGCTCTCAATCAACTTCTGGACCAAATCCTGACTGATAGCAGTCCATTCTTGCACAATCAATGCTTTCATTTTGTCAGAATTTTTAGGTTTTTGTTTGTCCACCCGTCTCTTGATGATTGACCACAAGTTCTCAATGGGATTAAGATCTGGGGAGTTTCCAGGCCATGGACCCAAAATCTCTATGTTTTGTTCCCTGAGCCATTTAGTTATCACCTTTGCTTTATGGCAAGGTGCTCCATCATGCTGGAAAAGGCATTCTTGATCGCCAAACTGCTCTTGGAGGGTTGGGAGAAGTTGCTCTTGGAGGACATTCTGGTACCATTCTTTATTCATGGCTGTGCTTTTAGGCAAGACTGTGAGAGAGCCGATTCCCTTGGCGGAGAAGCAACCCCAACACATGAATGGTTTCAGGATGCTTAACAGTTGGCATGAGACAAGACTGGTGGTAGCGCTCACCTTGTCTTCTCCGGATGAGGCGTTTTCCTGATGTCCCAAACAATCGAAAAGGGGATTCATCAGAGAAAATAACTTTACCCCAGTCCTCAGCAGTCCACTGCCTGTACCTTTTGCAGAATATCAGTCTGTCCATGATGTTTTTTCTGGAGAGAAGTGGCTTCTTTGCTGCCCTCCTTGAGACCAGGCCTTGCTCCAAGAGTCTCCGCCTCACAGTGCGTGCAGATGCACTCACACCTGCCTGCTGCCATTTCTGAGCAAGCTCTGCACTGCTGGTAGCCCGATCCCGCAGCTGAAACACTTTTAAGAGACTGTCCTGGCGCTTGCTGGTCTTTCTTGAGCGCCCTGGAGCCTTTTTGACAACAATGGAACCTCTCTACTTGAAGTTCTTGATGATGCGATAGATTGTTGACTGAGGTGCAGTCTTTCTAGCTGCGATACTCTTCCCTGTTAGGCCATTTTTGTGCATTGCAATGATGACTGCACGTGTTTCTTTAGAGATAACCATGGTTAACAGAAGAGAAACAATGATGCCAAGCACTAGCCTCCTTTTAAAGTGTCCAGTGGTGTCATTCTTACTTAATCATGACAGATTGATCTCCAGCCATGTCCTCATCAACACCCACACCTGTGTTAATGGAACAATCACTGAAAAGAGGTTAGCTGGTCCTTTTAAGGCAGGGCTGCAATGATGTTGAAATGTGTTTTGGGGGATAAAGTTCATTTTCTAGCCAAATATTGACTTTGCAAGTAATTGCTGTTAAGCTGATCACTCTTTATAACATTCTGGAGTATATGCAAATTGCCATTAGAAAAAGTGAAGCAGTAGACTTTGTAAAAATTAATATTTGTGTCATTCTCAAACTTTTGGCCATGACTGTATGTGTATTCCGTGCTTAGCATAAATCAGTACACCCCCTCTGAAAAGTAAGATTTTAAGGCCATGTTCACACCATCAGTATTTGGTCAGTATTTTACCTCAGTATTTGTAAGCAAAAACTAGGAGTGGAACAATCAGGAAAAGTATAATGGAGACATGTCACCACTTCTGTATTTCTCACCCACTCCTGGTTTTGGCTTACAAATACTGATGTAAAATACTGACCAAGTACTGATAGTGTACCAGTGGCCTTATCCATATCTCACTGAATACAAGAACAATTTCCAAAATTTTGAAAAGATTGAGTTTCATAGAACATTTTGTTAACCTAGAACATGACAGTAAGGTTAATAATGTAACTTTCATTACAAAATCTTAAGTTGTACTCAAGTTAGTTGAAGCAAAAATGAGTACACCACACATCAAAAACTACTACATCTCCAGCATCTATGACTATTGTCACGGGTGTGTCGCGGCGAAGATCGTCGCGATTGCACACCCTGGCTTCGCACAGCTGAGTTTCTGGTGCTGGCTGTTTTTCGGCACTGAGGGAGTTAATTCTTTCTCTCTCGGTGCTGGACTGACCAGCCTCGCCCAGCTGCGATTGATGTTTTGTTAATTAGCTTCCTTCATATACCTGCTGGTCTGCTGGGGAAGTGTCGGTGAAAGCATTCATTCAGACCAGCAGAGCGGATCGTTTCTGAGAAGACTTAAGCTAAGAGTGCCTGTTGTGGTTTTTCCTCTCCTCGCTTATTGTTTATCTCCTTAACCTTTTGTGTTCCTCTGTAGTGGAAGTTTTGTATGCATGGCAGTGTTTTCTTTACCCCTTGTCTGTCTTGTTTATCTTAGACTGTGTGTAAGCTGTGACCTGCCCATTCCCTGTGGTGGTAATCAGGGTCCTTCTCAGGACTAGATTACAGTGGTCAGGGATCTACAGGAGACAGGGTTACGCTGGCGGCCTGGACCTCTGTACCATTAACAGTACCTCCAGGTAGAGGGACTAGTCAGGACCCCAGTTCAGGGTCAGCATAGACCCCGGTCCACCTCTATCCTGAGACAGCGTGACACGTACACAGTATAGACCCACAATACATAGGATATTATGTCAGGTAAGACATTGCTGGCAGATACTATGTATACATGTTGATATTTTCTATTATATGAAATATAGAATGTTGTCACATTAGATATATGCTACTATCATAGAATATATCTGTTATACGTCGTGACATTTTCACCGACCACACTAAAAGATTCTCCCCAGCTACCATGGATCCAGTAGCCCAGTTAGCTCAGCAGTTGCAGAGTTTGTCCATGGAGCTGACGGACGTTAAGTCCAAGGTTTTGTACCCCCGGGAGCAAACCAGATCTGAACCTAAAGTAGCTCTCCCGGACAGGTTCACTGGTGGGCGGGACAAATCTTTTACCTTCCGGGAGGCATGTAAATTATATTTTCGGCTACGGCCTCGGTCTTCGGGGAGTGAAGATCAGAGGGTGGGAATTGTCATCTCGCTCTTACAAGGGGACCCTCAATCCTGGGCGTTCTCTCTTCCTCCGGACTCCCCGGCTCTCCAGTCAGTAGATCGATTTTTTACAGCCCTGGGTCTTGTATATGATGACCCGGATCGGGTCTCCCTTGCTGAAATGAAGTTACGTAGGATACAGCAGGGAGATCGTCCGGCGGAGGAATTTTCTTCTGAGTTCCGTAGATGGGCCACAGATACTCAGTGGAATGACCCAGCTCTTAGGAGCCAGTTTTGTCAAGGATTATCTGACAAATTAAAAGATGTGTTGGCTCAGTATGATTCTCCCCCGTCACTGGAGGCCGCTATGGCCCTTGCTATTCGCATTGATAGACGGCTTCGGGAGAGGTGCGAGGTAACTCCGCCCCCTGTGATGACTCTACCTTCTACTATAGTCCCTTATATTGAGGTTCCCCTGGTTTGTTCTGAGGAGCCTATGCAGTTAGGAGGGACATCGTTTCGAGGGAGGGGATCGGCGGTGCGCCGCAAGACAGGAAAGTGTTACTTCTGCGGGAGAAAGGGACATTTTGTTGGGGGGTGTCCATCCCGTACTTTGCTGAGCAAGGAGTCGCCGGAAAACTGTATATCCCAGGTTGTGTGGTGGACGACAATCTGGGAGTATGTATTTCGTCCCCAAGTCCGTCTCAGTTTCTCGTACCAGCGGAGGTGGTGGTAGAAATCCTCTCAGTTCTCGTACCTGTTCTTCTGGATAGTGGGGCCGCGGCTAATCTGGTGGACGCTCGGTTTGCCCAGGTGCAAGGTATGCAACTGAGTGTATTGGCCAAACCTATCCCTATATTCTCTATTGACGCCAGGCCTCTCGGTCAAGGTAGCTTTGTGCAAGCCGTGCATAACATAGACCTTCGAGTGGGGGCAATACATAAAGAACTATTGTCTTGTTATGTGTTGGAGGGCCTTCCCACTCCTATTGTGTTGGGACTTCCTTGGTTAACTAAACATAACCCAGTTATTAATTGGCAATCCAGAGAGATAAGCCAGTGGGGTGAATTTTGCAATAGTAACTGCATGAACACGGTCATCGGTGCGGTCGTGCCTAGAACCTTACCTCCTTTTCTGGAGGACTTTGAGGATGTGTTTTCAGAGGAAGGGTGTCAAGAATTACCTCCTCATCGCGCGTATGACTGTGCTATAAAATTGCTTCCTGATGCTAAGTTACCAAAATCTAGGTTATATAACCTTTCTGGTCCTGAGAGGCAAGCTATGAAGGATTATATTTCGGAAAGTCTGGCCAAGGGGCATATTAGACCTTCATCTTCCCCAGTGGCCGCGGGGTTCTTCTTTGTGAAGAAAAAAGATGGAGGCCTACGCCCTTGCCTGGATTTCCGTGAGCTTAATCGGATTACGGTCCGAGATCCTTATCCGCTCCCACTTATTCCTGATCTCTTCAATCAGATTGTGGGCGCCAAATGGTTCTCTAAGTTGGATCTCAGGGGGGCGTATAATCTGATTAGGATAAAGGAGGGGGATGAGTGGAAGACGGCGTTTAACACTCCGGAGGGACATTATGAGAACCTTGTCATGCTTTTCGGTCTGACTACTGCCCCGGCGGTGTTTCAACATTTTGTTAATGACATCTTTCGCCACCTAGTGGGACAGTTGTAATTTATCTAGATGACATCTTAATTTACTCGCCGGATCTTGTGTCTCATCAGGAGCATGTGAGACAGGTGTTGCAGATCTTGCGAGACAATAAACTGTACGCCAAATGGGAGAAGTGTGTATTCGCCGTACAAGAACTTCAGTTTTTAGGATTCCTGGTGTCAGCTTCTGGTTTCCGTATGGACCCTGGGAAAGTGAAGGCAGTGCTTGAATGGGATCGGCCAGAGGATCTTAAAGCACTGCAGCGTTTCCTGGGGTTTGCTAACTACTACCGGAAATTTATTCGTAATTTCTCATCCGTTGTCAAACCTCTCACTGACATGACAAAAAAAGGGACGGATTTTTCTAGGTGGTCTGACAAAGCTTGTCAAGCATTTTCCTCCTTGAAAAAATGTTTTGCTTCAGCACCCATACTCATCCAACCTGATGCATCACAACCGTTCATTGTGGAGGTAGACGCATCTGACGTAGGAGTGGGTGCGGTATTATCTCAAGGTCCGTCCCCTGGTAAATGGCATCCGTGCGCTTTCTTCTCTAAAAAATTGTCGTCCGCCGAGAGGAATTATGATGTCGGCAATAGGGAACTCTTGGCCATTAAGTTGGCTTTTGAAGAGTGGCGTCACTTTTTGGAGGGGGCAGTCCACCCGGTCACCGTCATTACTGATCATAAGAACCTGCTGTATTTAGAGTCTGCAAAACGTCTGAATTCCAGACAAGCTAGATGGTCGTTTTTTACCAGGTTTAATTTTGTCGTCACATATTGTCCTGGGTCAAAAAATGTAAAGGCTGATGCCTTATCTCGTAGTTTCCCGGGGGCCGGGAAGACGGATGACCCGGTTCCTATTCTGCAGGAGGGAGTTGTGGTGTCGGCTGTATGCTCTGAGCTTGAGGAGGAGGTATTGGAGGCTCAGGGGGACGCCCCTGTAGGACCTCCAGGGAAACTGTTTGTTCCAGATCAGTTAAGACAAAAGGTTATCGAGGCACATCATAATTCTGCTTTGGCAGGACACCCAGGGAGTAAAGCAACTGTAGATCTCGTTTCTCGCCGGTTTTGGTGGCCTAACTTAAATAAAGAGGTGGTAACTTTTGTCGCGTCCTGTGGGGTATGTGCGCGCTCTAAGACCCCACATACCCGTCCGTCTGGGGCCCTTTTACCGTTGAAAATCCCGGAGCGTCCATGGACCCATCTGTCTATGGACTTCATTACGGACCTCCCTCCGTCTTCAGGTAAAACTGTCATACTAGTTGTAGTTGACAGGTTCAGCAAAATGGCACATTTTATTGCTCTTCCTGCTCTTCCTAATGCTAAAACTCTGGCGCAGGTGTTCATTGGGGAGATTGTGAGACTTCACGGGTTGCCTTCCGATGTGGTGTCGGATCGGGGGTCTCAGTTTGTGTCCAAATTCTGGAAGGCATTTTGTTCTCGTCGCGGGATGCAGTTGTCATTTTCTTCGGCTTTTCATCCGCAGACCAATGGTCAGACAGAGCATCTGAATCAGAGCTTAGAGACATATCTCCGGTGTTTTGTCTCAGAGAACCAAGAGGACTGGTCTTCTTTCTTGCCTCTGGCAGAGTTCGCGCTTAACAATAGGCGGAGCGAGTCCACTGGTAAGTCCCCGTTTTTTGGGGCATATGGTTTTCACCCCCAGTTTTGTACTTTCAATAGGGGGGCTCTTCTGGGGTTCCTGAGGAGGAACGATTTTCGTCGTCACTTGCTTCAGTGTGGAGAGGAGTGCTTAATAATCTGAGCACTATGGGGAACCGATACAAACGTATGGCTGATAGGAGAGTGTCTGGTCCGGACCTAAGTGTGAACGATCTGGTATGGTTGTCTACCAAGAATATAAAACTTAAGGTTCCCTCCTGGAAACTCGGTCCCAGATTCATCGGGCCATACAGGATCAGTTCAATAATTAATCCGGTGGCTTTCCGTCTTGACCTCCCTCCTACGTTTAAAATCCACAATGTGTTCCACAAATCGTTGCTTAAGAGGTACGTGGCACCAGTTATACCGTCACCTCTACCTCCTCCTCCTGTGGTGGTCAATGGTAATTTGGAGTTTCAGGTATCGAAGATCATTGACTCACGTCTGAATCGCCGGTCCCTTCAGTACCTTGTTCATTGGAGGGGGTATGGTCCTGAGGAGAGGATGTGGGTTTCTGCGTCGGATATTAACGCAGACCGATTGGTTCGGGCCTTCCACACTACTCACCCAGATAGACCAGGCCCTGAGGGTCCAGAGGCCCCTCGTAGAAGGGGGGGTACTGTCACGGGTGTGTCGCGGCGAAGATCGTCGCGATTGCACACCCTGACTTCGCACAGCTGAGTTTCTGGTGCTGGGTGTTTTTCGGCACTGAGGGAGTTAATTCTTTCTCTCTCGGTGCTGGACTGACCAGCCTCGCCCAGCTGCGATTGATGTTTTGTTAATTAGCTTCCTTCATATACCTGCTGGTCTGCTGGGGAAGTGTCGGTGAAAGCATTCATTCAGACCAGCAGAGCGGATCGTTTCTGAGAAGACTTAAGCTAAAGGTACTGCCACACTACACAATCCCGCTAGCGATCTCGTTAGCGTCGCATACTAATGAGATCGCTAGCGGGATTGTTTCTATATCGCTAGTGTCGGCCACATTTAGCGATATCGTTAAGGACGCTATCGCGGTTAGCGATCTCCTTAACGACTTTAGCGGTACAAAAGTACCGCTAAATCGCTAACAAAAGGTGCCACACTCAGCGATATAGCGATACCAGCGGGACGCCGACGATAAAAATAGGGTCCGGAACGATCGCTGTGATGAACGAGATCACAGCAGGGGCCACGTCGCTGGTAGATGCCGCACACAACAACATCGCTAACGGGATCGCTAAATAGTGACGTTTTTTAGCGATCCCGTTAGCAATGTTGTTTAGTGTGGCATACCCTTAAGAGTGCCTGTTGTGGTTTTTCCTCTCCTCGCTTATTGTTTATCTCCTTAACCTTTTGTGTTCCTCTGTAGTGGAAGTTTTGTATGCATGGCAGTGTTTTCTTTACCCCTTGTCTGTCTTGTTTATCTTAGACTGTGTGTAAGCTGTGACCTGCCCATTCCCTGTGGTGGTAATCAGGGTCCTTCTCAGGACTAGATTACAGTGGTCAGGGATCTACAGGAGACAGGGTTACGCTGGTGGCCTGGACCTCTGTACCATTAACAGTACCTCCAGGTAGAGGGACTAGTCAGGACCCCAGTTCAGGGTCAGCATAGACCCCGGTCCACCTCTATCCTGAGACAGCGTGACACGTACACAGTATAGACCCACAATACATAGGATATAATGTCAGGTAAGACATTGCTGGCAGATACTATGTATACATGTTGATATTTTCTATTATATGAAATATAGAATGTTGTCACATTAGATATATGCTACTATCATAGAATATATCTGTTATACGTCGTGACAACTATATTTGTGTCCAGTGTGACAGTGTCACTGGTTTTATATGTGAGGGGAGGTATGTGTCACACAGGATGCTCTCCTGTGTGAACTAAGACCTACTTCATTTATCTGCCAGCATGTTATATGTTAAAAGGGTGTGGCTGAGCAATGTATAAAAGCTCAGTCCTGTTCTTTTTTCTCTGGTGTGGTCTGGAGAGGAAAGACTCCAGACAGGATAGTGGAAGCTGCAGAGCTTGCCACAAGGACTTTAGCAGTGCAATTTATGCTACCGAGAGCGGGTGGAACCCACTCATCTATGGACTGAGTTGTTGTTTGTTTTTTTTATGCTTTTCCCGTTTAACCCAGAAGGGTCATGTTTACTTTTCCTGCGAAACCTGCATGAGTTTATGGCTGATAATAAACCAGCAGAAAGAAAACCCAGAGAACGTGTGTCCTGAGTCTGCCTTCAGGAGAGCCGAGCGAGTCGTCTTACCACAGTTGGTGTGAGAGTGCGTGCAAGATTCCAGGAACACGTGTACCTGCCACAAAGACCGGTGGATGTCCTGGGTGAAGGCTGCCAGACAGCTAGAGAAGTCCGGCAGCATGGAGGAGCTCGTTAAGCACCTGGTCCAGGCCCAGCAGAGCATACAGCAGCAACACCTACAGAGCCAGCAGAGCATACAGCAGGCCCAGCAGAGCATGCAGCAGCAGCACCAGGAGACGACCAAACTGTTGCTTCAGCAGATCCAGTTGCAGCAAAAGTCGCAGCAGCAGCACCAGCAGGAGGCGCAACAACAGATACAGCTTTTGGCGGACGCCATCCAGAGCTGGGCGGCCACCCCAACCCCAGGGCCGACTGATGATTCTCATGTCAGGAAGGCGGTAAGGCGGGCCATGCAGAAGATGACCCCTGGGGATGATGTAGAAGCATTTCTGACTGTTTTTGAGAGGGTGGCTGATCGGGAGAGACTTCCACCAGCACAGTGGGCAGAGGTTCTGGCGCCATATTTATCGGGTGAACCCCAAAAAGCGTATTTTGACTTGGCGCTGCAAGATGCTAAGGAGTATCCCAAACTAAAGACAGAGATCTTAGCACGTCTGGGAGTAAATATGGCAGTAAGAGCCCAGCGAGTTCATCACTGGGCGTATGCTAGCAACAAACCCCCTCGTTCGCAGATGTTTGACCTATTGCATCTTGTTCAGAAGTGGCTACAACCGGAGTCCTCCACTCCGGCCCAGATGGTTGAGCGGGTGGTGATTGATAGATTCATGCATTCCCTTCCCAAGTCAGTACAGACCTGGGTTGCCCAGGGTGATCCCCAGAACGCAGATGACTTTATCGGCCTGGTAGAGAGGTACCAGGTAGTTGAGAGATCTCTTGGGAAACCGGATGCAGTCATTTCTCCCTACTGGGATACCCAAAAGGGGGTGGGTTCACCACGGAAGGGGTCTAGAGCCACCACTGGGGGTGTCCCACTCCTATTGAAGGGGCCTTTAGAACAAGTGGGAAAGATATAGTTTTCTGGCGATGTCACAACCCTGGACATATAGCCGCCAAGTGTCAAATATCCCCTGAGCCCATGGACTGCAGCCTAGGCAGACGGGTCTCCTATTATGCCTATCCAGCCTGTAGCATGGACTGTCCTCCCGGCAAGGGACCGCAGGCGTGTGCAGTGTCCATTAATGGAATAAAAGTGCTTGGGCTGTTGGACTCCGGGAGTCTGGTGACCTTGATCAGAGCATCCCTTCCCCACCAGTTGATCCCTTCCAAAACCCTGGTGCTCGGTGCATCCATGGTGACGCCAAGGACTATCCCGTGGCCACAGTAACAGTGGGGACAGACTGTGGTGCCCAGTCCCATGAAGTCGGGGTGGTAAAGGACCTGATACATCCCGGGCCGTGATTTTTCCTTATTCTGGGACTTGTGGGGGAAGGGAACTGGACTAATAGCATGGCGAAAAGCGAGATCCTTGAAGAAGAACCCCCGACAGAGTCTCAGAGAGAGGAGTTCCCACTGTGCGTCCTTGTCGGTGATGAGGGTGAGACGGTGACCGAGGAGGCCGACCTACCTGCGTTAGATATGTCCAGAGAGAACTTTGGGACTGCTCAAGTTCGAGACCTGACCTTAAAAGGGGCGTTCGACCAGGTTACTGTATGTAATGGGGTTGCCCAAGAGCCGGGGGCCGACACCAGATTCCCCCACTTTGCAGTACAGGGGGAGTTGCTATATCGGGTGGCCAAACTGAGGGGCGGTGAGATAGTGGAACAGCTGTTAGTGCCGGGGCCATACAGACGGCGGGTGCTAGACATGGCCCATTCACATGTTCTGGGGGGACACCTAGGGGTCGAGAAAACTCAGGAGAGGATACTGAGGAGGTTTTATTGGCCAGGGTGTTATCGAGAAATTCAAAATTTTTGTAGGTCCTGCCCCACCTGCCAAATAACCGCTCCCTCCTCCCACTTCCGTAGCCCCATAGTTCCACTACCTGTGATAGAGGTTCCCTTTGAGAGGATTGCCATGGACCTCATGAGCCCCATAGTCAAATCAGCTCGGGGCCACCAATATATCCTGGTCGTCATGGACTATGCGACTCGGTATCCAAAAGCGGTTCCCCTAAGGAACATGTCCAGTAAAAGTATAGCCCGAGAGTTGGTCCATATTTTTGCTCGGACAGGTCTACCAAAAGAGATCCTAACAGACCAAGGAACCCCCTTCATGAGCAAGGTGATGAAGGAGCTTTGCAGAGTCCTTCAGATAACTCAGCTGCGGACCTCGGTTTATCATCCACAAATGGACGGCCTAGTGGAACGCTTCAACAAGACCTTAAAGGCGATGCTCAAGAAGGTCGTTGAAAAGGATGGGAGAGACTGGGACTACCTGCTCCCATTTCTGCTTTTCTCGGTCAGAGAAGTTCCTCAAGCCTCCACGGGCTTCTCTCCATTTGAGCTCCTATATGGGCGGCATCCAAGAGGTCTCCTAGACATCGCCAAGGAAACTTGGGAGGCTGAAGTCACGCCACACCGGAGTATCATCGAACATGTCGCCCAGTTACAGGAGAGAATGTCCAAGGTGATGCCCATCGTAAAGGAACATCTCCTCCAGGCGCAGGAAGCCCAGGCGAGAGTATATAACCGGTCGGCGAGACTAAGACAGTTCCAGCCCGGAGACCGTGTTTTGGTGCTGATCCCTACCGTCGAGAGCAAGTTCCTCGCCAAATGGCAAGGTCCATACGAGGTGGTGGAGAAAGTCAGCGAGGTTAATTATAAAGTCCACCAGCCTGGCCGAAGGAAGGCACATCAAATCTATCATATAAACTTGCTCAAGCCGTGGCGGGACCGTGAACCTGTGGAAACTCCTTGCCTGGGAGCCGCACCAGAAGGCAAGGTGGAGGAGGTCACTATTGCAGAGACTCTATCACCGGCCCAGAAGCAACAGTGTCGAGAATTACTACATCGGGACCTGTTCTCAGAGTTGCCGGGGCATACACAAGTGATAGAGCATGACGTGCTGACAGAACCGCATGTACGAGTGAATTTGAAGCCGTATTGGATTCCGGAAGCACGCCGGGAGGTGATCTCGGCTGAGGTGAAGAGGATGTTAGACCTCGGGGTAATAGAGGAGTCAAAAAGTGGGTGGTCGAGCCCAATGGAGAGTGGAGGTTTTGTAATGACTACCGTCGACTAAATGAGGTATCCAAGTGTGACGCGTACCCGATGCCCCGCGTCGACGAACTCATCGAGAGGCTTGGACCGGCGAGGTACATCACCACTCTTGACCTGACGAAGGGCTACTGGCAGATCCCCATGTCCCAGATGGCTAAAGAGAAGACTGCTTTCTCAACACCTGATGGCTGTTTTCAATACAAGCGGATGCCGTTCGGACTACAGGGGGCCCCAGCCACTTTCCAGAGGGCTATGGATCGGATCCTAGCCCCACATAAGAAGTATGCCGCAGCCTACCTCGACGACATTGTGGTCTTTAGCCCAGACTGGGCTAGTCACCTACCTAAATTACAGGCCTTTTTGGACGCGCTAAGGAAAGCAGGATTTACCATAAATCCGAAGAAGTGTGCCATCGGAAAAGAGGAGGCCAAGTACCTGGGCTATGTTGTTGGGAGAGGCGAAATAAAGCCGCAGATCAAGAAAGTGGAGGCAATTCAAACCTGGCCACAACCGCTCTCAAAGAAGCAGGTGAAAGCATTCCTGGGAATGGTGGGATACTACCGGCGGTTTATCCCGAATTTCGCCACGATTGCCGCCCCACTAACAGATCTTCTAAAAGGCACCAAATCAACCATGGTGAAATGGACGGAAGAAACGGAGACCGCGTTTCAAAAGCTGAAGCTAACACTGTGCAAACAGCCTGTCCTGGTCGCACCAGACTTTAAGAAAGAATTTGTGGTCCAGACTGACGCATCAGAGGTTGGTCTAGGGGCCGTACTCTCCCAAGAAATAAATGGGGAAGAACATCCCATTCTCTGTCTAAGCCGAAAGCTGTCCTCCTGCGAGAAGAACTACGCCATAGTAGAGAAAGAGTGTTTAGCCATAAAATGGGCCGTGGATACACTGAAATATTACCTACTAGGCCGGAAGTTTAAATTAGTATCAGACCATGCCCCGTTGAGATGGTTGAGGGAAAAGAGGGGAAAAAATGCTAGGGTAACTAGATGGTTCCTAGAGCTGCAAGAATTTAACTTTCACGTGGAGCATAGGCCAGGGAAGTTACATGGGAATGCAGATGCCCTCTCTAGGATTCCCTGTCTGGTGTCAGAAGGTGCCCAAACCCCCGGCTTTGGGCAGAGGGGGGAATATGTGACAGTGTCACTGGTTTTATATGTGAGGGGAGGTATGTGTCACACAGGATGCTCTCCTGTGTGAACTAAGACCTACTATATTTATCTGCCAGCATGTTATATGTTAAAAGGGTGTGGCTGAGCAATGTATAAAAGCTCAGTCCTGTTTTTTTTTTCTCTGGTGTGGTCTGGAGAGGAAAGACTCCAGACAGGATAGTGGAAGCTGCAGAGCTTGCCACAAGGACTTTAGCAGTGCAATTTATGCTACCGAGAGCTTGCGGAACCCACTCATCTATGGACTGAGTTATTGTTTTTTTTTTTTATGCTTTTCCCGTTTAACCCAGAAGGGTCATGTTTACTTTTCCTGCGAAACCTGCATGAGTTTATGGCTGATAATAAACCAGCAGAAAGAAAACCCAGAGAACGTGTGTCCTGAGTCTGCCTTCAGGAGAGCCGAGCGAGTCGTCTTACCACACCAGATTCAGTCACCATGGTGCTCAAAAATATTTAAAACCTGGTATAAATCTATTCCAGATGAAGACTTAGGTAACAAAATACTGATCGGATGGAAAAAAATAAGAAAGGTAATGATTAATGAGCAGTGGAGAGAGATGCATTATAAACTGATACACCAAGTGATATACGCTTTTAGGCTGGAGTCACACAGAACGTTTAAAAAAACGGTCTGATTTTGTAATGCGATAATCGCACAACTGTTCTCCGTATGTTGATCCGTATGTTATCCGTTTTAAATGCGAGGATGCGATTTCCTCGCATGTCAGGATCCGTGTGACATCCGTATGGCATCCGTATGGCTTTTCATTTCTCACTGCTTTTCCCCTTTGAATTTAATGGCTCAATGGGTTGTAATGAGGAAAATATGTGCGTATTTCTCGCAAGTCACACTAATGGTCCGTGTGATGTCCGTTTTTTTGTCGCACCCATAGACTTGCATTGGCGATTCTCAGCCGAGATACGCGGACAATCGCAGCATGCTGCGATTTCACTCGCGCGTATAAAACGCGCGAGAAAAAAATCGGCTGATGGGAGCTGCCCCATAGAATAACATTGGGACGAGTGCTAGGCGATTTTTTATCGCCTAGCACTCGTCCTTATTATACGGTAGTGTGACTCCGGCCTTAATCTTACCTACAATGGTGCACCTGCTCACTATCTTACTAGCTGTCCAAAATGTAGTCTACACAGGGCCAATTTATTACATGGTTTGTGGGAATGCCTAATTATTCAAAGATTCTGGGCCGAGGTAATTAAATACATACAGAGAATCTGGAAGGTTGAGATACCCAAAAATGTACAGGCATGTGTTTTTCAGTTCATTAGCCTGATAAGTGAATCAAATAATAAAATATATAGTGCTCCCGATGCTGTGCATATTGTTCTGCTGGCAGCTAAGAAATGTATCTTGAGACACTCGCTGGAGAAGAAACCACAGAGTGTTTCAGAACTGATAGATACTATAAAACCCCTAATGTTGATGGACAAAATAGAAACAGAATCCCAAAAAGAAAAGAATACTGAAAAATTTTTCAAAAAATGGAGGACTTTTATTGAATAGTTACTCACAAGCAGAGATCAATCAATTAATGGTAGCATTTAAGGGTACAATATGGTACAATCTTGAGGATGTAGCTGGTAACTTGGGGATATTGAGGTCATAATATTTGTTTATTGTTTCATTGCTAGTTCTGTATATGGTTCGAATGAAGTATTGTTGTAACATTCAAAAGGTTAAATTGAAATTGGATGAGAGCAACATTGTATTTTCAAGATATATGCATATAATGTATGGTTTTTGATATATATTTGATTGCATATTAATATGTCAAATCATCCAATAAAGTAGTTTAATAAAAAAAAAATACTACATCTAGTAATTTGTATGACCCTGTAAATCTTAAGGACAGCACCAAGTCTTCTAGGCATAAATGAACAAGTCTAAGATGTGTGTTTTGGATCATTGTCAGGTTAGTTAAGTGCACGTCTACCAAGTGCATGGAGTGATGGCAGCATGTTCTCTTTCAATATATGGCAGTAGATCTGAAAATTCATGATCCCAACAATGAAATGTAGCTCCCAACACCAGCAGCACTCGTGCATCCCCACATAAGGACACTGCCACCACAATGCTTCACTGTAGGCAACATGTTTTTCCTTTGTACTCCTCACCTTTGTGACACCATTCAGTTTTGAAGCCATCAGTTCCAAAAAACATTTATCTTGGTCTCATTACTTCAGAGCAGGAGCAGATAGATAATTGGTGCAACCACAGGGGCCCAAAAGGTGAGGGGGTCACTTCTATCTCCATTGCAGGTGGACCGTTATGATTCGGTAACTGAGGAGGATAATAGAAAATAGGGTAGGCAACCAAACCCCCAGAGAGGTTGGTAACTTAGCGGATTGCAGACCCTAAACTGACAACACAACTAGAATTAGCCGTGTGACATACCTACGATGCACTAGACGCCTCAACACAGCCAAAGCGTTAACTAAGCCTAAAGAGAGAAAGGGGAAAGCTAACTGCCCCGGAGTAGAGCCCCAAAGGAATAGATAGCCCCCAAACATATATTGACGGTGAGACAGATGAAGTACAAAACACAGGCAGAAAATAGAATAAGCAAATGCTGGGGACCCAAAACTGTCTGGATAGAACAGGACAGGAAAGGATACTGTCTGCAAACCCACAAAAACCCCTAAGAAAAAATTCCAACACATCTGATATGCAAAAATACTGAGGCCACACGACCTCTCCCCCACTAAATCAGAACTCTGGTGTGAACTGGACGCAAAACAACAG
This sequence comes from Oophaga sylvatica, assembly GCA_033576555.1. Lineage (NCBI taxonomy): Eukaryota > Metazoa > Chordata > Amphibia > Anura > Dendrobatidae > Oophaga > Oophaga sylvatica. The sequence continues at coordinate 292,983,237 of JARQOD010000003.1, read as the reverse complement.
ATACTGAAATACCAGGAGACTAGAAATACAGAAAAGACTGACATAAGCTGTGGCAAAGGAAAACAGAGTCCAGACAGGTTCCCGCAGGGAACCCGACTGAACTCACACCAGCAAGGCAGGGAACAAATGCCACAGAATAAAACAGACAAATAACTTATCTGAAAGATGCAGGACAAAGCAGGAAGCAAGCTGACTTCCAAAAGGCTCAGGAAGAATACCAAATCACCGGCATCAACTAAGGGAAGGCTGCTCACTTAAATCTCCCCAGTCTGTAACACCTGATTTCCAATCATCCCCTTCAGGTGATTCACTTCTGTCTGCCAGACCAGCTCCATTACCGGCAGCAACCACCAGAGGGAGCCCAAACTCAGAAGACAGATCAAAGGTGTTCACAACAGTGGACTTGTGCATTATGATGAGCTGTTGGACTGCAAGGACCCATACATTGTTCTTGCCTCAGGGCCGCCCCACTTCTTAGTGTGTCCATCCCTGTTGCAGAATATAGAGTCCCAGTTGTCTTCACTCTCCCCATTTGGCTATCTTCTTCTTTTGCTAAATGCAGTAAACTTGTATATTGATTTTTTTCAACCCTCTCATCAGAAGACACTCCAATTTAGGTGTTAACTTTCATGGTAGGCCTGGATGGCCCTGTGAGATGGTTGCAGTTCCATCTTTATTAAATGTTTCTAATCACTTTGTCTACAGTATTCTGACTGATAAGTAAGCTTTGGTGATAATTCATAGCCTTCACCTTTCTTGTGTAAAGAAATTATTTTATTTCTCAGGTCTTGTGACATTTCTCTTCCATGTGGTGCCATTACTGATAGTCTGAAATGGGAAGGTGTTTTCTTTGTTATGGAACGCACTTTATAGTCAACTGTCTGCTAGACACCTGTTTAGTCAATTAGGCTTCCATGGGATTGAATTCTTGTTCATTGCAATTTTGTAGTCTAAACTTTTAGCTTTGCACCCAAGACTTTCATTAGGGTGTACTCATTTTTACAACATGGTCTTGAATTAATTTATTAAAAAATTACTTTTTGGGTGTACTCATTTATGCTGAGCACTGTATGTGTATATAATTTTTAGTATAAAGTGAATACATGGTATGTCAATCACCACTCATTGTCTGATGTATATCACTACATCTCAGGAGCGTCTTGCTGCGTTGGAGTATCAGGCAATCAGATCCGCCTCCAGGCCGCACAGGATGCTGAACATCTTGGTCAGGAGAGAAGTGCTGCGTTGCTGCAGCTACACAAGGTAACACGAACACTTGTAATGCTTGTGCTCTTTGTATTGTAATGCTAATAAAGAGAAGTGGCTTTATTAAAACCCATAACGCGCGATACGCCCTTTTTTAAGGCGG
>JARQOD010000003.1:292888380-292981768 GCA_033576555.1 Oophaga sylvatica | reverse complement strand
TGGGCTATGTTGTTGGGAGAGGGGGAAATAAAGCCGCAGATCAGGAAAAGGGGGAGGCAATTCAAACCTGGCCACAACCGCTCTCAAAGAACAGGTGAAAGGCATTCCTGGGAATGGTGGGATATTTCCGGCGGTTTATCCCGAATTTCGCCACGATTGCCCCCCACTAACAGCTTCTAAAAGGCACCAAATAAAACCATGGTGAAATGGGGAAGAAACGGGGACCGGTTTCAAAAGCGGGAAGTTCCTGTCCCAAACAGCCTTCCTTGGTCGCACCAGACTTTAAAAGGGAATTTTGTGGTCCGGGACTGACGCTAAAGAGGTTGTCTAGGGGCCGTACTCTCCCAAGAAATAAATGGGGAAGAACATCCCATTCTCGTCAAGCCAAAAAGCTGTCCCCCTGCGAAAGATTTACGCCATAGTAGAGAAAGAGTTTTTAAGCCATAAATGGGCCGTGGATACACTGAAATATTCCCTACTGGGCCCGGGAAGTTTAAATTATATCAGACCATGCCCCGTTGAGATGGTTGAGGGAAAAGGGGGAAAAATGCTAGGGAAAATAGATGGTTCCTAGAGCTGCAAGAATTTAACTTTCACGTGGGCTTAGGCCAGGGAAGTTACATGGGAAGCAGAATGCCCTCTCTAGGTTCCCTTTGGTGTCAAAAAGGTCCCCCAAACCCCCGGCTTTGGCCGAGGGGGGGAAATATGTGAAAAGTTTTAAATGGTTTTATATGTGAGGGGAGGTATGTGTCACACAGGTTTGTCTCCTGTGTAAAACTAAGACCTATTATTTATCTGCCAGCATGTTTATTTTTTAAAAGGGTGGGTTTGAGCAATGTATAAAAGCTCAGTCCTGTTTTTTTTTTCCTTCTGTGGGCTGGAGAGGAAAGACTCCAAGACAGGTAGTGGAAGCTGCAGAGCTTGCCACAAGGAACTTTGGGCCGTGCAATTTTAGTACCGAGAGCTTGCGGAACCCATAATTATGGACTGATTTATTGTTTTTTTTTTTTTTGTTTTCCGTTTAACCCAGAAGGGCCTTGTTTACTTTTCCTGCGAAACTGCTGGTTTATGGCTGAAATAAACGCAGAAAAAAAAAACCCAGAGAACGTGTGTCCTGAGTCTGCCTTCAGGGGGAGCCGAGCGGTGTTTTTACCACACCGATTCAGTCACCTGGTTTCTTTAAAAAATATTTAAAACCTGATTAAATCTTTTCCGATGAAAAATTAGGTAACAAAATACTGATCGGAGGGGAAAAAAATAAGAAAGGTAATGATTAATGAGCAGTGGAGAGAGATGCTTATAAACTGTACACCACGTGATTTCGCTTTTAGGCTGGAGTCCCAAAGAACGTTTTAAAAAAACGGTTGTTTTTGTAATGGATAATCGCCCAATTTTTCCCGTATGTTGATCCGTTGTTATCCGTTTTAAATGGAGGTGGATTTCCTCGATGCAGGATCGTGTGCATCCGTTATTGGCATCCGATGGCTTTTTCATTTCTCACTGTTTTCCCCTTTGAATTTTAATGGCTCAATGGGTTGTAATGAGGAAAATATGTGCGTATTTCGCAAGTCACATAATGGTCCGTGTGATGTCCGTTTTTTTGTCGCACCATTAGACTTTGCATTGGCGATTTCAGCGAGATACGCGGGACAATCGCAGCATGTGCGATTTCACTGGCGTAAAAAAACGGCGAAAAAAAAAAATCGGCTTATGGGGTGCCCCTAGAAATAAAATTGGGCGATGTAGGGATTTTTTATGCTAGCACTGCCCCTTATTATACGGTAGTGTGACTCCGGCCTTAATCTTACCTACAATGGGGGAAACCTGTACTATTTAAAGCTGTCCAAAATGTAGTCTACAAGGGCCCAATTTATTACATGGTTTGGGGGAATGCCTAATTTTCAAAGATTCTTGGGCGAGGTAATTAAATACATACAGAGAATCTGGAAGGTTAGATACCCAAAAAGTACAGGATGTGTTTTTCAGTTCATTACCCTGATAAGTGAATCAAATAATAAAATTATATGCTCCCGATGCTGTGATATTGTTCTGCGGGCCCGCTAAGAAATGTATTTGGACACTCGCGGGAAGAAACCACAGAGTGTTTCAGAACTGAAGATACTATAAAACCCCTATTTTTGGTGGACAAAAAAGAAACAGAATCCCAAAAAGAAAAGAATACTGAAAATTTTTCAAAAAATTGGGAGGGACTTTTATTGAATAGTTACTCACAAGCAGAATCAATCAAAATGGTAGATTTAAGGGTACAATATGGTAAATCTTGAGGTGTAGTGGTTAACTTGGGGATATTGAGGTCATAATATTTTTTTTTGGGTTTCATTGTAGTTCTGTATTGGTTGAATGAATATTGTTGTAACATTCAAAAGGTTAATTGAAAATTGGATGAGAGCAACATTGTTTTTCAAGATATATGCATTTAATGTTTGGTTTTTGATTTATTTGATTGCATATTAATTGTCAAATCATCAATAAAGTATTTTTAAAAAAAAAAAATTTCACATCTAGTAATTTGTTTGACCCTGTAAATCTTAAGGCACCAAGTCTTCTAGGCATAAATTGAACAAGTCTAGATGTGGGTTTTGGTCATTGTCAGGTTGTTAAGTGCACGTTACCAAGGGGCTTTGGAGTGTGGCAGATGTTCTTTTTTAAAATATGGCAGTAGATCTGAAAATTCTGATCCCAACAATAAAAATGTAGCTCCCAACACCAGCAGCACTGGGTGCACCCCCCACATAAGGACACTGCCCCCACCAATGCTTCACTGTAGGCAACTGTTTTTCCTTTGTCCCTCCTCACCTTTGTGGACACCATTCATTTTAAAAGCCATCAGTTCCAAAAACAATTATCTTGGTCTATTACTTCAGAGCGGAGCAGATAGATAATTGGTGCAAAAAAGGGGCCAAAAGGTGAGGGGGTCACTTCATCTCCATTGAGGTGGGAACCTTTTATGATTCGGAAAACTGAGGAGGATAATAGAAAAATAGGGTGGGGCAACCAAACACCCAAGAGGTTGGTAACTTTGCGGATTGCGACCCCTAAACTGACAACACAACTAAGAATTAAAACCGTGTGACCTTTCCTACGATGCACTAGACGCCTCAACCACAGCCAAGCGTTAATAACCTAAAGAGAGAAAGGGGAAAGCTAACTGCCCGGAGTAGAGCCCAAAAGGAATAGATAGCCCCCAAAATAATTGACGGTGAGACAGATGAAGTACAAAACACAGCAGAAAATAGAATAAGCAAATGCTGGGACCCAAACGTCTGGATAGAAAGGACAGGAAAGGATTTCTGTCTGAAACCCACAAAAAACCCTAAGAAAAATTCCAAACACTGATTTTGCAAAATACTGAGGCACACGACCTCTCCCCCCCTAAATCAGAACTTGGTGTGAACTGGACGCAAAAACAACAGATCTGGAAATACCAGGAGACTGAAATACAGAAAAGATGACATAAGCTGTGGCAAAGGAAAACAGGTCCAGACAGGTTCCCGCAGGGAAAAAAGACTGAACTCACAAGAAGGCAGGGAACAAATGCCACAGAATTTAAAAAAGGAAAATAACTTATCTGAAATTTAGGACAAAGCAGGAAGCAAGCTGCTTCAAAAGGCTCAGGAAAGAATACCAAATCACCGGCATCAACTAAGGGAAGGTGCCCCACTTAAATCTCCCCGTCTGTAACAAGGGTTTCCAATCATCCCTTCAGGTGATTACTTTGTCTGCCAGGGCCCTCCATTACCGGCAGCCCACCAGGGGGAGCCCAAATCAGAAAAACAGAACAAGGTGTTCACAACAGTGGAAATTGTTTCATTAGGGTGAGCTGTTGGACCCGCAAGGACCCCCTACATTGTTTTGCCTCAGGGGCCCCACTTCTTAGTGTGTCCATCCCTGTTGCAGAATATAGAGTCCGTTTTCTTCACTCTCCCATTTGGTTTCTTTTCTTTTGCCCAAATTTCAGTAAATTGTATATTGATTTTTTTCAAACCCCTCTCATCGAAGACCCCCCAAATTTAGGTGTTAATTTATGGGTAGGCCTGGAGGCCCTGTGAGTGGGGTTTCAGTTCCATCTTTATTAAATGTTTCTATACTTTGTTCCCTTTTCTGACTTTATAAGTAAAGCTTTGGTGATAATCCTGCTTTTACTTTCTTTTGTAAAGAAATTATTTTTTTCCAGGTTTGTGCATTTCTTTCCATGTGGTGCCAATTAATGATAGTTTTGGAATTGGGAAGGTGTTTTCTTTGTTATGGAACGCCTTTTAGTCAACTGTCTGCTAGAACCTGTTTAGTCAATTAGGCTTCCATGGGATTGAATTCTTGTTCATTGCAATTTTGTAGTCTAAATTTTAGCTTTGCCCAAGACTTTCTTGGGTGAACTCATTTTTACAACTTGGTTTGAATTAATTTTTTAAAAAATTACTTTTTTGGGGTACTCATTTATGCTAAAGACTGTATGTGTTATATTTTTATTAAAAGTGAATAATGGTATGCAATCACCTCATTGTTGATGTTTATCATTCATCTCAGGAGCGTCTTGCTGGTTGGGTATCAGGCCAATCAGACCGCCTCCAGGCCGCACGGATGCTGAAATCTGGTCAGGAGAAGTGTGGTGCTGCAGCTACACAAGGAAAAAGAACACACTTGTAATGCTTGTGCTCTTTGTATTGTAATGTAAAAAAGAGAAGTGGCTTTATTAACCCCTTAACGACCGCGTACGCCTTTTAACGGCGGTCATTAAGGGTACTTAAACCCAGCGCCGTTAATTAACGGCGCTGTGGAAAAAGTGAATAGCGCCCCCAGAGGCGCATTTTCTCTGGGGTTCGGCTACCGGGGTAGCCGAGACCCAGAGAACATGAATCGGGTCGGTTTTTCCCGGGGACCGAGGTTGCGACCCGCCGTTATTAACCTATAACGGCGACCCCCAAACAACAAAAAAAAAAAAAGTTGTGCCATTTATTTTTCTGTCCTTGATGTCATCGGACATCAGAGGACAGAGAAAAGGGTCCCAGGACCCCATGTGGCCCCCTTTAAGTTTCCCATGTGGGCCCCGGGGCCCTCCGGTGTCCTGGTCCCGGGGGCCGTTAAGACATTGGCGGGGCATGCCCGTGCCCCCGCGTAGTGCCGCTTTGTTTGGGGGGGGGATGGGCAAATATTCTTGGGGTCTGGCTTACCCGGGGGTAGCCGAGACCCCGAGAACATGATCCGGGTCGGTATTCACGATCCCGGTGTTGCGATCGGGGGCTTGCAAGCTTGCCGCGATCGCAAAAAAAAAAAAAAAATGATTTCTCTCCCTCTGTTGTGATCGCATTTCAGAGGGGAGAAAATGAGGGTCCCCCGATCCCCCCCCCATATATTTTCGGTGTCCTCCGTCCTCCCGCAGGCCCAGATCCCGGCTTCTTTCTCCCGCAAAAAAAAAAAATGGCGGGGGCATGCGCAGTGCGCCCGCCGATCTGCTTGGCGGCAGATTCAAATTTTTTTTTTATTCATTTCATAAAAAATAAAATTTTGTCCTGTGATAAAAACTATTACCCGTGATCAAATTTAAAAAAAAAAAGTACATAACCCCCCCTTTATACCCCCTTAGTTAGGGAAAAATTAAAAAAGTAGAAATTATATTTTTTCATTTTTCTGTTAGGGTTAGGGTTATAATTAGGGTTGGGGTTTTAATTAGGGTTAAGGTTATAATTAGGGTTAGGTTAGCATTAGGCTGGTTTCCCCACATCCCGGGGTGCGCTGACGGCGCCCCCGGCATTTAGCCGCAGGCCGCATCAGAAAATCTGATGTGCCGCATGCGTTTTTTTTGCATTGACTTGCATTAGCGCGGATGGGCGGCCCAATGTCAATGCGTTGCATGCGGTTTTGTCCGGATGGGCGCAAATGTCTTGCGGGGGCGGGGCAAAACGCTGCATGTAACGTTTTTTTTTTTTGCCGGATGGTTTTTTGATGCTCGGCATCAGAAACCCCCCCCGGGAAAAAACCCCCTCGACCGCCGGCGGGCATCAGGATTCTGATGCGGCGCTCGGCAAAGCCGGGGGCGCCGACAGGGCCCCCCGGAAGTGTGAAAGCGCCTTAGGGTAAGGGTTATAATTAGCGTTGGGTTAGGCTGGGTTCATAGCGTTATGGCAGTCCGTTAGACGGACGCGTTACACCCCCGGGATAACGCGGTGTAAAGCACCGTTAAAGCTTTTCCCTTTACCCCCCTTTTAGGGGCATGCGACGCATGCGTAAAGCGGATGCGTTTGCGAGTGCTATTCAGTGACGGAGCCTGGACGCGGGCTGCAGCGTTTGGGTCCGTACCGTAGGCAGGGGAATTCATTCCTGATTCCTCTGCGCTAGCGGGTATTGTTTAAAGCGATCGGTTATGCTTTACCATTTTCCAGCCCCTCAACGTTGGGGGTTTTAACGGGCGGGGGAAAACGCAAAATAAACCCCCACCCCCGGGGGTTGGGTTTTTAAATTGGGGGGAGAAATTTGGGAAAAGGGTTTTAAATTTGGGTTAGAATTGGGGTTAGGGTTACAATTGGGGTTTTTGGTTAAATTTTGGGTTTTTTTAAGGTTGGGTTTTTAAAATTTTTTTGGTTGGGGAATTTTTGGGTTTTGGGTTTTGGGGTTAGGTTTGGGGGTTAGGGGGGTTGGGTTTGGGGGGTTGGAGCTAGAAGGGGGGGTTTCCCCACTATTTGGAAAACATCAGGGGGCCCCCAAAACCGATGGGGTTTTAAAAAAGAAAAATGGCCCCCCCTCCCCCGACCCCCCCCGTCCCCCCAAACAGGGGTTTTCCCCCCAATTTTGGGGGGTATCAGCTTATCAGGAAAATTTTTGCAACCAATTTTGGGGTTATAATTTCTCCGTTAAAACCTTTGGGGGAAAAAAAAAATAGCTGGCTAAAAAATTTTTTTTGAGAAAAAAAAATTTTTTTTCATTTTCAGGGTTTTCTGCGTTTAAAAATTTCTGAAAACCCACTAGGGGGTTCAAAGGGGGGTTGGCCCCCCCCCCCCCAAAACTCTAGATAACCCCCTTAAAGGGGGGGTCTAGTTTCCCAAAATGGGGTCATTGGGGGGGGGTTTCACTGTTTAGGTTTTTGGGGAGCAAAGGAACAGACCCCCCCAACGTTTGCTTCCCAAAAAACCGTTATTATTCCCTTTTTTCCAAGCCCTGCTGTGCCCAAAACCCCTTCCCCCCCCCAACATATTTGGTCCCCAAGCGTATCGGAAAAAATTGGGGGCAAAATTTTTTGGGGTAAAATTTCCTTTTGTAAAAAAAAAAAAAATTTTGGGGGAAAAAAAAACCCATTTTTTTGGGAAAAATTTTTTTTTTTTTTTTTCACCCCCGGGGTTTTATAAACTTTTGGGAAACATTGGGGAGGTTCAAAGTGCCCCCCACAGATCTAGATAATTCCTTTGGGGTTATTTCCCAAAAAAAGGGGGTTTTTGTGGGGGTTTTCCATTTTTTTGGCTCATGGGGGGCATGCAAAAGGAAAAACATGCCCCCAAAACCAAAAAGTCTGCTTCCCAAAAAAACGTTTTTTTTTCCTTTCAAGCCCTTTTTGGTGCGAAAAACCCGTTTCCCCCCCACATATTTGGGGTAAAGCGTACCCGGGCAAATTGGACAACAACTTTTGGGGGAAAAAAATTTTCCCCTTGGGGGAAAAATCAAAAATTTGGGTTTTAAAAAATCTTTTTTGGGGGAAAATTGTTTTTTTTTTTTTTCCCCCGGCCCCTTTAAAAAAATTTTGAAAAACATTGGGGGGGTTAAAAGTGCTCCCCAAAAAGATTAGATAATTCCCCTTGGGGGGGTTTTCAAGTTTCCAAAATGGGGTCATTTGGGGGGGGTTTTCCATTTTTTGGCAAAATTCTGGGGCACCCCCAACGGGAACCCCTTGCCCCACAAACCCCCTGTTTTCCAAAAAAATTTTATTATTCCTTTCCAAGGGGCCTGCGTGCGCCAAAACTTTTTTCCCCCCCCCCCCCTTTTGGTATCCCCCGTACTCAGGAAATTTTTGGACAACAATTTTTGGGGGCCCCAATTTTTTCCTTGAAAAAATTCAAAATTTGGGAAAAAAAAAATTTTTTTGTGGAAAATTTTTTTTTTTTTTTTTTTTTCACCCCCGGGGCATTTAAATTTTTTTGAAACACTTGGGGGTTCAAAGTGCTCACAGCGGTTTTTGATAAGTTCCATGGGGGGTTTTTTTAAAAAATGGTTTAAAATTGGGGGGGTTTTCCCCATTTTTTTAGGCGCTTAGGGGCTCCCAAAAACCGCGCATGGTGCCAATCTCAATTCCCAAGAAATTTTTGGGTTTTAAAAAAAGTCAAACGGTGTTTTTCCATTCCAAGCCCCCCCGTGCGCCCAAACAGTGGTCCCCCCCATATTTTGGGGTATCAGTTTTACGGGAAAAAAATTTAAAAAATTTTTGTTCCCCAAATTTTTTCCTGTTCCCCTTGTGAAAAAAAAAAATTGGGGAAAAAAGGGATCGGTTTTGGGGAAAAAAAAATATATTTTTTTTTTTAAAACCCCGGGTTTTATAAACTTCTGGGAAACCCCACGGGGTTCCCCAAAGTGCCCCCCCAACATTAGAAAAGTTCCTTAGGGGGTCTTTTTTCCAAAATGGGGTCACTTGGGGGGGTTTTTTCCCCCACTGTTTTGGACACATCAGGGCCTCTACAAACCCCGACGGGGCGTCCCCCCAATTTCCCCGCGTTGAAAAAGAAAAACGGACCCTTTTTCCCTTTTTTGGGGCCCCCTCTGCCGTGCCCCCAAAAAAGGGGGGTTTTCCCCAACATATGGGGTAGGGGTTTTCCCGGGGGGCCCAAATTGAAAAAAAATTTTGGGGTTTGTTACCCTTTGGGGGAAAAAAAAATTTGGGGGGAAAAAAAGTTCATTTTTGGGAAAAAAAATTAAAATTTTTTATTTTGGGGCTTACGAAAAAAACTTGTGTGAATCGTTGGGGTTTTCAAAGTGCCCCCCAAAAAATTTAGATAAGTTCCTTAGGGGGTTAGTTTCCAAAAGGGTTTTCATTTGGGGGGGGGTTTCCCAAAACTGTTTAGACAATCAGGGCCTCAAAAAATGCGACATGGCCCCCAAGCCAATTCTGCGTTGAAAAAGAAAAAACAGCGCCCTTTCCCCCTTGCGCCCTCCCCCGGGGGCCCAAAAAATTGGGTTTTTTTCCCCCCAAATTTGGGGTTAAGCTGCTCAGGACAAAATTTCCCCAAAAAACTTTTTGCGGTCTTTTTTCCCCTTTGGGGAAATTTTAAAAAATTTTTTGGGTAAAAAGGGGAACATTTTTGGGAAAAAAATTTTTTTTTTTTTTTTTTTCCGCTTTTAGGTTTTTAAAAATTTTTTGTAAAAGCACTTGGAGGGTTAAAGGGGTTCTCAAAACACTTTCCCTAGATAAGTTCCTTGGGGGTTTTTGTATCCAAAATTTTGGGGTTCATTTTTTTGGGGGTTTTTTAAATTTGTTTAGGCAATCGGGGGGTTTTTTAAAAAAGCGACTGGCATTCACCAAATTTTCTGCTTGGGGAAAAGTCAAACGGCACTCCTTCCCTTGCGACCTCTGCCACGCGCCAAAAAGTGGTTTACCCCATTTTATGGGGTATCGAAGTTTTCAGAAGGGGAAATTTTTGTACAAAAATTTTTTGGTTCATTTTTCTTTTAACTTTTTGAAAAAAATTAAAAAAAACTTGGTTCCCGGAAGGTTAAAGCTTTTGAAAAAAATTTTTAAATTTTGTCAATTTTTTCCTTCCCCTTTGGGCCTTCCCCATTTCCTTTTAAAAGAATTTTTGAAGGGTTTTAATAAATTCTTTTTAAAATGTGGTTTTGGGGCCCTTTTTGAGGGGGGCAGTTTTTAGAATGGGTCTTTTTTGGGGTATTTTCTTTTTTAGACCCCTCATAAGTGACCTTCAAATGGATTTTTGGGTCCCTAAAAAAAAGGGTGTTGTAAAAATGAAAATCGTTGGTCCTTTTCCCCTTTATAACTTCGTTAACAAAAAAAAAATTTTTGGGTTTTTTCCCCACCAAATTGTTTTGTTTGTAAGTAGACATGTGGGAAAATTGTTTTTTTATTAAAGGAAATTTTTTTGGGGCCTATATCTTTTTTTTTTAAGGGCATAAAAATTTTTAAATTTTAAAAAAATTTAATTTTCTTTTTTTCCCCCATTTTCCGTTTTTTTTTTTTAAATAAACACAAGTCATAAAAAGAAATTTTACCAAAAACGTAAAAAAAATTTTTAATGAAAAGAAAAAAAAAAAATTTTTCAAAATCAGCGGGATCTTTTTAAAGCGTTCCAGATTTAAAAAACCCCCATAAAGTTGACAGTGGTCAAATTTTTTAAAAAATTTGGCAAGGCCCCTTTAAGGCCCCGGGGCCCCCCAAAAAATTTGCCTTTCCTGTCCTTTTAAAAGGGGGTTAAAACCCAGAAACGCATTTTTAATGGGTAAATAAGGTTTCCATGGAAAAGATAAAATTTTTTTAATTTAAAAATTTTTAGTTTCCCCTTTTGGTTAATTTTAAACTTCCATTGTGTTTCCTCTGCTTTTCCCCCATTCCGTCATTTTGTTTTTTTTTCCCCCCCTGATTTTCTTTTTTGGCCCCCATATCCAAAGTTTTTTTATTTCTTTCCTGTGACATGTCTTCCTTCTCTGTTTTATAGGCCGGGGAATTTTTTCAACCCCTGGGTTTAATTTTGGGGTTTTTTCCCCCGGGAAAGGTTTTTTAACCCCTTGTTTTAATATATTTTCCAATTTCGTTTTTTTTTTTGAACTTTCCCCTTTTTTTGTAGTGGTTTTCTTTTTGCCCCCTTGATTTTTTACTTTTACATCCCCCCCCCCCCCCCCCCCCCCCCCCTTGTTTGATAGGTGTAGGGGCCCCTTGGGGGTTCTGTTTCAGGCTTTGTTCAAAAAAATTGTTTTTTTTTTTTTTATTTTCCAAACAAAAAAGGTTTTAAAATTTTTTTAGTGTTTTTAACATTTTTTGGAAAATAAAAAACAAAAACACATCTCTTGCCCACGGCCAATACAAAAAATTTTTTTGGCGGAGGGAGAACGTTTTTTAATTTAAAACTTGAAACATTTTTTAACCTCAATAAACCCCCAAAAATCAACCAAAATTTAAATTTTTTTCAATATTTTAAAAATTTATTTTAAAAATTTGGAAAAACCCCACCAATAAAAATAAAAAATTTAAAAAAATTTATTATACCTTTTAAAAACCCCCCCAAACCCCCCCCCCCTCCCTTATTTTCCATCAACTTTTTCCTTTAAAACCCCCCCCCCCCCAACCCATAAAAATTTTTAAACCCTCCCCAAACACCGGGGACCCCCCATTTTTAATTGACCACCAAACCCCCCCCAAAAATTTAAACCCTTTTCCCTTTATTCCCCTTTTATATAAAACCCCCCAACCCCCCCCAATTATAAAAATCTTTCCCCATCCAAATTCCCCTTAAAAACCCCCTTTTTCCCCTTTCCAAAAACCCCTTTAATTTATTCCCCCCCCCCCCCACAATTTTAACCCTTTAATAAAAAACTTAAACCCCAACAACCCCCCCAAAATTAAATTAAAAAAAAAAAAATAAAATTATTAAAAATTTAAAAAAAAATAAAATTAAACCAACATAAAAAAAAAAACCCCCCCCCACAAAAAAAATGAATCCCCCCCCCCCCCCTCCCCCAAAAAAACCCCCCCCCCCCCCCCCCCCCCAAAGAAAGAAAAAAATAACCTCCCCCCCTTTGGGAAAACCCCCGGAAAAGGTTTTGGGGCTTCAGAAGGTGGCCAAAAACCCCCCAAGCAAAGCTTTAAAATTAAAAATCCCTCATTTTAAGGAAAAAAAAGGATTTAATGTTAAGGCTTTGATTTTCCCTAAATTTAGGATTAAAAATTTTCCTTTTTTCCCCAAAAGGAAGACTTAAAATTTTCCAATCGGTCCGGGTTTTGCCCCGCAGGGTGTTTTGTTACGGTTGTGGGAGTGCGGGAAAAAAAAAGAAAATACACCAAGCTTTGGGAAAATTAGGGGGGATTTGCTTACCTGAAAAACCACCACAACTAGGGGAAAAGCGTGGAGCTTTCCCCTTACGTTGGTCCAAAAACGCCTCGCCCCCCCCCCCCCCCCCCCCCCCCCCCCCCCAGGAAAACCCCCCTAAAGATAGAAATAAAAAAGTTTTTCCCCCCCGGGCAGACCCCAAAAAGTAAAAAAACCCCCCCCCAAAAATTGAAAGGGGCGGGTTTAGACAAGGGAAAAAAATACTGAAAAAAAAAGAAAATAGTATGAGCAAACGCGGGGCCCCCCAAACTTTAAAATTTTAGAAAAGGGGGAAGGGTACTTACTAAAATTCAAAAAACCCCCTGAAAAACACCAACTTACTAATTTCAAAATCACCTGAGAAAAACCGCCTTTTAACCCTTTTAAATTAGTTTTGGGTTTTGAAAAAAAATCAAAACAGCAGCCACTGAAAAAAAAAACGGGAAAAAAAAAGCAAAAGTACAAAAACCTCTGAACTAAATGAGAGGGCAAAAGCCCCCGGAGGGGACCCTGAAGGCCCCCACAGAAGTGCAGGACAAAATGCAAAAATATAGCAAAAACACAAAAGAAGAAATTGTCTTATCTGATAGCAGGAGATGCAGACACGACACAGCAGGCTACAAGGGAAACTGGAAAGAAGGATTCAGACCAGAACAATTGATCACCGGCAACCCTGATGGGAAAATGACTCCCTTATATAAGACCAGTCAGTAACACCTGATTCCCAGTCCTCACAATCCTCACTAGTACCGCTTGTAACCACCAGAGGGAGTCTCTGCTCAGAACTCATCTCAAACCCATTCACAACAGTACCCCCCCCTTGAGGAGGGGTCACCGAACCCTCATTTGAGCAACCAGGTCGGTCAGGATGAGTTCTATGATACGCACGGATAAGTCTCCTAGCATGGATGTCCGAAGCAAACACCCAAGAATTGTCTTCCTGACCATAACCTCTCCATTTAACCAAATACTGGAGTCTTCGTCTAGAAAAACGAGAATCCAATATTTTCTCAACCACATACTCCAGATTGCCCTCAACCAAAACAGGGTCAGGAGGCACAGCAGCAGGAACCACTGGCTCAACAAACCTCTTCAACAAGGACTTGTGGAACACGTTATGGATCTTAAATGTCCCTGGAAGAAGCAAACGAAAAGAAACAGGATTAATAATCTCCATGATCTTATAAGGTCCAATGAACCTAGGCTTAAATTTAGGAGATGCTACTCTCATAGGAATATTCTTTGAGGACAACCAGACCAAGTCCCCCACTTTAAACCGAGGACCATCAGTCCTATGCCGGTTAGCAAACCGCTGAGCCTTCTCCTGAGAGAGGGACAACCTCTCCACTACCTGGTCCCAAATCTGCTGCATACGCTCAACAACAGAGTCAACACCTGGACAGACAGAAGACTCCCGTCTGTCCTGAAGAAAATCGAGGGTGAAACCCAGAATTACAGAAAAACGGAGACATCAAAGTGGCAGAGCTAGCCCTATTATTAAGAGCAAACTCAGCCAAAGGCAAAAAAGAGACCCAGTCATCCTGATCAGCAGACACAAAGCATCTTAGATAAGTCTCCAATGTCTGGTTTGTTCTCTCAGTTTGACCATTGGTCTGAGGATGAAATGCCGAGGAGAAAGACAATTGAACACCCAATTTAGAACAAAAAGTCCTCCAAAATCTGGAAACAAACTGGACTCCTCTGTCACACAATGTTCTCAGGAATGCCGTGTAAACGAACCACGTGCTGAAGGAACAACGGCACCAATTCAGAGGAGGAAGGCAACTTAGGTAATGGCACAAGATGTATCATTTTGGAAAACCTATCACAAATTACCCAGATGGTGGTCATTCTCTGAGAAACAGGAAGATCGGAAATGAAATCCATAGAGATATGGGTCCATGGTCTCTTGGGCACAGGCAATGGCATCAACAAACCACTAGAGCGAGAGCAAGGCTTGGAGCGAGAGCAAGTCCCGCAGGACTGCACAAATTCCCTGACATCGCGAGACAAGGTAGGCCACCAAAAGGACCGACTAACCAAGTCTCTGGTACCAAAAATTCCGGGATGCCCAGCCAATGCGGAACAATGAATCTCAGACATCACACTCTTTTTCCATTGGTCCGGGACAAACAATTTTCCAACAGGGCAGCGCTCGGGCCTATCCTCCTGACACCCCTCCAGAGCAAGTCTCAAATTGGGCGAGATGGCGGAAAGAACTACACCCTCCTTCAAAATAACAGAGGGATCAGATAACTCAGGAGAGTCCGCAAGGAAACTCCTCGAGAGAGCATCCGCCTTAACATTCTTAGTGCCAGGAAGAAAGGAAACCACAAAATTAAAACGTGTGAAAAAACAAGGCCCACCTGGCCTGTCTAGGATTGAGTCGCTTGGCAGATTCCAGATAGACCAGATTCTTATGGTCCGTAAGGACCACCACCTGATGTTTGGCTCCCTCCAGCCAATGTCTCCACTCTTCAAAAGCCCACTTCATGGCCAATAACTCCCGATTACCCACGTCATAATTACGTTCAGTAGGAGAAAATTTTCGAGAGAAAAAGGCACAAGGGTTACTTTTAGAGGTCTCTGGATCTTTTTGGAACAAAACGGCACCTGCCCCAATTTCAGAGGCATCAACCTCCACCTGAAATGGCAGAGAAACATCAGGCTGCCGTAGAACAGGAGCAGAAGTGAATCTCTGCTTAAGTTCCTGAAACGCAGAGACTGCCTCAGGAGGCCAATTCACCACATCAGAACCCTTTCTGGTCAAATCAGTTAATGGTTTAACAATAACCGAGAAATTACCAATAAATTTACGATAAAAATTGGCAAAACCCAAAAATCTCTGAAGAGCCTTTAATGAAGTAGGTTGGACCCAATCACAGATGGCCTGAACCTTGACCGGGTCCATTTCAATAACAGATGGGGACAAAATGAATCCCAGAAATGAGATCTTCTGTACGCCAAAAAGACACTTTGATCCCTTCACATACAGAGCATTCTCTCTCAAAATCTGGAATACAGTTCGAACATGTTTCACATGAGAGTCCCAGTCATTAGAAAAAATCAAGATATCATCCAAATAAACAATCAGAAATGTGTCCACAAAATCCCTGAAAATGTCATTCATGAAGGACTGGAAGACGGAAGGAGCATTAGTGAGCCCAAAGGGCATCACTAGGTACTCAAAATGCCCTTCAGGGGTATTGAATGCCGTCTTCCATTCATCCCCGTGCTTAATGCGAATAAGGTTATACGCCCCCCTGAGGTCAAGCTTGGTAAACCAAGTAGCGTTTTTCACCCTGGAAAACAGGTCAGAAATCAAGGGTAACGGGTATTGATATTTCACAGTAATATTGTTCAAGAGACGATAATCAATACACGGCCTTAATGAACCATCTTTTTTGGCCACAAAGAAAAAACCGGCACCTAAGGGTGAAGAGGATGGTCTGATATGACCCTTCTCCAATGATTCCTTGATATAAGACCGCATAGCGTCATGTTCAGGTACAGACAAGTTAAAAAGGCGACCTTTAGGGAATTTACTACCTGGCACTAATTCAATAGCGCAGTCATAGCTCCTATGGGGAGGTAAGGATGCAGATTTACTTTCGCTAAACACATCAGAAAAATCAAACAAAAAGTCAGGAACATCCTGAGCCTGGGGAGAGGCAGAAAAAACAGGAGTGTTGGTATTAACACATTGGCAGCCCCAACTGGTTACAGACACAGATTTCCAATCCAAAACAGGATTATGAGACTGTAACCAAGGGAAACCCAGCACGATAATGTCATGCAGATTATATAGAACCAAAAATTTGCAGCACTCCTGGTGATCAGGTTCAACCCTCATTATCACCTGAGTAGAAAACTGGGGTTTATTCTCAGCCAAAGGGGTAGAATCGATCCCCAGTAGAGGAATAGACTTCTGTAGGGGTATCAAGGGAAACCCACAACGTTTAGCAAAATCATAATCCATCAGGTTAATAGCTGCTCCAGAATCAACGAAAGCCTGAGCAGAAAATGAGGACAGAGAGCATATCAGAGTGACAGTTAATAAAAACTTAGTCTGAACACTACCCAAGACAACTGAGCGTGCAAAACGTCTTCCCCGCTTAGGGCAGACTGAAATAGCATGAGAGGCATCACCACAGTAGAAACATAACCCATTGCGCTTTCGAAACTCATGACGCTGTGCCCCAGACACCACTCCATCACACTGCATGGGTTCAGAAGCTGGCTCACAAGGCAACACTATTCCACGCATACTGCTCCGCTCACGCAAACGTCTGTCAATTTGAATCGCTAATGACATAGAATCATTGAGACCAGAGGGGACAGGGAATCCCACCATAACATCCTTTACATTATCCGACAGACCCTTCCGGAAAAGGGCCGCCAAAGCGTCGTCATTCCATTTGGTCAGGACTGCCCACCTACGGAATCTCTGACAGTATAACTCAGCGTCATCAAGCCCCTGATTTAATGCCAACAAGGCTTTTTCAGCTTGATCAGTGACATTAGGCTCATCGTACAATAACCCCAAAGCCTGAAAAAATGCATCAACATCACTCAAAACAGGATCCCCAGGTATCAGGGAAAAAGCCCAATCCTGAGGATCGCCGCGCAGGAGAGAGATGATAATTTGAACCTGCTGCGCTGCGTTTCCTGAGGACTTAGATTTTAAGGCAAAAAACAATTTACAATTATTTTTGAAATTCTGAAACTTAGCTCGATCCCCTAAAAACAAATCTGGCATGGGGATCCTAGGTTCCACAACAGGCAACCTAGCAAGATATGCAGCAATACTCTGAACCTCAGTGGCAAGCTGATCCACACGGCCAGACAACTGTGCAAACTCCATTGGGAGAAAAGATCCTCCCCAGCACCCAGAGATACAGAGGGAGAAAAAAAAAAAAAATGCAACAAACAGAAAAATATCTCTGACAACTTTTCTTCCTTCAAAATATTTTTTCCCTTCTGTGAGTACCATACAATTTTTATGGCCGGTGATACTGTTATGTTACGGTAGCTGAGGAGTGCAGGTAAAAAAGGAAATACACCAGAGCAGTTGGAATCTATGAGATTGCAGTACCCTGACTAACCACCACAACTAGAGGCAGCCGTGGAGCGTTCCTACGTTGGTCCTAGACGCCTCGTCACAGCCTGAGAAACTAACTACCCCTAAAGATAGAAATAGGAAAGCTATCTGCCCCGGAGCAGATCCCCAAAGATAATAGAAAGCCCCCAAACATGTAATGGCGGTTAGACAAGAGGAAATACTGACACAGAAAGAAAATAGTATGAGCAAACGCTGGGGCCCAAACTATCTAAATAGAAAAGGACAGGAAGGGTACTTACTGCAATCTCAGAAAACCCTGAAAAACACCAACTCTACTAATTTCAAAATCACCTGAGATCACACGACCTCTACCACCTAAATTAGTTCTCTGGTGTAACAAAATCAAAACAGCAGCCACTGAAAAAAAAAACTGGAAAAAGCAAAAGTACAAAACACAGTGGCTGAACTAAACTGAGAGGGCAAAAGCCCCCGGAGGGGACCATGAAGGCCCCCACAGAAGTGCAGGACAAAATGCAAAAATATAGCAAAAACACAAAAGAAGAAATTGTCTTATCTGATAGCAGGAGATGCAGACACGACACAGCAGGCTACAAGGGAAACTGGAAAGAAAGATTCAGACCAGAACAATTGATCACCGGCAACCCTGATGGGAAAATGACTCCCTTATATAAGACCAGTCAGTAACACCTGATTCCCAGTCCTCACAATCCTCACTAGTACCGCTTGTAACCACCAGAGGGAGTCTCTGCTCAGAACTCATCTCAAACCCATTCACAACACACGGGTCTGGGCTACGACATAACGATTGTGTGTTGCATCTAAGGATTGTTCCTGGGTCGTCTTGCAACCAATGTCCTACCAGCACATAATCGTCACAAAAAAATCAACACTGTTGGATTTTTGTAAGTTCCTCTGAACGTTGTCCCCGGCAGACAGTATCCAAGTCCCAGACCATTGGCCAATGTCTACCTTCAGGGATAGCCTATCCTTCCATCAGGGCAGTGACATGGACGTCCTGTGAGATGGGCGCCTTGGCTACTGATTGCATGAACCTTCCCTGAAATGTTCTGTGTACACATTATTGCAGAAGACATTCACACATTTTGTTTATACACAGGAAAAAGAAAAGTTGGTTCAATTAGATAGGAAATACCAAGCGTTATCGGGGCGACGAGGTTTCTTAGCTGGATCATCAGCTCTTCGAGAGGTAAGTGGTATTATCCATGTGACTGTCCTCCAAGGGCAGATTGTCATGGTGAAGAAGTGCGTGATGGAGAGCAATTCTCATTGGGTGGGATTCTCAATAATATACTCATTTCAGTAGTGGGGGCCTCCCATCAACCCTGGCACAGAAACCCTCAGGTATAGAAGGATCTTTCTGCGAAATGTTAGAGGAACACAAACCATAAAAGTGCTGGTGTCTGCTCATTCGAGCAGCTTGCCACAGGGCTCTGTGCCAAGAGATCAACACCACGCTTTATAGACTAAAGGTCACTGAGTTTTTGGCATCTAATGTGAGAACAGCATGATCTAGGGACACAGACCCTGATCCCAGCGATGTTTCACTTACTGTGCTGTTTTCTGCAGTTCTCATACAATCACTGTTTTATTAGCAGGAGATTATCACTAGAGGACTAGTAAACCTGCTGCTATGTAGTCCTCCATATTCATTAGCTATGTATAATCCATCCCCGACCACTGATTGGCCGCTTTCTGCCTATGCACAGTGTACACTTAAAGTTGCCAATCTGCAGTGTGGGCAGAGTTATACAGAGCTCAGCATTTGAGATCTGCTAGATCTGCAGCATAAAAGTCTGTGATTCTATGAAAACTGCAGGAAAGCAGCCCAGTAAGTGACCCATCACTGGAATCCAGGGATATGCCCCTACATGATGCTGCTCTCAGATGGGGTAGTGAAAACCTGTTGGCAGATTACCTGTAAAGTAATAAGTTCAGTCCTGTGGCTAAGCGTGTGTTTTATGCTGAGGAGTATGTCTGGAGGGAATACAGCAGTTACACACTGAGATGAATGAGCGTCCACTGTCCGTTCAGCTATGATTGCACATAAAGGAGGACCTTGCCGTGAATGCCCATGGCTGCTAAGTCTCCCACACTGCTGCTCACCATGCTCCCCATCCGCTGTCATACACCCCCTGTACTTCACGTCACTATGATGCCGGATTCTCCGTACACTTGGTGGCACATCAGACCTCAGGCCGTGCATCTTGCTGACATGGAGTAATGCTCCCGATAACTCCCGATAACGAGGTGCTAACTGATGGCAGCGGACCCCTGTGAGTGTAGTAACCAGTGAGTGTCTGTCCTGGGAACCTGGTTCCTTCTCTCATACTGACATATTGGGCTGTATTCACACATCGGTATGACTGATCAGTATTTCTATGCCAAAACACAGGACAGGGGTCAGCCTTCCTATGACTGTTCCACTCCTGGCTTTGGCGCACAAACACTGATGTAAAATACTGACCCAATGTTCATATGAACGAGGCCTTACTTGTGTTTCCCTTGTCGCCGCCTGGCTTAGAGGACAGTGAAGCTTCTTGTATATAGTAGCGCCTTGTTTGGTCCTCTGCTCTCACTGCACCTTTTTTGTTGTTTTTTGGGTCCTCTTCCAGCTTTTTCCCTTCTCCTGCTTTTTACTTGCTTTTAGGAATACCTGTGTCTGGCTGATGCTCTCCGCTTGTGCCGCCGTCCTCATCCTCATCCCTTCCCCTCTCTCACACCGCTCATAGCTGATCCGGAGGTACTCCATTACACCACTGCCTTTATCAATACTGCAGCTGGACAATATACGTGTTACACCTCATCAGGTCACTAATTGCCAACTACTGGTCGAAAATCAAGGTTTATATCATTACAACCATTGTAAAATAGCTCCTGGCCAAAATCTCCATTAATAGCAACCAGTGAATGATGCTCATTGAAGTTTATTATTATATATGAAAATACATTTTAATTAGTCATTTATTATTATTTTGTGTTTTTTTGTATATTGCAATGATTGAAAGCAGCGGCGTTAGAAAAATATGTAATGTGTGTAAATGAGACTTTCCAGCGATCACTGTTTGTCATTTTAGGTGTAAACTTCTGCCTGGATGATTTATTCTATATATCTTTATAGGAGTTAGGTGTCTATTCTTTGTGGTGAACCCCACCCCCGAAAAAAAAAAAACCGCACAGTTATACTATTATTTTGTTGTTTATGGCGTTCATTGTGCATAAAAAATGACTTTGAAATTTGTTTTTTCAGGACCGTACAATCAGGGCAATGTTAAGCTTGTATAGTTTTTTGAATTATTATTATTATTATTTTAGTGGTGAAAAACAAATTATGAAACAAAAAAAAAATATGTTTTATGCCACCATGTTCTGAAACTTGTAAAGTTTTTTTCTATTTCCTGTTTGTGTGAGGTAATTTAAAAAAATAAAAATTTTATATATTTTGCAATTTTTTTTTTCCTTTTATTTTGTAGTCCCCTTAAGACAGAAAGTTTCCAATGCCTGGATATGACAGGAGTACTAAGATGGCAGCCATGGGGTGTGAATTGGGCTTCCATCTAGGGGCCAGTGGGTGCCAGAAACAGCAGGCTGTGCCCTTTAAATGCCACTTTTTGAGATTGAGAGCAGCATTTAAGGGGTTAACAGCAGCAATCAGAGCTCGGCTACAATCGCTGCTGTTAGAGGTGTAGCCGGCAGCTGACCTAGGACAGACCAGTGCATGTTGGTAGGAGGTTAGAACACAAGGTGCTGCCTGCTGCCACCAGAAGAGGGCGCTGACGAGCTGGCTGAATACTGGATTGCTATGGAGGGCACAGTGTATGAGAGTATGCCGCTCTGGGCTCTCTGTAGCCGGGGCTAAGACTAGATGGTAGTGACTCTGTCTGTTCCTGCTATAACATGACGTCAGGATCCGTTCCTGGATCCCAGTACCCTGTGTGTGGTGACGTCCCGTTCTCCCCTCCAGTGTTCTATGCAGTGTGCTCCTAGAAGGTGTCTTGTGTTCTAGGCTTCTGAATGATGGCGTTTTCTCTGCCCGCGCTGTGGAGATTGCTCCGTTGTGTGACATTTGCTGTGTTTCTTCAGTACATCACTTTAGATCAGCTCCATGACTTGCTTGAGAACATGACTCCAGCCCCCGCTGCCACCCATCCTGCTGACTGTGGAGATAAGCCTGCCTCTCCTGTTCATCATCTCTGCTCTTCATCATCCTCTTCTCCCTCCATCTCTCCGGAGGTTTGTGAACCCCTTATAAGCTGTGTGTGATCTCACTGACTGTATTGGATACACTTGTTAGTCACTGGCTGCAGTCCAGACACAGAGATGCCGTGTCGGTGGCACTTACTCGCCCCGTCACGTTGCTTTCCTTTAGGCTTAATAATGGGTGTCTTCCCCAGTAGCACATCACTAGTGTCCCAGCTTTACTTTACGGCTGCGATATGTCCTCTTGGTGTTTGGCATATACAGTGGTGACCTCGTATAGCTACAAATGTCATCACATATTATTACAGAAAATCTCCGGCCACATCCAGTATCCTTCTAATATGCCGGAAATCTGTATGTGGTAATAAACCGCAGCCGTGTCCCCGGCCATATGTGTGCCATGTTCCCTGTAGCAGTGTCCCCAGCCAAGTGTGGCTTGTTCCCCATAGCAGTGTCCCCAGCCATATGTGGCTTGTTCCCCGTAGCAGTGTCCCCAGCCAAGTGTGGCTTGTTCCCCATAGCAGTGTCCCCAGCTAAGTGTGCCGTGTTCCCCGTAGCAGTGTCCCAAGCCAAGTGTGGCTTGTTCCCCGTAGCAGTGTCCCCAGCCAAGTGTGGCTTGTTCCCCGTAGCAGTGTCCCCAGCCTTATGTGTGCCGTGTTCCCCGTAGCAGTGTCCCCAGCCATTTGAGTGTTGTGCTCACCATAGCAGTGTCCCCAGCCATATCTGTGCCGTGTTCCCCGTAGCCCTGTCCCCAGCCACGTGTGCCGTGTTCCCCGTAGTTGTGTCCCCATCCACATATGTGCCGTGTTTCCAGTAGCCGTATCCGCAGCCACATATGTGCTGTGTTCCCCCGTAATCGTGTCCCCAGCCACATATGTGCCGTGTTCCCCCGTAATCGTGTCCCCAGCCACATATGTGCCGTGTTCCCCGTAATCGTGTCCGCAGCCACATATGTGCCGTGTTCCCCCGTAATCGTGTCCCCAGCCACATATGTGCTGTGTTCCCCGTAATCATGTCCGCAGCCACATATGTGCCGTGTTCACAGTAGTTGTGTCACCAGCCATATGTGTGCTGTGTTCCCCGTAGCCGTATCTCCAGCCATATGTGTGCCGTGTTCCCCCGTAATCGTGTCCCCAGCCACATATGTGCCGTGTTCCCCCGTAATCGTGTCCCCAGCCACATATGTGCCGTGTTCCCCCGTAATCGTGTCCGCAGCCACATATGTGCCGTGTTCCCCCGTAATCGTGTCCCCTGCCACATATGTGCTGTGTTCCCCGTAATCATGTCCGCAGCCACATATGTGCCGTGTTCACAGTAGTTGTGTCACCAGCCATATGTGTGCAGTGTTCCCCGTAGCCGTATCTCCAGCCATATGTGTGCCGTGTTCCCCCGTAATCGTGTCCCCAGCCACATATGTGCCGTGTTCCCCCGTAATCGTGTCCCCAGCCACATATGTGCCGTGTTCCCCCGTAATCGTGTCCGCAGCCACATATGTGCCGTGTTCCCCCGTAATCGTGTCCCCAGCCACATATGTGCTGTGTTCCCCGTAATCATGTCCGCAGCCACATATGTGCCGTGTTCACAGTAGTTGTGTCACCAGCCATATGTGTGCTGTGTTCCCCGTAGCCGTATCTCCAGCCCCATATGTGCCGTGTTCCCCGTAATCGTGTCCCAGCCACATATGTGCCGTGTTCCCCGTAATCGTGTCCGCAGCCACATATGTGCCGTGTTCCCCGTAATCGTGTCCCAGCCACATATGTGCTGTGTTCCCGTAATCATGTCCGCAGCCACATATGTGCCGTGTTCACAGTAGTTGTGTCACCAGCCATATGTGTGCTGTGTTCCCCGTAGCCGTATCTCCAGCCATATGTGTGCCGTGTTCCCCGATTGTAAAGCCATATAGCGGCACACAGCGCCATTGCACACTATGTAAGAAAGATGATTTTTCCTTAGTGACAGACTATATAGGAGAGAGCAGTTTGCAGCTTTTCCTACACTGCTGGGTGAATAGAGCGCTATGGAGATTTCCCTTCAGATAAGTCTAACACATTGGCTACACATTACACAGAGTTACATGCTGGAGGGTAAGAGTAGGGGATCTGTCACCAAATTTCACAATGCAAATAACATATATGAATACATCTCTTAAACCAGATGATGCTGATGTACTTACTTTGAAAATCCATTTCACAACAACTGTGCTATTCTCTTTGAAACATTTTTCCACTTGATTTTAAAATAAGCATTTTGATATCAGAAGGAGAAGGGTTTTTTTTTTTGTTTTTTTTTTTATTAAAAAAAGGATTATGCAGCCATTCTGGTATGGAGGTTTGAAATAAGTACACCAATATCCTTGGATCCAAGAGTGCTATATAATAATGTAAAATCTGTTGACTGATCCGCAGTAAAGTTTACATACTCCTTTCCTCCCCCGATGTATGGCATTTCCACGTATGCTTTTTTTCTCGGTTGTCTCGCTGCGTTCTCATCACTTCCCGCCTCCCACTGTCTCCTCATTTCTCCTCCACTCATTTCTCAGGTGGACGCTCTTTCTTGTGAGGTTCCCTCTGCAGCAGCTGCTTCTGACATGGAAGAGCGGTACCAGAAAGTCACCTGTGACCCTTCTAGCATTCCTCATCCTTCCCCTCCTCCCCTTCCTGCTAAATGTCACACTTCTCGTAAATTCCAACAGGTAATCTCTGTCCTGGTGTTGGTGTTGGATGCTTGTGGCTTGTTCCACCGCTCGGGGTCTCCACTCGTGAAGTGCAGCCCGGAGTGCTTGCTCTGGACGTGCTGTGTGGTGGTATCGCGCTGCTCCTCTCTGACACATTGGCTGTAAAGTCACCAAATGTACATTCTGGAACCATTGTAGGGCTGTATTCACATGTGTGCTGAGTCCTCCGCTTCTAATGGTGTGCCGAGCCCATGGTGTGACTTGTGTTGGGGTTTTGGCATGGTTTTCATCATTTCTGTGCTGTATGCTTCACTTTTCTTTCTCTCAAACCCAATGGCGCTGCTGACAAAGGCTGGATGGAAAGGTAGTGTGAGCATAGCCTGTTGCTTAGGCTGGGGCTACTCGGTGACTATGGCCACAACACAGGTCAGAAGCCAAAGATCTGCATGTTACATTGTAATATCAGTGAATGGGGTTGCATCGCGGTGTGATCCCACTCAGTTGTATTGTGCCGCGATGTAGCAGTGCCACATGGCGATCTTTGATACACAAGTTGTGTAGCCCAAGTGGCTCTCTAGCCCTAGTTTAATACTTCCACTTCTGATGCTCTTTAACAGTGTGAACAGAGAAAAAACATAATAAAGCTATTTTAGCCTATTTCATTTATTTATTTTTGTGTAATGTTACAAAATCCTGGGAGCCACCAACAAGCTGATGTTGATGGATCTGTTCTGTAGGATAGTTTATTATGTAGGGATTTAGTAACACTGTCCAGGGACGTTCTCCTGATCGCTTCATTATAGGAAATGTCTAGTTCAATTGATCAAATCAATTGTGATACATCAATATCAGTGAAGAAAGCAGAGTCACCCCGGGAACAGATGAAGGCTGCCATTCCCATCAATCCATAGCCAATGGCCGACAAACACAATGGTGTGGTGTCCTGTTCCATAACAGTTCTGGTATCCGAGCTCATGACCTGTTCGGACGTAGACGCTGGACATGAAACGGTCAGTGAGCCATAATAAACTCTGTTACCTGCAAATCA
Organism: Oophaga sylvatica; assembly: GCA_033576555.1. Lineage (NCBI taxonomy): Eukaryota > Metazoa > Chordata > Amphibia > Anura > Dendrobatidae > Oophaga > Oophaga sylvatica. Next base: position 292,956,716 of record JARQOD010000003.1, on the reverse strand, counting down.
GCTGCTTGTTGATGGTTTCCAGGTATTTTTTTATTATATATATATATATATATATATATATATATATATATATATATATATATATATGTCAGACAATCATTTCATTGATTTTTACTTAAGAGCACACAAAGATGGCAGAAGTTACATTGGCCGTCTATACAGCCACCATTGGTCAGAGATGGACCATCTCTTTGATTTGGCATGAGAGCATGGCTAACTGTTTTCTCTCCAGTCGTCTGTTTGTACAAGTCACGTACACTAACCTTCCTGCCCTCGCAGATGTCTCGTTCTCGGACAGAAATTGATGGTGGTGCTACCCTTCCTCGGATGAAGACCGTCTCTCCGTCGTCTTCCCAGTTCTCTATTGCCACCCTGGGCCGCAGTGTTTCTCCTAAGGTAAGTGGCTGCGATGGGGCTCTGCCCTGATCTCTGCTCCTCACCTGACGAGAAGCACATTGTGTGGCTAATATACCAAGCTCTTCCTCTCTTAGAATACAATATTGACACAGAATGGCTCAGGCAGCCTTTCCCACGGATTGGCAATCACACTGCAGGACATCCAGAGCAAGAGGCAACTAGCCCTTCAACAAAAAGGTGACAGACCCTGAGCCACATCGTATAGTAATACTAATCCACCTAAGTGCACCTACTACTCTCCTGTCGCACGCGCCGGTGTGTCTCTTTACTGCTGTGCATCTTGTCTTACCTTACACACTGACAATTCTCCACTGTGATTGACACATTAACCTTGTTACAGCTCCATGTTCCTGAATGAAATCTTAGGAGGACACTGGTCCTCCAGTCTCTTCTGTGCACCCCTCTCGCTCATTCTGTCTCATCGTTTCAGATTCATGTTCCAATCTGTATGTCTTTTTAGCCGATGACTTGAACGTAGAGAAGCCTTTCCTGTCTGATGTTGCAGGTAGCCAAGACGTTTGTTGTGTGTCGTCACTGCCTGTGTAGAGTGTGACTTGTGTGCATTGTGCAGACCTTGCACATGGTGTCACGTACAGTTTAGAGTTTCTTATTTTTTTGTTGTGTCCAGGTAGATGGTAGAGGTTTGGGTAGCAATGCCCCGATTGTACCTTTACCACTTGCATCTTCGAAGACTGTCCCCTGCTGATGTATTTAGGCTGACCATACGATCAGTGTACCCCCCAGGACATCTCCCGAGGTACCACTGTGATGGTCTCCTGGCCATACGGTGATAGTGCTCCGTTCTGGTGATCCCACTGGTCATGTTTCTTCTATCAGCAGTTCCATTACACAGTTTTCTTATCCATGTCTTGTTTGTCATCAGGTGTCACTCCGATCATAAGGATGCTAAGAAATTAGGAAAGCAAACCGTGCCCCTGACCGACCCAGCTCTGAAGGCAGAAGTGTCTAGTGGGAGAGCAAAGGGACTGGCGCGATTTGCTCTTGATAACCGTCCCTCTGCTCCGCCCTGTGAATGGAGCTTGCATCCTTTAGACCAGTGTACCCCAACTCCAGTCCTAAGGACCCACCAACAGGTCATGTTTTCAGGATTTCCTTAGTATTGCACAGGTGATAATTTTATCACCTGCTCAAGCATTAATTCCATCACCTTTGCAATACTAAGGAAATCCTGAAAACATGATCTGTTGGTGGGTCCTGAGGACTGGAGTTGAGAAACACTGATTTAGACAGATACAAGTAGAGTGATTGAGGTGAATGGTCTATGGCCACGTTTTCGTTACCCACAATGGTCCAACCGTTAAAGACAATGAGAATTTTCTTTCGATTTTCTGAAGAACAAAGTAGTTTGATAACAAAACGTGATTGCTAACATTATGGTAATAGAACTTTATTACGGGATTGCTACAAGGGATATTCCCACCTTGGCAGGTGATAGCATATTGCTAGGGTGTGCCATTACTTAGAGGGGTCAGGCTACTGGACATCCCCTTCTTAATTCCTACAGTACTTCATATAAAATAAAAACACACTCCCCTCCCGGAACAGCCATGTTGGCACTGTGTCCCCTGCTGCTCAGGTAACATTGTGTCACGTGAGTGCTGCAGCCTGTCAGCGGCTCTGATTGGCTGCAGCCTTCACACTTCCATCAGATAGATCTGTTATGTCTGACAGAACGGAGAAGGCTGCAGCCCATCAGAGGCTGTTGATAGGCTGCAGCGCTCTGTTATGTGAGCTCTGGGAGACATTGCGCCAATATCGTTATAATGGCATCGGCCCCGGGATAGGTGTATGTTGTTTCTTGTTATCTAGGGGCAGCATTTAAGAAGTGCGTTGTCCAGAGATGGTCGAGAAATGTTACCAAGAGCCGATGCAAATGAGCTTGTGTGCGGTCTTCTGAGACAATCTGGCCGTTTATGCCAATTACACTCTGATCAGACCGCGGTAAGAGTGTGATTGCAATACGATCTGATTCTCTCATATGAGGAGTAGATAGGAAAGCAAATGTCTGCATCGTCTCCATTCTGTCAATCTGTGGAAATCGGTCTGTGCTCAGATGTCACTCGAGTGCAGTCTGATGTTTTCCACCGACTCATTGACTTGCATGGCCCAGTGCGATCTGAATTTGGGTCAGAGTCGTGAATGCTGTGATTTTTTTTTTCCTATGACAGACTCTGTCCGAGGAAAAAAATCGGACAAGCGCACGGCCCTATAGACTAGTATTGGTCTAATTGTGATTTGATGTTTTGTTGGATTACGCTCAGATCGAAAATACGGTCATCTGCACCTGCCCTACTCCTGAGAATGAAGCTGGAGCCACTTTACAGTGGGAAAACCTGTGGAAGGGATGCAGGCCACCCTCCGTTCATTCTCAGGATTTGTCGGACCCAGTGATTATCCTGTAAGAGCATATCCTGACCATATACCAATACTGGCTGGGATGGTAGTTCCCCTTTATATGTAATTGTCTCATATACAGCTCTGCACCTTTGCTGGAAAAGGGAAGATTTCTAATTCATCATTTGGCAATTCATAGCAGAGCAGACAGCTTCTGTTTTCAGAAGGTATGGCTGTATAGCAGAGACTTTTAGGAGGACACTTTTGGATTTCTTTTGTGCCATGACACCAAAACCTTACTGGATATCCTGTGTAGTGATTGTGTAAGTCACTGTGTACTGTTTGCAGTGAATATTTATGGCTGGCTCTCCCCTTGCTCTTGGTCTTTTACATCAATCATTTTCTTTGCAGGTCAGCAAGTGATAGATGAACAACGCAAACGTCTTGCGGAGCTGAAGCAGAAAGCTGTAGTCGAGGCTCAATCGCAGTGGCAGTCTCTCCATGGGGCAGCATCTCAAGGCTACCTTCCAATCATGCACCACTCCATCCTGCACCATCAGAGACCTCTGCACTCTCGGGACGATGATCCTTCACATGGATATGACACATTGAGCCTGGAGAGTTCTGATAGTCTGGACACCAGCGTGTCCACCGGGAACTCCGCCTGCTCTCCGGACAACATGTCCAGGTGGGTTCTTCTGCCTGCTGTATTCACTTACTTCTTGTACTTGGACTATTCACATCTTGTTCCTGGATTATTCATTTACTTCTTGTACTCTGCTTTTTCTCATACTCTCATGTTCCATTAGTGCCAGTGGTCTAGACATGCTGAAGATTGAGGAAATGGAGAGGATGCTTCTAGAGGCCCATGCAGAGAGAGCGAGACTCGTAGAGTCCAGGGTAAGCCCATCCACTGCTTTCTAAGATGTGTCCTCCATAAACTCGTGTGACAGGGCACATAGCAATGGTGCCTCAACCTGTATATATATATTATTTTTCACTGATGCTAAACACTTATTATTGCAGGAACGTGAAGTTGAGGCACGAAAGAGAGCACTGGAAGACGAGAGGAGGAGAAGGAAAGAATTGGAGAAACGTCTTCAGGATGAAACTTCTCATAGGCAAAGGCTGATTGAGAAAGAGGTGAAAATGAGAGAGAAGCATTTCTCACAGGTGAGAGCGTCAGCCTTCCTGTTGTCCATACTGTAGCACTTAGCTACAGTGGATATAAAAAGTGTAAAAATGCCAGGTTTTTGCCCTGTTAAAAAGAATCGTACCAAAAAGAATAATTTCAGAACTTTTTTCACCTTTAGTGTCACCTATCTGTACAAATCCATTGAGCAACAAACTGAAATCATTTTGAAGGAAAAAATAACAAAACTAAAATGTGGTTAAATAAGTGTGAATGCCTTCTTATAATTGGGGATATGGTGGTGTTCAGAATTAGCCAATCACATTAAAACAAATAGTAGTCAGTGCACAGCCGCCATCATTTACAGGGATTCTGAGTAACCTCATGTAAACATGTAGAGTTTATCTGTTCTAGTAGGATTTTCCTGAGATTTTCTTAGTAGGTTTTTACAGAAAAAGCCATAGTCCATAAACAGCTTACAACACAGCAAAGGGATATTCCTGTTGAAAGATACTAGGCATGTAGGGACTTGTGAAAATATTCATATCTCCTTGGCATTTTTCATGTTTTGCTACCTCACAGCCTGAAATTTCACTGTTTTTTATGGTTTGCATCAGTTCATGTAAAGAACATGCCTACAACTGTGAACATTTGGTTATTTATTATTATTATACATTTTTATAGCGCCATTTATTCCATGGCGCTTTACATGTGAAAAGGGGCAAATATAGACAAGTACAATAAACGTGAGCAATACAAGGCACACACAAGTACAGAAGGAGAGAGGACCCTGCCTGCAAGGGCTCACTGTCTACAGGAATGGGTGAGGATACACTAGGAGAGGGTAGAGCTGGTCGTGCGGTGGTTCAGTAGACTGAGGATCATTGTAGGTTGTAGGCTTGTCGGAAGAGGTGGGTCTTCAGGTTCTTTTTGAAGGTTTCCATGGTAGGTGCGAGTCTGATGTGTTGGGGTAGAGAGTTCCAGAGTATGGGGAGGCACAGGAGAAGTCTTGTATGCGGTTGTAGGAAGAAGAGATAAGAGGGGAGTTGAGGAGGAGATCTTGAGAGGATCGAAGGTTGCGTGTGGGTATGTACCGGGAGACCATGTCACAGATGTATGGAGGAGACAGGTTGTGGACGGCTTTGTATGTCATAGTTAGGGTTTTGAACTGGAGCCTCTGGACGATAGGAAGCCAATGAAGGGCTTGGCAGAGAGGAGAGGCTGGGGAATTATGGGGAGACAGGTGGATTAGTCGGGCAGCAGAGTGCAGGATGGATTGGAGTGGTGCCAGAGTGCTAGAGGGGAGGCCAGAGAGTAGAAGGTTGCAGTAGTCGAGGCGGGAGATGATGAGGGCATGCACTAGTGTTTTTGTAGTTTCATGGTCAAGGAATGCACGGATCCGGGAAATATTTTTGAGTTTGAGACGGCAGGAGGAGGCAAGGGTTTGGATATGTGGCTTGAAAGAGAGGGCAGAGTCAAGGATCACCCCGAGGCACCGAGCATGCGGGACTGGGGAAAGTGAGCAGCCATTGACATTGATTGATAGGTCTGGTGGGGGGGTAGAGTGAGATGGGGGAAAGATGATGAATTCTGTTTTGTCCATGTTCAGTTTTAGAAAGCGAGCAGAGAAAAAAGCGGAAATAGCAGACAGACATTGTGGGATTTTGGTCAGTAAGGAGGTGAGGTCAGGTCCAGATAGGTAGATCTGCATATCATCGGTGTAGAGATGATACTGCTAACCATGGGACTCTATGAGCTGTCCCAGGCCGAGGGTGTAGATGGAGAAGGGTAGGGGTCCTAGAACTGAGCCTTGAGGAACACCTACAGACAGGAGGCGAGGTGAGGAGGTACTGTGGGAGAGGGAGACACTGAATGTTCGGTTTGTTAGATATGATGAGATCCAGGATAGGGCCAAGCCTGTGATGCCAAGAGATGAGAGAATCTGTAGCAGGAGGGAATGGTCCACAGTGTCGAAGGCAGAAGAGAGGTCCAGGAGAAGGAGGACAGAGTAGTGTCGCTTTCTCTTGGCAGTTAGTAGGTCATTGGTGACTTTAGTTAGGGCAATTTCAGTTGAGTGATGCAGTCGGAAGCCTGATTGTAAGCGGTCAAAGAGGGAGCAGGAGGAGAGGTGGGAGGACAGTTCAAGATGGAGATGCTGTTCCAGTAGTTTTGAGGCATAAGGGAGAAGAGATATCGGGAGATAGCTAGACACAGAGGATGGGTCAAGGGAGATCTTTTTGAGAATGAGTGTGATCGAGGCATGTTTGAAGGATGAGGGGAAGACACCATTTGTAAGTGAGAAGTTGAAGAGGTGTGTTAGAGTAGGGGTGAAGACTGTGGCGAGGGTAGGGATGAGGTGGGATGTGAGCGGGTCAAGCATGCAAGAGTTGAGGTGTGATCTTGATAGGAGGGTGGAGAGCTGATCTTCTGTCATGGTGGAGAAGTTGGTTTTGGAGGAACAGGGCTGAGCAGCTAAGACGGGCAATGGGGGCTGTGGGCCAAAGCTTTCTCTGATCGTATCAATCTTCTGCTTAAAGAAAGAGGCAAAGTCTTCAGCAGAAATGAGAGGAGAAGGAGGAGGTGCTGGGGGACGGAGTAGAGAATTGAAAGTGTTGAAGAGCTGTTTATTGTTGTGAGAGAGGGAGGATATGAGAGATGAGAAGTAAGTTTGTTTTGCGGCAGTGAGCGTGGACTTGAAGCTGGTGAGGGACTGATTGTATGCGGTTAAGTGCTCGGCAGAGCGGGATTTTTTCCATCTCCGCTCAGCAACCCTAGAAGCCCGTCTCAGTTCTTTGGTGAGGCTGGTCAGCCAGGGCTGCTTGTTGATTGTACAAGTTTTGCCATGTGTGAGGGGGCGTCCGAATCAAGTGCTGCTGTTATTGTAGTGTTATAGAAGGTGGCAGCAGAATCTGTGTCATGAAGTGAAGATATGTCTGTAAGAGGGAGGAGGGACTCGGAGAGCAATGGTAAATTGAGGTGCTTGAGATTTCTGCGGGGGTGAGTGAGTTTGTGGAGTGGGGGTTGTGCACTGGAAGAGGAGAGGGAAGTGAATGTCAGTAGGTTGTGGTCAAACAGGGGCAGGGGTGAGTTAGTGAGATTAGTAAGGGAGCAGAGGCGGGTGAAGATAAGGTCCAGTGTGTGACCATCTTTGTGAGTGGCCGCAGAGGACCATTGAGTGAGGCCAAAGGAGGCAGTGAGCGATAAAAGTTTAGAGGCAGCTGGGGTGGAAGCGTCAATGGGGATGTTGAAGTCACCCATGATGATAGTGGGGATGTCAGCAGAGAGGAAATGCAGTAGCCAGGTGGTGAAGTGGTCGAGAAAGGTGGAGATGGCTAGTTCTGGGGGGCGGTAGTTGACAGCCAGCTGGTTTTCTTTTTATTGTGAAGCAAACAACCAGCTTGACAAAATAACTGAAAACTTCAGTGTGCATGTCACGCTGTCTAATGATCTGACTACAATGTCAGTAAACTATTTATACAGGAACCACACTCAATACAACATATAGTTTAGCAACATCAGAATGTAAGTATAAAATAGATTTACCTGACACAATATCAGCAGAACTTAGGGTTAATCTTGAGGACTAGATGTGCAGAAACGATATCAGTTGAACTCAGGGTTAATCTTGAGGACTTGATGAGCTGTAACAGGAAAGAGGAGGACCGGGGTCTAACCTGACCCTACACTGGGGTCCTAACTAATCCCTTACCTTGGAGGTACTGATAATGGTTCAGAGGTCCAAGTCTCCAGCCTAACCCTGTCTCCTATCAGACCCTGAACCCTGTAATCAGTCCTAAGAAGGATCCTGATTACCACCAAAGGGATAGGGGCTGATCTCAGCTAAATACACAGATTAGACATATAAGACAGACAGGATAGCACTCTCTTGCATACACACTCAAACACCGAAGGAACATAAATGGTCTGGGAAATAAACTCTAAGCAAGTTAAGCTTAAAACAACTAAGGAGCTCTCAACTAGAGTCTATACAGATTCATTCCTATCTGTGATCTGCATGAAGGGTTTCACTGGCAACTCCCAAAGCAGACAACCAGAAACTTAAAGGAAACCAATCAACAAATAATCAATTGCAGCCGGGAGAAACTGCACCCAGTCCCAGCACCGAGCACAGACAGAATTAACTCCCTAGCTGCCAAACACAAAGAAACAGCAACTCAGCTGTGAGAAGTCAAAATGTGCAACCGCGACGATCTTCGTGGCAATGCACACATGACAGTACCCCCCCTTCTACGAGGGGCCTCCGGACCCTCAGGGCCAGGCCTGCCCGGGTGAGTTCTGTGGAAGGTCCGAACCAAACGATCTGCGTTAACATCAGACGCAGGGACCCACGTCCTCTCCTCCGGACCATACCCCTTCCAATGCACCAAGTACTGAAGGGACCGGCGATTCAGGCGAGAGTCAATGATTTTTGATACTTGAAATTCCAAGTTACCATTGACCAACACTGGAGGAGGAGGTAGAGGTGACGGTATGACTGGTGCCACATACCTTTTAAGTAATGACTTGTGGAACACATTATGAATTTTAAAAGTAGAAGGGAGTTCCAGACGAAATGCCACAGGATTAATTATGGAACTGATCCTGTACGGCCCGATGAATCTGGGACCCAGTTTCCAGGAGGGCACTTTAAGTTTTATATTCCTGGTAGACAACCATACCAGATCGTTCACATTCAGATCTGGACCAGAAACTCTCCTCCTATCAGCCATACGTTTGTAACGGTTCCCCATCGTGCTCAAATTATTCAATACACCTCGCCACACAGAAGCAAGTGACGACGAGAAACGCTCCTCCTCAGGAACCCCAGAAGGACCCCCCCCATTGAAAGTACAAAACTGGGGATGAAAACCATATGCCCCAAAAAATGGGGACTTACCAGTGGACTCGCTCCGCCTGTTGTTAAGAGCGAACTCTGCCAGAGGCAAGAAAGATGACCAGTCCTCCTGGTTCTCCGAGACAAAACACCGGAGATATGTCTCTAAACTCTGATTCAGACGCTCTGTCTGACCATTGGTCTGTGGATGAAAAGCCGAGGAAAACGACAATTGCATCCCCCGACGTAAACAAAATGCCCTCCAAAATTTGGACACAAACTGAGACCCCCTATCTGACACCACATCAGAAGGCAACCCATGAAGTCTCACGATCTCCCTAATGAACACCTGCGCCAGAGTTTTAGCATTAGGGAGTGCAGGAAGAGCAACGAAATGTGCCATCTTACTGAACCTGTCAACAACCACCAGTATGACAGTATTCCCTGACGACGGAGGAAGATCCGTAATGAAGTCCATAGATAAATGAGTCCATGGACGCTCCGGAAGTTTCAAGGGTAAAAGGGTCCCAGATGGACGGGTATGAGGAGTTTTAGAGCGAGCACAAACCCCACAGGACGCGACAAAAGTTATAACATCTTTATTAGCGTTAGGCCACCAAAATCGGCGAGAAAGGAGATCTAAAGTAGCCTTACTCCCTGGATGTCCTGCTAAAGCAGAATTATGATGTGCCTCAATAACCTTTTGTCTCAACTGATTTGGGACAAACAGTCTCCCTGGAGGTCCTGCAGGGGCGTCCCCTGAGCCTCTAACACCTCCTCCTCAAGCTCAGAACATACAGCCGACACTACCACCCCCTCCTGAAGGATAGGAATCGGGTCATCCGTTTTCCCGGCCCCTGGGAAACTGCGAGACAAAGCATCAGCCTTTACATTCTTAGACCCCGGACGATAAGTGACGACAAAATTAAACCTGGTAAAAAAACAACGACCATCGAGCTTGTCTGGAATTCAGACGCTTAGCGGATTCTAAATACAGCAGGTTCTTGTGATCAGTAATAACGGTGACCGGGTGGACTGCCCCCTCCAAAAAGTGACGCCATTCTTCAAAAGCCAATTTAATGGCCAAAAGTTCCCTATTGCCGATATCATAATTCCTTTCGGCGGACGACAATTTCTTAGAAAAGAAAGCGCACGGATGCCATTTACCAGGGGACGGACCCTGGGACAATATAGCACCCACCCCTACGTCAGACGCGTCCACCTCCACAATGAACGGCTGAGATACATCTGGTTGGATGAGAACGGGTGCCGAAGCATAACATCTCTTTAAAGAGGAAAAGGCTTGGCAAGCTTTGTCCGACCACTTAGAAAAATCCGTACCTTTTCTCGTCATGTCAGTGAGAGGTTTGACGACAGACGAGAAATTACAAATAAATTTCCGGTAGTAATTAGCAAACCCCAAAAACGCTGCAGAGCCTTAAGATCCCCTGGCTGATCCCATTCAAGCACTGCTCTCACCTTTTCAGGGTCCATACGGAAACCGGAGGCTGACACCAAAAAACCCAAAAACTGAAGTTCCTGTACGGCAAAAACACACTTCTCCAGTTTGGCGTATAGTTTATTGTCTCGCAAGATCTGCAACACCTGTCTCACATGCTCCTGGTGAGACACAAGATCTGGCGAGTAAATTAAAATGTCATCCAAATATACGACCACAAACACCCCACAAGGTGACGAAAAATGTCATTAACAAAATGTTGGAATACTGCTGGTGCAGTAGTCAGACCAAAAGGCATAACCAGGTTTTCATAATGTCCCTCCGGCGTGTTAAACGCCGTTTTCCACTCATCCCCCTCTTTTATTCTAATCAGATTATACGCCCCCCTGAGATCCAATTTAGAGAACCATTTGGCGCCAACAATTTGATTGAAGAGATCAGGAATAAGAGGGAGTGGATACGGATCTCGAACAGTAATCCGATTAAGTTTGTGGAAATCCAAGCAAGGGCGTAGGCCTCCATCTTTTTTCTTCACAAAGAAGAACCCGCGGCTACAGGGGAAGATGAAGGTCTAATATGCCCTTTGGCCAGACTTTCGGAAATATAATCTTTCATAGCCTGTCTTTCAGGACCAGAAAGATTATACAACCTAGCTTTAGGTAACTTAGCATCAGGAAGAAGATTAATAGAGCAGTCATACACACGATGAGGAGGCAACTCCCGACACCCCTCCTCAGAAAAAAAATCCCCAAAATCCTCCAAAAAAGGAGGCAATGTACTAGGTACGACCGCACTGATGACTGTGTTCATGCAGTTGCTTTTGCAAAACTCACCCCATTGGCTTATCTCTCTGGACTGCCAATTAATTACAGGGTTATGTTTAACCAGCCAAGGAAGTCCCAACACAATGGGAGTAGGTAGACCCTCCAACACATAACAAGATAATTGTTCCCTATGTATTGCCCCTACCCGAAGGTCAATGTTATGAACCTCATGAACAAAGCTACCTTGGCCGAGAGGCCTGGCGTCAATGGAAAAAATAGGGATCGGTTTGACCAATACACTCAGATGCATACCTTGAGCCTGAGCAAACTGAGCGTCAACCAGATTGGCGCCGGAACCACTATCCAGAAGAACAGACAATCTCTTCACTCTAGTACCAAACACCACCTCCACTGGTACAAGGAACTGAGAAGAACCGGCGGATGAAATACATACTCCCAGGTTGTCATCCACCACACAACCTGGGATTAGCAGTTTTCCGGCGACTTTTTACTTAACAAGACACGGGATGGACATTCTCCAACAAAATGTCCCTCTTTCCCGCAGAAAAAACACCTTCTAGTCCTGCGGCGTGCCGCCAATCCCCTACTACAAAAAGATGTCCCTCCCAACTGCATAGGCTCATCCGAACAGACAAGGGGAACCTCAACATAAGGGACTTTAGTAGTAGGTGGAGTAACAACAGGGAGTGGAGTTACCTCACCCCTCTCCCGAAGCCGTCTATCAGTACGGATAGCTAGGGCCATAGCAGCCTCCAGAGAAGGAGGAGACTCATATTGAGCCAAAACGTCTTTTAATTTGTCAGAAAGCCCATGACAAAACTGGCTCCTAAGAGCTGGGTCATTCCACTGAGTATCCGTGGCCCATCTACGAAACTCAGAAGCAAATTCCTCCGCAGGACGATCTCCCTGCTGTATCTTACGTAATTTAGTCTCAGCAAGAGAGACCCGATCTGGGTCATCATATACCAATCCCAGAGCAGTAAAAAATTGATCTACAGACTGTAGAGCCGGGGATCCCGGAGGAAGGGAAAATGCCCAGGATTGAGGGTCCCCTTGAAGAAGTGAGATAACAATTCCCACTCTCTGCTCATCACTCCCTGATGATCGTGGCCGAAGCCGAAAATATAATTTACATGCCTCCCGGAAGGTAAAAAATTTGTCTCGCCCACCAGTGAACCTATCTGGAAGAGCTACTTTAGGTTCAACTCTGGTTTGCTCCAGGGGAGACAAAACTTTGGACTTAATGTCCGTCAGCTCCATGGATAATCCCTGCAACTGCAGAGCCAGCTGGGCTACTGGATCCATGGTAACTAGAGATAATTTTTTAGGGCCAGTGAAAATGTCACGCTGTCTAATGATCTGACTACAATGTCAGTAAACTATTTATACAGGAACCACACTCAATACAACATATAGTTTAGCAACATCAGAATGTAAGTATAAAATAGATTTACCTGACACAATATCAGCAGAACTTAGGGTTAATCTTGAGGACTAGATGTGCAGACACGATATCAGTTGAACTCAGGGTTAATCTTGAGGACTTGATGAGCTGTAACAGGAAAGAGGAGGACCGGGGTCTAACCTGACCCTACACTGGGGTCCTAACTAATCCCTTACCTTGGAGGTACTGATAATGGTTCAGAGGTCCAAGTCTCCAGCCTAACCCTGTCTCCTATCAGACCCTGAACCCTGTAATCAGTCCTAAGAAGGATCCTGATTACCACCAAAGGGATAGGGGCTGATCTCAGCTAAATACACAGATTAGACATATAAGACAGACAGGATAGCACTCTCTTGCATACACACTCAAACACCGAAGGAACATAAATGGTCTGGGAAATAAACTCTAAGCAAGTTAAGCTTAAAACAACTAAGGAGCTCTCAACTAGAGTCTATACAGATTCATTCCTATCTGTGATCTGCATGAAGGGTTTCACTGGCAACTCCCAAAGCAGACAACCAGAAACTTAAAGGAAACCAATCAACAAATAATCAATTGCAGCCGGGAGAAACTGCACCCAGTCCCAGCACCGAGCACAGACAGAATTAACTCCCTAGCTGCCAAACACAAAGAAACAGCAACTCAGCTGTGAGAAGTCAAAATGTGCAACCGCGACGATCTTCGTGGCAATGCACACATGACAGTGCATAACTATTCACCCCCCTAAAGTCAGTACTTTGTAGAGCCTCCTTTTGCGGCAATTACAGCTGGATGTCACTTTGGATAAGACTCTGTGAGCTTTCCACATCTGGCCTCTGGGATTTCTGCCCATTCCTGTTATGATTTGGTAGCTGAGGAGAGCAGGCAAAAACGGCAATACACCAGAGAGGTTGGAGTCTACTGGATTGCAGTACCCTGACTAACCACCACAACTAAAGGCAACCGTGGAGCGTTCCTACGTTGGTCCTAGACTCCTCGTCACAGCCTGAGAGGTTAACTACACCTAAAGATAGAAAGAGGAAAGCTATCTGCCCCGGAGCAGATCCCCAAAGAACATAGGAAGCCCCCAAACATGTAATGGCGGTTAGACAAGAGGAAATACAGACACAGACAGAAAATAGTATGAGCAAACGTTGGGGCCCAATCTTCCTAGACAGAAAAGGATAGGAAGGACACTTACTGCAATCCAAAAAACCCTAAAAAATACCAACTCTACTAATTGCAAAAACACCTGAGATCACACGACCTAAATTAGTTCTCTGGTGTAACAAAACTAAGCCGCAGCCACTGAAAAGACTGGAAAAGTCAAATGAACAAATAACAGTGGCTCAGAAGAACTGAGAGGAGCCCAAGGCTCCCGGGGGGGGGGGGGGGGGGAACCTGACTAACCTCACAGAAATGCAGAGAAATATGCAAATGGTAAGCACAAAAACAAAAAACAGAAATATCTTATCTGAGAGCAGGAGAAGAGGCAAGACTCAGCAAGCTTCCAAGTGAACCAGGAACCACAGTTGAGACAAGAACAATTGATCACCGGCAACCATGATGGGAGGGAACCTCCCTTATATAAGACCAGTCTGTAACTACTGATTGCCAATCCTCATTGAATGGTTCAGTACTGTTTGTAACCACCAGAGGGAGCTTCTGCTCAGAATTCATTTCTAACACATTCACAACACATTCCTCAAGGAAAAACCTCTCCAGCACCTTCAAATTAGATTGTTTTCTCTGGTGAACAGCAATCTTCAAGTCCGACCACAGACTCTCAATGGATTAAAGTCTGGGCTTTGACTAGGCCACTCCAAAACATTTATTCGTTTCCCCTTAAACCACTCAAGTGTTTCTTTAGCAGTATGCTTTGGGTCATTGTCTTGTTGGAAAGTGAACCTCCATCCCAATCTCAAATCACTGACAGACTGAAACAGGTTTTGCTCAAGAATATCCGTATATTTCTTCCCCTCGACTCGGGCCATTTACCCTGTCCCGGCTCCCGAAAAACATCCCCACAGCATGATGCTGCCACCACCATGTTTCACTGTGGGGATGGTGTTCTTGGGTTCATGAGCTGTGTTGGTTTGGACCCAGATCTAGAGTTTACCTTGGTGGCCAAAAAGTTTAATTTTGGTCTCATCTGACCACAGCACTTTCCTCCAAACAATTTGGGAGTCTCCCTGATGTCTTTTGGCCAACTCAAAACGAGCCTTACAATTTTTTTGTGTAAGTAAAGGCCTTTTTCTGACCACTGTTTAATAAAGTGCACTCTCTATGGAGTGTACGGCATATTGTGTTCATATGGACAGATCCTCCATTCTCTGGGAACTCTGCAGCTCTTTCAGGGTTACCTTTGGTCTCTGTGTTGCCTCTCTGATTAATGCCCTCCTTACCAGGGCTGAGTGTTTTGGTGGGCGGCCCTATCTTGGAAGGTTTGTTGTGGTACAGTGTTCTTTCCATTTGATGATAATGGATTTGATGGTGCTCTGGTGGATCATCAGAAATTCTGATTTTTTTTTTTTTTTATAACGCAACCCTGACTTGTACTTCTCAAATACTTTGTCCCTGACTTGTTTGGCGATCTCCATGATCTCTTAATTGTATTTGGTTAGTGGTGAATACTTTTGCAAGCCACTGTACTTTCACTCCAACAAAAGAATGTACTTCACCAGAAGCAGATGAAAGTTTTGGAATGGCCAGACCTGAATCAAAGTGAAAATCTATTGGCTGACCTGGAGAGGGCGCTGTACACAGGAGACGCGCTCATAATCTGACAGATTTGGCGCTACTGTAAAGAAGAGTGTGCAAAGATTGCCTGTTCTAGTTTTGCCAAGCTCCTACTCCTACACAAAAAGACTGACTGCTGTCATAAATTCAAATGACACTTGTGTAAAGGCGTGCATATTTTTGCAACCACATTATTTCAGTTCATAATTTTTCTTTTTGAACCCAAAATGTTTTGTTTTTCTCAATGTATTGTACAGATTATTGGTGACGATAAAGGTGAAAAAAGTTCTGAAATGATTCTTCCTGATTTTTTTTTTTGTGCATGACCTAGTACAGTGGGTCCGGAAAGTATTCAGACCCCTTTAAATTTTTCACTCTCTGTTTCATTGCAGCCATTTGGTAAATGCAAAAATGTTAATTTTTTTCTCATGTACACTCTGCATCTCATTTTTACTGAAAAAAACACATGTGGAAATTTTTGCAAATTTATTAAAAAGAAAAACTGAAATATCACATGGTCATAAGTATTCAGACCCTTTGCTCATACACTCATATTTAAGTCACATGCTGTCCATTTCCTTGTGATCCTCCTTGAGTTGGTTCTACTCCTTCATTGGAGTCCAGCTGTGTTTAATTAAACTGATAGGACTTGATTTGTAAAGGCACACACCTGTCTATATAAGACCTCACAGTGCATTTCAGACCAAATGAGAATCATGAGGTCAAAGGAACTGGCCAAGGAGCTCAGAGACAGAATTGTGGCAAGGCACTCATCTGGCCAAGGTTACAAAATAATTTCTGCAGTACTCAAGGTTCCTAAGAGCACAGTGGCCTCCATAATCCTTAAATGGAAGACGTTTGGGACCACTAGAAGTCTTCCTAGATCTGGCCGTCCAGCCAAACTGAGCAATCGTGGGAGAAGAGCCTTGGTGAGAGAGGTAAAGAAGAACCCCAAGATCACTGTAGCTGAGCTCCACAGATGCCGTAGGGAGGTGGGAGAAAGTTCCACAAAGTCAACCATCACTGCAGCCCTACTCCAGTCAGGCCTTTATGGCAGAGTGGCCCGACAGAAGCCTCTCCTCAGTGCAAGACATATGAAAGCCCGCATAGAGTTTGCTAAAAAAAACACATGAAGGACTCCCAGACTATGAGAAATAAGATTCTCTGGTCTGGTGAGACGAAGATAGGATTTTTTTGTGATAATTCTAAGTGGTATGTGTGGAGAAAACCAGGCACTGCTCATCACCTGCCCAATATAATCCCAACAGTGAAACGTGGTGGCAGCATCATGCTATGGGGGTGTTTTTCAGCTGCAGGGACAGGACGGGTTGAAATTGAAAGAAACATGAATACGGCCAAGTACAGAGATATCCTGGATGAAAACCTCTTCCAGAGTGCTCTGGACCTCAGACTTGGCTGAAGGTTCACCTTCCAACAAGACAATGACCCCAAGCACACAGCTAAAATAACAAAGGAGTGGCTTCAGAACAACTCTGTGACCATTCTTGACTGGCCCAGCCAGAGCCCTGACCTAAACCCAATTGAGAATCTCTGGAGAGACCTGAAAAGGGCTGTTCACCAATGTTCACCATCCAACCTGATGGAACTGGAGAGGAATGGCAGAGGATACCCAAATTCCGGTGTGAAAACTTGTTGCATCATTCCCAAGAAGACTCATGGCTGTATTAGCTCAAAAGGGTGCTTCTACTCAATACTGAGCAAGGGGTCTGAATACTTATGACCATGTGATATTTCAGTTTTTCTTTTTTAATAAATTTGCAAAAATTTCAACGTTTCTGGTTTTTTTTCAGTAAAGATGGGGTGCAGAGTGTACATTAATGAGAAAAAATGAACATTTTTGCATTTACCAAATGGCTGCAATGAATCAAAAGAATGAAAAATTTAAAGGGTCTGAATACTTTCCGAACCCACTGTATTTTAACATGGATGTGTACACTTTTTTATATTGTGTGTATGAGTCGTGTTTCTGTAGCCATTGCTTTATTAACCTTTACCCCCCATTTGCTTTAAAGGCCCGACCTCTTACCCGTTACCTTCCTATTCGAAAAGAAGATTTTGACCTGCGCACTCACGTGGAGTCTTCAGGCCATGTCGTCGATGCTTGTTCTCACATCATCCTAACTGAAAAAATGTGTCGAGGCTTTCTCACCAAGATGGGGGGTAAAATCAAGTCCTGGAAGAAACGTTGGTTTGTGTTTGATCGCCTGAAACGCACTCTGTCCTATTATGTGGGTAAGTGGCCTCTTGTAGATGATCTTATTGAAAATGCCGATTTGTATACGCATTCAAAGAAATTAACTGGGTATGTGTCAGGGAATTGGGGGAAGGTTGCCCCCAGTTGTCAGGAATTTATATTATATATGGTCGGGTGATATAGAAATCCCCACAAAACTTTTGCTTCCGCTTTCAGTTCCGGTTAGGAACTTGCAGCTCTCTGGCGCCCCCCCTTACCCTCAGGTCAATCAGGGAACTGCACCTAGGATAAATGATCGACGGAAAAGCTGCCTTGTTGCGTACTGGTTGTCAGGCACTCTGCAGTGAGGGCGGTGTGTATATCACCAGTCTCAGACAGGAAATACACACATAAACCTCCGATCCGTCACTTGCCAGGGTTTTCCGATACCACCAGGACACTTAGCTGCCACCAGTTCCTTGTTTGATACTAATGCCTATACCGGGCCAGGAACCAGCCCAAAAGGTAGCGTATTTTGGCACGGAGTATGTGTCGGTTCGATCATAGAGCAAGGAAAACTAAGCTAGTAAATTTTTAAGTTTACTCCAGAAAATATAGGCAATGTGTACAAAAATGCAAAGCTATTACAAAAGGAGACAAGATACAGTATGTACAGACAGTTACAA
The DNA here is from genome assembly GCA_033576555.1 of Oophaga sylvatica. Taxonomy (NCBI): domain Eukaryota; kingdom Metazoa; phylum Chordata; class Amphibia; order Anura; family Dendrobatidae; genus Oophaga; species Oophaga sylvatica. Next base: position 292,938,692 of record JARQOD010000003.1, on the reverse strand, counting down.
ATAAAAGTGATTAAAATCAGAGACTTACTCTATCTCACCAACAAATATGACGTGTTGATAAAGGGGAGGAGGGCCTTCCCAAGGGAGAAATGGTACATCAGGGCAGCGCCTTAGCTGGCCGTCTTGGCGTCTGACAACTTTCCAAATGAGCGTCTCAGCTTTATGCTTTTCTGTTGCTGACCTCACTAGAGAATGTACTCCCCTTTTTGAACAGTTATTAAAAAATTCTACTCGCCATAACTCTGGCTGGGAAGGTCACATAGTGACGACAGGGGTATTATATTTTCTATTCAGAAATTACCTTTCTTTTGAAACCAAAGATGACACGCCTGCATGTCACTGGGTGGCAGAAACTGTTTTCTCAGTTTCTGATGGCGTACAGGTTGCAAAAACGTTGCTGGGTGTAGCCTAAGTGTTATACAATTCAAGTGTGAATAGACAAAGTAAATTTAAATCATTGACGGGAGAATCTGCTCTGAGCTGGCCATAGGCAATAAAAGAGCCTCTCTGCTGAAAGGAGGGGGGGAGGGAGTTGATAGAGTTACACAGTGTAGAGAGAACAATTCAGAAGTACAGTGCACAAACCAACTGAACATTTAGGAAATACTCATATTTTCCTGACAGTATGATTAACGGCAAAAGTGTGGAGATGTATGGCGTCATAAGTAACTCCTTCCTGGCCATTTATGAACCCTTGACACCTGACCCCTTTTGTTGTCAATGAGAAACCTCCTATGTTTGTGTTATATATTAGGGTTTAAAATTACCAAAGGGACAAACACCGGTGAACAGGTCCCTAAATATTATTAAGTGTAACCCGCACTGCAGAACTCCATAATCCATATATACCTGCACTGATGATTACAAGTGGTGACCATACCTGCTGTATCCTAATTCCCATATGACCGCTGTGTGCTCTCCTGCCCCGACCACAAGCCCTCCTAGCTACAGCTGCTTTCCTGGATTATGGTGCACAGAATTAGGTCCCCTGGTTTGTCGCCCTAGAGATAATTTTTAGCACCCGGCCAGGTGCTGTATTTAGCGGCTCAACTGTCTATCCGGATTGTATGCTCGTAGCCTATTTAGGATGCCCGTCAAACAACTGGTGTCCGGCGACACACACAGGGGCATGAGTGCCAGTCTGGAATCGGGGCATTTCTGCTGGTAGTCCATGCTGACTTCCAACATTAGGGCTCACTCATACGACCGTACAAATCAGAAGAGTGCAATCCGATAAATAAAAAGGTATTGCACCCTGACCAATGTTATTTAATGAGGCAGTGAAGATCTGCGTATTGTTTCACCTTCTCTATTCGACGCGAGAAAAAAATTGCAGTATGCTGAGATTTCACTCCTAAGGTCGGTTTCACACTTGCGTGTGTGATGCAAGAAATTCGCACGAGTTTCTCACATCAACACCCGGTAGGACCGGAGTGTGCGGCTGCATAGAAATACATGCAGCCGCACGCTACGGTCCAAGTGCCAGCGGCAGTGCCGGGGGTTGATGCGAGAGACCCCAGCCTAAATCTGATTTATAAAATATAATAGACACGTCACTCCTTGAGAAGAGAAGGTGCTCAGATGGGATGCCAGTCCCGAAATACTAAATATGAATGAATCCGGCACTCAAAAATGGTTTGCATGTGAAAGAAGATATTTATTTGTAGACAATCCAATATTTGACGTTTCGGTCAATCACCTGACCTTCTTCAGACAGATTGTAGTGGAAATATATGGTAGATCATGGAAGTCCAAAATAGGGTTGTTACGCTTCCCACGGCTGCGGGGCGTTGGGACATGGCATAGCTTGCCTAACTAGCCAATGCTCCCACGCCGCCAGTCCACGACGACGTGAGGCTTGCGTCCCAGATGGTAAGAGAATGTGGACCCACTGGACCACGGAGGGAGACCCGGACCTGCCCGGACTAGGGAAGGGCAGCGACCGGGATCCGTGGCAGCTGAGCATGTGGGCAAGATGGCGACCTGCAGGACTAGACAACACCGCACAACTTCAGGTATGAAGAACATAAAGTTTACTTAAAGAAACACAGTACATAAACAGAACATAAGACCGGGCTCCCGATTCCACACATCAGAGAAGGGTACACGACTCAGGATCGCAGACGAGTGCTGGAGGACATCACGGGTAGATGCAGTCCAGGGTTATCTGGCACGGGCATACTTGGGCGGCCTCTCTCTCAGGCCTCAGGCGTAGCACAGGCTCAGTAGGAGAACATCAGACACCGACCTCAGACAGACTTCAGACGATGGCGGGGTAATCACGGGTAGATGCAGTCCAGGATCATCTGGCACGGGCATACTAGTATGGCCTCACTCTCAGGCCTCAGGCGTAGCACAGGCTCAGCAGGAGAACATCAGACACCGGCCCAGGACGAACGTCAGACGATGGCAGGGTCATCACGGGTTGATGCAGTCCAGGGTCATCTGGCACGGGCATACTAGGATGGCCTCTCTCTCAGGCCTCAGGCGTAGCACAGGCTCAGCAGGAGAACATCATCAGGGAGGACACGGTCCTCGGACTCCGGACATCTAGTATCGATCTGAAAAGGAACCCCAGCGGTCTGGTGCAAGCCCCGCCAGGCTCAACGGGAGCTGGCCGGGGATTGCAAAGAAGCTGAGCACAGAGTAACAGAAACTCAGCACAAACACCAGACTCCTCCTTCCACGATGAACTCAGGTTATATAGCAAGGAATCACAGTCACTGGTACAGGGTTCAGGACACAGAAGGACTTCAGGAACATAACACAGAGGACACAGTTCAGATAGTCAGGTACAGGATCAGATCCAGGATCATGGATTCGGGTAATAAGACACAGCAGGAACAGGCCTGGATATGCAGGCTCCAGGAAGGGCGATCTGGGTAGTCAGCCCCCAGCATAGGCGAAAACACAAGACACAGTTCAGACATTCAGGTACCGGGATAGATCCAGGATCAGGGATTCAGGGAACAAGATACAACAGGAACAGGCCTGGATATACAGCCTCCAGGAAAGGCGATCTGGGTAGTCAGCCCCCAGCATAGGCGAAAACACAAGACACAGTTCAGACATTCAGGTACCGGGATAGATCCAGGATCAGGGATTCAGGGAACAAGATACAACAGGAACAGGCCTGGATATACAGCCTCCAGGAAGGGCGATCTGGGTACTCAGCCCCAGGCATAGGCAGAAACACAAGACAGGACAAGGGAATCAGCTCTCCAGAGCTGATCAAACTCAGAGCAGGAGCTGAACACACAAACACACACGGCTAGGTTCAGGAACTCAATGCAGACTCTGTGCAAAGTCAGTGCAAAGCTCTGGCAACGCCCCACAGGGCTGGGGAACTTTATATATGAACTGCTTCACAGCGATAGGCTGGAGCAGTAATTCTAGTACACACCCATTCCTCATAAAAGCAGGACAGGTGTGGGCCGCGCCCCCTATGCAGAGCCAGACAACTCATCACAGAGGGACACCTGACAGAGGCTGCTGCCACACACGTAGTAAGTCATGCACCACTGCAGAGGACTTTGCAACCTACGGATGGCTTCTACAGCAGGCCAGGGACCGCACATGCGGGTGGTCATGCAACGCAGCGGAGACACTCACGCAAAGAGCAGCATCCATACAGGTAACAGACAACAGTATCCCAGCTGGTTAGGGGAAGGGAGCAAAAGGGTTAAAGCAAAGACATGCAAAGTAACGCTGGAAAACAAAGTACAGACAATACCAGCGTTACAAGGGTGCTCCGTGAAGGAAATAAATGCTAATGGGTAAAGCCAAGTCAGTACTTGCTGTGAGGAATGGCGCTCATTGACTTGGCTTTGCCCATTAGCGCTCATTTCCTTCACGGAGCACCCTATTTTTGACTTCCATGATCTACCATATATTTCCACTACAATCTGTCTGAAGAAGGTCAGGTGATTGACCGAAACGTCAAATATTGGATTGTATACAAATAAATATCTTCTTTCACTTGCAACCCATTTTTGAGTGCCGGATTCATTCATATTTAAATCTGATTTATGTGAGAAAAAAAATTAGATGCCATACGGACATCAGTATGGTATCCAATTTTTACAGATTCATTGCAGTTCTGTAAGATGGGAAACTGTAAATGGTCCTGTAAAATATTAATAGCTGCTGGGTGAAAAAAAAGATTGCATGTGGAATTGTCCCACTTTTCTGGATGGAAATCAGATTAATTTTGTTTTACCGCTCATTTGACCCCAGCCTTAGATTGTAACTCCGACCCACTCCGCATAGAAAAGCAAATTTTCTCTGTTAACTTATTGTAAACCAATGATTAACCCAATTCCAACAACATAGATTATAAATGTTACAGTCATTAGTAAAATTTCTCATGTGGACAGTATGAATACTGAATTTATACAAGCTGAAAAAAGTCACAAACACAACCTTATCCACATGCAGTTTTGGAGCATATAGACATTATTTAGGGGGTCCTCTGCTTGGACCCTGACATGTCCAGAATTCGACCTTTTCTTACCTTTGAAACTACAAAAACTCTTACGGTAGCTATTATCCATTCTTACCTGGACTGCTGCAACGCTCTACTGATCGGTCACCTTCTAACCAAATTTTCTCCTCTCCGATCTGTCCTGAAGGCGGCAGCCAGGGTCATATTTCTGTCCTGCCGCTACACTGATGCCTCAACCCTGTGTCAGTAATTGCTTTGGTTGCCTATTAGCTACAGAATTCAATTCAAACTTATCTCTCACCTACAAGCTTTCCACAGTTCTGCACCACCCTACATCTCCTCCATCATCTCGGTCTATCACCCTACCCATGCTCTCCATTCTGCAGCTGATCTAAGACTAACATCCTCCATAAACCGAACTTCGCACCTCACTTCTCCAAATCTTCTCTCGTGCTGCTTCAGTTTTCTGGTATGGTATACTACCATGGACAATACGACTAATACTTAGCCCCAACATTTTATTTTTAAACGTGCTTTAAAAACATATGTCTTTAGACAAGTTTATCACCTCTATTCACTAACCTAACTCTCCCCTGGTCCCTCTTTCTAATTTTTCCTCAGAATCTAGTCCCCCCTATTCATCTGTCCACACATCCTCCATGCACCCAATAGCACTTGGTAACTGCACTTAGACAGATCCTGGATGATGACCGGCTCATGCAGCTTTATTTGATAACCCTCTTTACGGCCGGACCGTACATGACAAGCACAATATAATTACTTATAGATTGTAAGCTCCGAGCAGGACCCTCACTCCTCCTGTATCTGTTGAATTATGTGTTACTTTGTAATGCCCCCTCTTCATTGTAAAGTGCTGCAGAATATGTTGGCACTATAGAAATACACTATCCAGCAAAGCCACTAAAGGAGACTCAAGGCCTCCAAAAATTCAACATAAACAGCAGAAAAAAAAAACATCAACACCCACCTACCCAGATCTTAGAACTGCAGGGTGCAGCTAGCCCATGAAGCAAAGATGTTAGCAGCACAGGTGCAAAATACCAGATGAAACAGCCACTCTCCACATACCCATATAGGGAGGGGGTGACTGCCCAGTATGCAATTGCACAATAAAGGCCCGCATAGGGTGCCGTTCACACAAAGATACTGCATAGTGTCCGGTTCACAGCCTATTAGTCACGCCCCTACTCTTCAATTAGGCGGGCTGGCCAGTACACTCTCAATGCGCACCAGTGTGTTTTTGTTTTTTTGGTTTTTTTTTTCTGCTGTTTATGTTGAATTTTTGGAGGCCTTGAGTCTCCTTTAGTGGCTTTGCTGGATAGTGTAGTGTAGGACTTGTAAGCGTGGGGACCTTTGGCGCAGGTTACAAGCTTACGTATTTTGGCCAAAATATCAACTAATACCCCACTATTTTGCATTTATTGTATTGGATTTTTCGGGGTGCAGCGAAGCCCAAGCACGTTTGGTCTCGCATGAGGGGTGTTCACACTTGTGCGCATTGAGAGTGTACTGGCCAGCCCGCCTAATCGAAGAGTAGGGGCGTGACTAATAGGCTTTGCTTCATGGGCTAGCTGCACCCTGCAGTTCTAAGATCTGGGTAGGTGGGTGTTGATGTTTTTTTTTTTCTGCTGTTTATGCACTATAGAAATACAATAATTATTTATTTAAATGACCAGCAATTTAATACTACAACTTCCCTGGCAAAAATCACATTCTCCATTTTTTTTTTACATACAACACTCTCATGTTCTGCAGTTATAGAAAACCACTGCATAACCTACATGATCGTTTTCTTGGTTTACAGTCAGTGTTTTACTGTGTATAGCCTAACCAATATACTGTATATTCTGGAGTTTATTTCAGCCTCCACTTTTAGCGCTTAACAAGGGGCATCTACTAAATGTAAAGGATTCAATACCTACATTGAAGGAGTCTTTACTGTAAGAGTAGTGAGACTGTGATTCTCTGTACCAGAGAAAGTTGTCGGGGTGAATCCACTAAGAAGTTCAAAAAGTGTCTGAGTTTCTTTATTAAGTATAATAATATCACAAGTTCTAGTTACACGATTACTAGAGATTTGTAGTTGAGTTATTCTTATGTTTTACTATAAAAATTTATAGAGGGTCGCAGTGTTCTCTGGTGTCATTTGTATGGTCATCGTGTTCTCTGTGATTTGTTGAGGTTCATTGTGTTTTCTGGTGTCGTTTGTAAGGTCGCCTTATTCTTTGGTTTCATTTTGTAGGGTCGCCGTATTCTCTGGTGTCATTTGTATGATCATGTTCTCTGGTGTCATTTGTAGAAGGTTGCCGTGTTCTCTGGTGTCATTTGTAGGGTCATCGTTTTCTCTGTGATTTGTTGAGGGTCACTGTGTTTTCTGGTGTAATTTGTAAGGTCGCCTTATTCTTTTGTTTCATTTTGTAGGGTCGCCGTGTTCACTGGTATCATTTGTAGGATCATGTTCTCTGGTGTCATTTGTAGAGGGTTGTCGGGTGCTCTGGTGTCATTTGTAGAGGGTTTCTGTGTTCTCTGTTGTCATTTGAGGAAGGTCACTGTATTTTCTGGTGTGATTTGTAGAGGGTTGCTGTGTTTTCTGGTGTCATGTGCATGGTCGCTGTGTTTTCCGGTGTTATTTGTGGGGTTGCTGTTTTCTCTGGTGTCATTTGTAAGGTCTCTGTGTTTTCTGATGTCATTTATAAGATCATCCTGTTCTCAGTTGTGATTTGAAGAGGGTTGCTGTGTTCTCTAGTGTCATTTGTAAGGTCGCTGTGTTTTCTGGTGTCAATTGTAGGGTCATCATGTTCTCTGGTGTCATTTGTAGAGGTTCGCCATGTTCTTTGTCGTCATTTGTGGGGTCGCCAGGTTCTAGAAACTTAGTGTTATCTCATAGTAATGAATAGTAATGTTAGAGCTTATCTTACAGTATTGTAAAATGGGCAGCTGTCATTCATAGAACATGAAGAAATCTCAATCTACCATATAGATCTTGTCTTTAGTGTGTCTTCCATTTGCCCTGACAATGCGCTCTTTTTTTAATCTCACCTCACTATTACTCTCCTTGCAGACAAACATGAAGCAAAGCTGAAAGGAGTCATCTACTTCCAGGCTATAGAAGAAGTCTATTACGACCATCTCAGAAGTGCAGCCAAGGTAATGGGGACTGTTCACACTCCGCCATGCTCTCCACTACATTGGGGATGAATATAGGATATAAGTAATGTCTTCTCTATCCCTACAGAAAAGAATTTTTAACCTCAGTCTGGCCTCTGTACGTATACTGCATCCCAAGCCATTCCTGTACTTGTCCTCCTGACTGTGCTCCGATAATCCCAATGACAAGTGCACCCTAGGAATAACCCTGACCAGGACTTGTGTTGTCTGTGATGACGCTTTATGAGCACCTCGCATTCAGTTCTTAATATTAACCGCATGTTAATTGTTCTGATCACTTGCAGACACATGTATGTGAGTTGCAGGCTTGTCCTACGTGCTGCTGACGCTTGCTGCACACACTATGTATTTCTGTGGCACCAGCGATGCATGGATCTCCGGTGTGATATAAATGCTGGTATGACCCACGACTAATTGGGGATGAACAACGAATGAATACTCACTCTTACTGATGACCACAGGCTATCTTTATTTATTTACGGCACATTTGATGATCTCTGCAGCCATTTCCGCTACAAGCCCCAGAGCGTATTAAATTTAGTCGTGCAGTGTAAACAGGCTTCCAATCACCAGATGAATGAGCAAAAAGCTTGTTAGTCAGGTGAAATTCTTTTTAAGCTGAATTAAAAAATTATTGTTCTCAGCAGCACTCATCTGTCAGGAGAGCGTCACATCCTCCTGGGAGACCTGGAGTTAGGTCACAAGGGATGATAAAGCAGGTCCTCTTTAATGATGGTGTGAGTCATATCCTATTTTAAATACTGTAGATCTCCTATTCATCAGTGCTGAAAGGGTTAAGGACTCTTCATACTGGCTGGGAACATAAGGTTGTTGCTCCCAGCTGCAGCTGCTGACATCATCTTATTTCCCAATATATACTATCTCTGGGCATTTGTTCCTTGCCAGTGAAAGAATCTTCTTCCTGGAAAGTGTTGAGCTGTTGTCATGACTTTGTTGTCGGGTGTCTCGGGACCGGGGCTCCTTCCCTGTACCGTGCGGTTTGCCTGTGTAAACTGAATATTAAACGTCACCGATCAGCAAACAAGTCGCCTATCAGCGGTTGTTCAATGCCGGAAGTCAGGTGGTGTAAACCCTGTCCTTATAAGCACCACAGAGACGGATTTATTTCTTCTCGGAAGAAAAATAATTTGCTCATCTTTTGTTCCAAGGGAGCATTGTTTAGTCTATAAGATAACCCCTTTAATGTCATAACAGTCACTTTTATGTCTCAAGTAGATAACACTGGCACAAAACTTGGGTACATTTCAGCCTGCACTTTTTTACTTTTCCTTCAAAGTGACTTATATGAAATCTTGTATTTCAGCTGCAGATGGAAGGAAGAGAGCCACAGTATTCATTACTGATGGGTAGGCGGAGCCCCAGATCAGGATGTTACCTCAGATCAAAAGAGTGATGACTGGCTGGCCCCTCCAGCTCGGGCTCCTCCTACTCAGCTCCAGTCTAAGATTTGAGGTCCAGAGGATGGTCGCTGCTAATGCAGCTCCTCAGAAGATTTTATTATTTTAATATTCGGACAGGAGACTTGGATCACTAGTTGGTCTAGAGGTCTCAGGGGTACCAGCGCTGCTGTACCCCAACCTCTCCCTTGGCGGATCTGTATTTACTCAAAGTCCCTGCAGAATCCTTGCCGGCCCTGGGGGATGAGGAGAGCTTCCCTGGCGGGACGCAAACCACACGTGCGGTCACTGCGTTCTTCGCCCTGGGGGGAAGCATGGGCACAGCGCCAGAAACCCCTGAGGGTCCCTGTGGCGCCTTGGCTGGTGAGTACTCCACACAAATTTTAATGATATAATTATGTGTGAGTGCTTTAGCGTCTGAATGAGCAGCGCTATTACTTGTGTCAGTATGCTTCAGCGCTGCTGTGACAGCGCTACTACATGTATGTCAGTATGCTTCAGCGCTGCTGTGACAGCGCTGTTACAAGTAGATGTGGTGATTTTTTTGTCCGCAGGCAGATACCTGCAGGACAGAGAGGGAGCAGGAGCGGGGGAGTTCGCGCTCATTATTCGAGCTGGCGGGGGGCGTGGCCTAAATATTCCCGGTCTTCTGAGCAGGAAGACGCGCGCTCTGGCGTTTCTCCTGCGACCCCCTCACTGTGGCGGCCATTACTCAGGCTCCTGGGCTCCTCGGACCGCTCCTCTCCTCATAAGACACCACGGCCAGCTGGGTGAGTGCTGATTCCTCACCCCGCAGCGCAGCGATCGCTATCCTGCAGCTGCAGTCTCATCAGAGACATAAAAATTGGCTGGGGCTCACAAATATATATATATTGTGGTGAGTTTGCAATATTAACCCCTCTGAGGGTTATTTCTACCAGCTAAATTTGCTGACTGAATACCGCTGGGGTAACCCTGCTTGGTGGAGCGTTAACCCTTCAGCGTTTGAAAAAAAAAAAAAAAAAAACCGCATAGTTTTTTGCTGGTATTACCGCTTTGACCTGCTCATACAGGTGAGACATGTCTGAACAGAGTTCAGATGCCGCGGATCACGTCCCAGTGCCATTGCGGCAATCAGATACGCAGACCTCCACAGCGTCTAGCGCTGCGGTCGACAGCGGTGGAAAATTGGATGATATCGCTCGATCGATTAATAACTTGTCTGACCTTTTAGGTCAATATGTGTCTGCTAATTCCTCTCAGAGGAAGCGACGCAGGCCGTTACCGGCCTCTACACGGAGCGAGTCAGATGTATCTGATATTGGGCAGAGTTCCCCTTTAAATTCGGATGGAGAAATATCCGATTCAGATGCGGACGAGCCGCAGGGGCGTTCCTCTATGGCGAAGCGTACGGAGGCATTAATTGAAGCCATGAGAGATATACTACAGTTACCGGAGGAGGTAACTAGTCGTCCTGGTAAATCAGCACGCATGTTCCAGGAGTCCCGTGCTTCGCGCACAACATTGCCAGCTCTGGATGAGCTTAATGGTGTAATAGAGGAGGAACGTCTATGTCCAGATAAGCGTTTTCATGGAACGCATTTCTTTGATACACTTTATCCTTGCTCTGCGGAGTTAAAGGCTAATTGGACTTCTGCTCCTGAAGTGGATGTGTCTTTGTCTCAGCTTAGTAAATCCTCTCTACTCCCTATTAAGGGAAAAGCGAGCTTACAGGAGCCTTTGGATAGAAAGGCAGAATTGGCGGCAAAAGCAAGCTATGAGGCTGCGGGTCATGGATTTCGAGCAGTGCTAGGATCCATGTGTGCTGCTAGAGCTTCTCTAAGCTGGTTGGCACGTCTGAAGACGGAGTTGCAAAATGAATCTCCGTTATCTGAGATACGGGAAACTTGTGAATGGTTAGAAACGGCAGCCTGTTATATCTTTGATGCCGGTCTGGATACGGCATCTCTGCTGGCCAAAGCGCAAGCTTCAGCGGTCACAGTCAGAAGAGCTTTATGGCTCAGACAGTGGGCCGGGGACGCAGTTTCCAAACAAGGGTTGTTGGCCTTACCTTACAAGGGTGGCCATCTTTTTGGATCCGACCTCACAGAGCTGATTTCCAAGGCTAAGGCGAAGGAATCAGCATTACCACAGCGAAGGGCCATGGCCTCGGTGTCCAGTAAGCCTGGTGTCTATAGTGGTCGGCGGTCCTTTCGGGGCCGAGGACGATCTAGTCACTCCTCGTGGGGATCGGGTCGTCCTTCTTTCTCAGGAAAGAAATCCTCTCAGAAAACTCGTACTCCCTGGAAGCAGAGTTTCCGCCAGGACAAGCGGGAACTTGACAAGAAACCCGCAAAGTCGGATTGACGCCAGGGGTCCACTCGAGGATTCTCGAGTGGGGGGTCGCCTGCTTCTTTTCAAGGAGACTTGGATGGCTCGCGTTCCAGATTCCTGGGTAACGCGGATAGTGTCGGCAGGCTATTTCATAGAGTTTGCTTCTCAACCCCCAAATGTTTTTTGTCAATCTCACGTTCCGTCGGAACCCGAGCTTGTTGTCGCTCTACAGCGAGAGGTCGAATCTCTACTACAAAAGGGTGTAGTGATACCGGTTCCGTCAGAGGACCGAGGGAAAGGTTTTTATTCCAACCTTTTTATAGTTCCCAAAAAGGAGAACAAATTTCGCCCGATTCTGGATCTCAAGCGATTAAACCGGCATGTCCATGCCCGGAAATTTCGCATGGAGTCGCTTCGTTCCGTTGTGGCAGCTCTGTCACAGAACGATTTTCTGGTGTCAATCGACATTCGCGACGCCTATTTGCATATTCCCATCGGAAAGGCTCATCAGCGCTTTCTTCGATTTGCCATAGGTCAGAATCATTACCAGTTCGTGGCTCTGCCGTTCGGCTTAGCCTCAGCGCCAAGGGTCTTTACAAAAATTCTGGCGCCCCTCATGGCAATCCTTCGAAGACAGGGGATTACGATTCTCCCTTATCTGGACGATCTTTTGATCGTGGCTTCCTCGGAGGAGGAGGCGTTGACGGCTCGGGATTTGTCTCTTCAGTTTCTGAAGGACTTCGGTTGGCTGGTCAATTGGGAGAAGTCGTCCCTGGAACCATCGAGGACAATTCTCTTTTTGGGAATGCATCTCGACACGTTTCGGTCGGTAGTTTCCCTACCACCAGACAAACAGTCATGTCTTCTTCGACATGTACAGATTATGAAATCCTCAACGGCAATGTCCCTACGGAAGTGTATGCGTCTTCTGGGACTGATGGTGGCGTCCATGGAGGCAATTCCTTTTGCCCAGTTCCATTCCAGGACTCTCCAAAGGTTCATCTTGAGTCGATGGAACCAGTCGCAATCGCTGGATTGCAGTGTCACCATTCCTCGCGCGGTGCGGGATTCTCTAGAATGGTGGTTACGTCCAGGGCATTCTCCCTGGGGAAGTCCTTCCTCCCTCCGAAGTGGTCAGTTATAACCACCGATGCCAGCCTGACGGGCTGGGGGGGTGTTTGGAACAATCTCTGGATTCAGGGGGTATGGTCATCGGAAGAGTCTTTTCTTCCGATCAACATCCTGGAATTGAGGGCGATTTTCCTTTGCCTCCAACATTGGACGGTCCCTTTGAGCGGTCTGCCAGTCCGAGTGCAGACAGACAATGCGACGGCTGTCGCGTATATCAATCACCAAGGTGGGACAAAGAGTTCCAGACTCATGGTAGAGGTGTCCCGAATTCTGATTTGGGCAGAGGCCAGTGTACCAGCCATTTCGGCGATTCACATTCCAGGGGTTCAGAATATTACAGCGGACTTTCTCAGTCGCAGAAGGATGGATCCCGGGGAATGGAGCCTCCACCCGGAAGTTTTTGCACTACTGTGCTCTCGCTGGGGAACCCCCCAAGTGGATTTGATGGCATCCAGGTCCAATGCCAAGTTACCGACATTCATGTCCAGGTACAAGGACCCGAAGGCGGTGGCGGTGGATGCTCTAGTGGCTCAGTGGGATCAGTTCGAGCTGATCTATGTATTCCCGCCGATATCCTTACTTCCTCTAGTGCTGCGTCGGATCAGACTAGAGAGAATTCCAGCTATTCTGATAGCTCCAGCCTGGCCAAGAAGGGTGTGGTTCTCGACAATAATGTCGCTGTTGGCGGCACCTCCGTTTCCACTCCCTCTTCAACCGGACTTGTTGACTCAGGGGCCCGTTTGTCATCCGGACTTGATGTCCCTGCGTTTGACGGCGTGGCTCTTGAGACCGAAATCTTGACCCGTAGAGGTTTTTCAGCCGAGGTCATTGCTACCCTTCGTGCTGCAAGATGTCCGGCTACTACTAGGATTTACCACAAGATTTGGGAAACCTTCTTTTCGTGGTGTTTGGGGTCCTCTCGGAACCCGAGAAAATTTTCCATTCCCAACCTGTTGGCTTTTCTGCAGCATGGGCTAGACAAGGGTTTGGCAGTTAGCACTCTGAAAGGTCAGATTTCTGCTCTGTCCTTATTGTTCCGGAGAACCATTGCTTCGAATAGAGACGTGCTCTCCTTTTTCCGAGGTATCTCTCGTAAGTTTCCGCCGCGGAAGGCACCCGTGTCTCCTTGGCGGCTCAACCTTGTTTTGGAGGCTCTTCAGCATAAACCTTTTGAGCCTATGGTTTCTGCTAGCCTTTCTTTACTTTCTTGGAAGGTGGCTTTCCTTGTTGCAGTCACTTCCTTGAGGAGAGTTTCTGAGTTGGCAGCTCTTTCTTGTTCGCCTCCTTTTCTGGAGTTTTTTCCGGATCGTGTAGTGCTTCGCACTCGGGGTGATTTTTTGCCTAAAGTGGTGTCACAATTTCATGTTAACCAGGATATTGTGTTGCCTTCACTCTGTCCGGATCCGAAGAATGCGAAAGAGCGAGATTTACACACATTGGATTTAGTGCGGGCCTTGAAGTTTTATCTATCTATTACTCAAGGTTTTCGTAAGACGGACTCCCTGTTTGTGGTTCCAGCAGGTCGTCGGCGTGGTCAACGAGCTTCCAAGGATTCTATAGCTCGTTGGATCCGGTCAGCTATTTTGGAAGCTTACCGCCTTCGGGGTGAATCTTGCCCGATTAAGATTCGAGCCCATTCCACGAGAGCTGTGGCTTCATCGTGGGCTTTTCATCAAGGTGCCTCGGCAGTGCAGCTTTGCCGAGCGGCAACTTGGCGCTCTGTCCACACGTTTACAAGGTTTTATAAAGTGGACGTCAGTGCTTCCGCTGATGCAGCCCTCGGACGTAGGGTCCTGCAGGCAGCTGTAGTTTAAAGTTCTGGATGAGCTTGTGTTTAGCGCTGGTTGCGCTTTGTTGTTAAGGTTGTTGGGTTTCTGCCTTTTGTTGGTTTTTCCCACCCTTATTTTTGAACTGCTTTGGGACGTCCCATCAGTAATGAATACTGTGGCTCTCTTCCTTCCATCTGCAGCTGAAACACGGATTTTGGTAAAAACTTACCTGTAAAATCCTTTTCAGCGAAGGAAGGAAGAGAGACACAGCACCCTCCCACGGCAGAAGTGTGTTGATGTTTTCAGATGCAGCGCGGACCCTTATCTGATAGCGATTATCTGGGCTGAGGTCAGCGCGCTAAGGCTCTGTTCCGGCATCGCCAGCTCATCGCAGTAGTCAGGTTCCGTGAGTAGTACCTGGAACTCTGTGGTTTTTGGCTTTCTTTGCATGCATAACCTGTATCCTTGTGTTTTTTCTCTGAAGTTCCTTCAGAAGGGGTTATGTTGCTCCGCTGGTGATCTTGGCTCTTTTCCTAAAAGCTTTGGTACGACTGGAGCTGAGTAGGAGGAGCCCGAGCTGGAGGGGCCAGCCAGTCATCACTCTTTTGATCTGAGGTAACATCCTGATCTGGGGCTCCGCCTACCCATCAGTAATGAATACTGTGTCTCTCTTCCTTCCTTCGCTGAAAAGGATTTTACAGGTAAGTTTTTACCAAAATCCGTGTTTTGCAGTGTGATCTGTAGTTTTTATAGCAGTCACATAAATTATGTACAGTTAGGTCTGGAAATATTTGTACGGTGAGCGAATTTCCGTGATTTTGGCTCTGCATGCCTCTATTTTGTATTTGAAATGAAACAACTGGGAGGCAATTGAAGTGTAGACTTTCAGGTTTAAGTAAAGGAGTTAACCAAAAATATCCTGTGAAATCTGTAGGCATTGCAACCATTTTTCAACAAAGCCTCCTCATTTCATGAGCTCAAAAGTAAGTGGACAAATTAACTTTACCATAAATAAAATGGTAATTTTTACTACTTTGAGGAGAATCCTTTGCAGGCAATGACTGCCTGAAGTATAGAAACCATGGTCATCACTAAACGCTGGGTTTCCTCCCTTGCGTTGCTTTGCCAGGGCTTTACTTCACCTGGCTTCAGTTGTTTCTTGTTTGTGGGTCTTTCTGCCTTAAGTTTTGTCTTAAGCATGTGAAATGCTGCTCGATGTGGTTGAGATCTGGTGACTGACTCGGCCATTGCTGAATATTCCACTCCTTTGCCTTAAACTCCTTGTTTGCCTTCGCAGTATGTTTTGGGCCATTGTCCATCTGTACTGTGAAGTGCCGTCCAGTCAACCTTGCTGCATTTGGTTGAATCTGAGCAGAAAGTATCGCCCTGTGCACATAGAATTCATCCGGCTGCCATTGGAAGCCATGCGTGCCCGCAACCATCGCCTCCACCATGTTTTACAGAGGATGTGGTGTGCTTTGGATTATGAGCTGGCTCAAGCCTTCCTTTCTTTCCATCATTCTGGTACAGGTTGATCTTGATTTCATCTTTCCAAAGAATGATTTTCCAGAACTGGGCAGCTTCTTATATATGTTTTTGTCAGTCTAATCTAGCCTTTCTATTTTAAACGCTCATTCACTTTGTGGTGAACCCACTATATTGTTCTCTCAAAGTCTTCTCTATATGATAGACTTAGATACTGAAACATCTACTTCTTGGAGACTGTTCTTCACTTGGGTGGATGCTGTGATGGAATTTTTCTTCACTATAGGAAATATTCTGTGATCATCCATCACTGTTGTTTTCCGTGGATGTTGAGGCCTTTTTGAGTTCCCAAGCTCACCAGTTCGCTCTTTGTTTTTTTTTGCAGAATGTACCATACTGTTGATTTGCCCCTTGTAACATTTGTGCTCTTTCTCTGATGGATTACTTTATGGTCTGTTTCTCTTCCTTTGAGAGCTCCTTTGGTCGCATGTTGTGGGTTCACGGCAACAGCTTCCAAATGCAAATATCACACCTGGAATCGGCTCCAGACCTTTTACTTGCTTAATTGATGATAGATTAGGGACTAGCCTGTGCAGCCCATTAAAGAGCTTTTGAGATTATTGTCCTATAACTTTTGGTTTTGTTAAAAAAGGCAGATACATATTAAAGAGCTGCAATATTTAAACCTTTTCTCCAATTAGTATGTGAATACCCTCAAATTAAGACCACGTTCACACAGTCAGTATTTGGTCAGTATTTTACATCTGTATTTGTAAGCCAAAACCAGGAGTGAGTAATAAATACAGAAGTGGTGACGTGTTTCTATTACCGTATATACTCGAGTATAAGCCGACCCGAGTATAAGCTGACCCCCTAATTTTGCCACAAAAAATTGGGAAAACTTATCGACTCGAGTATAAGCCTAGGCTGGGAACTGAAGCCGCTACTGGTAAATTTCAAAAGAAATAGAATATGCCCTTTATGCTGCTCTATAAAGGTTATGGCCCCATAAGATGCCCCATAGAATATGCCCCTTATGCTGCTCCATAAAGGTTATGGCTCCATAGAATATGCCCCTTATGCTGCTCCACAAAGGTTATGGCCCCATAGAACATGCCCCTTATGCTGCTCCATAAAGGTTATGGCCCCATAAGATGCTCCATAGAATATGCCCCTTATGCTGCTCCATAAAGGATATGGCACAATAGAATATGCCCCTTATGCTGCTCCATAAAGGTTATGGCCCCATAGAATATGCCCCTTATGCTGCTCCATAAAGGTTATGGCCCCATAGAAGAATATGCCCCTTATGCTACTCCATAAAGGTTATGGCCCCATAAGATGCCCCATAGAATATGCCCCTTATGCTGCCCCATAAAGGTTATGGCCCCATAGAATATGCCCCTTATGCTGCTCCATAAAGGTTATGGCCCCATAGAATATGCCCCTTATGCTGCTGCTGCGAATAAAAAAAAAAAAAAAGACAGATCCACCTCTCGTCGCTGGGGGGCAGGTGCCGGTGTCCTGAGCAGGCTGGGACACCGGCGCGCTATGGTGGCCAGGTGCCGGTGTCACCGCTGGCTCAGGCCCCCTGCACCTGCGATATTCACCTGTCCCCGTTCCATCGCCGCGTACCGCTGTGTCTTCCGGTCCTCTGTCTGTGAATGTTCAGGCAGAGGGAACGGCGCGCACTAACTACGTCATCGCGCCCTCTGACCTGAACGTCACAGCCAGAGGACGCGAGGACAGAGCGATGCGCAGCATTGGAACAGGGACAGGTGTATATAGCAGGGCTCCCCCCGTCCTCCCCGTCATACTCACCCCCTCCTGGCGCGTCTCTGCAGCCCCTGCGTCTCCCATTGTCTCCGGCGCCGCAGCTCTTCCTTCCATCAGCGGTCACGTGGTATCGCTCATTAAAGACATGAATATGTGCATATTCATGACTTTAATGAGCGGTACCACGTGACCGGTGAACACAGGCGCCGGAGACCATGGGAGAAGCAGGGGGGCTGCAGAGACCGTGCCAGGAGGGGGTGAGTATATGTGACAGCCGCGCTCCCCCTCCCCTGCTGACCCCCTGGTATATGACTAGAGCATAATCCGAGAGGGGCACTTTCAGCCCTAAAAAATGGGCTGAAAACTCCGCTTATACTCGAGTAAATATGGTATACTTTTCCTCTGATTGTTCCACTTCTGGTTTTGGCTTACAAATATGGAGGTAAAATACTGATCAAATACTGAACGTGTGAGCATGGGTATCACGGTAGCTCAATGGTTAGCACTGCAGCCTTGCAGCGCTGGGGTCCTGGGTTTAAATCCCACCAAGGACATCATCTGCAAAGAGTTTATATGTTCTCCCTGTGTTTGCGTGGGTTTCCTCCGGGTTCTCCGGTTTCCTCCCACACTCCAAAGACATACTGATAGAGAAATTAGATTGTGAGCCCCATCGGGGACCGTGATAAGGTATGCAAATTGTAAAGCGCGGTGGAATATGTTAGCTCTATATAAAAATAAAGATTATTATTATTAACATGTCTAAAAGCTGAGAGTCTGCACTTTAAGCCCATATTGAATATGTTTTGTTAAACGGCTAAAATGCCAAAACTTCTGGACCTAACTGAACAATGTGCTGAGTGTGTTATGCTAATATGTAAACTTTTACTTTACAGTGACTATAATGTCAAAACTAATGTTTGATACATATATCTTTAGTATAAGCACAAAAATAGATCTGAAACGTGCGTTTGTCTGTATGCGTATATAGTGTAACTTTACTCAATAAACACTTATTTTATAAAAAAAATATATCTTGCAGCATTACAATGCCCATAATATTTTTATTCTGCAGTAAACCTAGTCGTATGGGGGCTATTTTTTTTGGATTGAGTAATTTGTTCCATTTTTTGGCACATAGGACTTTTTATCACTTCATACTTCATACTAAACACAGGCACAATACAGCCATGTGCACGATAATAAGTAATGTCTAGAAAGCAGTCAGCCTTATACACAGTGACTGCGGGCTGTGTACTAATGGTTCCGTACCTACATATACATGTCGGGTAATGTTGATTCATATTTAACAGTGCACTGTTAGAAAGTATAGGAAAAGGCCATATATTTGCCCTGTGGAATTAGTTTCTGATCATTTTTTTGGAGAGTAGCCGCTCATTCACAGGATGCCTGCACTTGCTGTGTACCAGTGTGAACTTGTCTCTTATACCCCTATGAATATATTCTGAATCTGACTGAACAGAATATATCTGACGGGCAGGTAGATATCCTGAAAGTCCTTGGATGTAAACCTTTCATCAGAAATCTGGCAAACTGAATATTGCCTTTAATCTTGTATGAACTTGTTCTTGGTCACCATGTGAAGGCCTGATTTCCTGCTTCCAGGAGGTAGAGGTGAGCAGAGTAAAGCCCACTGTTGGTCCAGTTGTTTGACATTGCCTCTTGTCTGAATGAACAATTTTAAGATGTTTTCTTCTAAGAAAATAAGATCTAAGGCCTTTTCTGAAACCGTGAATGGCTCCCACTGTGACCAGCTCCAGATGTAGACTATTCCACAGATTAATAGTTCTCATGGTAAAGAGGCCGGTCTCCTCTTGAGATTGACCCTTTCTTTCTCCAGCTCGAGATGGCTTTTGGCCATAATTCTTGTATGGACATTCATGTACTTGTACGGGTTAATTTTGTCCCCCATTATTCATCTTGTAGTAAATGCAAACTGCACTTCTCTGCATGTAAAGCAGCGTTACCGGTACACGGTGCTGTTGATTTATACATGACCCCTGTACATCTGGGCACCAGCGGAGCATGTATGGTTTACTGAACACTATAGCAGCTAACACCCGCATCACACATTCTGCATGTACTGCTGCACTGGGTGTGAGTAACATGAGCACCGTGAATGACGCGGACTGAGCCGGGATGCCATGTTGGTTTCATTGTGCTGTAGCTTGCATACAGAGGACGTTTCCATGCATTCAGCCTGGTGTGTGACTATCTATCAAGCATTGGCTCCTATCATTTCTGTGCACTGAACTCCTCTCTCTGTCCTCTGTAGCAGATATCCGATTTTCTCTCTGTCCCCCTGTTGAAGGAGGTGGGTGTGAGTGTGTTCACCGTGTTCTTTGTAGCTTACTGATTCACATTTACAGCTGGATTCTCGTGCAGAACTTTACTTACTGACCTTTTATTTCTAATATTACTATTTTTTTTTACCATTAACAGATTTTGATTTATCAAGAAATAAAAGATTACAGTTTAACACTATAAAGTCTAATACTTGCCATTTTTGCTTTTCTTTCAGAGTCCAAACCCGGCGTTAACCTTTTGTGTCAAAACTCACGATCGCCTATATTACATGGTGGCTCCTTCTCCAGAGGCCATGCGGATTTGGATGGATGTCATTGTGACGGGAGCAGAGGGATACACACAGTTCATGAACTAATTTGGAGAACAGCTTCAGCACTCATTACTGTTACGCTTCTCAGGAACCACAATGGAATTGAGAAAAAAAAGTATGCCATGTATTGTATTATTAAATGGACTATATATAATAAAACGGATTACTTTTTATTGGTTTGTACATTCTTAAAGTAAGGTATTATCCATATTGTCATATGTCAGGTTGTTTCGTCTCACACAGCTTGTCTGGAGAATTGTGTGCAGGTGCTGAGATATGTATATCTCACAAATGGAAATCTGTTGAGCAAATTTCACGAGACGATGCAAGATTGGCTTTCAGACATGGAACGTTGCAGAGACTGGAGCACAATATATGTGTTACTATTGTATATGATGATCCCAGATGTGTTGATTTTCTGAAAATGAAGTGTTTTTCTTGTGAACTCCATCTCAGTGTGGAGTAGTAAAGTGGAATCTAGAAATGTATCCCATGTAATATGTAAATCCTGATCACTTGTATGTGCTAGAATGTGCCAAGGACAGAACGGATAGGCATCCTTCTGTAGAAGTTATAGATCCCCATGGATGTGCCTCTCCGCTGTAAACGGGCAACAAAACAAGCTCTCGTATTGGCTCTGTGGTCTGTCTGTCTATACACACTTTGCCATTCTACATATTTCAGCTTTTGCCGTTTGTTATCATGAAGCTAAAAGCAGGACACAAATATGATGATGTGCCTTCAAGGTAGCAAGGGGGAAAAAGCTTCAATCAGGACATGACGGCACCAGCGGTATTCTGTATAAGTGCAGCTGTAGAATAAGTTGTTACTTTTCAGTTGATTTTATTAATAGAAAAATAGTTTTTTTTTGTTTTTTTTTAGGCTTGTACCAATTTGATCTGAATGGGTTAAAATGCCGTTTTATATCTGTATATTTTTAATACCTAATTATTTTTTAATCTGAATTCCTGTGTTACAGTAATACAGTCTCTTATATGACAAGCAGACCATGTGGATGACTCATGGCAGCAACAGATGCATATATAAATATATATATTATATTATTACCAAGGACACCTTTTGTTGTGTTAACTCTTTATACCACTTGTGCCTTTATCTTGTATTCAGTTAAGCAGAAACCTTTCAATGTACTTTGCATATGAAGCATCCAGTTCACTAATCACCTGAAAGGGAACCGCTCACCAGGTTTTTCTGCCCTATCTGAGGATAACCTAAAGTCGTGACAGACACCCTGATCCCAGCGCTGCGTAGCTTTGCAATATTCAGTGGGTGATATTAAATCACCGATTATCTCCTACTAGTCCAGACCTCCCCATTAGGGCTCATTCACACGTCTAGAAAAACGGACCAATTAGTCTGATCAGAGTTTGGTCCTAGTGTCATCTGTTTTTATCCTACGTGAATAAATAAATACAAAAAGAGTTTTCAACCTTCTCCATTCTGTCAGTCCGTGAAAATTGGACCACACTCTGATTCATCTCAGGGCAGTCCAATTTTTTTTCATGGACCCAATGACTTGCATTGCCAATGTTGATGTGGCACTCACATGTCAACGCAATTTTTTTTTTCGTGAAGAATCACAGACATGTCAATGGCCGCATAGACTATCACAGGTATGCGTGCGATTTGTGAAAAACATAGATGGCGCTCGTACATGAAAATCGGACGTTTGAATGAGCTCTTGGGTGTGTGCACTGTGCAATCATCAATATCTGTGAGTTGCATCTCTCTCATCACTGATTGACAGTTTCTTCCCTGTGCAAAGTATAGGAAGAAAGCTGTCAATCAGCAGCAGGGGCACATTGCTCAGCCCCCTCTACAGAAGACAACTGGATTTTGTCACAAGTACCGTGTTACTGCTTTCTGCCTCCCTCAGATAAGGCAGCATAACCTGGGGCAGATTTATTTATCGAGCAAGCCAATATCACTTTTTTTTTTTTCCTTTTTTTTTCTGGTTTGTTTCGGCTCCCTGGTGGGCCAGCGTGATCACAGAATGTCGATATGCTATATGATGTGTATCGGAGGATGGACATTTGAACACATGTATCATATTGACAAGTCATCTTCAAAGTAGTGGAATCCTTGTATCCCATATTTATGCCCCGTCCTAATCATATCACATTTATTCCTAAATAAAAGGGAGGTGACCAAAAACCTATTGTGATTCTTCATTTTTATATGTGATAAAAGCAGTTGGCATGTTGTCGTCCTTCAAGAACATTAAACTAGTAGAGCTCTTGTGTGTGTCGTCCGCTGTACTCCATTAACCCCGCATTGGAGCCCTCATTGTAGAGTTTGATAAATGTAGCAGTTGGCAGCGCTAGTTTTCCTGATGAATGATGAACACCTGGATGGACCCCATTTATAGGTCAGTGGGGGTGAATCGTGTAGCTAATCCAACACTGCACTGCTAAAAGAAAACTACATTGCAGATGTGAGCAGAGCAGAAAAAGTTGCCAAGACCTGGCAGCGTGCAAACAAATTTCCAACAACAAATTTCTAGCACAAGGTGGAATAAAACCTGTTTACCACCATATTTACCTGCCTTACGTCTGCACATGTAGATTTAGCACTGACCGTATTATCGCTTTGTTCTTAAATCTTTAAGGACAAGGAATTTTTCTGTTTTTGTGCTCACCCTCTTGCAAGAGCCATTACATTTTTTTTGTCCACGTAGATGTGAGCGCTTGTTTGTGTGGGACAAATTGCAGTTTTATATGACACCATTCATTTTGCCATATAAATACTGGAAACAATTCAAGGGTGATGAAATGGTGAAAAAATGCAATTCCACCATTGTCTTGTCTTTTAGGATTTGTTTTTGCAGTGTTCATTGTGCTGTGACCAGGTAACATGATTGCCCAGGTCAGTCCAATTACATCAGTACCAAGCATGCATCAACTTTTTTTCTCTGTTTAAAGAAGCGCAAAGTAATTATCCTCTTAGTATATTGAAGTCATTCTATTATATGGCACTGTGCACTGTAGCAGAGCCAGGTAAGATTTGTTTATATGCTCCTACCTAGCTTTTTACTCGAACAAGTGCCTGTGTTCACTAGAGGTGTCAGTCTACTGGATGGAGCAGAGTCGAGTGTGCTGCTGGTGAGTAACCTGAATGGAGGCTGCATGGGTCAGCTAGGAAAGCTAAGCAGTCTGTGTTGGAGCTGCAGAGAACAATATGGAAGGTGCAGCCTGTTCAATGAGAACAGTCTAACACTTCTGTATGGCGCTAGGAGCTGTTGGAGCTCAGGCTGACAGGGATATGGAGACTGGTGGGTTCGTACCTCTTCTATGTATGAGATTTGCTCTTGGAGAATGGATTGTAATCTGTTCGGTGAGCCCACACTGATATATGTGCCCTGCTAAATGAAATGTCTTTTTTCTGTGATACCTTTGTG
The DNA here is from genome assembly GCA_033576555.1 of Oophaga sylvatica. Lineage (NCBI taxonomy): Eukaryota > Metazoa > Chordata > Amphibia > Anura > Dendrobatidae > Oophaga > Oophaga sylvatica. The sequence continues at coordinate 292,915,114 of JARQOD010000003.1, read as the reverse complement.
ACCAGAAGAAGCTGTGGTTGGTTTTGAATTCGTTGGAGTTATATGAATGCAGTGAAACTGCACCTGTTTCGACCAAGCCACGTTACCTGTGTGAACACTACCTAATGGCTACCTGAGAACGTGAATCCCTACAGTACTTACAATTGCTAATTGTGCTTTTCTACCCAGCTAATTCTTCTATTTTCTCTGATCTATATAGAAACCGGAAGTCTCTTGTCCCTGCATGACTTATTCCCCTCTTCAACTCCTGACCCAACTGCTCCATCCCTCTTGCCAGGGACTTTGCAGTGATTTATTTACCTCCTGTGTCTCCATAGAGCTTACAAGGATTCAGCTCGTTAGTTATTAATCACATGATGTGATAGATCTAATGGAAAAGGGAAGAATTAGCTGGGTAGAAATGCAAAATGAGAAATTATACGTACACAGTGCTATATAACATGATTGTAATATAGTGAGAGGATAAAAACTTTGATGGGAGTTCTTTAAGTGATGAAAAAATTCTAAACATTGCAAAAAAAAAACTTTCTTTTTTTGCTTTGTGTTTGCTATTTTCTGACACCTGTAACATTTTTATATTTCTGTTGACTGGGCTGAGTGAGGTCTTGCCTTTTGCAAGGTGATTTGTCATTTTTATTTTGTGTACATACAATGGTTTAATTGTTTATTACTTTTCTTTGTGGTGACTAAAAAAACGAGCAATTTTGGCAGTTACTGTATTTTTTGGACCATAAGACGCACTTTTTTTCCTCCAAATTTGGGAGGAAAGTGTGGGTGCGTCTTATGGTCGGAATGTAACATGTGGGGAGGGGGGCAGTGGGCAGCAAGTGGGATCAGCAGGAGGCAAGAAAATATCCCCTCTGCTGCAGGAAACAAGGCTGGGGAAACCCCTGGTCCCTACTTAAGTGCAGTGAATATTAATCAGCCGCTTCCCCGCCCACCTATCAGCTGAGCAGTGAGCGGGGGAGCAGCAGATCACAGAGCCACACAGTTTCCCCAGCGCCTGATTCCTGCAGCAGCTGGGCAGATCGGTGTCTGAAGGAGAAGGAGGCAGCAGGAGCAGCTGGCATACCTGACAGCCTGGGGCTGTGCTGATGGGAGGCTGAATGCTCCTGTGAAGGACCTGTGATGAGGTCATGAAGAGGGCTGGCTGGAGCATCACATGACCAAAGCCCTGCCTCTTCATGATGTCATCACAGATCCTTCAGACACACTGTACAACAGAGAATTAATTAAAAGGTTAGGCTACTTTCACACTTGCGTTTTTTTGTGCAGCGCATCATGCGCACTGAAACGCATCATTGTCACATTTCTATCAACTCTGTCTCTATCATCTACTGTCTCTATCATCTCTGTCTCCTATCATCTCTGTCTCCTCATCATCTCTGTCTCTATCATCACTCTGTCTCTATCATCTGTCTCTATCATCTCTGTCTCTATCATCTTTTATCTCTGTCTCTATCATCTGTCTCTATCATCTGTCTCTATCATCTGTCTCTATCATCCTGTCTCTATCATCTCTGTCTATATCATCTGTCTCTATCATCTTATCTCTATCAACTCTGTCTCTATCATCTGTCTCTATTTCTATGCAGCATGTATTCTCTATGCAGCCGCACGATCCAGTCTGAGTGCCGGCGGCAGTTCCGGGTGTTCATGCGAGAGACTCACACGAAATCGTGCGAGTTTCTCGCATGTGTGACCCCGGCCTTATACTCACCCTCCAGCGTCTTCACATAGTAGTTTACAGACACCACACTGGTCCTGCAGCACCATCTCCTACCCGTAGCTTCCAACATAATAACATACTATATAATAACACCACATATAATAGTATGTTATTAAATATTTTACCACATTTTTTGCTTCAAATATATTTTTCCCTATTTTCCACCTCTAAAACCTGGGTGCGTCTTATAGTCCGAAAAATACGGTAGATTTTTTTTTCCTCGTTATGTCATTAATTAAGTCCATATTTAATAGACTGGGCTTTTACAAATACGGCAATACCAAAATATATTTTTTTCCTTTATTTTTAGCAGGGGTAAAGTGGAGAGATTTGAACTTTTTATTCTTTTTTTTTATTTCTTAGATTATTTTTAAACTTCTTGTACATGTAAAGAAATAGCAAATACATGTCTATTTTTCACAGGTTTTTTTATTTCTATTTTTTTTACAATCACAAAGGCCTGCTAAAAAGAAAAACATTTTAAATTGTGGGGGTTTTTTCGACCTGGACAGGGCTAAAAACAGCAATTTGGACTCGCATTTTTTTTTTATTGCGTTTTCTATTTACCGTATATACTCATGTCCCAGAAAGACGGCGGGGAAGGCAAGCCGCGGAGCAGCGGGTCACAGAGGCAGGAGCCGGCGACTGTGGCTAAAGCCTGTGCCGCTGCGAAAGAGAAATGAATATTCATTTCTCTGTAATAGCGCACAGTGACAGCTGCCGGCTTCCAGCACACATCCTACTTACCTTCCCTGCACGCCATCGCTGCATCTTGTTCACATGGCCCTGTTCATTAAGATAATGAATCTTCACGCCTCTCCACTCCCATAGATGTGGAGTGAATATTCATTACCTTAATGAGCGAGACCACGTGATCGCTCGACTGGAAGAGCTGCTGGCGCTGGAACGAGATGCAGCGATGGCACACAGGCAATGTAGGATGGTTTTTTTTTTTTATAGGAGCCATGCGTACAAGGATAGGGAATAAGAAGCCATGCATTCAAGGATGGAACGGGGGAGCCATGTATACAAGGACAGCAACGGGGGAGCCATGCATACAGGGACGGGGGAGCTATGCATATCAGGATAGTCGAGGCAATAAGTTTACCCAGTTTTTCATGGCAAAATTAGGTGCCTCGGCTTATACTCAGGTCTACTTATACTCAAGTATATACGGTATTTCTTCATTTATTTTTTTCACACTGTTCCACCATAAGATCTAAAAAAAATTTGAAGGGCTTTCTATTGTAATAATACAAGATTATAATTGCTGATTGTCCTGCTAATATACCTGCCCCGGTTAGGCTAGAGTCACACCAGCGTATATTCTCTCATCTGAGAGCGTTGGGTCGATTTATGCCAATCACTTTCTGATCAGAGTTTGACCTTAGTATGCTCTGATTCTCTCGAATGAGAAGATGGAGATTTTTTTATTTTTTTTACATCTCCATTCTGTGAAAATTGGACAGCACTCGGTCATCAGATTTTTTCCATAGGCTTGTTGATTTGCATGGCCAAGTGCAATCTGATTATCTATCTATTGTTTTGTCAGATGGCACATGCATCAAATATAAGGTCAGGTGCACAAGCCCTTATAATCATAATTCAGCCTCCTGGATGCATAGCAGAGCTGACTGCATGTCGTAGAAAGCAGCAGCTCATGATCCCTTCTACACCCGGCGATCACATGATTACTGGGTCTGGAGGAGGAAGCACTATCAGTGTTTTCCAATATGTATACACAATGCTTGTTCAACATTGTGAACTTAGCGTCGGGAAGCTAAACATGATAATCATTTCTGTCTTCACTGTGATAAGTCTGGCTGTATTTGACTGGCTACTCACATCCACAATCTCTTGCAAGCTGCTTAAAACGTCACTAGAGTAAAGTGTGGACTGCCCAGACATTTATAGTTTGTGGGTGGCCTAGAAGTAGTTAAACTCAAGGAACAAGAAAGGCAACAATCATTTTATTGCCAAAAAGGAAAACTAACAAGTATAGTAAATTCGTGCAAATGAGTGTCCCAAATATGTAAAAATATACAATTTTCAGTATAATGGAGTGTCCACATGTTATATTCATGGATCACTATAATTTCAGTCTCTTCCTGATTTTCAGATCGATTAGACCATTTCCACCCAGGGTTGAGACAGCTGAAAGCATCTTAAAGAAAACACAGATATACAAGTGTTATCAAGAGATGGCAAGTTGTTACAATTCTATTTATGGAAATCTATCAATTTTCTGAAAAATAACCATGAATGCTTCTGTAGATACCCAAACAATCAGATTTTTTTACATTCTTGGCATCTGATGCTGCCTCTGTTTTCATGAAAAGGGTCGGTAACTTTATGGCTAATGAGCAACTTACTAGTGTCCAGAATGACACTCCAGCTTTTTCCAAATCTGGGACTGATGGATAGCACATGCTCATCTGCAGTTATCAAATGCCAGTCTTTGTTTTGGCTAATTGTGTAGCGTAGTGTAAGCCTCCCCCAGACATCAGACTAATGACGGCTGAACGCTCTGATTTTGACGGGTTTGGCTGACGGTCTAATATGTATGGAGGTCTCGGATAACTGATCAGGGGTGCTGTCTATTTGGTATCTCTGATTTTGACTTAAGGGTATGCCACACTAAACAATATCGCTAACGGGATCGCTAAAAAACGTCACTATTTAGCGATCCTGTTAGCGATGTTGTTCAGTGCGGCAGCTTCCAGCGACGAGCTTCCTGCTGTGATCTCGCTCGTCGCTGGAATCGTTCCGGACCCTATTTTCTCGTCGGCGCTCCCGCTGGGTAAGTATCTAATCGCTGTGTGGCACCTTTTCTTAGCGATTTAGCGGTACTTTTGTACCGCTAAAGTCGTTAAGAAGATCGCTAACGGCGATAGCGTCGTTAACTATATCGCTAAATGTGGCTGCATTTAGCGATATAGAAACAATCCCGCTAGCGATCGCATTAGTATGCGTCGTTATCGTGATCGCTAGCGGGATTGTTTAGTGTGGCAGTACCTTTAGAATCTCTGTTCACCTGGAGATAAGCCATAGCCAGACGTATGTATCTGGTAATGACTTTCTCATAGAGAACAGAGGAGTGCTCGGCCGATTGAGATAACTGCCAGACGAACGACTGGCCAAAGCTTCATTCAGCCGACTTCCGTCTGGGTGTGGCTGGCTATTATACAGTGCCTACAAGTAGTATTCAACCCCCTGCAGATTTAGCTGGTTTGATAAGATGCAAATAAGTTAGAGCCTTCAAACTGCAAACGAGAGTAGGATTTATTAACAGAAGCATAAATCTTACAAAAAAAAAAGTTATGTTGCTCAGTTGAATTTTAATAAATTTTAAACATAAAAGTGTGGGTCAATTATTATACAACCCCTATGTTTAATATTTCGTGGAATAACCCTTGTTTGCAATTACAGCTAATAATCGTCTTTTATAAGACCTGATCAGGCCGGCACAGGTCTGTGGAGTTATCTTGGCCCACTCCTCCATGCAGATCTTCTCCAAGTTATCTAGGTTCTTTGGGTGTCTCATGTGGACTTTAATCTTGAGCTCCTTCCACAAGTTTTCAATTGGGTTAAGGTCAGGAGACTGACTAGGCCACTCCAACACCTTGACTTTTTCCCTCTTGAACCAGGCCTTGGTTTTCTTGGCTGTGTGCTTTGGGTCGTTGTCTTGTTGGAAGATGAAATTACGACCCATCTTAAGATCCTTGATGGAGGAGCGGAGGTTCTTGGCCAAAATCTCCAGGTAGGCCGTGCTATCCATCCTCCCATGGATGCGGACCAGATGGCCAGGCCCCTTGGCTGAGAAACAGCCCCACAGCATGATGCTGCCACCACCATGCTTGACTGTAGGGATGGTATTCTTGGGGTCGTATGCAGTGCCATCCAGTCTCCAAACATCACGTGTGTGGTTGGCACCAAAGATCTCGATCTTGGTCTCATCAGACCATAGAACCTTGAACCAGTCTGTCTCAGAGTCCTCCAAGTGATCATGAGCAAACTGTAGACGAGCCTTGACATGACGCTTTGAAAGTAAAGGTACCTTACGGGCTCGTCTGGAACGGAGACCATTGCGGTGGAGTACGTTACTCATGGTATTGACTGAAACCAATGTCCCCACTGCCATGAGATCTTCCCGGAGCTCCTTCCTTGTTGTCCTTGGGTTAGCCTTGACTCTTCGGACAAGCCTGGCCTTGGCACGGGAGGAAACTTTCAAAGGCTGTCCAGGCCGTGGAAGGCTAACAGTAGTTCCATAAGCCTTCCACTTACGGATGATGCTTCCAACAGTGGAGACAGGTAGGGCCAACTCCTTGGAAAGGGTTTTGTACCCCTTGCCAGCCTTGTGACCCTCCACGATCTTGTCTCTGATGGCCTTGGAATGCTCCTTTGTCTTTCCCATGTTGACCATGTATGAGTGCTGTTCACAAGTTTGGGGAGGGTCTTAAATAGTCAGAAAAGGCTAGCAAAAGAGATCATTAATCCACACATGTGAAGCTCATTATTCTTGGTGCCTGAACTACTTCTTAATACTTTAGGGGGACCAAACAGAATTCTTGTGGTTTGAGGGGTTGAATAATAAATGACACTCTGAATTAACTTTTAATGTTTTTTTTTTTTTTTTTTTAAAAATTAAAACAAAAATTTTTGCTGCAGTGCATTTCCCACTTCCAGGCTGATCTACAGTACAAATGTCACAATGCCAAGTTAATTCCGCATGTGTCAACCAGCTAAATCTGCAGGGGGTTGAATACTACTTGTAGGCACTGTATATCATAGCTCTATCTACCGTACTTCTTGTTCTTTTTATTTTCCTTTTGCTCTCTCCTCTCTCCCCCTCCTTACATTGCTCCATATATTTATGTTTTGTTATTTTGTTCCAGTGCCTCTGTGTTAATGATAAATGCCATTGTCTTCTCTGTACTTGCTGTAACATGATTTGTGTTAATTGAAGTTATATGTTTTGTATATCAAACCTGAATCTACTCATAAAACTAAAAATATTTTAAAGCTCAAAGGCCCATACTGATAAGAACAGTGAATCTATATCTAAAATTTAATATTTTAAAAAATGGAGAAGGATATAGAGTGGCTTGCGATAGCTAAAACGCTAAGGGGGTGAACACTATTTTGTTACTTTACAACCTGTGTTTAAATATTTTTGTAATCCGATTTGTGTGTGATGCATCAGCACTAAATAGTCTACGTTGGTGAAGTGATAAAAATATAGGCATAAATTAAATTTATGGGATCAAATAACTAAAAATTGGCATGCACATATGTATTCACACCTTTTGCCATGAAGCCCCTAAAATATTCTGATGCAAGCAATTACCGTCATAAGTCCCATGCTTAGTGAAAGAAAGTCCAACTGTGTGCTATCTAAGTGCCACAAGTCTGTCAGTATATACACTTTACCTATTCTGAAAGGCCACAGAGATTGCAACACCATTAACAAGAGGCACGACTAACCAAACAACACCATGAAGACCAAGGAGATCTTCAAACAAGTTAGGGGCAAAATTCTTGAGAAGTACAAGTCAGAGTTGGGTTATAAAAAAAAAATAAATAAATCAGAATTTCTGATGATCCCCCAAAGCACCATCAAATCTATTATCAAATGGAAAGAACATGGTACCACAGCAAACTTGCCAAGAGAGGGCTGCTCACCAAAACTCTCAGCGCCAGCAAGGAGGGCATTAATCAGAGAGGCAGCACAGAGAACAAAAGTAACCCTGGAGGATCTGCAGCACTGCCAAACAGAGACTGGAGTATCTGTCCATACGACAACAATAAGCCATACACTCCATAGAAGTGGCCTTTATTGAAGAGCAGGCTGAAAAAAAGCCTTTACTTACACACAAAAATTATAAGGCTCGTTTTGAGTTTGCCAAATTACATGTTGGAGACTCCCCAAATGCATGGAGGAAGGTGTTATGATCAGATGAGACCAAAATTGAACTTTTTGGCCACCAAAGTAAACGCTATGTCTAGTGCCAAACCAACACCGCTCATCACCCCAAGAACATCATCCCCACAGTGAAACGTGGTGGCAACATCATGTTGTGGGGATTTATTTTGGCTGCAGGAACAAGGAAAATGGTCCAACTCAAGGGGAAGATGGATGGTGCGAAATACAGGGATATTATTGAGCAAAAACTATTTCAGTCTGTAGGTGATTTGAGACTGGGACGGAGGTTCACCTTCCAACAAGACAATGAGCCAAAGCATACTGTTAACCCCTTCCCGACCTTTGACACAGTGTATGCATCATGAAAGTCGGTGCCAATCCGACCTGTGACGCATACCCTGTGTCATGATAAGGATCTCGCTCCTGCGGGTCGGGTGACCGGGGTCACTGAATGGTCACCCGACCCGCAGGCACAAGACCCTTTGTGCTTCACCACAGGGGGGTTGGCTTAACCCCCACGTGGCTACGATTGCTCTGATTGGCTGTTAAAAGTGAAACAGCCAATCAGAGCAATCTGTAATATATTTTAACAATGAAATTTGGTGAAATATTTGGTGAAATATTACAATCCAGCCATGGCCGATGCTGCAATAGCATCTGCCATGGCTGGAGACCGAGATCTGACCCCCCCACACTGTGTTGAACTGGCTGGTAAAACGCAATATGAACCCAGCCTTAGGGTTAGGGTTAGAACTAGGGTTAGGGTTAGAACTAGGGTTAAGGTTAGAGTTAGTGTTATGGTTAGAATTTGGGTTAGGGTTAGGGTTGGGATTAGGGTTAGGCTTGTGGTTAGGGTTATGGTTAGAGTTGGGATTAGGGTTAGGGGTGTGTTGAGGTTATGGTTATGCTTAGGATTTGGATTAGGGTTAGGGGTGTGTAGGGGTTGGGGTTAGGGTTGGAGTTAGAATTAAGGGTTTCCACTATTTAGGCACATCAGGGGGTCTCCAAACGCGACATAGCGCCACCATTGATTCCTGCAAATTTTGCGTTCAAAAAGTCAAACAGTGCTCCCTTTATTCCGAGCCCCGATGTGTGCCCAAACAGTGGTTTACCCCCACATATGGGGTATCAGCATACTCAAGAAAAATTGCACAACAACTTTGGGGGTCTAATTTCTCCTGTTACCCTTGGGAAAAAAATTGGGGACTAAAAAAAATTTTTGTGGAAAAAAAATGATTTTTTATTTTCACGGCTCTGCGTTATAAACTTCTGTGAAGAACTTGGAGATTCAAAGTGCTCACACATCTAGAGGAGTTCCTTGGGGGATCTAGTTTCCAAAATGGAGTCACTTGGGGGGGTTCCAACTGTTTGGGCACATCATGGGCTCTGCAAACGTAACATGACGCCCGCAGACCATTCCATCAAGTCGGCATTTCAAAACGTCACTACTTCCCTTCCGAGCCCCGACGTGTGCCCATACAGTAGTTTTCTCCCACATATGGGATATCAGCGTACTCAGGACAAATTGGACAACAACTTTTGGGGTCTAATTTCTCCTGTTACCCTTGGGAAAATAAAAAAATTGGGGACTAAAAGATCATGTTTGTGGAAAAAATATGATTTTTTTATTTTCATGCCAGGGCGTTATAAACTTCTGTGTAGCCCTTGGGTTCAAAGTGCTCACCACACATCTAGATAAGTTCCTTGTGGGGTCTAGTTTCCAAAATGGGGTCACTTGTGGGGAGTTTCTACTGTTTAGGCACATCATGGCTCTGCAAACGTAACATGACGCCAGCAGACCATTCCATCAAAGTCAGCATTTCAAAACGTCACTACTTCCCTTCCGAGCTCCAATGTGTGCCCAAACAGTGGTTCCCCCCACATATGGGGTACCAGTGTACTCAGGACAAACTGTACAACAAGTTTTGGGGTCCAATTTCTCCTGTTACCCTTGTGAAAATAAAAAATTGCTTGTTAAAAAAATCAGTTTTTGAGGAAAAAAATGATTTTTTATTTTCACGGCTCTGCATTGTAAACTTCTGTGAAGCACGTGGGGGTTCAAGGTGCTCACCACACATCTGGATAAGTTCCTTGGGGGTCTAGTTTACAAAATGGGGTCACTTGTGGGTGTTTCTACTGTTTAGGCACATCAGGGGCTCTGCAAACGTATCAAGATGCCGCAGACCATTCCATCAAGTCGGCATTTCAAAGCGTCACTACATCCCTTCCGAGCCCTGACGTGTGCCCAAACAGTGGTTGCCCCCCACATATGGGGTACCAGCTGTAGACAGTTTAGGGGGTATATAGCTCTGGGATCGCCGTCTCAGGTAGACGGAGTGGCATAGAAAAGTTCAATCACAGACAGCAGTACTGGTATAAACTGGCCGCAACCAGTTTTATTGAAAGCCCACAGCAATAAACATAAAACAAAACCATAAACCAAAATCCTAAGCCTGTCAGGCTGCTAACTAGACACAGTTAGTTCCCTCACTACTGTGGTCTAGACTCTAACAGCCTGGCCACAACAACACCGATTTATAATTACCAGAGATTGGCTTGCAGGAGACTCCAGCAGCGTCTGAAGCCAGATTCAGACTGAGAGCCCTGTCTGTGTAACTCTACCACCTATTTCTGGCTGCTTAATTAGGCAGCTGTGTGTACTAAGGGTTGAGCTGCAAGCCTGTACTGGATGGGGAGTGGAGTGAACGTACTACATATTCCTTATGCCACCCAGCTGAGAAACCTGGGCGAGATATACACCCCGTCCAGTACGCACCCCTTCACTGTCTCACACAGCGTACTCAGGATAAACTGGACAACAACTTTTGGGGTCCAATTTCTCCTGTAACCATTGTGAAAATAAAAAATGGGCTAAAAAATCTTTTTTTTTTTTTTTTTTAAATGATTTTTTATTTTCACGGCTATGCGTTCTAAACTTCTGTGAAGCACCTGGGGGTTCAAAGTTCTCACTGTGCATCTAGATAAGTTCCTTAGGGGGTCTTGTTTCCAAAATGGGGTCATTTGTGGGGGAGTGTTATGATTTGGTAGCTGAGGAGAGCAAGCAAAAAAGGAAATACACCAGAGAGGTTGGAATCTATGGGATTGCAGTACCCTGACTAACCACCACAACTAAAGGCAGCCGTGGAGCGTACCTACGTTGGTCCTAGACGCCTCGTCACAGCCTAAGAAGCTAACTACACCTAAAGACAGAAAGAGGAAAACTATCTGCCCTGGAGCAGATCCCCAAAGAACATAGAAAGCCCCCAAACATGTAATGGCGGTTAGACAAGAAGAAATACAGACACAGATAGAAAATAGTATGAGCAAACGCTGGGGCCCAAACTTCCTAAATAGAAAAGGATAGGAAGGACACTTACTGCAACCCCAAAAAACCCTGAAAAGTACCAACACTACTAATTACAAAAACACCTGAGATCACACGACCTCAACCACCTAAATTAGTTCTCTGGTGTAACAAAAACTAAACAGCAGCCACTGAAAAAACTGGAAAAGGCAAATGAACAAACAACAGTGGCTGAACTAAACTGAGAGGAGAACAAACCCCCGGAGGGGACCCGGCAGACCCCCACAGAAGTGCAGGACAAAATGCAAAAAGCAAGCACAAAAAACAAAAAGAAGAAAATGTCTTATCTGTTAGCAGAAGATGCAGGCACGAAACAGCAGGCTACAAAGTGAACAGGAATCAAAGATGAGACCAGAACAATTGATCACCGGCAACCCTGATGGGAGGGAACCTCCCTTATATAAGACCAGTCAGTAACACCTGATCGCCAATCTTCACAATCTTCATTGGATAGTTCAGTACTGTTTGTAACCACCAGAGGGAGCTTCTGCTCAGAATTCATTTATAGCACATTCACAACAGTACCCCCCCCTTGAGGAGGGGTCACCGAACCCTCATTTGAGCAACCAGGTCGGTCAGGATGAGCTCTGTGATACGCACGGATGAGTCTCCTAGCATGGATGTCTGAAGCAAACACCCAAGAATTGTCCTCCTGATCATAACCTCTCCACTTAACCAAATACTGGAGTTTCCGTCTAGAAAAACGAGAATTCAATATTTTCTCAACCACATACTCCAGATTGCCCTCAACCAAAACAGGGTCAGGAGGCACAGCCATAGGAACCACTGGCTCGACAAACCTCTTCAATAAGGACTTGTGGAACAAGATATGGATCTTAAATGTCCCTGGAAGAAGTAAACGAAAGGAAACAGGATTAAGAATCTCCATGATCTTATAAGGTCCAATGAACCTAGGCTTAAACTTAGGAGATGCAACTCTCATAGGGATATTTCTTGAGGACAACCAGACCAAGTCCCCCACCTCAAACCGAGGACCATCAGTCCTATGCCGGTTGGCAAACCGCTGGGCCCTCTCCTGAGAGAGGGACATCCTCTCCACTACCTGGTCCCAAATCTGCTGCATACGCTCCACAACAGAGTCAACACCTGGACAGACAGAAGCCTCCGTCTGTCCTGAAGAAAATCGAGGGTGAAACCCAAAATTGCAGAAAAATGGGGACATCAAAGTGGCAGAGCTAGCCCTATTATTAAGAGCAAACTCAGCCAAAGGCAAAAAAGAGACCCAGTCATCCTGATCAGCAGACACAAAGCATCTCAGATAAGTCTCCAATGTCTGGTTTGTTCTCTCAGTTTGTCCATTGGTCTGAGGATGAAAAGCCGAGGAGAAAGACAATTGAACACCAAGTTTAGAACAAAAAGTCCTCCAAAATCTGGAAACAAACTGGACTCCTCTATCAGACACAATGTTCTCAGGAATGCCGTGTAACCGAACCACGTGCTGAAGGAACAAAGGCACCAATTCAGAGGAGGAAGGCAACTTAGGTAATGGCACAAGATGTATCATTTTGGAAAACCTATCACAAATCACCCAGATAACGGTCATTCTCTGAGAAACAGGGGGTCGGAAATGAAATCCATAGAGATATGGGTCCATGGTCTCTTGGGCACAGGCAATGGCATCAACAAACCACTAGAGCGAGAGCAAGGCTTGGAGCGAGAGCAAGTCCCGCAGGACTGCACAAATTCCCTGACGTCACGAGACAAAGTAGGCCACCAAAAGGACCGACTAACCAAGTCTCTGGTACCAAAAATTCCGGGATGACCGGCCAACGCGGAACAATGAATCTCAGACATCACACTCTTTTTCCATCGGTCTGGGACAAACAATTTCCCAATAGGGCAGCGCTCGGGTTTATCCTCCTGACACCCTTCCAGAGCCAGTCTCAAATTGGGCGAGATGGCGGAAAGAACTACACCCTCTTTCAAAATAACAGCAGGATCAGATAACTCAGGAGAGTCCGCAAGGAAACTCCTCGAGAGGGCATCCGCCTTAACATTCTTAGTGCCAGGAAGAAAGGAAACCACAAAATTAAAACGTGTGAAAAACAAGGCCCACCTGGCCTGTCTAGGATTAAGTCGCTTGGCTGATTCCAGATAAACCAGATTCTTATGGTCGTGAGGACCACCACCTGATGTTTGGCTCCCTCCAGCCAATGTCTCCACTCTTCAAAAGCCCACTTCATGGCCAATAACTCCCGATTACCCACGTCATAATTACGTTCAGTTGGAGAAAATTTTCGAGAGAAAAAGGCACAAGGGTTACTTTTAGAGGCTCTGGATCTCTTTGGGACAAAACGGCACCTGCCCCAATTTCAGAGGCATCAACCTCCACCTGAAATGGCAGAGAAACATCAGGCTGCCGTAGAACAGGAGCAGAAGTGAATCTCTGCTTAAGTTCCTGAAACGCAGAGACTGCCTCAGGAGGCTAATTCACCACATCAGAACCCTTTTTGGTCAAATCAGTCAATGGTTTAACAATAACAGAGAAATTACCAATAAATTTACGATAAAAATTGGCAAAACCCAAGAATCTTTGAAGGGCCTTTAATGAAGTAGGTTGGACCCAATCACAGATGGCCTGAACCTTGACCAGGTCCATTTCAATAACAGATGGGGACAAAATGAATCCCAGAAATGAGATCCTCTGTACGCCAAAAAGACACTTTGATCCCTTCACATACAGAGCATTCTCTCTCAAAATCTGGAACACAGTCCGAACATGTTTCACATGAGAGTCCCAGTCATTGGAAAAAATCAAGATATTATCAAAATAAACAATCAGAAATTTATCCTCAAAATCCCTGAAAATGTCATTCATGAAGGACTGGAAGACAGAAGGAGCATTAGTGAGCCCAAAGGGCATCTCTAGGTACTCAAAATGCCCCTCTGGGGTATTAAATGCCGTCTTCCATTCATCCCCTTGCTTAATGCGAATAAGGTTATATGCCCCCCTGTGGTCAAGCTTGGTAAACCAAGTAGCACTTTTCACCCTGGAAAACAGGTCAGAAATCAAGGGTAACGGATTTTGATATTTCACAGTGATATTGTTCAAGAGACGATAATCAATACACGGCCTTAATGAACCATCCTTTTTGGCCACAAAGAAAAAACCGGCACCCAAGGGTGAAGAGGATGGTCTGATATGACCCTTCTCCAATGACTCCTTGATATAAGACCGCATAGCGTCATGTTCAGGTACAGACAAGTTAAAAAGGCGACCTTTAGGGAATTTACTACCAGGCACTAATTCAATAGCGCAGTCATAGCTCCTATGGGGGGGCAAGGATGCAGATTTACTTTCGCACATCAGAAAAATCAGTCAAAAAGTCAGGAACATCCTGAGCCTGGGGGGGGCAGAAAAAACAGGAGTGTTGGTATTAACACATTGGCAGCCCCAACTGGTTACAGACACAGATTTCCAATCCAAAACAGGATTATGAGACTGTAACCAAGGGAAACCCAGTACGATAATGTCATGCAGATTATACAGCATCAAAAATTTGCAACTCTCCTGATGATCAGGTTCAACCCTCATTATCACCTGAGTAGAGAACTGAGGTTTATTCTCAGCCAAAGGGGTAGAATCGATCCCCAGTAGGGGAATAGACTTCTGTAGGGGTATCAAGGGAAAGCCACAACGTTTAGCAAAATCAAAATCCATCAGGTTAATAGCTGCTCCCGAATCAACAAAAGCCTGAGCAGAAAATGTGGACAGGGAGCAAATCAGGGTAACAGTCAACAGAAATTTAGTCTGAACACTACCCAAGACAACTGAGCGTGCAAAACGTCTTCCCCGCTTTGGGCAGACTGAAATAGCATGAGAGGCGTCACCACAGTAGAAACATAACCCATTGCGTTTTTGAAACTCATGACGCTGTGCCCCAGAAGCCACTCTATCACACTGCATGGGTTCAGAAGCTGGTTCACAAGGCAACACTATTCCACGCATACCTCTACGCTCACGCAAACGTCTGTCAATTTGAATCGCTAATGACATAGAATCATTGAGACCAGAGGGGACAGGGAATCCCACCATAACATCCTTTACATTCTCTGACAGACCCTTCCGAAAAAGGGCTGCCAAAGCATCGTCATTCCATTTGGTCAGGACTGCCCACCTTTGGAATCTCTGACAGTATAACTCAGCGTCCTCAAGCCCCTGATTTAATGCCAACAAGGCTTTTTCAGCTTGATCAGTGACATTAGGCTCATCGTACAATAACCCCAGAGCCTGAAAAAATGCATCAATATTACTCAAAACAGGATCCCCAGGTGTCAGGGAAAAAGCCCAATCCTGAGGATCGCCGCGCAGGAGAGAGATGACAATTTGAACCTGCTGTGCTGCGTTCCCTGAGGACTTAGGTTTCAAGGCAAAAAACAACTTACAGTTATTTTTGAAATTCAGAAATTTAGCTCGATCCCCCAAAAATAAATCTGGCATGGGGATCCTAGGTTCCACAACCGGCAACCTAGCAAGATAGATAGCAATACTCCGAACTTCAATGGCAAGCTGATCCACACGGCCAGACAACTGTGCAAACTCCATTGAGAGAAAAAAAAAAAAATCCTCCTCAGCACCCAGAGATACAGAGGGAAAAAAAAATCTCTGACAACTCTGACAATCTTTTTTCTTTAACACTATTTTTCCCTTCTGTGAGTACCATACAAATATCAGTTTTTGGGCCGGTGATACTGTTATGATTTGGTAGCTGAGGAGAGCAAGCAAAAAAGGAAATACACCAGAGAGGTTGGAATCTATGGATTGCAGTACCCTGACTAACCACCACAACTAAAGGCAGCCGTGGAGCGTACCTACGTTGGTCCTAGACGCCTCGTCACAGCCTAAGAAGCTAACTACACCTAAAGACAGAAAGAGGAAAACTATCTGCCCCGGAGCAGATCCCCAAAGAACATAGAAAGCCCCCAAACATGTAATGGCGGTTAGACAAGAAGAAATACAGACACAGATAGAAAATAGTATGAGCAAACGCTGGGGCCCAAACTTCCTAAATAGAAAAGGATAGGAAGGACACTTACTGCAACCCCAAAAAACCCTGAAAAGTACCAACACTACTAATTACAAAAACACCTGAGATCACACGACCTCAACCACCTAAATTAGTTCTCTGGTGTAACAAAAACTAAACAGCAGCCACTGAAAAAACTGGAAAAGGCAAATGAACAAACAACAGTGGCTGAACTAAACTGAGAGGAGCACAAGCCCCCGGAGGGGACCCGGCAGACCCCCACAGAAGTGCAGGACAAAATGCAAAAAGCAAGCACAAAAAACAAAAAGAAGAAAATGTCTTATCTGTTAGCAGAAGATGCAGGCACGAAACAGCAGGCTACAAAGTGAACAGGAATCAAAGATGAGACCAGAACAATTGATCACCGGCAACCCTGATGGGAGGGAACCTCCCTTATATAAGACCAGTCAGTAACACCTGATCGCCAATCTTCACAATCTTCATTGGATAGTTCAGTACTGTTTGTAACCACCAGAGGGAGCTTCTGCTCAGAATTCATTTCTAGCACATTCACAACAGGGGAGCTCCAAAGTTTAGGCACACAGGGGCTCTCCAAACACAACATGGTGTCCTCTAACGATTGGAGCTAATTTTCCATTAAAAAAGTCAAATGGCGCTCCTTCCCTTCTGAGCCCTGCCGTGCGCCCAAACAGTGGTTCCCCCCCACATATGGGGCACCAGCGTACTCAGGATAAATTGGACGCCAAAAGTTGTTGTCCAGTTTTTCCTGTTACCCTTGGGAAAATAAAAAATAGTGGGCTAAAAAATGATTTTTGAGAAACAAAAATTATTTTGTTTATTTTCACTGCTCTGCTTTTATAAACTTCTGTGAAGCACTTGGGGGTTCAAAGTGCTCACTACACTTCTAGATAAGCTCCATGGGGGGTCTAGTTTCCAAAATGGGGTCACTTGTGGGGGGTTTCTACTGTTTAGGCACATCAGGGGCTCTGCAAGCGCAATATGACGCCCGCAGAACATTCCATCAAGTCTGCATTTCAAAATGGCGCAAATTCCTTTCTGAGCTCTCCCATGCGCCAAAACAGTGGTTCCCCCCCACATATGGGGTATTGGTGTACTCAGGACAAATTGCACAACAACTTTTGTGGTCCAATTTCTCCTTTTACCCTTGTGAAAATAAAAAATAGCGTGCTAAAAAATCATTTTGAGGAAAAAAATGATTTTTTTTATTTTCACTGCTCTGTGTTATAAACTTCTGTGAAGCACTTGGGGTACAGAGTGCTCACAACACATCTAGATAAGTTCCATAAGAGGTCTAGTTTCCAAAATGGTGTCACTTGTGAGGGTTTTTCACTGTTTAGGCACACAGGGGCTCTCCGAACGCATCATGGTGTCCGCTAACGATTGGAGCTAATTTTCCATTCAAAAAGTCAAATGGCGCTCCTTCCCTTCTGGGCCCTGCCGTGCGCCCAAACAGTGGTTTATGACCACATATGAGGTATCTGTGTACTCAGGAGAAATTGCCCAACAAATTTTAGGATCCATTTTATCCTGTTGCCCATGTGAAAATGAAAAAACTGAGGCTAAAAAATTTTTTTGTTAAAAAAAAGTAATTTCTTTTTTTTTACGGATCAATTTGTGAAGCACCTGGGGGGTTCAAAGTGCTCACTATGCATCTAGATAAGTTCTTGGGGGGGTCTAGTTTCCAAAATGCGGTCACTTGTGGGGGAGCCCCATTGTTTAGACACACAGGGACTCTCCAAATGCGACATGGCAACCACTAAGGCTATGTGCACACGTTGCGGTTTTTTAGCGGTTTTGCTGCGGTTTTTTCGGCAAAACCGCTTACACAATACAACTCATTAAGGCCTATGAGATTCCGCAATGCTGTGCACATGCTGCGGGTTTTTCCGCGGCGGAATCGCATCGCGGGAGAATCCGCAGCATGCTCATTCTTTTTTGCGGAACCGTGGCGATTCCGCCGCCATAGGAATGCATTGAACCAATTATTTTCCGCATGTGGCTGTGCCCACCATGCGGAAAGTAAGCGGTTCATGTGCGGGTGGTACCCGGGTCTGGAGGGGGGAGACTCTCCTCAAGCCTGGTACCATACATGTAAAAACAATAATTAAAATAATAAATATGATATTCTCACCTTCGGCGCCCGAGCTTTCCCCCTCTCAGCGACGCTCCGCCAATCGCGTTCCCAGGAGTGCATTGCGAGATCACCAATGACGTAGCGGTCTCGCGAGATGCTACGTCATCGGGTGATTGTCGCAAAGCACTCCTGGACGGAACTTGCCGGAGCGTCGCTGAGGCGGAAAGCTTTGGGCCGCCGGAAGGTGAAAATATCATTATTATTTTTTATTATTTTACATTAGATCTTTTACTATTGATGTGGCATAGGCGGCATCAATAGTAAAAAGTTGGTCACACAGTCAAACACTTGTTTGACTCGTGTGACCAACCTGTCAGATGCTTGTAAAACGCTAGCATCTGCAAGCTATTCCGCTTGCAAAACGCTAGGGAGGTGCGGAATTGCCGCGGAAATTTCCATGGCATCCGCAACGTGTGCATATAGCCTAAATATTCCAGCATATTTTCCATTTAAAAAGTAAAATGGCGCTCCTTCCTTTGAGCCTGCCGTGCGCCCAAACAGTGGTTTATGACCACATATGAGGTATCTGGTACTCAGGAGAAATTGCCCAAGAAATTTTAGATCCATTTATCCGTGCCATGTAAAATGAGAAATTTTGTTGAAAATTTAAATGTAAATTTTTCCTTCCACGTTGCTTAGTTCTGGTAGCACCTGAAGGGTTAATAATCTTCTGAATGTATTTTGATATCTTGAGGGGTGCAGTTTTTATGTGTCACTTTTGGGTATTCTTCTGCATTTAGACTCCCTCAAAGTGACTTAAAATGTGAGGTGTCCTAAAAAATGGTTTGTAAATTTGTTGAAAAATGAGAAATCGCTGGTCACTTTAACCCTTAACTTCCTAACAAAAAATTTTGTTTCCAAAATTGTGCTGATGTAAAGTAGACATGTGAGAAATGTTATTTATTAACTATTTTGTGTACATAACTCTCTGGTTTAATAAATAAAAATTAAAAATTTGAAAACTGCGAAATTTTCATAATTTTCACCAAATTTCCATTTTTTTCACAATAAGCGCAAAATTATTGACCTAAATTTACCACTAACATGAAGCCCAATATGTCACGAAAAACATTCTCAGAATCGTAGGATTCGTTGAAGCGTTCCTGAGTTATTACCTCATAAAGGGACACTGGTCAGAATTGCAAAAATGGCAAGGTCTTTAAGAGGATCTGTCACACTAAATTGGTGGATATTTAAATGATGCAGTCAGGTCAGATGGCGTGGTTTTGGGTACTTGCCTTAACATGTTGTTCGCGCTGTCTCCATTATTTCTGGGAATGTAGTCGTTGCCCCATATACGCGCCTGCGCATTGCAATCTTGAATTGCGCACGCGCAGTATGCTTTGCCCCCAATTGAAATGCGCAGGCCGTTGTATGGAGGCAACGACTACAATTCCAGAAATAATGGAGACAGCGGCGAATCACTTGTTAAGGCAAGTACCCAAAACACCGCCATCTGACTTACTGCATCATTTAAATATCCGCCAATTTAGGGTGACAGATTCCTTTAAGGTCAAAATGCTGTTCATGAAGGGGTAAAAAATGGACCTTTTTTTCTCATTAATAGCATTGGCGCGATCGCCCGCATGTCTTCCGTTTTGTCCGGTTTTTGCCTATTTAAATTCGGCGGTCGACAAGACTTTGTCCTTGAACGTTTTTGTTTCCGCGAAAAACGACAGCGCTGATGCGGCGCATCAGGCTTGTTGATATAATGACGTCTATGGTGCCGGGATCGTCATAGGATGATCGGCCACGGACTCCATTTTTTCCTCTGCGCATGCTTGAACTACGAAATCAAGAGAATGCCAAGAGTGTGCAAAGCAGTCATCAAGCAAAAGGTGGCTACTTTGAAGAACCTAAATAAGACATATTTTCAGTTGTTCACACTTTTTGTTAAGTATATAATTCCACATGTGTTAATTCATAGTGATCCCTTTTCAGTGTGAATGTACAATTTTCATAGTCATGAAAATACAGAAAATCTTAAATGAGAAGGTGTTCCAAACTTTTGGTCTGTACTGTATGTCATATGTATGTATGTGCTCTATGCATGCTTGTGTCTGTTTGTATGTGCTCTGCTATGTAGGCATGACAGGACAGTGCTGCGTTCGAGGAACGCTCTGGGCCAGAACTATCGGGGCCGTCATCACGTTGCAGGGGATGACTTTCTGTGTGGGGAAAGCCTGAGCACCTGACAGAAGGGTGCGTGGGACTAAAGGCTGAGCGTGGAAAGACTGACGGAAGGCGACTATAGAGCAGGAAGAAGGTTGAGTCCCTCTCATTAACTGCCACCATTGACGCCAGCCCATTAGAGACTTCCCGACTCACATACCCTTTACCGAGTGTCCCTTCACGAACTAGACCCAGAACATGCAGTGCAGCAGACGTACCATCTTCTCCTGAACTTTGTGATTCCGTGCGAGGCCTTGTCACCCCTGCGGCCTGTGCGGAGTTGTGCTCCCGGTGTACTGCGTTCTCCTTGAGGAACTAGCAGAAGGAACTGTGCCCACGCTCCAACGGACCCAAGATCCACGGACTCAGGACCAACGGACCCGGATACTTCGGCACCGTCAGGAGACAGTGCATCTCGTTTCTACACAGCCAGACTTTGTTCACGGATTGCGACACCGTCGGGAGCTGTTCCAGCCACTCCCCTGTAAGGAGGGTCAGGCCTAGCCTGTAAATGTTTATGCTGCTATGTATATGTATTTGTATATAGTTGTTATGTATTTTATAATGACATATTTGAGTGTCTTCTGTATTGTATTTCACATAGATTTAGATAAGGTAGTGCATCCTTTGGGAACATTAGAGGAGGGCACTTGTAGTAGAGTATTCATAGACTGGGTAATTGTAGTATTGCAAAGGGCCACTAGATGGGGGTATATTAGTGGATCCAGTTGGAAAGTTTCTAGATCAGTGGTTCTCAACCTTTCTAATGCCGTGACCCCGCAATACAGTTCCTCATGTTGCGGTGACCCCAAACCAAAAAATAAGTACAGTCCTCCATACAATATTATGGGCACCACATAGTCCTCCATACAGTATTATGGGCCAAATATAATGCTCCATAAAGAATATTGGACCCCAAAATAATGCTCCATACAGGATACTGGTCCCCATATAATGCTCCATACAAAATATGTAGCTCTCCTCTGCACTGTGCTGCATTCTGCACTGTTACGGCTCAGGAAAGGGTGCTGTGGAAAGACTCCCCGTTATCATCATCATTGTATCCCCATTATCATCATCGCTTCCTCATCATCATCATCATTGCCTCCCCATCATCATTATCATCGCCTCCCCATCATCATCATCATTGTCTCCCCATCACCATCGTCTCCCCATCATCAACATCATTGCCTCCCCATCATCATCATCATTGCCTCCCCATCATCATCATCATCGCCTCCCCATCATCATCATCATTGCCTCCGCATCATCATCGCCTCCCCATCATTATCATCATTGTCTCCCCATCACCATCGCCTCCCCATCATCATCATCATCGCCTCCCCATCATCATCATCATTGCCTCCCCATCATCATCATCATCGCCTCCCCATCATTATCATCATTGCCTCCCCATCATCATCATCATCTCCTCCCCATCATCATTGCCTCCACATCATCATCATTGCCTCGTCACCACCATCACTGCCTCCCCCCCCCACCACACACATACAGCACCACACACAGACAGCACCGCAGCACTCTCTCACACACATCGCACTACACACACCTCACCTGTCCGGCGCCAGAGCTTACTCTCTGCCACTGCCGGCCGCTGAATGATGACGTCATCCAGCGGCGCTGCTGTGAGAGGAAGTGTGGGCGCCCCCTGGAGCCCGGAGCTGCGGAGGCACGGGAAGAGGTAAGTATTCTGCCGGCTGACAAGGCCCTGAGCAAATGGGGATGATGCAAGCACGTCTGTGCATGCGCGCAGGCATTCAGTTTGGAACGCGCATCCATAACAGTGTGCGTTCCAGCTGAATAGCGCTGCTGCAGACGGTAGCGCAACTTCTCAGCGGCTAAAGCAATCTTAAATATGTTTTTTCCGATGGCTTTAAGCGACCCCTATGTTTTGGTCGTTCGACCCCCACCGGGGTCGCGACCCACAGGTTGAGAACCGCTGTGCTAGATGTTTAGTGAAGCACAGTAGGACACAAGGTGGGGGCACTGAGCACATTCAGCATAGAAGAGACTTGTAGGACACCAAGGGGTTAAGTAGAAGGAATGTCGGCCGGGAATTGGTGTGAGGGACTTCCTAGATAGAGTCGGTCGGGGGTGGACCCTGCTACTGCTTGGACGTCCATGGTCCTGGGCCGTGTAGCTGACACACTAGGAGTGAAATGTGTGAATGGTACCAGCAGCCCTAGCGAAGTCGGTGAATGAGTCACCGTGGGAATGTCAGCCAGAATCTGAGGCTGATGAGTGAAGCCAGTGGAAAAGCCACTGTGGGAGCGTTCAGCAGAAGTGTGCGTGCTGAAAAGTAGTCAAGTGGGCCACCAGCGAGTACACGAGCAGGATAACCAGAAGGGGGTGGACGACCTAGTAGATGTGTATTTCCATGACTGGATTGAAGTTGGTTCCAGGGAAAGAGATCGAAGTGCCGTTTTCACCGGGCTCCTCGATCCGCAGTTACTTTGTGGTCCATTCTGGTGTAGTTGAAGAAGTGAAGCGGAGTTGTAGAAGATGTATTGCAGGTACCGTGTCAAGCGTGCTAATGGTGTCTTGGATGTGCTGTGTCCGGAGGAAAATAAAGCTGAACTGTTTGATGTTGTTCTGGACTCTGACTCCAATTCTTCAAACTCCTAAACGGGTGAGGAATACCCCAGGGATGAAGCAGTTGCCAGTGCGAAGAGCACAGATAGCGCTGGTGAGTCCACCCCCAGACCGTGGTATTACACCCCAACCACCAGAACTCCAATCGATAAGTCTTTACCTTCACTTTTCCCCTTCTTGTTAAAGTTATTGTGTAATTCATCATTTGCTTAATCACCTCCCTGCGTGGAGGTTTTCTTTTAATTCGTATTTAACAATTTTCTAAGTAAATTCCTGTTAACCCCTTTCTGTGCCTCCTGCTGTTCACTGCATCCGACGAACCTTTAAACATTGTAAGGTTTCACTCACTCGGCTGCTTCAGAGGTAAATCAGGAGACTCGATCTTATTCGAAAAGGCCTTAGGTTTATTACATCATAATGTCACGCTGTATCACAGATATATATATGAATAATGTCAGTAATCTATCAAGTGGGACAACATTCTATATAACATATAAATAGGTAACATTGACATGTGTACATAGCATAGTATTACCTGACATAATATCCTGTGGGTCAATACTGAATCCTTTTCACGCTGTCTCTGGCTAGAGGTGGACCGGGGTCTATGCTGACCCTAAACTGGGGTCCTGACTAGTCCCTCTACCTGGAGGTACTGTTAATGGTACAGAGGTCCAGGCCGCCAGCGTAAACCCTGTCTCCTATAAATCCCTGACCACTGTAATCTAGTCCTTAGAAGGACCCTGATTACCACCAAAGGGAATGGACAGGTAAAGGTTAACAAACAGTAAAGACAGACGAGACAGACAGGGGATAAAGTAAATACTGTCTTGCATACAACATTTAAACACAGAGGGAACACCAAAGGTCTAGGAGATAAACTATAAGCAAGGAAAGGAGAAACAACAAAGGAGCTCTTAGCTTAAGTCTTCTCAGAACCGATCCTATCTGCAGTCTGTATGAAAGCTTTCACCGGCATCTAACAAGCAGACTGGCAGGTATAAAAAGGAAGCTAATTAGTGCATAATCAAAAGCAGCCGGGCGAGGCTGAACCTAGTCTTAGCAAAGAGCCAGGTAAAATTAACTCCCTCACCACCAAACACAAAGTAACAGCAACTCAGCTGCGAGAAGTCAGAATGTGCAATCGCGACGATCTTCGTGGCGATGCACCCATGACAGTACCCCCCCTTCTACGAGGGGCCTCCGGACCCTCAGGGCCAGGTCTGCCCGGGTGAGTTGTGTGGAAGGTCCGAACCAATCGATCTGCGTTAATATCAGACGCAGGGACCCACGTCCTCTCCTCAGGACCATACCCCTTCCAATGAACCAAGTACTGAAGGGACCGGCGATTCAGACGTGAGTCAATGATCTTCGACACTTGAAATTCTAAGTTACCATTGACCACCACCGGAGGAGGAGGTAGAGGTGACGGCATAACTGGCGCCACGTACCTCTTAAGCAACGATTTGTGGAACACATTGTGGATTTTAAACGTAGGAGGGAGGTCCAGACGAAATGCCACAGGATTAATTATAGAACTGATCCTGTATGGACCGATGAACCTGGGACCCAGTTTCCAGGAGGGAACCTTGAGTTTTATATTCTTGGTAGACAACCACACCAGATCGTTCACACTTAGGTCCGGACCAGACACTCTCCTCCTATCAGCCCTCTGCTTGTAACGGTTCCCCATAGCACTCAGACCACTCAGCACTCCTCTCCAAACTGAAGCAAGTGACGACGAGAATCGTTCCTCCTCAGGAACCCCAGACGGCCGGGTATGTGGGGTCTTAGAGCGAGCACAAACTCCACAGGACGCGACAAAAGTTTTTACCTCTTTATTTAAGTTAGGCCACCAAAACCGGCGAGAAAGGAGATCCACAGTTGCTTTACTCCCTGGATGTCCTGCTAAAGCAGAATTATGATGTGCCTTGATAACTTTTTGTCTTAACTGATTAGGAACAAACAGTTTCCCTGGAGGTCCTACAGTGGCGTCCCCCTGAGCCCCCAATACCTCCTCCTCAAGCTCAGAGCATACAGCCGACACTACCACTCCCTCCTGAAGGATAGGAACCGGGTCATCCGTCTTTCCGGCCCCTGGGAAACTACGAGACAAGGCATCAGGCGGCAATTTTATTGAGCAGTCATACGCGGGATGAGGAGATAACTCTTGACACCCCTCCTCAGAAAACACCTCCTCCAAGACCTCCAGAAAAGGAGGCAAGGTCCTAGGCACGACCGCACCGATGACCGTATTCATGCAGTTATTCTTGCAAAATTCACCCCACTGGCTTATCTCTCTGGATTGCCAATTAATCACTGGGTTATGTTTAGCCAACCAAGGAAGTCCCAACACAATAGGAGTAGGAAGACCCTCCAACACATAACAAGACAACTGTTCTTTATGTATTGCCCCTACTTGAAGGTCTATGTTATGAACAGCTTGTACAAAGCTACCTTGACCGAGAGGCCCGGCGTCAATAGAGCATATAGGGATCGGTTTGGCCAATACACTCAGTTGCATACCTTGCACCCGGGCAAACCGAGCGTCCACCATATTAGCCCCAGACCCACTATCAAGAAGAACAGAAATCCTCTCAATTCTCGTACCAACCACCACCTCCGCAGGTATGAGAAACTGAGACGGACTTGGGGACGAAATACCCACTCCCAGGTTGTCGTCCACCACACAACCTGGGATCAACAGTCTACCGACAACTTTTTTGCTCAATGAGGCACGGGATGGACACCCTCCAACAAAATGTCCCTCTCTCCCGCAAAAGAAACACCTTCTTGTCATGCGGCGTACCCCCGATTCTCTCCTACAATATGATGTCCCTCCCAACTGCATGGGTTCCTCAGAACAGACCAGGGGAACCTCCATATAAGGGACTTTAGTAGTAGGTGGAGTCATAACAGGGGGCGGAGTTACCTCGCACCTCCCCCGAAGCCGTCTATCAATAGAATAGCAAGGGCCATAGCAGCCTCCAGTGACGGAGGAGAATCATACTGAGCCAAAACATCTTTTAATTTGTCAGATAACCCTTGACAAAACTGGCTCCTAAGAGCTGGGTCATTCCACTGAGTATCTGTGGCCCATCTACGGAACTCAGAAGAAAATTCCTCCGCCGGACGATCTCCCTGCTGTATCCTACGTAACTTTGTTTCAGCAAGGGAGACCCGATCCGGGTCATCATACACCAGACCCAGGGCAGCAAAAAATCGATCTACTGACTGGAGGGCCGGGGAGCCCGGCGGAAGAGAGAACGCCCAGGATTGAGGGTCTCCTTGTAAGAGCGAGATGACAATTCCCACCCTCTGCTCTTCACTCCCCGATGACTGAGGCCGCAGCCGAAAGTACAATTTACATGCCTCCCGGAATGCAAAAAATTTGTCCCGCCCACCAGTGAACCTGTCCGGGAGAGCCACCTTAGGTTCAGATCTGGTTTGCTCCGGGGGGGACAAAACCTTGGACTTAATATCCGTAAACTCCATGGACAACCTCTGCAACTGCAGGGCAAGCTGGGCTACTGGATCCATGGTAGCTGAGGAAAATCCTTAGTTTTTTCTGGGCCGGTGAAAATGTCACGCTGTATCACAGATATATATATGAATAATGTCAGTAATCTATCAAGTGGGACAACATTCTATATAACATATAAATAGGTAACATTGACATGTGTACATAGCATAGTATTACCTGACATAATATCCTGTGGGTCAATACTGAATCCTTTTCACGCTGTCTCTGGCTAGAGGTGGACCGGGG
>JARQOD010000003.1:292779741-292888280 GCA_033576555.1 Oophaga sylvatica | reverse complement strand
TAGTAAGTTGGTGTTTTGGGGGTTTTTTTTGGGATTGCAGTGTCCCCCCTTCCCCTTTTTCTATTTAGTAATTTGGGCCCCAAAACTTTTCCCATACATTTTCTTCTTTTCATATTTCTTTGTCAACCCCGCCTTAATTTTGGGGGGCTTTCTAGTTTTTGGGGAACGCTCCGGGCAGAAGTTCCTTTTTAATTTGGTGTAGTTAGTTTCTCAGCTGGACGAGGCGTCAAGGCCAAAACGTAAAAAAGCTCCCGGCGCCTCTATTGGGGGGGGTTTTATCAGGGTACTGCAATCTATTTTCCAACGCTTGGGATTTTTTTTCCCCTTTCCCTCGCTCCAATCATAAAAAAAACCCCCAGCACCTCCACGACCCCCCAGCGCGGCCCAAAAAAAAACCCCCCAGCAATGTATTCATTGCATTTAAAATTAAATCTTCATAAATTACATACTTTCTAGAACCCCCGATCTTAAGGGGCCCAATTTTATTGTGGTGTGTGTGTGTTGTGTGATGTATATAATATATTATTAATTATAAAAATATATAATTACATACATACATAAGAATAGAAGAATAGGCGTTAATTAACTTCGGTTTAGAACTCTGGGACCACAGCATGGGAGACATGGTTTAACCCCAAATTGCAGGACATTTTGTTTTTTTTTGTCATGGCTACTACGCTAGTACTAAGGGGTTTTTAAAAATTAGGGAGCGTAGGTTTTTAAAAGGATGTTTCCAAAAAATTGGGGGCTCCCGTGCAATTTCTTCGCTAAGGAAACCAAGGGGGGGGGGGGGCAGAAATTTAGTGCCTAAAAGGGACCATGGTTTTTTTTTCCCCCCCGGCTAAAACATCGCCCCCCAAACCCCCCAAAAAGGTGCATCTTAATCCCCCGATTCGGCCCTTCCTATCTTTTCCCACTGTTTTTAGGGGGGGGGCTGTGGGGAAAAAGGGGTTTAAGTCATTTCTTTTTAATTGACATTAAGCCAAGTTAAAAGGAGAGGGTCAAAAAAAATCTCCATTTTTAGCTTACTGCTTGAAAATTAAAAAGCCACCACACCAAAAAACACACGAAAGGACTCCACACTAAAAACCCGCTAGCGTCTCTTAGCGTCCATACTAATGAATCGCTAGCGGGATTGTTTCTAAATCGCTAGTAGCTACCAATTTACGATACGAAGGACGCTTCGCGGATCGATCTCCTTAAGACTTTAGGAAAAAAGCCCGCTAAATCGAAAAAAAGGTGCCACACCAGTTTTTAGATTTACCAGGGGGGCCCGCCGCGATAAAATGGGCCGGAACGTCAGACACGACGAAAAAGCAGGGGCCACGTCCTGTAGATTGGCACACAACAACATCGAAAACGGGATGGCTAAATATGCGTTTTTTTAGCGATCCCGTTACATGTTGTTTAGTTTGGCACCCCCTAAAATAAAGTCTTTTAATGAAAAAAAAAACACACAGGTCTTCGTCTTTATTACCTCCAACCAAAAGAGAACCCTCTTTCCCCCAAAAAAATACAAAATAAAAAAGCAAAAAAAAACCCATACCTGCCGCCTCACAAGTCTCGCGGCGCAATCCATCCAAGGGGTTAAATATTCACAACCGGGAGGGTGCCAAGCGCGCCCCGGCTGAATCCAGAAAGGAAGCTGCCGGCGGCAGCTCATGATGTGCTGACATCACTGATGCTCCACCTCTCACAGGCGACCCGCAGTGAACTGTGCAGCGGGGAAAATGAATAGGCATTTTCCCCCTGCAGTTTTTACCCGGGGAGCCTTTCATGAGCGGGGGTCAGTGCGTCAGCGAATCACTGTTGTTTGTCGGTGACAAAGCCCACGACTTAAAGGAAAAACTTGTAAAGCCCCCCATTATAATTAAAAAATTTTAAAAGTAAAAAAAAACAACCCAAAATTTAAATCCTTTATTTAAAAAAAAACAAAACAAATTTTTTTCCTTTTTTTTAAAACTAACAGTTAAACCCCCCTAACGCCTAAAACCCCAAAAAACCCCTTTTTCCCCTGTAAAAACCAAAGGCCCACCGAGGTCACGGGAGTTAACCCCCCGGGGGGAAGGAGCCTCAGTGACTGATTTTAAACCAGCACGGGCCCCCACTCGCAGATTCATCACCAGGGGTTTTTCCACCCGGACATTCGCACTTGGCCCCGCCCGGTTAAAATGTTTACCCCCCCAAAATGTTTTTCGGCGGGGGATAGAATGACAACAAGGGGACATTGTATTTTTTTTTTTGGTTTTTTACGGAATGAGGTTGGTAATTTTGGCTTAGGGGAAAATAACTTTTATTTTTTTTAAAAAAAAAGGGGGAAAAATGTTTTTTTGTTTTTTTTTTCCCAAAAAAAATTTTTTCTGGCGTTTGTTTTTTTAAATAAGCATGGGGTTAAAAATGGACAGGTGTTTTACAAAAAAAATTTTTCCCCCCAGGGGTCACAAAAATTTTTTCCCGTGAGCAAAGGGAAAAATTAATTTTCTTTACTCCCCCAAAAAAATTTTTTGCCCCGCCTTTAATTTTCCCCCGGGGGTTAAAAAAAATTTAAAAAAGGGCCCAAAAAATTACCCCAATTTTTTTGAATTTTGAAAAAACCCCTATGGGTTAAAAATTTAAAGGGGTAAAAGCTCGAGATGGGCCGTCCGGGGCGGAAGGAAAAACTTCATTTGGCAGCATTTTGGAAAAAACTCCGCAACCCTTTAAAAGCCAACAAAAATTTAAAAAAATCTAAAAATAAGACCTGGGGTTTTCACCATTTTTTACATAGAAATTTTTTCCCATCAAAGGGGCCCCCACTTAAAAACCCCGGCCAAAACAACCCTATGTTTACTTTTCCCCGCAGGAGTTTCACAGAGTCCCCCCTGGTCAAAAGGACCTTAAAAACCCCAAATTAGGGGCTCCCCTCCTTTCAAAATATCCCATGGTTCCCCGGGAAATATCCCTTTTCCCCCCTTACATCACACCCCAACTAATCTCATCCCAAACCCTTTTTTTTCCGGCTCCTTTCCAAAACACTCCCGCTGTGTTTTCCCCCACCTACTTTTGGCTTTCCCAAAACACCTGTATTTTAAAAACCTGAGCTGAAAAAAGGGGAAAAAAATTAAAAGGGGTAGTGACCTTTCTCTACCACTAGGTTCACAAAGCCAAATTTTTTTCCCCCAAACCCGTCAGCAAAATATTAGGTGAAATTACACCCCTTCAACACACTACTTCACTGCCACATTCCCCCCCCCCCCCTCTCCCCCCGGGGGGGTGGTCTTTCCCGGCCGGGGGGGGTCACCACCCCGGAGCTTGGTCCCCAGCCCGGAGGCTGGTCCCCCAGACCGGAGGGCTGGTCATCCACCCCCGGGGGGGCTGGTCAACAATCCAAAAGAGACAGAAAACTGGGGACCATCAGGCCTTCATCAGCTTATTTCACTTCTGTCACTGTTTTTTCACCTGACCTAGCCAACATCAGCTTTCTTTTCATCAAAAGCTCCGCACTCCCTTTCCCTCCCGGCCCCTATGCCTTGGGGGCCGGGGGTACCTGCACGGTTTCTTTTGGGCCTTGGGCCGGTCATTTCGATAAGTCCCGGCCCCGAGAAGTACGCCCCGGGGACATCAAACCTTCTGCTGACTCTTCCTCAGAAACTCACGTACCTCCTGTCCTTGGTGCACTGACCAGTGCACCAACTACACGAAGGTATAGGGGGTTTTTTACTTTTTCTAGTTCCCCTTTGAACCCTCTTTAGCACATCTATTTTCTTGAAATTTCGGTGGATCATAAAGTCTATTTCACAGACCTTAGCTCCTCTGCCATGGTTCTGCCATTTTAAGCTACCTGTTCAAATATTGGGACTGTGAAGGACAGCATTTGCTCTTGAACGAAAGTTCCTGTATTCTTCCTTTTACTCATTGACTTTCTCACGAAGATGCTCTGGCTTTTCATCACACTCCTTCACACAGTTTGGATTTCTTCTAGAAGTAATCAATTCATCTGGTACCTGTTGGACTCCTTTATGTCTTTGGCCCTTCTTCAGGCTCTTCTGGTAGAACTGCTCAGAAGCCCTACCGTCGTCTTACATTCTACCTTTCAGTCAATATTATGGTCTCCATATCTCCATTTATTCCAGCTCCAAGTTCCCTTGAAGTGCAACTGTATACTCAGAACCTCCGGATTCCTTCTTTTTCACCAGTTCGCATCCCTCTAGCTCCCGTGTGTCTGCACGGCAAGGAGTGACACACCCCCTTTTCCCATTTGTGGGACGTGGCCCGAGTAGACTCCATGAAAGGTGCTTAGCTCACCAATGCCACCTGAATGTTCAAAATTCATCTTGTGATATTCCGACCTTGGTACACTCGGGAAACACCTGGGGGGGGGCTCCGGGCGCCGAACTTCCACCCTGGCTTCCGAGTTGCAGCTACTGACCCGGGGACCGTAACCGTCACGCCGCTGCCTTCGGCAGAAACAGATTCCGGACAGAGTCAGTCCCCAAAATCTTCAGTCTTTTCTCACAGCTTCACTAGACCTCACTTCTGAAGGCATCTGGCTTGGTGACCACCACTTCCTGGCTTTTTCCCCTCTGCAGCATTCCTTCAGAGTCCT
The DNA here is from genome assembly GCA_033576555.1 of Oophaga sylvatica. Classification (NCBI taxonomy): domain Eukaryota; kingdom Metazoa; phylum Chordata; class Amphibia; order Anura; family Dendrobatidae; genus Oophaga; species Oophaga sylvatica. The sequence goes on along the minus strand of JARQOD010000003.1, from coordinate 292,883,695 downwards.
GGGCAGATGAGCTCCATACCATACATTGATAACTTCTCTCTTCAACAGCATCCACTTGTGCTGTGTTCAGTTTCAGAGCCGCCTTTAAAGCTCGCTCTCCTCCTTTCACCTGTCTTCGCCAGGGAACGGCCAACTGTAAAACTCTTCAGATGCCCTCTTCTGTCCGGCTGCAAGGTCAGCTCAGCCTTCCCTCAGGACTCTCAAACCCCCCTGCTTCCATCCTTTCCCCATTTGCACTTGGGTTTTTTGTTGTCAACAGATGATTCATACACTACCACTATCCCGTCTGACCCCTTTTTCCAGCCACTCCGGGCTCACTTTGGGTTTACAAATTTATTCTATTCACTGCTCACTTCAGGGTTTCATTCATTTTTTTCCATCCTATCGGAACCTTGTTAACATGTAACCACAACTTAATTCACCATCTGGCCCCAAATATTAAAATTGACAACCCAACTAAACTTCTATAAGCTCAGGACTAGGGCTGGGCTCACGACCTCTCCCTGGACTTCAGTGTCCCTATACAACAGGTGAGTGTTTATGGCAAATGAGAAACCTCTCCTCAGACCGGCTCTGGGAACCTCATTGAACAATTAATTTTCCTGTGCCCTTTTAAGATGGGGTCCGCCTTGTTCACTCCAAAATTTCAACGACACAGGAAGTCAGGGACCCGGTTCCCGAGAACCACCATCCCGTCTCCCCCCCCATCACCTGCAAAGGAATTTTATCTCTATCACAGTCATCATCATTATCATTATCAGCATCAGCATCTTACATGGTCATCTCATTATTTTGATCATCATCTCACACAAAGTTTAAAAGGCCCACTAGCATTGTGTTCCGCCCTCGGGACGCGCACCCTCAGAGAGCTTCATCACACTGTCCATCAGAAACCTTTTCCCCCAGAGTCCTTAGACTGGGAAAGTCATTACCCAATATGACGGGGTGCACCAGTTTCACTCCCCCCCTTCAATGAAACCTGAGTTTGGGGCAAAGTCCACGGCGTCTTGGGGAACTTTGGTGCTCCATGGATGCACACCATACTCAGGTGCTTTTCAGGGATGAAGTCCCTATCAAAGGCTGTCACATACAATGTCACTGGACTCTCTGAGTCCAAGAGGGCCTTTTGTGGCAGTATTTACAACCACCGGGGACACCTGTGGTCCAGTCTCTTGGCTGAGGTGGACTCAAAACACAGGTTCTGCGGGAGAGGGGTTTGCCAAATCACAATCATAGCTCCCCCTCTATTGGAATTTGCTGCAATTTCACGAATCCCAACCCCCTGTCCATCACACTTTTCCACCCACATGTCCCCTCGGGCCTGAAAACCCCCTTACGCATAAACCCCCTGTCCCCAACAGCTGGAACGCTCTTACCGCGAGAGTTCCCGTCCCGGGAAACTCGAATGAGACCTCTCAGACGGCTGGTCTGGAGACATCTTTGCTGGCGAAGGCCTTCTCCATCAGCTGACCAACATTGGCGTCCTGGTGGTCTCCTTTTCCACCTGGGTGTACCTCAGGAGGCATCCGGGTTAGCAGTTCAATCACTTTTCAAAATCCATATCAGGTTTGCGTCCAGACTCCCAACTGCTCTCCAGTCATGAACTCCCCTGGCAGGTGTCACCGTAACCCCCGCCGGGTAAGAAATCTCCGCTTTCAGCTTGGGTATCTTGGCTGTCCTGCTCGCTCATCAGCATAGCCCTTTGGGGTTCTCCAATCAGATAGTGTGCGACCATCATGGCCCATTCAGATAGGGGCAGATTCTCCTTCTCTGCCAGTCCCTCAAACCTAGTGAGATATACCTCCACATCATCACGAGGTGTCATCTTTTTCAGGGACCGTCTTACCGCCTTCTTTACAGCGGACAACGCAGGTGCCTTCACAACATTACTCTGGGACGAGGTGCTGAGAGCTGCAATCTGCTCCAACAACCGGTTATTCTCCTGCTGCTGCTGGCACTGCAGTTGCATGCTCTGCTGGGCCTGTACCAGGTACTCAACGAGCTCCTCCATACTGCCTGACTTATCTGTCTATACCACGGCAGTCTTATGTTGCACATTAACTTGCGCCATTTGTTCAAACAGCGCCTCCATGCTGTCATCCATGCTGTCAGACTTCTCTGTCTCAACAACGGCAGTCTTCACTCAAGACATACAACACTCCACAGTCTTTTCCACAAAAGTTCAGCTTTGCTGTGCAGACACTTTTTTTTTTTTCTTTGCAAAGTCTATTAGGGCTACCGTCTCTTTAAGACTGCTCCAACAGACGTTTCTCTTTTTTTTTTTTTTTTTTCTCTGACACACTTTTTTTTTTTTTCTCTCTCTGCTGCTGCTTCAACAGACTTCACCTTTTATTGCTGTCTCTCGCCACTGTGCTGCACGCACATTCCAGCACCAATTGTATCAGCCACTGTGCTGCCCGCATTCTCCACCAATTGTAAGCTTTTCAGGGGATATAGCTCTGAGATCGCCGTCCGGGTAGACGGAATGGCATAGAAACAGTTCATTCAGAGACAGCAGTTCTGGTAAAAACTGGCCGCAACCAGCTTTATTAAAGTCCACAGCAAACAGATAAAACAAATCATAAACATAAGACCTGGGCTTGTCTAGCCACTTACTACACTTAGATAGATTTCCCTATCTATCCGGGTCCCGACTCTAACAGCCTGGGCCAAAACAACACATATGTTCAGCATTTACCAGCATGGAGTTTCACAGAGTCTCCTCCTTGTGTCTGAAGGCACCTTCAACGTCCAGACTTGAGAGAGCTCCCCTCCTATTCAACAGCTATCCGCATGGATTCTCACAGAGACTACTCCTGTGTCCGGGGTACATCGAGCACCCAGACTGAGATAGCTCATACTCCTGGAGACTGCTTCTTGTGCCTGGACTCCTTGTCCAGACTAAGCGAGCTCTCCGTCTGTGTTGCAGACACCTACTTCTGGTCTCCTAATTAACACCTGAGTAGTTTCAGGCCTGAGCTGCAAGTGTGTAATGAATGTAAGGTGTAGTGACCTTTCTCTACCACTAGGTTCACAAAGCCATACATTTCCCCCATACCAGTCAGCAAAGTATCTAGGTGAAATGTACACCCATTCAACACACATACTCTCACTGTCTCACAGTGGCTATACAGTACTGCTTAGCCACACAGGGAGACTCGGGAGGGACGGAGCGCTATTTGACTCTTTGTGAACAAATTATTATAGAATCGTTTCTGAACTCCATATATAGAGCCCCTAAGTGATAGAAAAGCAGAATCCCCCCTCAAGTAACCCCAGTCTGTAAGTTACAATCCTTTGGGAATTTATTAACAGATGTAGTGATGATTTTGACTCCATAATTGTTTTCCAGAAACAGGCAACCGTGGATGTTGCTGAGTGAAAATTGCAAACTGCGTTGTCGTGACAAGTACGTTGCAGTCATCAGCACATTATGCCCAGAAGCATGCCCTGAGCCTTACTTCGATCTTTGGGAGGCAGAATGAAAAAATCAACAGCAGGCGAATAATTGGTTTTATTTATTTTTTACGCCGTTCCTTGTGCGATTTAAGTGATTAGGCAACTTTATTCTTCGGGTCGGTGCTATTACAGAGATACAAGATTTATATCGGGTTTTTATGTTTGGCAGCGGTCACACACTAAATGACGCCTTTTATTGCAAAAACAAGTGTTTGCATCACCATATTTGAGAGCTATAATTTTTCCTTATTTCGGTCGACAGTCATGTGAGGTCTTGTTTTTTGAGCTGACGTGTTTATTGGTACCATTTTTGGGCACATCACATTTCCTGATTGCTTTCTATTCTGATTTTTGGAGACAGAATGATCAAACACCAGGATTTCAGGAATGGTTTTTAGCTTTTTTTTTTGTTTTTTTTTTGTCATTCTGCATGTGGAAAAATTGATAAGGCAGCTTTATTCTTCGGGTCAGTACGATTACAGTGATACCACATTTATATAGTTTTTTCTTTTTTATGTTTTGCCGCTTTTTCACAATAAAAATTATTTTATAGAAAAAAATAATTGTATTTACATTACTTTATTCTCATTGCTATAACTTTTTTTTTCCGCACTGAAGGAGTTAACAAGTGTGACAGTTTTATAGGTCGGCTTGCTCCGGATGCGGCAATAACAAATGTGTACTTTTTTGTTTTTACATAAATGTGTTTATTGGTTTAATATTTTTCCTCTTTTTTTTTTTTATTGTGTTTTTTTTTAATAGTTTTAAAACTTTTTTTTTAACTTTTTTTTTATTTAGTCTCTGTATGGAACTTCATTTTTTATTTGGCTGATCACTGGTCTCATACAATGCAATACACATGTATTACATTGTATGAGAGCTGACAGTGTTACACAGGCAGATTGCTTGATAGACTCAGCTGGTGGCCACGTGACCTCCGGCCAGAGCTGGTTTTAGACAAAGTGAGACCCCAAATGCTCACATATTGCTCCATCACACAGAAACATTTCTGTTGTATTTACATGCACTGAGTTCAGGCCGGTAAACGAGCGTGATCGAAAATATTGAAGTCGTTCGACTCTTGTTCCAAATGCAGTGTTCACTGAACCGTGCGGAATCACTGCGTCCAATACATTGTATGGGTGAAATTTATCTTGCAGAGGCTCGCATCTCCACAAGATAAATATACATGCTGCGGTTTGGAGATGCGCCACATGTTCTGCTCCGCTGGTGAGCCACAGGCGTCTGTGCACGCATGGTGGGCATGGGATTTCTTAAAATCCCATCCACTATGCTGTAACATGTGGATGCTGCACAAGTACATAGCGTCCAGCTTGCAGCGTTTACTGACCGTGTGCACCTATCCTTACTCAGGCTGAGGAAGAATGATTGGTGCAAGTAGTCCTCGATACAGTATAATGCAGGTCCCATATAGTACATATAGTAAAATCCACTCCCCATGGTCCTTGATAGTTTAATGCTGCCCCCCACACACACAGTATAACGCAGCCCCCTCATAGTATAATTCAGCCCCCCCACAAGCACACTCTGTATAGTGCAGACCGCTCACACACAGAATATAATGCAGCGCCCTCAGCATATAATGCAGCCCCCACATACAGTATAATTCAACCCCCTCACACAGTATAAGTCAGCACCCAACACGTATAGTGCACCACACCCAGTATAGTGCAGCCTCCACACACCCAGTATAGTGCAGCCTCCACACCCCGAAAGTATACAGTATGTGATTAATGCAGCCTCCACACACCCAGTATAGTGCAGCCTCCACACACCCAGTATTATAATTCACCCCCCCCCCCACAAACACATAGTATAATGCAGCCCCCAACATAGTCTAATGCAGCCCCTTCACACACAATACTTACCTCTCCTCCTCGTTCTCCTCTGCTCTGGCTTCTGCAGAGCGTCTCATCAGCTCCACTGCCGACACGCTGCTGAGTCAGAGTCAGAGGGGGAGTGATGGGAGAGGGAGTGTCACATGACGCTCTCCCCCATCACTACTTTCAACTGTATCGGCATCTGGGATGCCGATGAATGCGGGGAGAGGCGCCATGAGGCTGGGCCCCCCTTACTCAAGGGTCATAGCATCTGGCTGAGGGGCCCTGGAGGAGCCAGGGCCCTAGGCGGCTGCCTGGTCTGCCTGCCCCTAACGCCGGCCCTTACTCCGGCTGCCAGGACAACGTGGGATCCCCCATGATCAGATCTGATCACGAGGGGGGCGTTGGAGAGGTGAGTATAGAAGTGGTCTCACTCTATCTTCTAAATGCCGCAATCGCAGCATCTAGAAGATAGCAAACGGTTAACATCATTTGGACCTGATCTAATCGGGTCCCAATGATGTCACCTCTCAGATCTACCGCTCTGCATAAGAATCGCAGCGCTTAGGACCCCAACCGCTCCTAAAAGGTTGGCGCTGCACAGAGCCTAGCAAGCGCTGACGTTTATGTACCGTGGGCAGTCAGGAAGCAGTTAAAACGACATCAGATTTTCTCACACATCCTAAAGTAGATCGAGAACCAAATCAAAGGAGTCAAAAATATTAGACTTTTAAATGAGGACAGTGATGCAATATAACATGTCTGTGAGTAGCAAATTATGTGAACCTTTGCTTTCAGTATTCGGTGTGACCCCTGTGCAGCAGTAATTGCATCTAAATATTTGTGGTAATTGTTGATTAGTCCTAGGCATGGGCTTAGAGGAATTTTAGCCCGTTTTTCCCTACAAAAGGGCTTCAACGCTGTTATACTGGTAGTTTTTCTTCCATGATTTTCTCGCTTTAAGCCCTTCCACAACACTTCTATAGGCATAGCGTCAGGAATTTAACTTTTTTTCTTTTTAATCATTCTTTTGTAGAAAGTTTTTTTTTTTTTTTTTTTTTGTGCTTTGGGTCGTTGTCTTGCTGCATCACCCATGTTCCTTTGAAATTCAGCTCAGGGACAGATGTCCTGACATTTTCCTTCAGAGTTTGCTAATAAAATTAAGAATCAATTGTTATGTGAGTGGTGGCAAGCTGTCCTGCCCCAGATTCAGCAAAACAGGCACAAACCATGAGACTACCACCTCCGTGTGGTATGAGGTTTTTATTCTGTAATGCAGTGTTTTTCTTTCTCCAAACATAACACTTCTCATTTTTATTATTTATTTTTTAATGCACCATTGACTCCATGGCTTATAATCTACAGGGTATTTGGGAAGGAGTCAGTAGTTTTGGAGGTTGGAGCAGCATCGGTGGTAGTGAAGTGACAGCAGAGTCATTGCAGGTTATAGACCTTCCTGAAGAGATGAGTTTTCAAGTTGTGTCTGACGTTTCCAAATGTGGGAGACAGATGTGCTGAGTAGTGTTGAGCGATACGATACTGCAAATATCGGCTATCGGCCGATATTAGCTCTATCGGCCTTTCGATAATTCGTTTCGATATTTTCGTCTTATCGAATACCGGAATCAGATTTGTCACTGTCACTGTCTGTGTCCGTCGGTCTGGTCTGTCACTGTCAGTGTCCGTCGGTCGGGTCTGTCAGGAGTCAGCGGCACTTACCTGGCAGAAGATCTCCGGCGGTCACGGCCTGGACTGCTTCATGGCCGCCATCCTCTTCTCCCTGGCGGTCACATGCAGTTTCTCGCGATAACTGCAGTGACTGCTGGGTAATCCCGGCCGTAAAGCAGTCCGATGACGTCACCGCCGGGGAAGCAGGTAATCAGCTGTGCTGCGTCGCGATGACAGGCTCTGCCTGTCATTGCGATGTAGCAGAGCTGGATCGTCGTGGGACTGTCGTTACTATGGACTGCGTCGGACAGGTGGTATACTGTTGGTTTGTTTTTTTTCTTTGTTTACAGGAGATCGATGGCGTCGCAGGAATGAGAGTATAATAAAAGAAATGAAAACTGTGTTGTCTCTTTTATTTCATTAAAATACTTTTTTCTTGCTTTGTCTTTTTTTTATGCATTTAATAACTTTGGGATTAATAATGGATCGGTGTCTTATTGACACCTCTCCATTATTAACCGGGCTTATTGTCACCGTGCAATCAACGGTGACATTAACCCCTTATTACCCCGCTTGCCACCACTACAGGGCAAGTGGGAAGAGCCGGGTAAAGTGCCACAATTGGCACATCTTTTGATGCGCCAAATGTGGGGCTGCTGTAGCCTGGTATTATCAGGCTGTTGAGGGCCAAAATCCATGGGCCTTGACAGTCTTTTAATACCAGGCCGCAGCAGTCTGCATTTTACTTGGCTGGTTAACAAAAATAGGGGGACCCCTACGCCGTTTTTTTTTTCGAGGGGATCCCCTATTTTTGTTAACCAGCCAAGCTAAGCAGACTGCTGTGGCCTGGTATTATCAGGCTTGCAAGGTCCATGGATATTGGATCCTTACCAGCCTGAAAAACCAGGCCTCAGCGGTCTGCTTCATCTGGCTGGTTAACAAAAATAGGGGGGACCCCACGCCAATTTTTTTCGAGGGGATCCCCTATTTTTGTTAATCAGCCAAGATATGCAGACTGCTGTGGCCTGGTATTATCAGGCTGGCAAGGTCCATGGATCTTGGCTCCTTAACAGCCTGAAAATCCAGGCCTCAGCGGTCTGCTTCATCTGGCTGGTTAACAAAAATAGGGGGGACCTCACGCCAATTTTTTTCGAGGGGATCCCCTATTTTTGTTAACCAGTTCCCTCTGACGTCACTGATTGTGTCCCTGGCTGACCTGAAGTGAAAGTGGAAAGCAATCAATTAAGCTTTCCACTTCCTCTCTGTCAGCCAGGAGAGGAACTCATTCATTTGGGGGTTTACTGTGAGGCTGCAGCATTAGCTGCGGTCCCTGCAGTAAACATTAACCCTTTCTGAAGGATTACACCGTGGGACCTGACTGTACATCGGATTGGTAAGAATAATTTTGCTTTATTATTTTATTTTTATTACAGGAAATGGTTTTAGCAGGAAAATAAAATATGGTCAAAAACTGTGTGATTATTTCATTAAACTTCTTTTTTATTAAAGTGTGTGTGTTTGATTTTTCTTTCATACAATACGATTAATAATTGATAGTTGTCTAATTGACAGCTCTCAATTATTAACCTGGCTTAAAGTGACCTTTCAATTGCAAGGTCATTTTAACCCCTTATTAACCCATTCGCCACCGCTACAGGGCAATGGGAATAGACGGGCAAAGTGCCAGAAAGGGCAAATCTAATTAGAGATTTGCCCTTTCTGGGGTGTCTGGGGGCAGATGTTAGTAGCCGGGGGGGGCAAAAATAATGGTCCCTCTCTGGGCTATTATTATCTGCCCCCACTCACTGGCTTTGTCTCTCTGGTTGCGAAAATAGGGCGGGAGCCCACGCCTTTTTTTTCAGCAATTTTACACCTCATATATATATTATATACATGTCATTAAATTTGTGACATATATATAATATTTATATTTATAGTTCATACACTTCTACATAGTATAATAGCCGCTAATTCAATTGCCGGCTTTTGTGAAAATGCAGAACCCGACATGAAATGACACTTGGTTTACATAGAGTTAACCATGTCTTTTCATGTAGTTTGATATCTGATTTGCACAAACAATTACATGAGTGTAAGTGTGCAAAATTTCACACCTGTAGGGGTTAATTAAAGGTGTAAATTCGTAGCAAAAAAGTCCGTTTTTTTTACAACAAATTTACACCTTTAATTAACCCCTACAGGTGTGAAATTTTGCACACATAGACTGATGTAATTGTTTGTGCAAATCAGATTGCAAACGACATGAAAAGACATGGTTAACCCTATGTACACCAAGTGTCATTTCATGTCGGGTGCTTCTGTCTTTTCACAGAAGCCGGCTTTACCCGGCAATTGAATCAGAGTCTATTTTACTATGTAGAAGTGTATAAACTATACATATATGTATATATATATATGTCACAATGACATGTAAATAATATATATAAAATATATGTATTCTATGTGTGTATATTTAGTGTTTACAAGGAAATAAAGGTTTTTTTTAGTTGCGATATTTTGTTCCCATAGACTTACATGGGACTTCCGGTATCGTAATCGGATATCGACGATATTTAGTGATATCGGCGATACAATTTCGATACGATATTTTTAGATATCGAGCAGTATCGCTCAACACTAGTGCTGAGGCACTGAATTCCAGATGATGAGGTATACCCAGGAGAAGTCATGGAGGTGAGTGGGTGAGGAACATATGAGCTTGGAGGAGAGAAAGATGTCTTGTGAGGACCAGAGATTGTGTGGTGAGGTAACTATCGAGAGATAACTTTGGAGTTGTATGTGGGACACAGATTATGGACGCCTTGTAAGTAATTTTTAGTAGTTTGAACTGAATTTGTCAAAGAATTGGAAGCCAAGGAAGGGATTGGCGGAGCAGTAGCGAAGTGTAAGTGGATTGGGCAGCAGAGTTAACAACTGGAGAGTTGAGAGAGTGTTAGATGGGAGACCACAGAGTAGGATGTTGCAATAGTTGAGGCGAAAGATGAGGGCATGTGTTCACATTTTAGTACATTTGGAATTGAAAAAGGATTAATTCTTGAAATATTTTTGAGTTTGAGTTTGTGAGGCTGTGTTTCCATGGTACGGAAACACAGCGCTTCGGACGGAGCGGAAATTCCGCTCCGCCCAAAGCCCCGCCCCCTTCTGAACGCGCGCTCATTCCGGATGTGTTCAGGACACCTCCGGAACACATCCGGAATGATCGCAGGGCTGCATAGCCCTGTGTTATTTCCCTTGCTTCGACGCAGCGTCGCCGCAAGGGACTAGGACATGCTGCGGTCTGAAAAGACGCGCCGCATGTCCGTAAACGCAGGTCTTCCGCCTGCGTGTTTTGCAGCATAGTGGAGACGGGATTTCTTGAAATCCCCTCCACTATGCTGTAACATCTGGACGCTGCGTGTTTGACGCTGCGCCAACGCACAGCGTCAAACACGCAGCTAATCCGGACTGTTTCCTGATAGTGGAAACATACCCTAAGGGCTTGGATGTGTGGTTTGAAGGACAGAGCAGAGTTCAGGATTACACCAAGGCAGCGGACTTGTGATACAGGAGAGTGCGTGATGTCAGCTATAGTGATAGGTCTGATAGAGGAGTTATGTGAGATTTAGGAAAGATGATGAATTCAGTTTTGTCTACATTGAGTTTTAGGAAGCATTGATGAGAAAAAGGAGGAAGTGGCTGAAAGACACTCTGGGATTCTGGACGTCAGAAATGTAGATCTTTGTGTCAGTAGCGTACAAGTGCTACTGGAAGTAGTGGGACTTTGAGTTGTCCTTGGCCAAATGTGTACAGTCATGGACAAAAGTTTTGAGAATAACACAAATATTAATTTTTACAAAGTCTACTGCTTCACTTTTTCTAATGGCAATTTGCATATACTCCAGAATGTTATAAAGAGTGATCAGCTTAACAGCAATTACTTGCAAAGTCAATATTTGGCTAGAAAATGAACTTTATCCCCCAAAACACATTTCAACATCATTGCAGCCCTGCCTTTAAAGGACCAGCTAACCTCTTTTCAGTGATTGCTCCATTAACACAGGTGTGGGTGTTGATGAGGACATGGCTGGAGATCAATCTGTCATGATTAAGTAAGAAACACCACTGGACACTTTAAAAGGAGGCTGGTGCTTGGCATCATTGTTTCTCTTCTGTTAACCATGGTTATCTCTAAAGAAACACGTGCAGTCATCATTGCAATGCACAAAAAGGGACCTAACAGGGAAGAGTATCGCAGCTAGAAAGATTCCACCTCAGTCAACAATCTATCGCATCATCAAGAACATCAAGGAGAGAGGTTCCATTGTTGCCAAAAAGGCTCCAGGGCGCCCAAGAAAGACCAGCAAGCACCAGGACCGTCTCTTAAAAGTGTTTCAGCTGCGGGATCGGGCTACCAGCAGTGCAGAGCTTGCTCAGGAATGGCAGCAGGCAGGTGTGAGTGCATCTGCACGCACTGTGAGGCGGAGACTCTTGGAGCAAGGCCTGGTCTCAAGGAGGGCAGCAAAGAAGCCACTTCTCTCCAGAAAAAACATCATGGACAGACTGATATTCTGCAAAAGGTACAGGCTGAGGACTGGGGTAAAGTTATTTTCTCTGATGAATCCCCTTTTCGATTGTTTGGGACATCAGCAAAACGCCTCATTCGGAGAAGACAAGGTGAGCGCTACCACCAGTCTTGTCTCATGCCAACTGTTAAGCATCCTGAAACCATTCATGTGTGGGGTTGCTTCTCAGCCAAGGGAATCGGCTCTCTCACAGTCTTGCCTAAAAACACAGCCATGAATAAAGAATGGTACCAGAATGTCCTCCAAGAGCAACTTCTCCCAACCCTCCAAGAGCAGTTTGGTGATCAACAATGCCTTTTCCAGCATTATGGAGCACCTTGCCATAAAGCAAAGGTGATAACTAAATGGCTCAGGGAACAAAACATAGAGAATTTGGGTCCATGGCCTGGAAAAACCCCAGATCTTAATCCCATTGAGAACTTGTGGTCAATCATCAAGAGACGGGTGGACAAACAAAAACCTAAAATTCTGACAAAATGAAAGCATTGATTGTGCAAGAATGGACTGCTACCAGTCAGGATTTGGTCCAGAAGTTGATTGAGAGCATGCCAGGGAGAATTGCAGAGGTCCTGAAGAAGAAGGGTCAACACTGCAAATATTGACTTGCTGCATTAACTCATTCTAACGGTCAATATAAGCTTTTGTTACTCATATGTTTGCAATTATATTTCTGTCTGTGATAAAAACATCTGTCAAACACACATAAAAACCAGAGGGCAGCAGATCATGTGAAAATATAATATTTGTGTCATTCTCAAAACTTTTGGCCATGACTGTAGTTGGAGAAGAGTAGGGGTTCGAGGACAGAGTGCACTTCTAAAGAAGGGAGGGTGAAGGTGCAATTGGTTTGACGTGCAGTTAGGAAATAGTAGGCCAAATCCTAGACCAACTTTTTGCCAAGGTGATGAATGTCGATGAAGAGAAGACCACCATAAGACACTGCAGCAAGGAGAGGCTGGGTCAGAGGGCGTTCGTTATAATTCTGTGAGACCTAGAAAGGAAAGGTTGCTAGAAGTAAAGAGGTAATTTAAACCAAAAAGGCTCTGTTTTGGTCTCATCAGTCCACAAAACATTCCAATAGCCATCTGGCTTGTCCATGTGGTCTTCAGCAAATTGAAGACGGGCAGCAATGCTTTTTTTGGAGAGTAGTGGCTTTCTCCATGGAATCCTGCAATGCACACTATTGTTGTTCAGTAACCTTTTGATGGTAATGAATATTAACATTAGCGATTGCACGAGTGACCTTTAGTTGCTTAGGGGTTTCCTTGGGTTCCTTTGTAACTTCACAGACTATTATTTGCCTAAAGGTACTGCCACACTAAACAATCCCGCTAGCGATCACAATAACGACGCATACTAATGCGATCGCTAGCGGGATTGTTTCTATATCGCTAAATGCGGCCACATTTAGCGATATAGTTAACGACGCTATCGCCGTTAGCGATCTTCTTAACGACTTTAGCGGTACAAAGTACCGCTAAATCGCTAAGAAAAGGTGCCACACAGCGATTAGATACTTACCCAGCGGGAGCGCCGACGAGAAAATAGGGTCCGGAACGATTCCAGCGACGAGCGAGATCACAGCAGGAAGCTCGTTGCTGGAAGCTGCCGCACTGAACAACATCGCTAACAGGATCGCTAAATAGTGACGTTTTTTAGCGATCCCGTTAGCGATATTGTTTAGTGTGGCATACCCTTTAGAGTGATCTTTGTTGATCAGCCACTCCTGGGAAGGGTGACTATGGGATTGCAGTTCTACCATTTCTACTCAATCACTCTGACTTGGTTGCATTGTTGGATTCCAAAATCTTTAGAGATGGATTTGTAACCTTTACTCGGCCTTATGAGCATCAAGAACTCTTCTTCTGAGTTCCTCAGAAATCTCCTTTCATCGTGCCATGATACACTACCACAAATGTGTTGTGAAGATGAGACTTTTATAGAAACCTGTTCTTTAAAGGGAATCTGTCTCCCCATTTTTCGACCATCAGCTGTAGCCACCGCCATCAGGGGCTTATCTACAGAATTCTGTAATTCTGTAGATAAGTCCCCGATGTCACCTGAAAGAGAAGAAAAACGAGTTATATTATACTCACCCAGGGCGGTCCGCCATCCAGTCCGGTCCGATGGGCGTCGCTGTCCGGTCCGGCGCCTCCCATCTTCGAGCGAAGCCCTCCTTCTTAGCTTTCCGTCTCGGCTCTGGCGCACTGCTCGGCAGAGCAGAGTACGGCAGTGCGCAGGCACCGGGAAAGGTCAGAGAGGTCCGGCGCCCCGCAGTGTGCTTTGCCCAACAGTGGGAAAGCATAAAATCATTACAGCGCATGCGCAACTATTTTCGGTCACTTTCCTTGCCCCGGAAATGACTGCTTGCCTCGGACGACTTCCGGGGCAAGGAAAGTGACCGAAAATAGTTGCGCATGCGCTGTAGTGATTTTATGCTTTGCCCACTGTTAGGCAAAGCACACTGCGCATGTGCGGGGGGATTTTAAAACGCGCAATCACGGGAACACTACGCCGTCTATGCAAAAAACACCGCCCTCGGGACCGCCCAGATTAGCATACAGAAGACCGAACTTTACAAAGGTATTTGGGCATGAAAACGGGGGTGTCAGGATATATGATAGATACCGATAGGTTACTTATGGGACGCACTATTCAGGCATATCTTTATCTGATATAGCCAAAATGGGGTGACAGATTCCCTTTAAAATTTTCTGCTAATCTGACGGCTTCATTCAGACATCCATCATTATTCTCATACATAAATACACAGACCCTTGTTTATCAGTATTTTTATCTGATTTTCTTCAGTATTAGGTTTCAGTTTTTACTGTCAGTTTCATCAGTGATTTATTTTCACTGATCTAAAAATAACAAATTGCAAATCTTCTCCTACTCACTATTCACGGAGCGCACACTGACTGCACACTAATGCTCAATAATTTATTATTATTATTATAGATTTTTATAGCGCCATTTATTCCATGGCGCTTTACATGTGAAGAGGGGCAAATATAGACAAGTACAGTAAACATGAGCAATACAAGGCACACACAAGTACAGAAGGAGAGAGGACCCTGCCTGCAAGGGCTCACAATCTACAGGGATGGGTGAGGATACACTAGGAGAGGGAAGAGCTGATCGTGCGGTGGTTCAGTAGACTGATGATCACTGCAGGTTGTAGGCTTGTCGGAAGAGGTGGGTCTTCAGGTTCTTTTTGAAGGTTTCCATGGTAGGCGCGAGTCTGATGTGTTGGGGTAGAGAGTTCCAGAGTATGGGAGAGGCACGGGAGAAGCTTTGTATGCGGTTGTGGGAAGAAGAGATAAGAGGGGAGTAGAGGAGGAGATCTTGAGAGGATCGAAGGTTGCGTGTGGGTATGTACCGGGAGACCATGTCACAGATGTATGGAGGAGACAGATTGTGGATGGCTTTGTAGGTCATGGTTAGGGTTTTGAATGGAGCCTCTGAATGATAGGAAGCCAATGAAGGGCTTGGCAGAGAGGAGAGGCTGGGGAATAGCGGGGAGACAAGTGTATTAGTCGTGCAGCAGAGTGCAGGATGGATTTGAGTGGTGCTAGAGGGAAGGCCAGAGAGGAGGAGGTTGCAGTAGTCGAGGCGGGAGATGATGAGGGCATGCACTAGTGTTTTTATAATAATGCAATTATTATCACAATAATGCACAATAATCCTTATGGTGGCGTGATTTTCATAGTCTCATAGACTTGTATGGGTAATATTGATGCGCCGATCGATAGGGCCATAGACTAAAATAGTGCCGACAGAGTGAACATGTGCTCTGATGTGCATCATTTTTGGAAGTGAACACTCGGACGCAGTCTGTTACTTCTGAGTGTCCGCGCCTTGCAGGCGTGTACTCCTGAAAATGATGCACCTAAAGGTGCACGTTCTCTGTCGGCACCATTATAGTCTATGGCCCTGTCGGCTCATATGTCTGAATCCGTTTTTGCGTGGGGGGTTGGGTTCAGATGCAAGCCCTGACATGACCAACGAGCGTTGACAAAACGCCGTGTGAAAGGGCCTTAGAAGTTCACCTACTTTTGCCACTCACAGACGTGATATTATTTAATCTTATTGTTTGTATGTATTATTTAATCTTATTTAAAGATTGACAAAGGCTACTATTTTTGACTAATTTGTTTCGTTTGGTTCTCTTTTATTTAACTTTTTGTGTGAAAATAGTTTTAGGTCAAATTTATGCAGCAGTATTAAATTCTTAATGGTTCACAAATTTTGATGCAGCACTGTAGATGTTCCACCTTCTCCTTCTGCTCTTGTTAGTGCCTCCTTCCACGCAGACTGCACAGGTCTCCTGTTCTCAGAACGTCTAAGGAGAGAGGTCTGGGAGCTGTTCTTTCATTTCTACTCCCATTGACTCCAGTGACATTTCGGTGAATATTGCAAAATCTGTATTCTCTGCTGATCGTAATCGGTACTGAATTTTGAAAAATTTGCTCAACTCTACAGTCATGGCCAAAAGTTTTGAGAATGACACAAATATTAATTTTTTACAAAGTCTACTGCTTCACTTTTTCTAATGGCAATTTGCATATACTCCAGAATGTTATAAAGAGTGATCAGCTTAACAGCAATTACTTGCACAGTCAATATTTGGCTAGAAAATGAACTTTATCCCCCAAAACACATTTCAACATCATTGCAGTCCTGCCTTAAAAGGACCAGCTAACCTCTTTTCAGTGATTGCTCCATTAACACAGGTGTGGGTGTTGATGAGGACATGGCTGGAGATCAATCTGTCATGATTAAGTAAGAATGAGACCACTGTACACTTTAAAAGGAGGCTGGTGCTTGGCATCATTGTTTCTCTTCTGTTAACCATGGTTATCTCTAAAGAAACACGTGCAGTCATCATTGCAATGCACAAAAATTGCCTAACAGGGAAGAGTATCGCAGCTAGAAAGATTGCACCTCAGTCAACAATCTATCGCATCAAGAACTTCAAGGAGAGAGGTTCCATTGTTGCCAAAAAGGCTTCAGGGCGCCCAAGAAAGACCAGCAAGCGCCAGGACCGTCTCTTAAAAGTGTTTCAGCTGCGGGATCGGGCTACCAGCAGTGCAGAGCTTGCTCAGGAATGGCAGCAGGCAGGTGTGAGTGCATCTGCATGCACTGTGAGGCGGAGACTCTTGGAGCAAGGCCTGGTCTCAAGGAGGGCAGCAAAGAAGCCACTTCTCTCCAGAAAAAACATCATGGACAGACTGATATTCTGCAAAAGGTACAGGCAGTGGACTGCTGAGGACTGGGGTAAAGTTATTTTCTCTGATGAATCCCCTTTTCGATTGTTTGGGACATCAGGAAAACGCCTCATTCGGAGAAGACAAGGTGAGCGCTACCACCAGTCTTGTCTCATGCCAACTGTTAAGCATCCTGAAACCATTCATGTGTGGGTTGCTTCTCAGCCAAGGGAATCGGCTCTCTCACAGTTTGCCTAAAAACACAGCCATGAATAAAGAATGGTACCAGAATGTCCTCCAAGAGCAACTTCTCCCAACCCTCCAAGAGCAGTTTGGCGATCAACAATGCCTTTTCCAGCATGATGGAGCACCTTGCCATAAAGCAAAGGTGATAACTAAATGGCTCAGGGAACAAAACATAGAAATTTTGGGTCCATGGCCTGGAAACTCCCCAGATCTTAATCCCATTGAGAACTTGTGGTCAATCATCAAGAGACGGGTGGACAAACAAAAACCTAAAAATTCTGACAAAATGAAAGCATTGATTGTGCAAGAATGGACTGCTATCAGTCAGGATTTGGTCCAGAAGTTGATTGAGAGCATGCCAGGGAGAATTGCAGAGGTCCTGAAGAAGGAGGGTCAACACTGCAAATATTGACTTGCTGCATTAACTCATTCTAACTGTCAATATAAGCTTTTATTACTCATATGTTTGCAATTATTATATTTCTGTCTGTGATAAAAAACATCTGTCAAACACATAAAAACCAGAGGGCAGCAGATCATGTGAAAATATAATATTTGTGTCATTCTCAAAACTTTTGGCCATAACTGTACATCTGGGAACTTTTGACCTTTCATATATTAACTATCATAGCGGTGCAGGAGAGAGGTTTGGGAGCTGTCGACGTGATCCAAAAAATTGAACCAAATGAGCCTGAGTCCAGTTAGGCCTCTTTCACACATCCGTTTTGCGCCTGACTGCGCGATCCGGCATCCCGCCGGATCCGGCAACTAGTATGTAAAACCAGATGAGAGACTGATCCGGTTTTTCGCCGGATCCGTCTCTGGCATCCAACCAAAAACCGGATCTGTCCCATCTGTTGCATCCGGTTTTTTATCCGTTTTTCGCCGGATTACGACGGATCCGGTTTTTTAAAAACGCCCCCTAAAAACGTGATTGGCTACTGTAATCCTATATATATATATACTGTTTATACAGCCCATCTTTGACAGGTTGAAGAGGAGCAAGTACAGTTTGGAGAGAAGATGGATGTTATTATTGGAAATATATTCAAGAATCTGGTGGATTTTACTGCGGAGGCGAATCGCTTGAAGATGATAGTTATGGAGAAGGAGAGAAAGATACAGCAGCGCATTATGCGTCAGCGCCACCGACGACGCCGTATGTGGATCCACCCCATCACAGCACAGAGACAAACTTGTGGCGTGTATTCTACACTCAACATGGAGCTGAGAGAAAATCCGGAGAAATTTTTTGCCTACCTTCGGATGAAGAAAGAAAATTTTGACTTTTTGCTGGAGCGTATTGGAGAACAAATCCGAAGATCCGACACCTATTGTCGCTTCTCGATTTCTCCGGCGGAGCGTCTGATGGTCACTATAAGGTAAGCTATATGTTTGGATCTGCTCTTGTAACTGGAATGTTGTTGCTGGTAGTTTTTAACCTTTTTTTTTATAGTATCTCCAATTGTTATAGCTGAGTTCTGGTATGTAATGCTGTGATTGTGAACTAATTTTTTTTTTCTTTTTTGTTTACAGATTCCTGGCAACAGGAGAATCGCTGTCATCGCTACATTTCCAGTACCGCCTGGGAATTTCAACGCTATCAGGCATTATCAAGTATACTTGTCGTGCTCTGTGGGACTACAGACCGGTGGATTGAAATAGGGGACCAGTTTCTCCGGATCTGCCAGTTTCCAAATTGCCTGGGCGCTGTTGATTGCAAACACATCTGCATTCTAAAGCCTGCAGGAACCGGGTCCGAGTTCTTCAACTACAAAAAATATTTTTCGGTTGCGCTCATGGCTATTGCTGATGCGGAGTACAAATTTATTGCTGTGGACATTGGGGCTTATGACTTGTGAGTCATTGGACTGTCCATAACTTTCAGCTATGGGGCAGTAGACTGTACCTCAAACCTGCCTCAAACCTCTGAGCCACCTATGCCTTTTGTCTGTGTAGGTGATGAGACATTCCAGCTGTCCGAACACCTCTTGAAACCGTACGCCAGCAGAGGATTGACCCAAACAAAGCGCATTTTCAACTACCACCTCACAAGAGCCAGACGGATGGTGGAGTGCGCGTTTGGGATTATGACAGCCAAATGGCGTGTCCTATTGACTGCGATAAACTTGAAGACAGAGACTGTGGATGACGTTATAAAAGCGTGCGTGGTCCTACACAATTTTGTGATCAGCAAGGAATCGATTTCTATTGAGGACCACTATGAAGATACCACCTTGCACGACTAAAGCAACATTACCACTCGTAGCACACTGGCGGTCTCACGAATAGGGACCATATTGCACAATACTTTCTGTCACCAAAAGGGTAGAGTAGATTAGCAGGATGACAGAGTGTGATCAATTGATTTGTTCTTTTAAAACTCATGTGCCTTCTGTACCCACAGTAAACCTTTAAAAGCAAACTTGTCTACCTTATTGTGCGTTTTCTACTGTATTTAACCTTTTGGCCATAGTTGTGTCCCTGGCTGGTTTTTTTTTACCCAAAGTATTTCACCTTTTTCCAAAAATGTGTACCTTGTAGGGGATAACCTAACAAAGTACACAAGTTTTGGAAAAAGGTAAAATACTTTGGATAATACACAACCCGGGACACAACTTTAGCAAAAAGGTTAAATTTATGTACCTTTTACCCAAAGTCATGTAGGTGTTTTTTACCTGTACCCAAATATGTTTACCTGTTTCACAACATTTTTTACTTAACATTTTATAAATAAATGACAGACAACAATTGTAAACCAATTTAACTTTTATTTAAAAATATTTTTTTAATATTTTTGTAAATTATTTGACTTTGTAATAAAATTTATTTTTTATTAAACGTCTTTATTTTGTGGAAAAAATTATTTACAATATTTACAACTGAGTGTAGGATAGGGTGGAAATACTGCTGGAGGGGCTGCGGACACTTCGACAGTGGGAGTGTGTAGAGAGGACTGGGATGGTGGTGGGGAAGGAACAGTAAGTCCCCATGCACACTTTGCGGTTTTTGATGCGGTTCCGCAGCGGTTTTTGCGCTGCGGAACCGCTGCAGAACCACACGCCATGTACAGTACAATGTTAGTGAAGGTAAAAAAAAAAAGCTGTGCACACGCTGCGGAATTTTCCGCGCGGATTGTGTTCGGTTTCAAAACTGCAGCATGTCAATTCTTTGTGCGGATTCCGCTGCGGTTTTACACCTATTCCATTATAGGTGTAAAACCGCAGGGCAATTCCGCACTAAAAACTGTGCCAAAACCGCAGTAAATCCGCGCTAAAAACACAGTGCAGTTTACCTGCGGTTTTAGCAAAATCCGCGCGGAAAAAAACGCAAGTGAATCCGCAAAGTGTGCATGGGGCCTAAGAGGTGAAGGGGTGGAAAGAGTAATAGAATGGGAGGACAAGTTGGAGGCAGAACAGGTGATGGATGGTGGAGTGGAGGGTGGGGCAGGGACTGGAGGAGCAGGTGATATTGTAGGGAATTGGAACAGGGAAGGAGGTTGGTAAGAGGCAGGAGTGTGGTATGGGGTAGGTGGCTGTTACTGAGGAGGTGGCTGTTACTGGGGAGGTGGCTGTTACTGGGAGGTGGCTGGAATTGGGGAGGTGGCTGGTATGGGGAGGTGGCTGGTACTGGGGAGGTGGCTGGAATTGGGGAGGTTGCTGGTCTGGGGAGGTTGTGGTACTGGGGAGGTTGCTGGAACTGGGGAGGTGACTGGTATTGAATAGGAGGGGGAGGAGGAACGGCGGCGGGAGGGGGGGAGGTGGAGGAACGACTGGGGTGGATGGAGGAGGATGGGAGAGAACCTGCACTAGAGCTGCGTGGCACGTATGCATTATACATCTGCTGGTCAGTAGATAGCGTATCTATGCGCTCCGCCACAGACCTAAAAAGCTGTGATTTGGAGATGTTCTTGCTTCTGAATGCATGGTTTGCAGAAGTGTCTTCACTTCAATATGTTGGTGTTTATCTGATTAATGCCTGCGGCAAGTTGTTCAGATAATACTTTTAGACAGTTCTGGAAAGATGCATTCATATGCAAGAACTCGGGCGCATAGCTCCTTTCCTGACCCCTCTGCCGCTGCCGCCCAGTACCCGCAGCTGTACTAGAGGTGGCAGTGGCAGAAGGGGGGTAAAGGAAATGCTATCTCCTCACCAGCAGATTCATGGAATGCAGGCGGCCACGATGCTCCAGTGCTGGTGGATGGGACTGCGGGATCGGATGTGAGGGAAGGCTGGGAAGGTGCAGATGTACAGGGCGGTCGAAGTGTCCTCGGTGTCGGTCTCCTGAGGGATCGCCCAGAAGGGTTCAACTCTGCGGGCGCCGAGTGCTAGTCACTGTTCTGTGAAATAAAGAGAAAAATACAATTAATATTGTGATATGGAAGGGCCCTGGCTGAAATAAAAAATGTAGTTAGACATGTTAACATTTTCTTGTAATATTTACCTTCTGGTGACCATTGTTGCCCGCAGGAACGCCAGGGCTCATGCGTATTTGTACTTGCTCTGGCGTCCTGCAGATCCACTCGGGGCCCGCATCTCCTTGTTGAACTCCTCCTTGAAGCGATCCCTCACAGACCGCCACGCTTCACAATTCTCTCCCCGAAATGAGATGGCACAAATTGGTTAGTATACAATATCAGTGTTTCCCAAACTTCAGTCATCGTGGCCCCCACAGATTATGTTTTCAGGATTTCCATACTGTTGCACAAAAGGAAATCCTGAAACATGAACCGTGGGGGCCACGAGGACTGAAGTTTGGGAAACCACAGCTTTACATTCAGCAACCTGAACTGTATATACAGTGCCTACAAGTAGTATTCAGCCCCTGCAGATTTAGCTGGTTTGATAAGATGCAAATAAGTTAGAGCCTTCAAACTGCAAACGAGAGTAGGATTTATTAACAGAAGCATAAATCTTACAAAAAAAAAGTTATGTTGCTCAGTTGAATTTTAATAAATTTTAAACATAAAAGTGTGGGTCAATTATTATACAACCCCTATGTTTAATATTTCGTGGAATAAACCCTTGTTTGCAATTACAGCTAATAATCGTCTTTTATAAGACCTGATCAGGCCGGCACAGGTCTGTGGAGTTATCTTGGCCCACTCCTCCATGCAGATCTTCTCCAAGTTATCTAGGTTCTTTGGGTGTCTCATGTGGACTTTAATCTTGAGCTCCTTCCACAAGTTTTCAATTGGGTTAAGGTCAGGAGACTGACTAGGCCACTCCAACACCTTGACTTTTTCCCTCTTGAACCAGGCCTTGGTTTTCTTGGCTGTGTGCTTTGGGTCGTTGTCTTGTTGGAAGATGAAATTACGACCCATCTTAAGATCCTTGATGGAGGAGCGGAGGTTCTTGGCCAAAATCTCCAGGTAGGCCGTGCTATCCATCCTCCCATGGATGCGGACCAGATGGCCAGGCCCCTTGGCTGAGAAACAGCCCCACAGCATGATGCTGCCACCACCATGCTTGACTGTAGGGATGGTATTCTTGGGTCGTATGCAGTGCCATCCAGTCTCCAAACGTCACGTGTGTGGTTGGCACCAAAGATCTCGATCTTGGTCTCATCAGACCATAGAACTTGAACCAGTCTGTCTCAGAGTCCTCCAAGTGATCATGAGCAAACTGTAGACGAGCCTTGACATGACGCTTTGAAAGTAAAGGTACCTTACGGGCTCGTCTGGAACGGAGACCATTGCGGTGGAGTACGTTACTTATGGTATTGACTGAAACCAATGTCCCATGCCATGAGATCTTCCGGAGCTCCTTCCTTGTTGTCCTTGGGTTAGCCTTGACTCTTCGGACAAGCCTGGCCTCGGCACGGGAGGAAACTTTCAAAGGCTGTCCAGGCCGTGGAAGGCTAACAGTAGTTCATAAGCCTTCCACTTACGGATGATGCTCCCAACAGTGGAGACAGGTAGGACCAACTCCTTGGAAAGGGTTTTGTACCCCTTGCCAGCCTTGTGACCCTCCACGATCTTGTCTCTGATGGCCTTGAATGCTCCTTTGTCTTTCCCATGTTGACCATGTATGAGTGCTGTTCACAAGTTTGGGGAGGGTCTTAAATAGTCAGAAAAGGCTGGCAAAAGAGATCATTAATCCACACATGTGAAGCTCATTATTCTTGGTGCCTGAACTACTTCTTAATACTTTAGGGGGACCAAACAGAATTCTTGTGGTTTGAGGGGTTGAATAATAAACGACACTCTGAATTAACTTTTAACGTTTTTTAAAAAAAAAAAAAAAAAATTAAAACAAAAATTTTGGCTGCAGTGCATTTCCCACTTCCAGGCTGATCTACAGTACAAATGTCACAATGCCAAGTTAATTCCGCATGTGTCAACCAGCTAAATCTGCAGGGGGTTGAATACTACTTGTAGGCACTGTACTTACGGTGTTGAGTCTGGGGCCGATCATCGAGGTCCTCCCAGCGGTCCATCATCAGCGATGCCACTTCCAGAGCCGTCGGGTCACTATCAGATCAGAATGGCGGCGGTCACCCATGTTCCACAGCGGCTCCCTTTCTCGGACCAGATCGATGAGGAGGTCCACATCGATCCCCCTCCTCCTCCTCACCTTCCGAGTCGGGAGCATGCTGTCAAGCACTACCAAGTAAAAATAAAAAAATTGTATATACTTACACA
Source organism: Oophaga sylvatica (assembly GCA_033576555.1). NCBI lineage: Eukaryota > Metazoa > Chordata > Amphibia > Anura > Dendrobatidae > Oophaga > Oophaga sylvatica. Next base: position 292,860,044 of record JARQOD010000003.1, on the reverse strand, counting down.
ATGGTGACCGCCGCGTCTCTCACGACGACGACTCTGGGAGGCACTGTGAGGAACCTCTTTGCCAGCACCAGATCCGGAAGACTAAAAGAAAAAATTAAAAATTGGAATATAGGCATATGTGTTGGGTGCTGTGTGATGTACAGTACAGACCAAAAGTTTGGACACACCTTTTCATTCAAAGATTTTTTTTGTATTTTCATGACTGTGAAAATTGTAGAAACAACTGAAGGCATCAAAACTATGAATTAACACATGTGGAATTATACATTACACTTTACAAGAAAGTGTGAAACAACTGAAAATATGTCTTATATTCTAGGTTCTTCAAAGTAGCCACCTTTTGTTTGATTACTGCTTTGCACGCAGAAAAGGTGAACGGATGGACTCTACATGCCTGGTTCCCACCGTGAAGCATGGAGGAGGTGGTGTGATGGTGTGGGGTGCTTTGCTGGTGACCTAGGAGGACTGAGCTGCCTTGGTTTTGTCCAAGGTGTATGTACAGACATTGCATCTGCCGCCTGCACATCTGATCCAGTCTAGCAGAAAGAGAATTGGCCAAACTAAAACCCTTCCTAGCAACATATCTACAACCTGCACTGGTGATTTGTTGCAGCTTGTCATCTTGATTAACTACCAGTAAATACTTTTTAATGATGGATTTGATCTGGTTGTATTGCGGACTATATGGAGTTGAAAATGTGATAATGGAATTTTACTGTCCCGAAAAAACGCATCTTGGTCAGGACATAATCGTCTGGCTCTATTAAATTCACCATAAGGGATTGCTTTTATGGAATTATGAGGATGGGAAGAGGATGAAAGAAGTAAGGAATTACCTGAATTTTCTATATAAAGTAGTATGAACTCGATGTGTAATTGGATCACGTCAGCAAAATATCTAAAAAGGGGGTTTTATTACTGAAATCATTGATGCTAAAGAAAGATTCAAATCATTAGAATTTAAGTAAACATGGAATTTCACCAAATCAGATCCAGCTTCTCCTTCTGCTCTTGTTAGTGCCTCCTTCCACGCGGAACGCACGTCTCCTGTTCTCAGAATGTCTGATGATGGAGGCACGTGACCGGACCTGCCCGTCATTTCGCTACCTGCCTCATCCCAGCCACATCTTTCTTACTGCATCATATACTACGTATCGTCCATTCAGCTGGCTTCCTGATGAACCAAATGGATGGAGAAATGCGTTAAGGCATCACTGACCTTTTATGATATGTCCTCTGTAATTCATTATGACCACTTCTATTTTTGGAGCTATTGTTCCTATTTTTATGTGCATCTGGGTAGAGTTGAGCAAATATGTTCGGATTTGGTTGCCAAATATGAAGTTGCCCTATTGCTACCCTATTCGTGCCGAATTTATGTTTGGTGATCAGTTCCGAACATGTTTGATCATTTCTACTCCCATTGACTCCCATGACATTCGGCAAATAATGAAAAAACAATATTCGCTGCCAATCGTAATCGAACCGTATTTTTAAAAATGTATTCAACTCTGCATCTGGGATCTTTTGACCTGTCACATATTAACCATCATAGCTTTGTTTTATTAGCCTTATCTCGCCTGTTTTCCCACCTGATATTATTTTGCTTATAACAAGGCAAGTAGGGAAAAGCAGGAAGAGCCGCCGATGAATAGGGGCGCCACATCTCGTAACCTACAGTAATAGGGTGCCAACCTCCACTGCCAGGCAGAATCAGCTTAGGTTAATGAAAAGGACTTCTAGTTATCCAGAGGTCTACTATCTGTATACTAGTATAAGTACCGTAGTAAACTTTATTGGAGGGAATATTAATATATTAACTCCCTGTTCCTGTAGTATCCCTTCCGCATTAGGCTAGCATGCCTACATTACATATTTACCCACGTCCACTATATTTTGTATATTGTATTGTGCATACTGATATATTTTTTTATCTCTATTTATCCACCTGCCTTTTCCAACCTGCTTACAACCAGGTCAACTAGTTAAGACAAGGACAGCCACATCTCGTGTCTTATAGGGTGCCAACCTCCACAGATAGGTAGCATCAGTACAGGGTACTAGTAAGAGACTTCCAAGTATCTAAGGGTTGTGTTTTTTTTTTGTTTTTTTTTAATTAAAAATCATTTTAAGGGACTATATGTTCACGTGGATAAAATTCTTTCGCTTGGTCGACAACAAATACTCTACACAAAATATGACTTTCAACCCATATGTGTGCCCAGAAAAGCTATAGATTTTTGTGGAGACAGACTACTTTATTACATGCATGAAACAAGGGGCATGGATCCCCCAAATATTGCATGCCACGTGGTGTCCAGTGATCATTACACTAGTATGTAAAATCAGATCTACAGAGGCACGTTATGGGGCTATAGGACCACTCTGTGCATGAGCGCTGACCTCACAGTCCACCAGGTCTGCACTTTCCACTCTCCAGAGTTGTACGTTACAGTTTTATTAACATTATTGCTATATATAGCACCAATAATCCCACATCGCTTTACAGACATCATCATCACTGTCCCCATTGGGACTCACAACTAAATTCCTTATCCGTATGTCCGTGGAGTGTGGGAGGAAATCCAGGACCCCAGCGCTGCTAAGCCACAATGCCAACCACAGAGCCACCGTTCTGCCCATACTGAATTGAGTCTGTTGCATGAGGATACATTAATATTTTGCCTCATTTGTAGTTTTTTTCCAGTAACGTGCTCAATATGTTGTGTATTTTGTGTTAGAAATTGAAAATATTCTTGCAGTTTTTTCAGTGTTCTTACACTATGTAGCAAATAATTCCTTTATTGAGAACCTCTAAGTGTTAACCATTTACTAAACTCTTTGAGGGTCTTTACCTGCCCGTTCATATATGGTGGGTGCCAACTGTCTCATAGGAAAGATCATTAATTTGACCATGTTAAAGGGAACCTGTCAGCAGGTTTTCCCAATATAATATAAAGCCACCACCTTTAACTGCTCAGCCCCCAACTCCCCCTGAATAACCATTAATGCCCTTTATTATTCTCCCGTGCCGTACGCTAATTTATGCTGTCCAGTTTGATTTCGATTGCGGCACAGGCTTGCGCATGTGCACTTTGCTGTACCGGCACATGTGCATTACTGGACTTCAGCTGCGTAGGTGCGAGATTTTCAGCGCTTTGTGAATGATTTGGGACACGTCATCCACTTTAATCATGGCGTTAGGACACAATTGTAGGTAGAGAGGAGGCGCTGGGAAAGACCAACAACGCCATATACCGGAGTGTGAGAATCGCAGGTTCAAGTGTTATGATTTGGTAGCTGAGGAGAGCAGGCAAAAACGGCAATACACCAGAGAGGTTGGAATCTACTGAATTGCAGTACCCTGACTAACCACCACAACTAAAGGCAGCCGTGGAGCGTACCTACGTTGGTCCTAGACGCCTCGTCACAGCCTGAGAGGTTAACTACACCTAAAGATAGAAAGAGGAAAGCTATCTGCCCCGGAGCAGATCCCCAAAGAACATAGGAAGCCCCCAAACATGTTATGGTGGTTAGACAAGAGGAAATACAGACACAGACAGAAAATAGTAAGAGCAAACGTTGGGGCCCAATCTGCCTAGAAAGAAAAAGGATAGGAAGGACACTTACTGCAATCCAAAAAACCCTAAAAAATACCAACTCTACTAATTACAAAAACACCTGAGATCACACGACCTCTACCACCTAAATTAGTTCTCTGGTGTAACAAAACAAAGCCGCAGCCACTGAAAAAACTGGAAAAGGCAAATGAACAAATAACAGTGGCTCAGATAAACTGAGAGGAGCACAAGCCCCCGGAGGGGACCTGGCTGACCTCCACAGAAGTGCAGGGAACAATGCAAAAAGCAAGCACAAAAATAAAAACAGAAAATATCTTATCTGAGAGCAGGAGAAGAGGCAAGACTCAGCAAGCTTCCAAGTGAACCAGGAACCACAGTTGAGACAAGAACAATTGATCACCGGCAACCATGATGGGTGGGAACCTCCCTTATATAAGACCAGTCTGTAACTCCTGATTGCCAATCCTCATTGAATGGTTCAGTACTGTTTGTAACCACCAGAGGGAGCTTCTGCTCAGAATTCATTTCTAACACATTCACAACATTCAAGGTTCCCTAGAGAAGCAAAAAAAAAAAAAAAGTGAAAAGTAGTTGAAATATTTAAGAAACTAATTTTAAAAGCGCCAGCCTGTTCCTGTTCTGGCAGATTTGGTATTTGTGTCCGTAATTGTAAAATCTTGACAAGATTGAAAATTATTTCGCCAATTTTACTGGTTTTACCCTTGGAATATTTTTTGTGTTGCTGTTTTCTAGGACACACAACCTTTTTATTCTTCTGTCATTTGTGATGTATGAGAGCTTGTAAAGCCCTCATACAGGTCAGATGACAGAAAAGTACACGTTATGGGTCCCAGGAAATGGCAATGCAGGACAATTTTTTTTTTAATTTGTAAACTTTTAGAACTGGTATAATAAAAAACCCTAAAGGCCCAATTCTCCATGACCATGATGGATCGCACCAGTCTTGATGAGGGGGGTGTTAGCGTCAGAGGCACCTGATCCATTTAGAGGTACACGCCAATTAATGAATCGGAGGCGCCTTAAGAGTGGCGTGTGCCTCGTCACAGACTGGAGGAAGATTTTCTGGCTTAAAGTGTGCCACAACCCATCATGAATTAGACAAGCGGGTGTCGCCACACCCCGTCCAGCCTCTGCTCCGAACATTTTAACTTAGCAGAGATGGGTGAAAATCACATGAAAACACCAAAACTTTGCACGATGTTTGTGTGACCGATTGAAGGTAAACAAAAGTATACCGAGTTCAACCTATAGAGGAAGAAAAAAACCCATGCGGCAGACACTTAATTACCCCATATTAGGCCGGCGTCACACTGGCGAGTTTGATGCGAGTTAGTCTCACGACTTACTCGCATCAACACCCGGCACGGCCGCCCGCTCTCGGACCAGAGTGCGCGGCTGCATGTATTTCTATGCCGCCGCGTACTCTGGTCCGAGAGCGGGCGGCCGTGCCGGGTGTTGATGCGAGTAAGTCGTGCGACTAACTCGCATCAAACTCGCTAGTGTGACGCCGGCCTTAGGCGAAATATTCCTTCCCGACTCCACATACGTCGATCAGACTAGTTCCCTGGATCAACGCTCAATCATAGAATCTACACTGTGTTCCAAATTATTATGCAAAAATTGTTTAGGAGTGATAAGGTAAGAATTTTTTGGTTTGTCAGTTAAACTCATTGATGGTGATGTGTGTCAGGGTTCTTTATATCACTGTAAGCAATTTCAGACACCTGTGCTAATTAGTTTGGCAGGTGTGTCCAATGAAAGGCAAGACTACTTAAGAAGGCTGTCCCACATTATTAAGCAGCCTACATTTTCTGCCAAAATGGGAAAGAAAAAGGATGTGTCGGCTGCTGAGAAGCAACAAATTGTGGAGTGTTTAGGTCAAGGCATGACTACAATCAACATTGCCAAGACACTTCATCATGATCATCGCACAATCAAGAAGTATGTAGCTGACACACAGTACACACGTGTGCGTGCTGATAAGGGAAAATTGAGGACTCTTTCCTACAGGCAATTATGTCAGGTTAAAAGAGCAGCGGCAAAAAAGCCTTGTCATTGCAGCAGACAAGTTTTTGAAGCTGCTGGTGCCTCCAACGTCCCCAGAACAACAAGATGCAGGGTCCTTCAGAGGTTTGCAGCTGTGCGTAAGCCATCCTGTCGACCTCCTCTATCCACTGCACACAAGCAAAAACGGCTCCAGTGGGCCAAACAATACATGAAGACTGACTTCAAAACTGTTTTGTTCACCGATGAGTGCCGTGCAACGCTCGATGGTACAGATGGATGGAGTGGAGGATGGCTGGGTGATGGACACCCCATGCAAACACGGCTACGGCGCCAAAAAGGAGGAGGTGGAGTAATGTTTTGGGCTGGAATCATGGGGAGAGAGATTGTCGGCCCCTTTAGGATCCCTGAAGGGGTAAAGATGAACTCCATAGTGTATGTTGAGTTTCTCAAACAGCACTTCCTGCCATGGTTCAAGAAGAAGAACCGTGCATTCCGCAGCAAGATCATTTTCATGCATGATCATGCAAAGTCTCATGCTGCACATAACACATCTGCATCTCTGGCTGCTATGGGCATAAAAGAGGAAAAACTTATGGTGTGGCCCCCATGCTCCCCTGACCTCAACCCCATTGAGAACCTCTGGAGCATCATCAAAAGGAGTGTCTATGATGGCGGGAGGCAGTTCACATCTAAGCAACAGCTCTGGGAGGGTATTCTGTCCTCATGCAAAACAATTGAAGCAGAAACCATCCAAAATCTGACAAATTCAATGTACGAGAGAGTTCAGAAGCTCCGTTAGAACAAGGGGTCCTATGTGCAAATGTATCATCACCTAGAATAAAGTTTTGAGTTGAAAACTGTTTGATTTCAGTTTGTAATAACCTGCTAATGCTTATAATTTCAAAAATGACAATTTTTTTGTTCTTTATTAAAATGAAAAGGTAGAAAACTCTGCTGTGCATAATAATTTGGAACATGCATTTTGAGTGCAGTTTGAGTGTTCTATTTTTTAAAAAATATACTGTTATCATAGGCAGTTTGTACAAAAACCTTTCAATTGTACTCTTATAGTTATTTGACTGGAAAATTACAATGACTGCAATTCATATAGGTAATTTGGGAAAATGTGAGAAAATATTATTTGCAGAATAATTTGGAACACAGTGTAGTGTCCATAATCTGTAATATGTTTCAAGAAAGGCGTCCAGGCCCCACTTGAACTTTTGCAGTGAATTAACAATTACGACATCATGTAGTAGAGAGCGCCATAGTGTCACTGCTCTTACAGTCAAGAATCTGCGTCTTTCCTCTAAGTGTAAAAGATGATTAGAAAGATCTCTGTACTGTCCCCTCATATATTTCTACATTGTAATAAGATCGCCCCTTCGTTTTACCTGAGTGACCCCAAATTTGCTGACTTGTCTTCGTATTGCAACCCAACTGTTTCTGTTGTAAACTGATAAATCAAGGCCTACATTTTGTACTACCATACGTACACGGACCCTCAGGAAGAATTTAGCAGGTACTTTTTACCACTCAGTGGGAGGCATTAATGGGAAATGCAAAATGCCAGCCGTGGAATTGTGGGAGCCGGCTGGGTTGGGGGGGTCAGAATTTGAAGGATCCTTATTTAGAATTTTAGATCCTTTAAAACACTTACCGCACAATGAGTAAATGGTACACCTGAGGAAGCATTGGCGAAATCCACATTGGGTTTCTGGTGGGTGAGTAAGTTAACTGTAATGTGCATTATATGACTGGCTCATGTCATGTCTCTTGATCGGGGGGACAAGTTTATTTATATTGAGTATACATGATTACTACTAATTACTTGATATGTTCTTATTACTTATCATGTGCAATATTTATAATATACTATGTTCACTGTGGGGTCCCCTTGATTACTGGTCCACTATCATATGCATTTGTGTCTGTATTTTGGATTTTTTATTTAATTTTCTATTATCTAATAAATGGATTAACACAAGGATGTCCAAAAAATTACATAAATGGCACTTCAAAGTTAAATATAATCACATTTTTTGGTACCAAGTAGTACCAAAAATCATGAAGAGATCCATTGAAAAATATTAAAATAATGAAACTTTATTGATAATGAATTAAAAAGTTATATTAAAAATACAGCAGAGTGCCTTACAGGGGAAAACCATGGTAGTAAACAAACATGTACATAAAACTTGCTGAGGAACCATAGGTCACTATAGATAAAGTGAAATGAGAGTGCAGAGGACTATAAGGGATGAGATCAATAGAAATTCAAAAAGGTAAAAATCCACAAATGAGGAGGGGAAATGGAATAAATCCTAAAACTCTTAACTATAAATAACCCCAAATAATAGCCATAAAAACCTCACACCTAGTCATATTACTGCCATAGAAAATATAATAAATGTCAATCTCCACAGCCAAAAGCATAGACTCAGTCATAGTGGGAGCATGGAAATATATATCAGACAAATGGAGCTGTAGCACAATACCTCAAATACATGGGACCGTGAATTCCCCTCACCCCGACGCGCATTTCGCCGCTGGCTTCTTTCGTGGACGTCAAGTCCATAAAGTTGCTACAGTATTTGTGACACTATGGGACCAATTCATTAATCTGTTCACACCAAAATTCTGCTGCAAAACAAATTGTCACAATATTTGTGCACAACTCGGAAGTTGCACACAAATCTTGTGACAATTGGTGTTTACGCACCATTCTCAGCCAGCTTGACCAATATGGGGGTAGCATGGGTGGGACATGGCTACACCTGCTTGTAAAGGTCATGAATAGTTTCACCACTTACTCCACAGATTTACTCCAGTCTGAGATTGGAGTACATTTTTGGCGGCGGCATACATCTGTTGAGAGGTACCCAATTCATTAAGGGGAATGTGCCTTTTAATGAATTAGGCTCATAATACTCCTGTGAGCACCTTCACAATGCCAGCCTTAAAGACTCGGCCACTATGTGTGCTCCCCTTTAGTAAAGGTAGCTTGCTTTTTGTTGTTGTTCTCTATAGCCGGTTATTATAGGCACCAGCTGATCTTTGCTATAAATTCTGTGGATCTGTTGAACATTGAGTAATGTTCCTGTGTGTAGAAGTGGCAGAGGTGGTGCAGATTTACATTGATTCAAGAAGTAAAAAAAAAATCAGTTTTACGACATTTTCCTTTATGCTGTGAAATTGTTTCATTGCAAAGGTGTTATATTATTTTTGGTTGGTGTAGATAGTCTTTGTGTGGCCCAGTGTTTGTGTTATGATTACAAAGAAACCTCTTTGAGATGTCCACCTAAGTTTTTGGAACAGTAACTGAGTGGGAACTTTCCAAATCTCAAGTAAACAAGACATTAGCGTTTTTGCTCAGTTTCTGCTCGGAAAAACTTCGAAAAAACTGTGCACATAGAATAGAGCCAACTTCTTCAATCTGTGATTCACGGTCCGCGTACTGACTGAATGTTTGGTCTGGCCACACATCTCCTGACCCAAACGCCATAGCCTCATGTGGAGTTTAGCTCAGGACAACGGTTGACAGTCCAGAAATCGAAGTCAGCAGTTGGACCAAGAATCACATCTTTTCATAGGTGAGAAGCCGGCTTAAGATTGCAGTGTAAATTCCCAGAAGATGGAGGATTTGAAGATAGTCTCTAGATGGAGAGGTGTTGGAGAGGTTTAATGTACTTGCAGATGACATACAAGGTGGCCTCTTGTGCCCAATGTCATATACAGTCATGGCCAAAAGTTTTGAGAATGACACAAATATTAATTTTTACAAAGTCTACTGTTTCACTTTTTCTAATGGCAATTTGCATATACTCCAGAATGTTATAAAGAGTGATCAGCTTAACAGCAATTACTTGCAAAGTCAATATTTGGCTAGAAAATGAACTTTATCCCCCAAAACACATTTCAACATCATTGCAGCCCTGCCTTTTAAAGGACCAGCTAACCTCTTTTCAGTGATTGCTCCATTAACACAGGTGTGGGTGTTGATGAGGACATGGCTGGAGATCAATCTGTCATGATTAAGTAAGAATGACACCACTGGACACTTTAAAAGGATGCTGGTGCTTGGCATCATTGTTTTCTCTTCTGTTAACCATGGTTATCTCTAAAGAAACTCGTGCAGTCATCATTGCAATGCACAAAAATGGCCTAACAGGGAAGAGTATCGCAGCTAGAAAGATTGCACCTCAGTCAACAATCTATCTCATCATCAAGAACTTCAAGGAGAGAGGTTCCATTGTTACCAAAAAGGCTTCAGGGCACCCAAGAAAGACCAGCAAGCGCCAGGACCGTCTCTTAAAAGTGTTTTAGCTGCGGGATCGGGCTACCAGCAGTGCAGAGCTTGCTCAGGAATGGCAACAGGCAGGTGTGAGTGCATCTGCACGCACTGTGAGGCGGAGACTCTTGGAGCAAGGCCTGGTCTCAAGGAGGGCAGCAAAGAAGCCACTTCTCTACAGAAAAAACATCATGGACAGACTGATATTTTGCAAAAGGTACAGGCAGTGGACTGCCGAGGACTGGGGTAAAGTTATTTTCTCTGATGAATCCCCTTTTCGATTGTTTGGGACATCAGGAAAACACCTCATTCGGAGAAGACAAGGTGAGCGCTACCACCAGTCTTGTCTCATGCCAGCTGTTAAGCATCCTGAAACCATTCATGTGTGGGTTGCTTCTCAGCCAGGGAATCGGCTCTCTCACCGTCTTGCCTAAAAACACAGCCATGAATAAAGAATGGTACCAGAATGTCCTCCTAGAGCAACTTCTTCTAACCCTCCAAGAGCAGTTTGGCGATCAACAATGCCTTTTCCAGCATGATGGAGCACCTTGCCATAAAGCAAAGGTGATAACTAAATGGCTCAGGGAACAAAACATAGAGATTTTGGGTCCATGGCCTGGAAACTCCCCAGATCTTAATCCCATTGAGAACTTGTGGTCAATCATCAAGAGACGGGTGGACAAACAAAAACCTAAAAATTCTGACAAAATGAAAGCATTGATTGTGCAAGAATGGACTGCTATCAGTCAGGATTTGGTCCAGAAGTTGATTGAGAGCATGCCAGGGAGAATTGCAGAGGTCCTGAAGAAGAAGGGTCAACACTGCAAATATTGACTTGCTGCATTAACTCATTCTAACTGTCAATATAAGCTTTTGTTACTCATATGTTTGCAATTATTATATTTCTGTCTGTGATAAAAACATCTGTCAAACACACATAAAAACCAGAGGGCAGCAGATCATGTGAAAATATAATATTTGTGCCATTCTCAAAACTTTTGGCCATGACTGTACATGTGTATGGTCTGTATATCTGTAGATGTACTGTATTTTATATGAGATATTGTCCGTCACATTGTAAATAAGAATGCTCCTAGCAGCTGCATTGTTCAATCTCTGGGCGCAGGCCCACGACTCCTCCGTGATTCATGGTGTTCTTCATTTCTCGTAGGAGGTATATTATCTCTTGTTTGCTTCTGCTTTAGAGATGTTGGTGACCAGTCTCTGCAGCACGTTCAGTCACGTTCAGTCACAGCGAGCCAACGTCAGAATAAGCCAATCTTGGGATTTCTGTGCACATCTGTAGGGTCACGTATTTCATGCACGTCTATCGGGTTTCTCGCTACGTGGACATGCTACTAGCTGTTTTCCGACTCTGAGGCTGTATTGAAACTCAAACACACAAATGGTCTGAAAGGTCGGAAGGTAGAATGGTGAACACATGGAGAGATGGTAAAAGTTCTCATAACCTGAGATCGAGGACTTCCTACCGCCCTGTCTCCACCTCCCATACATGCATACATACGTACATCGCAGGGCTGTGGAGTCTGAGTTGGAGCCCTTGTTGTGAATGGGTTTGAGATGAGTTCTGAGCAGAGGCTCCCTCTGGTGGTTACAAGCGGTACTAGTGAGGATTGTGAGGACTGGGAATCAGGTGTTACTGACTGGTCTTATATAAGGGAGTCATTTTCCCATCAGGGTTGCCGGTGATCAATTGTTCTGGTCTGAATCCTTCTTTCCAGTTTCCCTTGTAGTCTGCTGTGTCGTGTCTGCATCTCCTGCTATCAGATAAGACAATTTCTTATTTTGTGTTTTTGCTATATTTTTGCATTTTGTCCTGCACTTCTGTGGGGGCCTTCAGGGTCCCCTCCGGGGGCTTTTGCCCTCTCAGTTTAGTCCAGCCACTGTGTTTTGTACTTTTGCTTTTTCCAGTTTTTTTTCAGTGGCTGCTGTTTTGATTTTGTTACACCAGAGAACTAATTTAGGTGGTAGAGGTCGTGTGATCTCAGGTGATTTTGAAATTAGTAGAGTTGGTGTTTTTTCAGGGTTTTCTGAGATTGCAGTAAGTACCCTTCCTGTCCTTTTCTATTTAGATAGTTTGGGCCCCAGCGTTTGCTCATACTATTTTCTTTCTGTGTCAGTATTTCCTCTTGTCTAACCGCCATTACATGTTTGGGGGCTTTCTATTATCTTTGGGGTTCTGCTCCGGGGCAGATAGCTTTCCTATTTCTATCTTTAGGTGTAGTTAGTTTCTCAGGCTGTGACGAGGCGTCTAGGACCATCGTAGGAACGCTCCACGGCTGCCTCTAGTTGCGGTGGTTAGTCAGGGTACTGCAATCTCATAGATTCCAACTGCTCTGGTGTATTTCCTTTTTTACCTGCACTCCTCAGCTAACATAACAATTAACAGTATCACCGGCCATAAAAATTGTATGGTACTCACAGAAGGGAAAAAATAATATTTTGAAGGAAGAAAAGTTGTCAGAGATATTTTTCTGTTTGTTGCATTTTTTTTTTTTTTTTTTCCCTCTGTATCTCTGGGTGCTGGGGAGGATCTTTTCTCCCAATGGAGTTTGCACAGTTGTCTGGCCGTGTGGATCAGCTTGCCACTGAGGTTCAGAGTATTGCTGCATATCTTGCTAGGTTGCCTGTTGTGGAACCTAGGATCCCCATGCCAGATTTGTTTTTAGGGGATCGAGCTAAGTTTCAGAATTTCAAAAATAATTGTAAATTGTTTCTTGCCTTAAAATCTAAGTCCTCAGGAAACGCAGCGCAGCAGGTTCAAATTATCATCTCTCTCCTGCGCGGCGATCCTCAGGATTGGGCTTTTTGGTGTGGTGTGTGGTGGAGTGGTGTTGCCTTGTGAGCCAGCTGCTGAGCCCATGCAGTGTGATGGAGTGGTGTCTGGGGCACAGCGTCATGAGTTTCGAAAGCGCAATGGGTTATGTTTCTACTGTGGTGATGCCTCTCATGCTATTTCAGTCTGCCCTAAGCGGGGAAGACATTTTGCACGCTCAGTTGTCTTGGGTAGTGTTCAGACTAAGTTTTTATTAACTGTCACTCTGATATGCTCTCTGTCCTCATTTTCTGCTCAGGCTTTCGTTGATTCTGGAGCAGCTATTAACCTGATGGATTATGATTTTGCTAAACGTTGTGGGTTTCCCTTGATACCCTACAGAAGTCTATTCCTCTACTGGGGATCGATTCTACCCCTTTGGCTGAGAATAAACCCCAGTTTTCTACTCAGGTGATAATGAGGGTTGAACCTGATCACCAGGAGTGCTGCAAATTTTTGGTTCTATATAATCTGCATGACATTATAGTGCTGGGTTTCCCTTGGTTACAGTCTCATAATCCTGTTTTGGATTGGAAATCTGTGTCTGTAACCAGTTGGGGCTGCCAATGTGTTAATACCAACACTCCTGTTTTTTCTGCCTCCCCCAGGCTGAGGATGTTCCTGACTTTTTGTTTGATTTTTCTGATGTGTTTAGCGAAAGTAAATCTGCATCCTTACCTCCCCATAGGAGCTATGACTGCGCTATTGAATTAGTGCCAGGTAGTAAATTCCCTAAAGGTCGCCTTTTTAACTTGTCTGTACCTGAACATGACGCTATGCGGTCTTATATCAAGGAATCATTGGAGAAGGGTCATATCAGACCATCCTCTTCACCCTTAGGTGCCGGTTTTTTCTTTGTGGCCAAAAAAGATGGTTCATTAAGGCCGTGTATTGATTATCGTCTCTTGAACAATATTACTGTGAAATATCAATACCCGTTACCCTTGATTTCTGACCTGTTTTCCAGGGTGAAAAACGCTACTTGGTTTACCAAGCTTGACCTCAGGGGGGCGTATAACCTTATTCGCATTAAGCACGGGGATGAATGGAAGACGGCATTCAGTACCCCTGAAGGGCATTTTGAGTACCTTGTGATGCCCTTTGGGCTCACTAATGCTCCTTCCGTCTTCCAGTCCTTCATGAATGACATTTTCAGGGATTTTGTGGACAAGTTTCTGATTGTTTATTTGGATGATATCTTGATTTTTTCTAATGACTGGGACTCTCATGTGAAACATGTTCGAACTGTATTCCAGATTTTGAGAGAGAATGCTCTGTATGTGAAGGGATCAAAGTGTCTTTTTGGCGTACAGAAGATCTCATTTCTGGGATTCATTTTGTCCCCATCTGTTATTGAAATGGACCCGGTCAAGGTTCAGGCCATCTGTGATTGGGTCCAACCTACTTCATTAAAGGCTCTTCAGAGATTTTTGGGTTTTGCCAATTTTTATCGTAAATTTATTGGTAATTTCTCGGTTATTATTAAACCATTAACTGATTTGACCAGAAAGGGTTCTGATGTGGTGAATTGGTCTCCTGAGGCAGTCTCTGCGTTTCAGGAACTTAAGCAGAGATTCACTTCTGCTCCTGTTCTACGGCAGCCTGATGTTTCTCTGCCATTTCAGGTGGAGGTTGATGCCTCTGAAATTGGGGCAGGTGCCGTTTTGTCCCAAAAAGATCCAGAGACCTCTAAAAGTAACCCTTGTGTCTTTTTCTCTCGAAAATTTTCTCCTACTGAACGTAATTATGACGTGGGTAATCGGGAGTTATTGGCCATGAAGTGGGCTTTTGAAGAGTGGAGACATTGGCTGGAGGGAGCCAAACATCAGGTGGTGGTCCTTACGGACCATAAGAATCTGGTCTATCTGGAATCTGCCAAGCGACTCAATCCTAGACAGGCCAGGTGGGCCTTGTTTTTCACACGTTTTAATTTTGTGGTTTCCTTTCTTCCTGGCACTAAGAATGTTAAGGCGGATGCCCTCTCGAGGAGTTTCCTTGCGGACTCTCCTGAGTTATCTGATCCCTCTGTTATTTTGAAGGAGGGTGTAGTTCTTTCCGCCATCTCGCCCAATTTGAGACTTGCTCTGGAGGGGTGTCAGGAGGATAGGCCCGAGCGCTGCCCTGTTAGAAAATTGTTTGTCCCGGACCAATGGAAAAAGAGTGTGATGTCTGAGATTCATTGTTCCGCATTGGCTGGGCATCCCGGAATTTTTGGTACCAGAGACTTGGTTAGTCGGTCCTTTTGGTGGCCTACCTTGTCTCGCGATGTCAGGGAATTTGTGCAGTCCTGCGGGACTTGCTCTCGCTCCAAGCTTTGCTCTCGCTCTAGTGGTTTGTTGATGCCATTGCCTGTGCCCAAGAGACCATGGACCCATATCTCTATGGATTTCATTTCCGATCTTCCTGTTTCTCAGAGAATGACCACCATCTGGGTAATTTGTGATAGGTTTTCCAAAATGATACATCTTGTGCCATTACCTAAGTTGCCTTCCTCCTCTGAATTGGTGCCGTTGTTCCTTCAGCACGTGGTTCGTTTACACGGCATTCCTGAGAACATTGTGTCTGACAGAGGAGTCCAGTTTGTTTCCAGATTTTGGAGGACTTTTTGTTCTAAACTGGGTGTTCAATTGTCTTTCTCCTCGGCATTTCATCCTCAGACCAATGGTCAAACTGAGAGAACAAACCAGACATTGGAGACTTATCTAAGATGCTTTGTGTCTGCTGATCAGGATGACTGGGTCTCTTTTTTGCCTTTGGCTGAGTTTGCTCTTAATAATAGGGCTAGCTCTGCCACTTTGATGTCTCCGTTTTTCTGTAATTCTGGGTTTCACCCTCGATTTTCTTCAGGACAGACGGAGGCTTCTGTCTGTCCAGGTGTTGACTCTGTTGTTGAGCGTATGCAGCAGATTTGGGACCAGGTAGTGGAGAGGTTGTCCCTCTCTCAGGAGAAGGCCCAGCAGTTTGCTAACCGGCATAGGACTGATGGTCCTCGGTTTAAAGTGGGGGACTTGGTCTGGTTGTCCTCAAAGAATATTCCTATGAGAGTAGCATCTCCTAAATTTAAGCCTAGGTTCATTGGACCTTATAAGATCATGGAGATTATTAATCCTGTTTCTTTTCGTTTGCTTCTTCCAGGGACATTTAAGATCCATAACGTGTTCCACAAGTCCTTGTTGAAGAGGTTTGTTGAGCCAGTGGTTCCTGCTGCTGTGCCTCCTGACCCTGTTTTGG
Source organism: Oophaga sylvatica (assembly GCA_033576555.1). Lineage (NCBI taxonomy): Eukaryota > Metazoa > Chordata > Amphibia > Anura > Dendrobatidae > Oophaga > Oophaga sylvatica. The sequence goes on along the minus strand of JARQOD010000003.1, from coordinate 292,844,077 downwards.
TTGAGGGCAATCTGGAGTATGTGGTTGAGAAAATATTGGATTCTCGTTTTTCTAGACGAAGACTCCAGTATTTGGTTAAATGGAGAGGTTATGGTCAGGAAGACAATTCTTGGGTGTTTGCTTCGGACATCCATGCTAGGAGACTTATCCGTGCGTATCATAGAACTCATCCTGACCGACCTGGTTGCTCAAATGAGGGTTCGGTGACCCCTCCTCAAGGGGGGGGTACTGTTGTGAATGGGTTTGAGATGAGTTCTGAGCAGAGGCTCCCTCTGGTGGTTACAAGCGGTACTAGTGAGGATTGTGAGGACTGGGAATCAGGTGTTACTGACTGGTCTTATATAAGGGAGTCATTTTCCCATCAGGGTTGCCGGTGATCAATTGTTCTGGTCTGAATCCTTCTTTCCAGTTTCCCTTGTAGTCTGCTGTGTCGTGTCTGCATCTCCTGCTATCAGATAAGACAATTTCTTATTTTGTGTTTTTGCTATATTTTTGCATTTTGTCCTGCACTTCTGTGGGGGCCTTCAGGGTCCCCTCCGGGGGCTTTTGCCCTCTCAGTTTAGTCCAGCCACTGTGTTTTGTACTTTTGCTTTTTCCAGTTTTTTTTCAGTGGCTGCTGTTTTGATTTTGTTACACCAGAGAACTAATTTAGGTGGTAGAGGTCGTGTGATCTCAGGTGATTTTGAAATTAGTAGAGTTGGTGTTTTTTCAGGGTTTTCTGAGATTGCAGTAAGTACCCTTCCTGTCCTTTTCTATTAGATAGTTTGGGCCCCAGCGTTTGCTCATACTATTTTCTTTCTGTGTCAGTATTTCCTCTTGTCTAACCGCCATTACATGTTTGGGGGCTTTCTATTATCTTTGGGGTTCTGCTCCGGGGCAGATAGCTTTCCTATTTCTATCTTTAGGTGTAGTTAGTTTCTCAGGCTGTGACGAGGCGTCTAGGACCATCGTAGGAACGCTCCACGGCTGCCTCTAGTTGCGGTGGTTAGTCAGGGTACTGCAATCTCATAGATTCCAACTGCTCTGGTGTATTTCCTTTTTTACCTGCACTCCTCAGCTACCGTAACATAACAGCCCTTTTTGGTGGAGTCAGAGTTGGAGACGGTGTCATGGAAATTGAGGAGTCGGAGGTTTGGCTTCCCGACTCCACAGCCCTGCGTACATGTTCAGATCAGCTGGTGTACGTGTGTTTTTTTTTATGAAGAGAGCTGGATCAGCCTCTGCTAGATCCCTATTCATCTACTGGGCTACAAAAGGATTGCAAACGCCTGATCCTTCTTTCTCTCCAACATCGTCAGGGCCTAGCGAGGACTTCACACTTCTGATAGTCAGCAGGCCTTCACTGCCGTGATATGTATGGGCACCAGCCAAATAGTCTGTACTTTTATATTACATCATCTGTTAAGGGCGTGGGGAGGCCCGCATCCATTAGCTGGTTAGCCAGGCCCACCAGCATTGTGACTAATGTGGACCTCTAATGAGGCTTTCCCCTACTTCACAAGATTTTCTGAAGGTGCCTAGGCTGGGGTTGTATTAAAAAAACATGCTCTATTCACCGCCTATGCCAGTGCCGCTACCCCGCAGGTGCTGCTGTGTCCCCGCCAGTCATGCAGCAGTGTTACTTGAAGGCAGCACCCGATCAGTAGCTGCTGATTGGCTGCATCAGTCATATGACATCCTCACTGTATACCAATGGCTCAATAGAGGAGTGGTGCAAGAGCGGAGTATAGCATTTTTCTTTCTATTACTCCACCTTTGGCCTCTTCAGAAACAATTTTAGTAGGGGAAACCTTTGTGTTTAAGAATGAGAGGGCTAAGGAGATTATCTGCGTGAGCTCACACTGACAGGAGGCAAGTAAGGCCTCTTTCACACTTCAGTCGTGCGACGTCAGTCAAAATCCGCCAAAGTGTGAAAAAAACGGATCCACCATAATTTTTTTTTTTTTTGGCGGATCCGCTTTTTTCCCATTGACTTGCATTAGTGACGGATTTTGACGGATGGTCGTCCGTTTGATCAGTTTTTTGACGGATCCGCCCAAAATTTGGCTTCTGCCTTTTTTTGAAAACATCCAATACAGCGTTTTTTGTGTGGCAAAATGGCGGACTATGACGGATCCGCCGAGTCCGCCTTTTTTTATAATGGGCGCCTATGGGTGGCGGATCTTCTGCCATCCGTTTTTGACGGAATACGCCAGCGGATCCGTTGCTTCCATAGAAAATGCTGAGAACACTGTCCGGGGTCTCTCTCTCTCCTAAGCATTTTTATAGGACTTGTACTTCTGTAAATAGACAGACATTGTCATGGAGATCCTCTCGTCAGCTCACAGAAGCTGCAGTGCACACTTGGCATTTGAATACTGGAAACATTGCATTACTAGATTGGTCTGCATGCAGCCAGGCAAAAACCGCTCACTCTGGGGACATGTTTTACCCTGGAGAGAATCAGATCCCTTATCCCATAAGGAGACACTGGTTAGGCCTTGTTGGTGATCCATGTTTTACTCATGTATAGAAGTTTGTAGGATATTGCACAATCTGACATTTCCTAATGTGTTGGCTAAACGGAATTACACAGAATAGCCGAGGAGATGATACAGCAAAATCAGAAGATGGAAATGAAAGTGGCTGATGCTCAAGCAGCTCACACCAGGATGAGATCTACAGTGGACAGAGCGCCAGAATGAGGTCTACAATGGACAGAGCACCAGGATGAGGTCTACAGTGGACAGTGCCATGATGAGGTCTACAGTGGACAGAGCGCCAGGATGAGGTCTACAATGGACAGAGCGCCAGGATGAGGTCTACAATGGACAGAGCGCCAGGATGAGGTCTACAATGGACAGAGCGCCAGGATGAGGTCTACAATGGACAGAGCGCCAGGATGAGGTCTACAATGGACAGAGCGCCAGGATGAGGTCTACAATGGACAGAGCGCCAGGATGAGGTCTACAATGGACAGAGCGCCAGGATGAGGTCTACAATGGACAGAGCGCCAGGATGAGGTCTACAATGGACAGAGCGCCAGGATGAGGTCTACAATGGACAGAGCGCCAGGATGAGGTCTACAATGGACAGAGCGCCAGGATGAGGTCTACAGTGGACAGAGCGCCAGGATGAGGTCTACAGTGGATAGTACGCCAGGATCAGGTCTACAATGGACAGAGCGCCAGGATGAGGTCTACAGTGGACAGAGCGCCATGATGAGGTCTACAGTGGACAGAGCGCCAGGATGAGGTCTACAGTGGATAGTACGCCAGGATCAGGTCTACAATGGACAGAGCGCCAGGATCAGGTCTACAATGGACAGAGCGCCAGGATGAGGTCTACAGTGGATAGTACGCCAGGATCAGGTCTACAATGGACAGAGCGCCAGGATGAGGTCTACAGTGGACAGAGCGCCAAGATGAGGTCTACAGTGGATAGTACGCCAGGATCAGGTCTACAATGGACAGAGCGCGATGATGAGGTCTACAGTGGACACAGAGCGCCAGGATGAGGTCTACAGTGGATAGTACGCCAGGATCAGGTCTACAATGGACAGAGCGCCAGGATGAGGTCTACAATGGACAGAGCGCCAGGATGAGGTCTACAGTGGACAGAGCACCAGGATGAGGACTACAGTGGATAGTATGCCAGGATCAGGTCTACAGTGGACAGAGCGCCATGATGAGGTCTACAGTGGACAGAGCGCCATGATGAGGTCTACAGTGGACAGAGCGCCAGGATGAGGTCTACAGTGGATAGTACGCCAGGATCAGGTCTACAATGGACAGAGCGCCAGGATCAGGTCTACAATGGACAGAGCGCCAGGATGAGGTCTACAGTGGACAGAGCGCCGGGATGAGGTCTACAGTGGACAGAGGGCCGGGATGAGGTCTACAGTGGACCGAGGGCCGGGATGAGGTGTACAGTGGACAGAGGGCCAGGATGAGGTGTACAGTGGACAGGGCGCCAGGATGAGGTGTACAGTGGACAGGGCGCCAGGATGAGGTGCACAGTGGACAGGGCGCCAGGATGAGGTGTACAGTGGACAGGGCGCCAGGATGAGGTCTACAATGGACATAGCCCCTACCTATACTGGCCTAATGCCTCGCCACATGTCCGTCGTTCACCATGGGGACTGACAGCTATACACACTCAAGTCTCACCACTGTAATATGTTACGGTATAGACATATTTGGGCGCTCACCTATAACATGTTTATATGATTACAAGACAATATGGACACCTTTTGACCAGGAACCAAAATATGTAATGAGGTCTCCTCAGACAGTTATATGGTATTGCAGCCTCTGATTTGGTATTTGTATTTTCTTCGTGATTTGTTTCCGTTTTTAACATTATATAATAAAGATTAATATTGATATTTTACATGGTGCTATACTCTTTTTCAATTATGAGTTTTCCCTCAGATGGGGTAGCAAAAATCTGATGACAGATTCCCTTCAAGAAAACTTGCTCATAGTTGTATCTTGTTGGATATGAGATCAGCTTTCATGTGTTGGCACATCTTCTTTGCTGCATCGTTTTATAATCCTATTATCCAGCAAGAAATAGCAGAGAGGTACAGCGCCAAAGATACGGCGCTCATAGGGTTAGTACTTCTTGATAGGAAAGAGTTAAAAGTTAGGTTAGCAGACTCTCCATAATTCCCATTTACATGATCAGCTACTTGGTTGCAGACAGACTGCTCTTACCTGTGCACTCTGAATGAGGACAATGAGGATGGGCTGTTATTATTTTGGCAGAGAGAGCCCTGTTTACACAGAATCATGTGCTGCTGAGAATGATGATCTTTTGTGCTTGTTTGTTGGGTGAGTATCAGCCAGTTTAGACTGCAGGATTGCCATGAACTATCGTTTCTAGAAATGCTCACTTTACCATATTCTTTCAGTATAAACAGACCTCTATAGGGTTGTACGATGTATGGGCCATTGACAAGGAGGGAACGGTGCTGCTGTGCTTTCGTTTGTCCACTTGAGTTTTGGAGATTGCCCATTCATTCTCAATGGGATGAAGAACTGGTGAGTTTCCTGGCCATAGACCCAAAATGCCAATGTTTTGTTCACTTTTATAGTCACCATCATGCTGGAAAAGTATTGTCCATCACATGATTGCTCCTGGATAGTTGATAGTTCTCTTGGGGGATGTTCCGATCAATTTCTTTATTCGTCGTACGGTTGTTATTCAAAATTGTGACTGAGCCCACTCTATGGATGAAAAGCCCCCACACATGGGAGGTCTCAGGAGTCTTGTTTGTTGGCATGACACTGGACTCATGATAGCGCTCACCTTTTCTTCTCTGGATAATTATTCTTAGGAGACAGTCCTGGCACTTGCTGGACTTTTTGTGGCGTCTTGAAGCCTTCTTCACACTGGGCTGAAATTCGGTGCCAATGGGGTTTTTGTCAATTTTCATGGCAAAGAATGAATTTTTCAATTTTTTGACAAATCTGATCATTCTTTGTGACAATCTAGAGTTGATGTAAATTACCAGTATAAGAACTGAAGCAGCACATTTTGTGTAAATCAATTTTTTGTGAAAACCAAAACGGTATCAGTCTCAAAGTTTTGATCACAACTATATTGCTCCATTTTCTCTAACTCTATTGTCCTTACAGTGTTGTACTGTGAGATCAAAAGTATCTTGATCTCCGTAAGCAAATTGATAGCCCAGAACAGTACCCAGTAGCTGTTTGTGGTCAGTATCTATGTCAAACGCTGCAGCACTCACTGCCAGCTGTGTAAAGAAGTTGCACAGACTCTACAGCAACAAAATGGTAGGATATTTTTTGAATTTAGGAAGAAAATTAAATAAAAGATAGAGGAATGGAGTATTGGGACCTCTACTGTATACTTTACTGTATGTTTATTTTTTTGTTAAGGCCGTTGAATAATTTTCAGTGTTTTCCTTTAAATTCAGTGGAACAACCCTACAATACTTGCACGGCTAAAAAAATATGAAGGAAAGTACAAACTCACCTGCAAGTCAGTGTAAAGAAATTACTAATTACAGAAGTGTTAGTCAGGCCCTCACCTATCTGATATGGATGTCTTATCTGTAATATTCTGTAATATTCTAGTATTATAACAAACAGCCGCATAAGTATGGCAAGGGAAATGTGGGCCACACAGAACATGGGTGAGGCCAAAAAAGTCACTACTCATATATAGACATATATATGAATATTCTAGTATTGCAGTATGTAGTATAAGTGAAAATCTATATCCTAAAAAGTAATCAATATGTCATATGTATCCTAAAATGGTATAATTAAAGACTAGAACTCGGTATGTATGAAAATAATCACAAAGGTTTGTTTTTTTAAGGGACTGTGACTTTCTGAGATTTCTATCCTGATTATAGTGGTGTGTCACTTACAGGTTTTCTTGCAGTACTTCCCATAAAATCACCCTGTAATAGGCCCAGCATTGGCCAAGGGTTGCCTCCCTATATTCATGAGTAGCTGGTTCCTACGGTCCTCCCTGTGCATAGGGTGAGCTGTAAATCAGTAGGCAAGCGAGGGCACCTTGTGAATGTCTGGGATTCCATAATATGTGCACATGCCTCACACTGCACCTAATCCTTTTTGAAATGATTGCATAGAGTCCAGTAGGTGACAAAAAATCATAAATTGGGGACTTGCCACCAGTCGGATTGGATAGCATATCTTTACCTATTTTGTGTACCTTTAAATATTATAACTGTCAGAATAAGGGATTATTACGGTAATTATTTCTAGTTTATATAGATTGCAGCATATTCCTTTGAGCTTTATACACATTGTCATTATTGTCCCCATTGGGGCTCACACTCTGTATTCCGTATCAGTACGTCTTCGGAGTGTGGGAGGAAACCCACAGGGAGGACATGGATAAATAGCAGATATTGTCTTGGGTGAAATTGGACTCAGGCTGCAAACTCCATCGCTGCTGTTCTTTCACTGTATTTGTCTCATCACTAAAGAAGAGATGTTCAGGTTCAGCTTAACAGTTTTAAAAAGTTTGGCTCGTTTTCCAGATTGGTAATCGAACTCGGATCCCTTTCAAATGAATGGGGGACCCGAACATCGGGTGTTTCCCAAGCTGTCATCTGTGACCGCGTTAGAAACACCGGCTCTGATCGGCGGAAGATGACAGCGTGTGAGCCAGCAGCTCTGACCGGCGGTAAAAATAATTTACCGCAGGTCACAGGCGTCAACTGATTAGTACTACTCTCATCATCTTGCATCTGGTCTCTCTGATAGCATGTAGAGCAGGTGTACAATGATGGAAGTATTCCCCAGGCGTCACCTGTGCAAGGTCTCTCTTCTATTTTTGGTTACCAGCGCAGGCAAACTGATGGCTGTGGGCTACAACACAGAGATGTCAGCTTTATCATGCCTGGTAATCAAGAATAGAGGGGTCCCACGCTGTTTTTTTTTTTTTAATTTAAATAATATTTCTGCGTTTGCTCCTCCACAGCTCCCATTTTGGCTGAGGTGAATCAACTTGGTGTAAAAGTTCCTGAAATTGTAAAACTTCTGAGCATCTTTGTGTTGTGCAATAACTGTGACTTTACAAAGTGTGTTACATTAGTTTTCTGAAATAAAAGCATTGACGAATCGCCCCTAAATCCTGGACATTGCTGGAGCACATTTCTTGTGCATGGGGGCTGAAAGATGCACCAAATTCAGTAAAAGGTGCACCCTGCTAAATTAATTTTGTTCTTCCTACTTCAGCACACCTTGGATTAAGACCCGGTCCCTTATACAAACGTCTGGGTGTAAAGCAGTTGTGCCGTGACGCTCATTGACGGCCCAACCTCATCTGCCAATTGTCGCTCCTGGATAAGAAAGCGGCTGCATTTAGATGAGCTGACCTCGGCCATTTAACAAGCACCGATCCACTACGTACATGTGGATGGGTGCTCGTTTACGGTCCTGTTTCTACAGGCTGAAGAGCACCGATGGGATCAGATGGTTAATACTGTGGTGTATCCTGTCTACATGGGTCGATGTGCTGCTGATAGTGGATTTTAGGCCTGAATAAATGATCTAATTATTACCTGACAAATGTCCTCGCTGATGTGTTCACACTGGCCGACACTTTTGGACTATTCATTTACCGATTCTCGGCCTCTTTACTGCACAATAAGGGTTTGTTCTCATAGAACATATTTTCTATACCTGAGTCCTCGCAGGAAGAATAACAAGGCTTTGCTTTCTGTGCACAGGAAATGCCATTATTAGGAAAGGCTTTTTTTTCCTGGTATGTACAAGACAAAGGTCAAAGTGACTAGATAAGATAACATTGATGGTGCTGACTGGTCTGAAGTAGTCACTAAAATGTCATTACTGAGTGGGGCCAGGCCAATCAGTGGGATCATTGTGTCCCCATACAGCATATTGTCAGCAGCACACCGGTAAATGCCCTGCCAGCAGTGACGGACCCCTATAAGGGTTACTCCTGCAGTGTTCGCTGGCCCATGTACACATGAACCAGTCTTCTCAGGCTGCGTTCACACATTGTGGCTGAGCACAGTGAACTGTAATCGCAGCCTAATGAATGCTCAATTAGGATTTGGGCGATTACTGGCCCATGTCTGAGGGCTTTCGCCATTAATAGTCCAATTAAAAAGCCGTCTATAATCACGTATATTTTCTCATGTTGAATAATTTATACAGTAATATTTAAAGAGTCAATGGGCAGGTTTTTGTAAGGATATGTTCACAACTACATTACTGTTGGTGTTTATAAAAGCAAAACAACAAAAATAACAAGCGTGCCAGATCCATCATACTGACAGATGGCACCTACAGACCCACATGACTTCAATGTGATTCCCCCGGTTTCTGATGGAGGGTCTTCCATTTCACCAGGCAAAATTGTGCACAATGCTGAGCTGTCTTGTTTAGTATGTTGGTCTAATCTTCGATGGAAGCTGGTAGAGGCAGATGGACGCAGACCCTCATCTGTAATGTGCAGGCAGTTGTGACCACTGCAGATGTTTTTGCCTTTTTAGTGTGATTTTTCTGACTAGTATGGGCCTTCTATGAATGATCTTGTTATGGGGTCTGCAGTGATTCTTAGATTGTGTGTTACACATTGCCACTCAGCATCACCACATTTATTAACAATAGTCCTTTCTCTCTTTCAGACATTGAAACCTTGCAATCGCCACGAGGAGTTAACATTTATTCATAGCTTTCAACTACTGAAATTAAAGTTCTGGTGGAAGTTTGCAGCCTGTATTCCAGCTGCCGTCTCCTTTATGAGCTGTGGAGTAAAGGACTAGTGCACACGGAAAGCTAGGAACAGTGCGGGATCTAGATGGAGACCTAAGATATTATCACCCAGTATTCAGCGGAAGATGCAGCCCTCCTTTACAGAGGTGAGTGCTCACGTTTCACTCTGCCACAGGCGTTAACATTACCAGCAATATCACTTTAAATGTGATTTCATTATTTCAGCTGAATACCTTTATTAACAAAGAGCAAAAACTGATAGTAATTTAGAATATCCAGTCTCTTCACTTGAGCAAAGTAAGGTGTGTGTATATATACTCGTGGTAAAGAACAGATATGCTTCTGCTGTCATACGGCGAGCAGGGTAATATTCCATATATCTGTGTATGTACAGTGGAGGAAATAAGTATTTGATCCCTTGCTGATTTTGTAAGTTTACCCACTGACAAAGGCATGAACAGTCTATAATTTTAAGGGTAGGTTAATTTTAACAATGAGAGATAGAATATCAAAAATAAAATCCAGAAAATCACATTATATAAATTATATAAATTTTTTTGCATTTTGCAGTGGGAAATAAGTATTTGATCCCCCTTCCAACCATTAAAGCCCCCGTCTCACACAGCGATCTCGCTAGCGAGATCGCTGCTGAGTCACTAGTTTTGTGACGCAGCAGCGAGCTCACCAGCGATATCGCTGTGTGTGACATTCAGTGACGATCAGCCCCCCTGCTGGGTATCGCTGATTGTTGCTGAATGTCCTGGACATTTTTTTGATCGCTGGTCTCCCGCTGACAGGCACGCATCGCTGCGTGTGATAGGCGGGAAACCAGCGATCCGCTGGTAACCAAGGTACACAGCGGGTTTCCAGGCGCGGGGCTGTGCCTAGAAACCTGCTGTGTACCTTGGATACCAGTGCCCTGATGCAGGGAGCTGGTAACCAAGGTACACAGCGGGTTTCCAGGCACCGCGCGGTGCCTGGAAACCCGCTGTGTACCTTGGTTACCAGCTCCCTGCATCAGGGCGCTGGTATCCAAGGTACACTGCGGGTAACTAAGCGATGTTACCCGCAGTGTCGCTTGTACTGATCGCTGTCTGAGCTGCCTGTTTGGCAGCTCAGCAGCGATAATGTAGCGATACATCAGCGATCCTGATCGTTGTCGGGATCGCTGGTGTATCGCTATGTGAGACCCGGGCTTAAGAGTTCTGGCTCCTAACAACCAATTAGACACTCCTAATCAACTCATTACCTGCATTAAAGAAAGCTGTCTTACATAGTCACTTTTATAAAAGACTCCTGTCCACAGACTCAATTAATCAGTCAGACTCTAACCTCTACAACATGGGCAAGACTAAAAAGCTTTACAAGGATGTCAGGGACAAGATCATACACCTACACAAAGCTGGAATGGGCTACAAAACCATACGTAAGACACTGGGTGAGAAGCAGGGTGGATAAAAATCATGATTTTTTTAAAAAAATCAAAAAAATAAGATTTTTTTTATTTAAATCTGATTTTTTTGATTTAAATCGGATTTTTTTGATTTAAATAGGATTTTTTAATCAAGTTGTACACAAGCAAAACTTTGTCTTTTTGCAAATCAAATTATTTTACACAAATAAAAATATTAAAACAGTTGATGATTATGAAACCTAATAATTTTTATTTGCACTATTAAACAACCAGAATTGAACTACAGAGAGTAAGTACTTTTTAACAATAGCCTATCTCTAACGTTTGAAGTAAGCAAACATCTTCAGTGAATACATCAGTCCTTTAAGCCTACTGTTTATTTAGGACTTTTAATAGGAAAACTAGTTGTCCTGCTTTAGCAGTTCCTAAGCGGTTTCGGACTGTTGTGTGCACAAAACCAAATGAAGAAAACAATCTCTCTACTCCTGCCGATGAAGCCGATGCAGTCAGTAGCTGAGTAGCTACATTTATTATCTTCGCTGGAAGAACAAGTGATTGCGACTTCCACCAGTCCAGTGGTTTTAGTTCATTAACGACGTTATCTGCAAACATGTATTTTTGAAATGGTGCAGATTCACACTTCAATTTCAGCACAGTTGCCACAATGTCATGGTTAGTATTGGCGAGCCACTCCATTGCAGAGTTGATTTCCGCCTCAGATAGTTTTTTCCCTCTGTAGATGGGATGCAAGATATTGGCTAAATAGTGTTCTTCTTTTAATGCTTGGTCCTTGCGGTGGTGTATTGCAACCTTTACATTGTTTGAGAGGTTCAAGCGATCTAGCGAACCTTCTAAATCTTTCCAAACTTCTGTGGCATCAGCTATGGTTGCAGTATCTTTCTGCATTTTATCCAACGCAATAGATATTGGCTTTAACCTTTCCAAAAGGTCCTCGGCATTTCTCTTCACACCAAGATTTAATACTTTGCTTCGTATATTAGCATCAATTTTATCCCGATGTGTTTCGCAAATGGACACTAATTTTGACCAGTTGTTAATAAACAGTTCCAAGCATTCAGCCAAGGTATTCCATCTAACATCTTGTGGTAGAACCAACTTCAGTCCTCCCATTTCCTTGTAGGTTGCATGTGCAAAATGATTATTGCGGAAATATTTAACAATTTCTACAACATGTTCCTTGACACCCGAAATAATATGCAGGTCTTTTGCCAAAAGATGCAACAAATGGGCAGAACAACCGTATGTAATGACATTTGTGTCATCCTCATGTGCCAGTTCCGCTCGCATTTTTGCCACATTGCTTGCGTTATCAGTAACTAAGCTCCTTACTTTACATCCAAACTGTTCTTGGCATTGGTGAATTGAGTTCTTAGCAATTTCAAGTAAATATTCAGCAGTATGTGAATTTCCAGATGTGTCGATTGTGTCTGTAAGGTAAGTTTTACCATCTTCTGTTGTGACACAAGTGCAAATTATGGGGTCGTTGTGGATGTTGCTCCAACCATCCAAGCTCATGTTAACAACTTTGTCTTTCAAATATTTTGTACAAGCCGCTCTTTCTTTGTCGTATACAGCCTGAAGATGTTTTCCTGAGATATCAAATCTACTTGGTGGTTTGTAGCCTGGTCTTATTCCTTCGATCATTTGTACAAACAATGGGTGTTCAACTAGTCGGAAAGAAGAATTGGTTGCAAATATGAATTTAGCAATTAATTCATCAAAATGTTCTTTCTGCTCGTCGTAGTCTTTAAGAGGAATTTTTCTACACTTTGCACGCAAAGTTTTTTGTTGGGCTGCTTTGTTGAAGTTGTACCCAGATATTGATTGTCACGTGCAGCACAAGCCATATTTGACCCTGAAAGCACAGTAATTAAAAATATAATTCGACTGCGTATTTGAAGAAATAACGAAAATATTTTGAAACAAACTTTTTGAACAATGTAATGGTCCTCGTCCTATAAGGGCTGTCTCAAAAGTTATGCTACTCAAGTTTCCGGTGAAGTTGCTGTAATACTAGTAATATCAGAGCAACTGAAAAAAATTATGTCACAAAAGTTTTAAAAATGTTTTTTTAAAAAAATGGTCAATTTGGCAGACTTCAAAAGTGAATTGTAGCCTACAATAAAAAAAAAAACAGGCGTATACACACTCTTTTATTTTTACTTAACGTTAATCTTCTGTGAAATATTGCCTTAACATAAATTTAAATTCTATACTCCAGAACTAGTGCTAGAAATTTTTCTTTTCATAGACTTTAACCATCCCAGTAAAACGTCTGTTAAAATAGGTTGTAATTGCCAGACTTACCACTAGTGCTAGGGTCCTGGTGCATAAGAAGCTGTGGGGGTTCATTGACATTAGTTGTATCACTATCAACATCTTCATTTCCCTTCTGGTTGCAGTTTTCATAATGTGATTTCAAACGGCAAACAAGTCCTTGGATATCCTTTAGACAGTATTTGCACTTTGCTCTCCCACCTTTCTTTCCAAGCTCTGCTGGCATCTCAACAAAATGAACCCAAATAGGGTCTCTCTTACGACCTGCCATGGCTCACGCAGATCACTTCTGAAGTTTGATTGTTACTACAGCCAAGTACTGCTGACTGACTATCCAACAAGTTTGGGCATGTCAACTGAATGGAAAAAGAAACTGAAACCAAGCTACAGAAAGTGAAACCAAGCTAGAAGTGTGGAGTTAATTGAACAATGATTGAAAGTTTTAGATTTTAATCGTGATTTATATTAAAAAAAATCTTTTGATTTAAATCAGTGATTTAAATCATGATTAAAATCACGATTTAAATCGATCTGATTTAAATAGAAAAAAATCATTTGATTTAAATCATGATTTAAATCGTTGATTTAAATCGGCGTGATTTAAATCAATCCACCCTGGTGAGAAGGAGACAACTGTTGGTTCAATAGTAAGAAAATGGAATAAATGCAAAATGACTGTCAATCGACATCAATCTGGGAGTGATTGGGAGAAGGTGCTGTGGTCAGATGAGACAAAAATTGAGCTCTTTGGCATTAACTCAACTCGCTGTGTTTAGAGGAAGAGAAATGCTGCCTATGACCCAAAGAACACCGTCCCCACTGTCAAGCATGGAGGTGAAAACATTATGTTTTGGGGGTGTTTACTCTGCTAAAGGCACAGGACTACTTCACCGCATCAATGGGAGAATGGATGGAGCCATGTACCTTGAAATCCTGAGTGACAACCTCCGCCAGGACATTAAAAATGGGTTGTGGCTGGATCTTCCAGCAAGACAATGACCCAAAATATACAACCAAGGCAACAAAGAAGTGGCTCAAAATGAAGCACATTAAGGTCATGGAGTGGCCTTGCCAGTCTCCAGACCTTAATCCCATTGAAAACTTATGGAGGGAGTTAAAGCTCCGAGTTGCCAAGCGACAGCCTCAAAGTCTTACTGATTTAGAGATGATCTGCAAATAGAAGTGGACCAAAATTCCTCCTGACATGTGCACAAACCTCATCATCACACTACAAAAAATGTCTGACTGCTGTGCTTGCCAACAAAGGTTTTGCCACCAAGTATTTAGTCTTGTTTGCCAGAGGAGTCAAATACTTATTTCGCACTGCAAAATGCAAATAAATGTATATAATTTATAAAATTTGATTTTCTGAATTTTCTATTTTTGATATTCTATATCTCAATGTTAAAATTAACCTACCCTTAAAATTATAGACTGTTCATGACTTTGTCAGTGGGCAAACTTACAAGATCAGCAAGGGATCAAATACTTAATTCCTCCACTGTTTATGTACAGTGACTGACAAAAGTATTCACCCCCTTGGCTTTTTTCATGTTTTGCTACGACAAAACTTGGAATTTCCCTGTTTTTCTGTTTGTTTTTTGAGGGTTTGTATCAGTTCATGTAAGGAACGTGCTTATAACTGTGAACATTTTGTTTTCTTTTTATAGTGAAACAAACAACAAATAGAACAAAATAACTGAAAATGTCAGTGTGCATAACTGTGCACCCTCCTAAAGTCAGTAGATTGTAGAGCCTCCTTTTGCCGCAATTACATCTGCAAGTCGCTTAGGATAAGTCTCTGCTTGGGAACTCTGCAGCTCCTTCAGGGTTACCTTTAGCCTCTGTGCTGCCTCTCTGATGAATGCCCTCCTTGCCGGGGCTGAGAGTTTTGGTGGGCGGCCGTCTCTTGGCAGGTTTGTTGTTGTACCATGTTCTTTCCATTTGATGATAATGGATTTGCCAACGGGGACCATCTGAGATTGGGGTATTTTTTTTTCTAAGCCCACCCTGACTTGTACTTCTCAACAACTTTGTCCATGACTTGTTTCGAGATCTCCTTGGTCTTCATGGAGTTTTGGTTAGTGCAGGGTTTGACAAACCCGGGCGCAGGTCGCCAGTGGCGCCTAGAAAATCGTGCCTAGCGCCCGGGGAATTAAAGGGGGGAAAAAATTTTTTACTACTGCGCCGTCTGGATTGCCTCTGCTGCGCCGCGCTGATTGGCTGCCACCATAATTCTGTTTACTGCCGCTAGCCACTAGCGGCATGTTTGTTATGGGAGGCAGGGCCGGCGTCAGCACCCGGCCAACCCGGGCAAGTGCCGGGGCCCTGAGCAGGCGGGGGGGCCCACTCGCCGTCGGGCACCCCGGCGCCCGTTAGCAGAGGAGAGCGGTGTCAGCGCCGCCACTGGGCCCCCCCGCTTGCTCAGGGCCCCGTCATCAGCTGGCACAATACTTACCTCTCCCCGTGCCTCCGCTGCCGCAGCTCCGGGCTCCAGGGGGCGCCGGCGCTTCCTTTTCACAGCAGCGCCGCTGAATGACGTCATCATTCAGCGGCCGGCTGTGGCAGAGAGCACGAGGACGCCGGACAGGTGAGATGTGATGTGTATGTGTCTGTGTGTGTGTGTCTGTATGTATCAGTGTGTGTGTGTGTGTATGTAGTGCGGTGCTTTGTGTGTGTGTATGTATGTAGTATGGAAATGCTTGTGTGCTGCGGTGCTGTCTGTGTGTGATGATGGGCAGGCATTGATGATGATGGGGAGGCGATGATGATAATGGGCAGGCATTGATGATGATGGTAAGGCGATGATGATGATGGGCAGGCATTGATGATGATGGGCAGGCATTGATGATGATGGGGAAGCGATGATTATGATGGGCAGGCATTGATGATAATGGGGAGGCCATGATGATGATGATGGGCAGGCATTGATAATGGGGGAGGCAATGATGATGATGGGGAGACAATGATGATGATGGGGAGGCAATGATGATGGGCAGGCATTGATGATAATGGGCAGGCATTGATGATAATGGGCAGGCATTGATGATGATGGGGAGGCGATGATGATAATGGGCAGGCATTGATGATAATGGGCAGGCATTGATGATGATGGTAAGGCGATGATGATGATGGGCAGGCATTGATGATAATGGGCAGGCATTGATGATGATGGGGAAGCGATGATTATGATGGGCAGGCATTGATGATAATGGGGAGGCCATGATGATGATGAGGAGGCAATGATGATGATGGGGAGGCAATGATGATGATGGGCAAGCATTGATGATGATGGGGAGACAATGATGATGATGGGGATGGCAATGATGATGGGGAGGCAATGATGATAAAGGGGAGGCAATGATGATGATGGGGAAGCAATGATGATGATGGGCAGGCATTCATGATAATGGGCAGGCATTGATGATAATGGGCAGGCATTGATGATGATGGGGAGGCGATGATGATAATGGGCAGGCATTGATGATAATGGTAAGGCGATGATGATGATGGGCAGGCATTGATGATAATGGGCAGGCATTGATGATGATGAGGAAGCGATGATTATGATGGGCAGGCATTTATGATAATGGGCAGGCATTCATGATGATGGGGAGGCAATGATGATGATGGGGAAGCAATGATGATGATGGGCAGGCATTCATGATAATGGGCAGGCATTGATAATAATGGGCAGGCATTGATGATGATGGGGAGGCGATGATGATAATGGGCAGGCATTGATGATGATGGTAAGGCGATGATGATGATGGGCAGGCATTGATGATGATGGGCAGGCATTGATAATGGGGAGGCAATGATGATGATGGGGAGGCAATGATGATGATGGGCAAGCATTGATGATGATGGGGAGGCAATGATGATGATGGGGAGCCAATGATGATGATGGGGAAGCAATGATGATGATGGGGAAGCAATGATGATGATGGGCAGGCATTCATGATAATGGGCAGGCATTGATGATAATGGGCAGGCATTGATGATGATGGGGAGGCGATGATGATAATGGGCAGGCATTGATGATGATGGTAAGGCGATGATGATGATGGGCAGGCATTGATGATGATGGGCAGGCATTGATAATGGGGAGACAATGATGATGATGGGCAAGCATTGATGATGATGGGGAGGCAATGATGATGATGGGCAGGCATTCATGATAATGGGCAGGCATTGATGATAATGGGCAGGCATTGACGATGATGGGGAGGCGATGATGATAATGGGCAGGCATTGATGATAATGGGCAGGCATTGATGATGATGGGGAGGCGATGATGATGATGGGCAGGCATTGATGATAATGGGGAGGCAATGATGATGATGGCGAGACCATGATGATGATGATGAGGAGGCAATGATGATGATGGGCAGGCATTGATGTTTATGGGCAGGCATTGATGATGATGGGGAGACGATGATGATAATGGGCAGGCATTCATGATGATGGGGAGGCAATGATGATGATGGGCAGGCATTCTGGCTCCTAAATTTTTTGGCTGGCTCCTAGATTCTGAACAACTTTGTCGACCCCTGGGTTAGTGGTTCCTCTTGTTAATGGTGTTGAAGCCACTGTGGCCTTTCAGAAAAGGTAAAGTGTATATGCTGACTAACATGTGATACTTAAATTGCACACAGGAGGACTTCCGGTCACTAAGCATGGGACTTATGAAGGTAATTGCTTGCACCAAAAATTTTTAGGGGCTTCATAGCAAAAGGGGTAAATACATATGTACATTCCAATTTTTATTTATTTAATCCTATAAATTTAATTTATGCCTGTATTTTCTCACTTCATTTCACCAATTAGACAATTTAGTGCATATGCATCACACACAAACCGGATTACAAAAATATATAGCGGTGTGTGTGTGTGTGTGTGTATGTAGTGCGGTGCTTTGTGTGTGTGTATGTATGTGAGAGAGTGCTTGTGTGCTGCGGTGCTGTCTGTGTGTGATGATGGGCAGGCATTGATGATGATGGGGAGGCGATGATGATAATGGGCAGGCATTGATGATGATGGTAAGGCGATGATGATGATGGGCAGGCATTGATGATAATGGGCAGGCATTGATGATGATGGGGAAGCGATGATTATGATGGGCAGGCATTGATGATAATGGGGAGGCCATGATGATGATGGGCAGGCATTGATAATGAGGTGGCAGTGATGATGATGGGCAAGCATTGATGATGATGGGGAGACAATGATGATGATGGGGAGGCAATGATGATGATGGGCAGGCATTGATGATAATGGGCAGGCATTGATGATAATGGGCAGGCATTGATGATAATGGGCAGGCATTGATGATAATGGGCAGGCATTGATGATGATGGGGAAGCGATGATGATAATGGGCAGGCATTGATGATGATGGTAAGGCGATGATGATGATGGGCAGGCATTGATGATAATGGGCAGGCATTGATGATGATGGGGAAGCGATGATTATGATGGGCAGGCATTGATGATAATGGGGAGGCCATGATGATGATGGGCAGGCATTGATAATGGGGAGGCAATGATGATGATGGGCAAGCATTGATGATGGGGAGACAATGATGATGATGGGGAGGCAATGATGATGATGGGCAGGCATTCATGATAATGGGCAGGCATTGATGATAATGGGCAGGCATTGATGATGATGGGGAGGCGATGATGATAATGGGCAGGCATTGATGATGGTAAGGCGATGATGATGGGCAGGCATTGATGATAATGGGCAGGCATTGATGATGATGGGGAAGCGATGATTATGATGGGCAGGCATTGATGATAATGGGGAGGCCATGATGATGATGGGCAGGCATTGATAATGGGGAGGCAATGATGATGATGGGCAAGCATTGATGATGATGGGGAGTCAATGATGATGATGGGGAGGCAATGATGATGATGGGCAGGCATTCATGATAATGGGCAGGCATTGATGATAATGGGCAGGCATTGACGATGATGGGGAGGCGATGATGATGATGGGCAGGCATTGATGATAATGGGGAGGCAATGATGATGATGGCGAGGCCATGATGATGATGATGAGGAGGCAATGATGATGATGGGCAGGCATTGATGATGATGGGGAGGCGATGATGATAATGGGCAGGCATTCATGATGATGGGGAGGCAATGATGATGATGGGCAGGCATTCTGGCTCCTAAATTTTTTGGCTGGCTCCTAGATTCTGAACAACTTTGTCGACCCCTGGGTTAGTGGTTCCTCTTGTTAATGGTGTTGAAGCCACTGTGGCCTTTCAGAAAAGGTAAAGTGTATATGCTGACTGACATGTGATACTTAAATTGCACACAGGAGGACTTCCGGTCACTAAGCATGGGACTTATGAAGGTAATTGCTTGCACCAAAAATTTTTAGGGGCTTCATAGCAAAAGGGGTAAATACATATGTACATTTCAATTTTTATTTATTTAATCCTATAAATTTAATTTATGCCTGTAATTTTCTCACTTCATTTCACCAATTAGACAATTTAGTGCATATGCATCACACACAAACCGGATTACAAAAATATATAGCGGTGTGTGTGTGTGTGTGTGTGTGTGTGTGTGTGTGTATGTAGTGCGGTGCTTTGTGTGTGTGTATGAGTGACAGAAACTGCTTGTGTGCTGCGGTCTGTCGTGTGATGATGGGCAGGCATTGATGTATGATGGGAGGCGATGATGATATGGGCAGCATTGATATGATGTAAGGCATGATGATGATGCAGGCATTGATGATAATGGCAGGCCATTATGATGATGGGGAAGCGAGATTATGATGAAGGCATTGATGAATGGGAGCGCCATGATGATGATGGCAGCATTGTAATGAAAGGTGGCAGTGATGATGTATGGCCAAGCATGATCTAGATGCGGAGACAATGAAAGATGATGGGAGGCAATGTGATATGGACAGGCTTCATGATAATGGCAGCATTGTATAATGGCAGGCATGATGATATGGGCAGGCA
Source organism: Oophaga sylvatica (assembly GCA_033576555.1). Taxonomy (NCBI): domain Eukaryota; kingdom Metazoa; phylum Chordata; class Amphibia; order Anura; family Dendrobatidae; genus Oophaga; species Oophaga sylvatica. Next base: position 292,824,144 of record JARQOD010000003.1, on the reverse strand, counting down.
TTGATGAAAGGCAGCATTGATGATGATGGGAACGATGAATAATGGCAGCATTGATGATGATGGTAAGCGATTTATGATGATGGCAGGCATGATATAATGCCGCATGATGATGATGTGAGACGATAGATATATGTGAACAGTTCATGCTGCATAATGGGAGGCCATGATGTAGATGGCAGGCATGATAATGGGAGGCAATGTGATGATGGGCGAAGCATGATGATGGGGTGACATGATGCTGATGGGAAGGACAATGATGAAGGGCAGGCATCGTATAAGGCAGGCATGATGATAATGGGGCAGGATTGATAGATTGAGCGAAGGCATGGATGGATAATGGCAGGCATGATGATGTAGCATGAAATGGGCAGGCATTGATGAAATGGCAGGCATTGATGATATGGGAAGCGATAATATGAATGGCAGCATGATGATCATGGGAGGCCTGTGATGATGGCAGCATTGATAATGGGCAGGCATGATGATATGGCCAGCTGATGAGATGGGAAGTAGATGATGATTATGGAGGCAATGTATGATTGGCAGGCATTCATGAACTGGCAGGCATGATATAATGGAGCATTGACGATGATGTGGAGGCAGATTATCTGCAGCACTAGATAAGGGCAGCAATGTGATGATGGCGAGGCATGGACGATTATAGGAGGCATTTATGACTGGCCAGCACTGGTCATATGAGTGAATGGAGTGCGAATGATTCATGGCAGCATCTATGAGCGCGAGCATTAGATGCGGAAGCATGGATCCAAATTTTGGTGGACTATTCTGAAACTTGTCCGACCCCTGGATGGTTCCTCTGTGTAATGTAGTGCAGCACTGTGCATTCCAAAAAGCAGTTAAATGATATCTGAACTGACATTATACTTAAATTGCACAAACTTCCGGATCACTAGCATGGACTATGAAGGTAAGCTGCACCAAAATTTAGGGCTCATAGCAATGCTTACATACATATGTCCATTCATTATATTTATTAACTAAAATTAATTTATGCTGTAATTTCTACTTCATCCCACCATAGCATATTAGCTTATCATCACACACAACACGATTCACCCATAAATAAGGCAGTGTTGTGATAGGTGAGGGGGGGGATTTGTGGGATTTCATAATGTGACCACGTGATGTCTTGATGAGTCAGAACAACCAAACCACAAGAAGATCCTGATCAAACCACTGGGCTTTCATAACTCCGACCCCACAGCCTGGTCACTACTGGCTGTACATAAAGTAGCAGCACAGATTCATCTCCACTAAAAGCCCAGATCCTTAGATCAGGAACAGAACAGACATTTATAGGACATTTCATAACTCGACCCCACAGCACTGGTCACTACTGAGCCTGTACATAAGTGCACACAGATTCATCTCCACTAAAAGCCCAGATCCTTAGATCAGGAACAGAACAGACAATAGGACATTTCATAACTCCGACCCCACAGCACTGGTCACTACTGAGCCTGTACATACAGTGCAGCACAGATTCATCTCCACTAAAAGCCAGATCCTTAGATCAGGAACAGAACAGACATTTATAGGACATTTCATAACTCTGACCCCACAGCACTGGTCACTACTGAGCCTGTACATACAGTGCAACAGATTCATCTCCACTAAAAGCCCAGATCCTTAGATCAGGAACAGAACAGACATATAGGACATTTCATAACTCCGACCCCACAGCACTGGTCACTACTGAGCCTGTACATACAGTGCAGCACAGATTCATCTCCACTAAAAGCCCAGATCCTTAGATCAGGAACAGAACAGACATTTATGGACATTTCATAACTCCGACCCCACAGCACTGGTCACTAGTGAGCCTGTACATACAGTGCAGCACAGATTCATCTCCACTAAAAGCCCAGATCCTTAGATCAGGAACAGAACAGACATTTATAGGACATTTCATAACTCCGACCCCACAGCACTGGTCACTACTGAGCCTGTACATAAAGTGCAACACAGATTCATCTCCACTAAAACCCAGATCCTTAGATCAGGAACAGAACAGACATTTATAGGACATTTCATAACTCCAGACCCCACAGCACTGGTCACTACTGAGCCTGTACATACAGTGCAGCACAGATTCATCTCCACTAAAAGCCCAGATCCTTAGATCAGGAACAGAACAGACATTTATAGGACATTTCATAACTCCGACCCCACAGCACTGGTCACTACTGAGCCTGTACATACAGTGCAGCACAGATTATCTCCACTAAAAGCCCAGATCCTTAGATCAGGAACAGAACAGACATTTATAGGACATTTCATAACTCCGACCCCCAGCACTGGTCACTACTGAGCCTGTACATAAAGTGCAGCACAGATTCATCTCCACTAAAAACCCAGATCCTTAGATCAGGAACAGAACAGACATTTATAGGACATTTCATAACTGCGACCCCACAGCACTGGTCACTACTGAGCCTGTACATAAAGTGCACACAGATTCATCTCCACTAAAACCCAGATCCTTAGATCAGGAACAGAACGGACATTTATAGGACATTTCATAACTGCGACCCCACAGCACTGGTCACTACTGAGCCTGTACATACAGTGCAGCACAGATTCATCTCCACTAAAAGCCCAGATCCTTAGATCAGGAACAGAACAGACATTTATAGGACATTTCTTAACTCCGACCCCACAGCACTGGTCACTACTGAGCCTGTACATAAAGTGCAGCACAGATTCACCTCCACTAAAAGCCCAGATCCTTAGATCAGGAACAGAACAGACATTTATAGGACATTTCATAACTCCGACCCCACAGCACTGGTCACTACTGAGCCTGTACATAAAGTGCAGCACAGATTCATCTCCACTAAAAGCCCAGATCCTTCGATCAGGAACAGAACAGACATTTATAGGACATTTCATAACTCCGACCCCACAGCACTGGTCACTACTGAGCCTGTACATAAAGTGCAGCACAGATTCATCTCCACTAAAAGCCCAGATCCTTAGATCAGGAACAGAACAGACATTTATAGGACATTTCATAACTCCGACCCCACAGCACTGGTCACTACTGAGCCTGTACATACAGTGCACACAGATTAATCTCCACTGAAAGCCCAGATCCTTAGATCAGGAACAGAACAGACATTTATAGGACATTTCATAACTCCGACCCCGCAGCACTGTCACTACTGAGCCTGTACATAAAGTGCAGCACAGATTCATCTCCACTAAAAACCCAGATCCTTAGATCAGGAACAGAACAGACATTTATAGGACATTTCATAACTGCGACCCCACAGCACTGGTCACTACTGAGCCTGTACATAAAGTGCAACACAGATTAATCTCCACTAAAACCCAGATCCTTAGATCAGGAACAGAACGGACATTTATAGGACATTTCATAACTGCGACCCCCAGCACTGGTCACTACTGAGCCTGTACATACAGTGCAGCACAGATTCATCTCCACTAAAAGCCCAGATCCTTAGATCAGGAACAGAACAGACATTTATAGGACATTTCATTAACTCCGACCCCACAGCACTGGTCACTACTGAGCCTGTACATAAAGTGCAGCACAGATTCACCTCCACTAAAAGCCCAGATCCTTAGATCAGGAACAGAACAGACATTTATAGGACATTTCATAACTCGACCCCACAGCACTGGTCACTACTGAGCCTGTACATACAGTGCAGCACAGATTCATCTCCACTAAAAGCCCAGATCCTTGATCAGGAACAGAACAGACATTTATAGGACATTTCTAACTCCGACCCCACAGCACTGGTCACTACTGAGCCTGTACATAAAGTGCAGCACAGATTCATCTCCACTAAAAGCCCAGATCCTTAGATCAGGAACAGAACAGACATAGGACATTTCATAACTGCGACCCCACAGCACTGGTCACTACTGAGCCTGTACATAAAGTGCAGCACAGATTCATCCCACTAAAAGCCCAGATCCTTAGATCAGGAACAGAACAGACATTTATAGGACATTTCATAACTCCGACCCCACAGCACTGGTCACTACTGAGCCTGTCATAAGTGCAGACAGATTCATCTCCACTAAAAGCCCAGATCCTTCGATCAGGAACAGAACAGACATTTAGGACATTTCATAACTGCGACCCACAGCCCTGGTCACTACTGAGCCTGTACATAAAGTGCAGCACAGATTCATCCCCATTAAAAGCCCAGATCCTTAGATCAGGAACAGAACAGACATTTATAGGACATTTCATAACTGCGACCCCACAGCACTGGTCACTACTGAGCCTGTACATACAGTGCAGCACAGATTCATCTCCACTAAAAGCCCAGATCCTTAGATCAGGAACAGAACAGACATTTATAGGACATTTCATAACTCTGACCCCACAGCACTGGTCACTACTGAGCCTGTACATAAAGTGCAGCACAGATTCATCTCCACTAAAAGCCCAGATCCTTAGATCAGGAACAGGACAGACATTTATAGGACATTTTGTAACTTTCACAAATTTATTATGAAAACATTTAAGCACATCCTGCATTGTACTACTGCACCCAATGTATTATATATTTTTGGAGTCGGTCCATTTTATACCGGCTCTAACTCTACCAAAATGGACACTGACTCTGTCTCCACAGCCCCGTATAAACTTGGACATATGGCTTGGAATGTGGTAAAGAATAGATATTCTTTTGCTGTCTTACGGGAAGCAGAGTAATATCTCATACGTGTGTGTGTATAAACACATATGTACATATGTGTATATATATTTGTACATGTATGGCTTTGCACAGCGAGCAGGGTAATATTCCATATGATGTGTATATTTACAGTGTGTATATATATATTAGATTAGTACATATGGTATGCTTATACCTGGCTTTGCTGTTGCACAGTGAGCAGAGCAATATTCCATATGATGTGTGGGTGTATGTATCTATAGATAGATAGATAGATATAGATACATTGTGTTTATGTATAGATTAGTACATAGGTATGCATAGACCTGGCTTTGCTGTTGCACATTGAGCAGAGCCATATTCCATATCATGTGTGGGTGTATGTACAGTATGTACAGATAGATATATACATACATTGTGTATATCTATAGATTTCTACATATGATATGCATAGATCTGGCTTTGCTGTTGCACAGCGAGCAGGGTAATATTCCATATGATGTTATATACATACATTGTGTATATCTATAGATTTGTACATATGGTATGCATAGACCTGGCTTTGCTGTTGCACAGCGAGCAGGGTAGCATTCCATATGATGTGGGCCCTCTGTGCCCAGCTTCTCATTGACATTGGTGCAGTCTGCTGTAAGCTAATTATAAACTGACATATAATAAGCTGCTGGGTGTAATCATTTACTACCGGTATCGGGTTTTATTAAGGTCTTGTAGAATAAACCCCTATTTTCTCCCTTGGCGGTGCTGTGCTAGCTCTCTTCCTGCCTCTTCAGTTAACCCTCTGTTACTTCTCCATTGTTCCGGGGTGTAGGGATGATGGGACCGTCTGTTGTACGGTCTTATGCCAAAGGAACATTCATGTTATTCGTGTTGTTTGTTGGCATAAAAAGTTCTGCTAGTGATGTAGTAACCAAGTCTGGGCAGATTCCTCTGCTTCCATGACCTTCATGTTCTTCCAGTACTGCAGTGAGGAGGTGATGATGGTGGGCGGCATTAGTCTCCTGACTGAGTCATTTTGTGTTGGATTTTCGTGTTTTCTCTGAACATTCGCACAGCAGTACATAATGTATTCACACATTGTTTCTCAGGGTAAAGTGCTGGGATAGGGTGGAGAGAGAAGTGGCATTATGTGCTGCTCAGGGGAAATACGTGAAGGTCAGCATATGTGTTAGAATGGGTGAGAATAAAGATAGACATTTATAGACTGTCTTAAAGGGATTGTCCAGGTTTGGCACAAGTCTGCAGTCAATCTATGTGACTGCAGACTTGTGAATCTTCGCACAGTGCGATCTGTGCAGTCAGGATTTTCTGTTGCCTTTCGTGAGCAGTCTTGTGACTGCACATTTGCTATATTAATACCTCTGGCCATGTACCAACTGGTGGTGCGCAGTCTGACTCAGTATAAGTGAATTGTGCTGTGCATATGTAGCCTGATGGTGGCTGAAAGTATGTACACTGCTCAAAAAAAATGTTCAAATGAAAATCAAAACAAGACTAAATTAAAGTGGAAACAAGTCAAAATGATGCTCAGTATTGTTTGTTGCCTCCACGTGCCTATATGACTTCCCTACAATGCCTGGGCATGCTCTTGATGATGCTACGGATGTTCTCCTGAGGGATCTCCTCCCAGACCTGCACTAAAGCATCCGTCAACTCATGGACAGTCTGTGGTGCAACGTGACATTGGTGGATTGAGCGAGACATGCTGTCCCAGATGTGCTCAATCGGATTCAGTTCTGGGGAACGGGCGGGCCAATCCATAGCTTCAATGCCTTCATCTTGCAGGAACTGCTGACACACTCCAGCCACATGAGGTCTGGATGTGTCCTGCATTAGGAGGAACCCAGGGCCAACCGCACCAGCATATGGTCACACAAGGGGTCTGAGGATCTCATCTCGGTACCTAATGGCAGTCAGGCTACCTCTGGCGAGCACATGGATGGCTGTGTGGCCCTCCAAAGAAATGCCACCCCACACCATTACTGACCCACTGTCAAACCAGTCATGCTGAAGGATGTTGCAGGCAGCAGATTTCTCTCCACGGCGTCTCCAGACTCTGTCACGTCTGTCACATGTGCCGAGTGTGAACCTGCTGCCTGCAACATCCTTCAGCATGATCGGTTTTGCAGTGGGTCAATAATGGGGTGGGGTGGCATTTCTTTGGAGGGCCACACAGCCCTTCATGTGCTCGCCAGAGGTAGCCTGACTGCCATTAGGTTCCGAGATGAGATCCTTAGACCCCTTGTGAGACCATATGCTGGTGCGGTTGGCCCTGGGTTCCTCCTAATGCAGGACAATGCCAGGCCTCATGTGGCTGGAGTGTGTCAGCAGTTCCTGCAAGATGAAGGCATTGAAGCTATGGATTGGCCTGGCCGTTACCCAGACCTGAATCCGATTGAGCACATCTGGGAAAGCATGTCTCGCTCCATCCACTAATGTCACATTGTACCACAGACTGTCCAGGAGTTGACTGATGCTTTAGTGCAGGTCTGGGAGGAGATCCCTCAAGAGAACATCCGCAACCTCATCAGGAGCATGCCCAGGCGTTGTAGGGAGGTCATACAGGCACGTGGAGGCCACACACAATACTGAGCATCATTTTGACTTGTTTCCACTTTCATTTTGGGGGTCTCTCCAAATCCAGGCATCCATTGGTTCAAAAATTTGATTTCCATTGATGATTTTTGTGTGATTGTTGACCGCACATTCAACTTTGTACAGAACAAAGTATTCAATGAGAGTATTTCATTCATTTAGGTCTAGAATGTGTTATTTGAGTGTTCCCTTAAATTTTTTTGAGCAGTGTATATCGGAAACTTGTGTCTGTGCATTGAAAAATCCTGACTGCACACACTATGCGCGATGTGAGTAGTAGACGGGAGTATGCACTCACCTGGTGGTATGTGACGGAACACCTGTAGATACATGTAACCGCTGCTGCGGGCCCCATGGCTAAAAGGAAAAAACTGCTTGCAGATCAATATTAGTAGAGGAGGAAGATATCAAGTTGTACAGGCTGGGCTGTGGTAAATGAGAAGGCTATTGTGTTCCAAAACAGTTCATCATTGACCCAATGCGTTTCAGTGCAGGATCGGCGCTGTTCTCAGGTTTTATAACCAAATATCAAATGTGTTGGGACATAAAAGAACCATTTTGGAGCACAAAAAGCTCCTCATATACTGTAACTGGACTGATCAGTAGTTCCAAAATTCTCAATTCATGGATAAAATTTGTCTTCAATGAATATAGTCTTTTCCATTACAGAGATAGGAGATTACAGTTGGTGCTCATTACGTTCTATAGAGAACTACAAGTGACATTTCAGGAGAACTTGCAGTAGAATGTCTGTCTGCCTCCAGCTCCTTCATCTCCTAAGCTCAGTAATGGGAAAATCCAATGAATATAAATTTTACAGCTTTCGCTCATCAATTGAGAGTGAATGATCCGTCTAAGAGGAGAAGGAAACAGATTTCTCTAATAAAACGCATTACATAGTTGCTGATTTTCATGTGTGCTATTGATTAATTAAATAAAAGTAAAATTTACGGTTTCTTTTACTTTTTCCAATTTCATTGTCTTTTCTTCCTCTTCTCTTCTTTTTCCTTTTCTTTGGCTTTTGCTTTTCTTTACTCTTTTCAGTTTCTTCTTATATTTTCCTTTTATGGTGGATGCTGCCTCTCTCATTCTGTTCTTGAAGTTTATTAAAGCAAAGTACCTGGGTATTGTGAACAATGTTCCTATGAGTTTACCAGAGCCCGGAATACTACTGAATGCTATGTTTCTAAACATTACTGTATAATTCAGTGCTGGAGGTTGTCTTGTGTTCTAGATGTACTTGCTCTGTTTCATTGCCGAGAGAGGCGCTGCACTATAACTGTTTACGCAACTTGTTTGTTGCCTTTTGTATTACATAAATGCTATAATAAAAACTATTTGAACCATACTTTTTCCAATTTCAGTCAAATTAGGCATCAGTTTTGAAATTAAGTATGTTACTAGTTGAAAGTGTGGATGCCTGTTCATTCAGTTGTTTTCTTTGTTTTTATTGGAATGTGCACATTGTAGATTCAGACTGAACGCAGCAAAACCATGAAGGTATATGAAATAAGGAATAAAGAAACACATGTGAAACAAACCAGAATATGTTAATACCTCAAAGTCCCCCTCTTTTAAGGTACTGCCACACTAAACAATCCCGCTAGCGATCACTATAACGACGCATACTAATGCGATCGCTAGCGGGATTGTTTCTATATCGCTAGTAGCAGCCTAATTTAGCGATGTCGTTAAGGACGCTATCGCGGTTAGCGATCTCCTTAACGACTTTAGCGGTACAAAAGTACCGCTAAATCGCTAACAAAAGGTGCTACACACAGCGATATATACTTACCAGCGGGGCGCCGACGATAAAAAATAGGGTCCGGAACGATGAGAACGACGAGCGAGATCACAGCAGGATCTCAGCAGGGGCCACGTCGCTGGTAGATGCCGCACACAACAACATCGCTAACGGGATCGCTGAATAGTGACGTTTTTTATCGATCCCGTTAGCGATGTTGTTTAGTGTGGCATACCCTTTACTCTGACCATTTCACACCCTCTTGGCAATCTCTGAAGTGGCTTCATCAGCTTGTCACCTGGAGTGGCTTCCAATGAACAGGTGTGCCTCGTCAAGCGTTTGATTGTGAAATCCATGGCCTTCAAACAGTGTTTGCATCCATCCTGTGTGTTTTGCAGAGGCATTGTTGGTGCACTGTTCATTCAGTTCTGAGCCATATTCCACAACTGTTCCAAGTCAGAATATGGGAGGAACTACTCAGCTAAAAAGAGAAACGACAGTCCATCACTTTAAAGCCCGCGTCTCACATAGCGATACACCAGCGATCCCGACAACGATCAGGATCGCTGGTGTGTCGCTACATGATCGCTACTGAGCTGCCAAACAGGCAGCGATCAGCACAGCGACACTGCGGGTAACGTCGCTTAGTTACCCGCAGTGTACGTTGGATACCAGCGCGCTGATGCAGGGAGCTGGTAACCAAGGTACACGTCGGGTTTCCAGGTTCTGCGCGGTGCCTGGAAACCCGCTGTGTACCTTGGTTACCAGCTCCCTGCATCAGGGCGCTGGTATCCAAGGTACACATCGAGTTTCCAGGCACAGCCCCGCGCCTGGAAACCCACTGTGTACCTTGGTTACCAGCAGATCCGTGGTCTCCCGCCTGTCACACGCAGCGATGCGTGCTGGCCAGCGGGAGACCAGCGATCAAAAAAATGTCCAGGACATTCAGCGACGATCAGCGATACCCAGCAGGGGGGCTGATTGTCGCTGAATGTCACACACAACGATATCGTAGGGGAGATCGCTGCTGCGTCACAAAACTAGTGACTCAGCAGCGATCTCGCTAGCGAGATCGCTGTGTGAGACGGGGGCTTAAGACATGAAGATCAATTAGTCCGGATAATTGCTAGAACCTCAAGTGAAGTCTTGAAAACCATCAGTCTCAATGATGAAACTGTTTCTCATGATTACAGACTCGGGAAAGGAAAACAAAGAATTACTTTTGCTGCACAGGATAAGTTCATCAGAGTTACTAGCATCCGAAACTGCCCCTCAGATAACAGCCCTAATAAATTATACGCAGACATCAGTTTGCAGACACATTTCAACATCATTTGTTCAAAGGACATGGCGAGAAGCAGGCCTTTGTGATTATATTTTTGCAAGGATGCTAAAACTAAGGAAAGTAACAAGAAATACAAGGACTGTGGAATAGATCAGTACAAATCTGTACTGTGGTCTGATGTGTGGTGCCCACTATGAACATGGAGGGATAGGTGTGAGGGTTCTTTAATGACACTTGGTGATTTATTAAAAATTCAAGGCACAGGTACGCTGCATGACTACCACACCATTGTGTTACAGCTAGAGATTAGCGAATTTGTTCAGCTCCCTCCTTATTCGGCAAGCTATAGCGCTTACCAAATAAGCTGCAGAGGGAACCTGGAGCGCTCCTGCTGATCAGCATTTCAGCACCGCAACTGCATGTGTCGTGGCTGTGTGACAGTCACAACACATGCATGGAGAGCCCAACACATAGGCTCTCCATGCATGTGTTGTGACAGTAAAAGAACATGCTGCAGACATCTTTCCAATGTGGAAGGCTGCCAGCTACTGTGTAGGGTGCATTGCTTTTTTCTGTGCTTTAATGAACACTATTAAATTGGCCCTAATGTGTATGTGAGAAATAATTACGTAGAGATTGGTAGGTAGGATGGACACTAGGGTCAAGACCCCTATACACATTAGACAACTGTCGTCCGAACCCACCGAAATCCACGGATTCAGCCGAAAGCCTGTACATTGGAACCCTGGGCAGCTGAATGTAGGGGGAGAGTGGGCAGGCGTGTCCGATTTTGGACTGCTGCTTGCTTTGTTCTCCTGAAATTGAGCCACTGGCAGACATGTCTGATTGCTCTCTCATAGACAACACAGGAGCACGTGGCTGAACGAGAGTTCCTGTCTTTGGTGGAGCTGGCTGAATGATGGTCAGCCTTGTAAGGTGGCTGGTCGGCTTAAATGGGCCAAATGAGCCATGGAGTCCAGAAGTGAGCAAAATGTTAATCCGCTGGCTGGTGACATCTTTTATGGGGCCTAAAAGATCATTGTTTATGGCAGTCTCCATGTAAGCAATGCATGTGCTGCCAGCAGTATACAAAGTGAATGGGGCTGAACATTCTTACTTATGATAGTTTGCTCCATACATTTTGCATAGGCCCATGTAAAAACAAGTGCCAATAAACTGATTTCTTCAATTAGAAGGCATAACTGGGAGACCTCTGTGAGGAACTACTGAAAAGAGGTCCATTATTTGTGCTAATGCTGGGGGAAGGGAAGCATTCTTTAGGTAATAGGAAGGGTCCTCCTGCTGGGTTGATAGAAATGCTATTACACAGCCACCTAGAAATATGCGACTTGTGAAGGGTTTGGAGGAAGATGTCAGAGGTGAGAGCACGGATTGTGAAATGTGTGAACTATAGTAATACATACTCTTGTTCCTGCGTGTAAGAGGTGAGAGCGCGGACTTGTGAAATGTGAAGTATAGTAATACTCCTGTTCCTGCGTGTAAGAGGTGAGAGCCGGAACTAGTGAAATGTGAAGTATAGTAATACTCCTGTTCCTGTGTGTAAGAGGTGGGGCACAAACTAGTGAATTGTGAAGTATAGTAATACTCCTGCTCCTGCGTGTAAGAGGTGAGGGCACAAACTAGTGAATGTGAAGTATAGTAATACTCCTGCTCCTGCGTGTAAGAGGTGAGGGCACAAACTAGTGAATGTGAAGTATAGTAATACTCCTGTTCTGCGTGTAAGATGTGGGGGAAACTGTGAATGTGAAGTATAGTAATACTCCCTGCGTGTAAGAGGTGAGGCGCCAACTGTGAAATGTGAAGTATAGTAATACTCCTGCTCCTGCGTGTAAGAGGTGAGGCACAAACTAGTGAATTGTGAAGTATAGTAATACTCCTGTTCTGCGTGTAAGATGGTGAGAGCGGGGACTTGTGAAATGTGAAGTATAGTAATACTCCTGTTCTGCGTGTAAGAGTGAGAGCGGGGACTTGTGAAATGTGAAGTATAGTAATACTCCTGTTCCTGGTGTAAGAGGTGAGAGCGGGGACTTGTGAAATGTGAAGTATAGTAATACTCCTGTCTCTGCTGTAAGATGTGAGAGCGGGGACTTGTGAAATGTGAAGTATAGTAATACTCCTGTCACTGCGTGTAAGAGGTGAGAGCGGGGACTTGTGAAATGTGAAGTATAGTAATACTCCTGCTCCTGCGTGTAAGAGGTGAGAGCGGGGACTTGTGAAATGTGAAGTATAGTAATACTCCTGTTCCTGCGTGTAAGAGTGGAGGCCGAGGACTAGTGAAATGTGAAGTATAGTAATACTTCCTGCTCCTGTGTGTAAGAGGTGAGAGCACAGACTTGTGAATTGTGAAGTATAGTAATACTCCTGTTCCTGCGTGAAGAGGGAGCGCGACTATGAAATTGAAGTAAGTAATACTTCCTGTGTGTAAGAGGTGAGAGCTGGACTTGTGAAATGTGAAGTATAGTAATACTCCGTTCCTGTGTGAAAGAGTGAAGCCGACTTGTGAAAGTGAATATATAATCCTCCGTTCCGCTGTAAAGTGAGACGGACTTGTAAATGAGTATAGTAAATGAGTCGCGTGTAAATGTGAAGGGAGACTTGTAATGGTGTAAGTATAGCGACTCTGTATGTGAGTATGAACCGGTACTTGTGAAATGTGAGATGAATATCTTAGTTGTAAAGTACTCGGACTTGTGAATGTAAGTAGTAACTCCTGTTCCTGATGTAAAGGTAACCGCTTGTGATTGAAGTATAGTAATCCGCGCTGTAAGGAGTAAGTAACTTGTAATGTGAGTAAGTATACCCTGCTGTGTAAAGGGAAGAGAGACTGTTCTGTAAGAAGTAAGACCTCTGTCGTGTAAGAGTGAGGACTTGTGAAATAGTATAGTAATATCTCCGTAAGGAGAGCGGACTTGTAATAAGTAATATCTCTGTGTGTAAGATAGCACGATGAATGTAACTGTCCTGGTAGAGGTGGCATGTGAAGTATAGTAATACCTTAAAGTGAAGCACTTGATTAATAGTAATACTCTGTTGCGTTAGAGTAGGGACTGAAATTGAGTATGTAAACCTGGAAGATGGGACTTTAAATGTAAGTATGTAATACCCTGTCTGTGAGAGGGCCAACTAGTGATGTATATAGTATACCGTCTGGTGAGGGAGGGACTGTGAAGTGAATATAACTCCTGCGTGAGTAGCGATGTGATGTGAATAGTAACTCGTGTAAGTGAGGTTGAATGGAATATAATACTCGTCCGTGTAGAGTGAGCGACGTGATGTAGTATAACTCGTCTGTGAAGTGGCATGTGATTGAGTATAGATATCTGCTCTGTGTAAAGGAGAGGATGTGAAGTAATACCGTCTGGTAATGGGCACAACATGAATGTGAGTATATAAACTCTGTCTGTGAATGGGATATGGAGTATGTAACTCTTTCTGTGAGAGTGAGCAACTTGATGAGTTAATCTCCTTCTGTGTAAGTGAGGTTGTAAAGTGAAGATAGAATGTCAGATGGGACTGTGATGAATGTAATACTCTGTCCTGCTGTAGATAGGCATGTATTGAAGTATAGTAATTCTGTCTTAAGAGTGGGCATGGAAGTAAGTATATATCTGTCCGGTAGAGTGAGGACTTGATGTAAGTAATAATACCTTTCCTGGTGAAGAGAGGCGGACTGTGAATTAAGTATATAACTCCTGTTTGTAAGTGAGAGCGGATTGTGAATGTGAAGTATAATCTGTCCTGTGAAGAGTGAGACGATGGAATTGAAGAGTAATACCTGTCTGTGAAGTGAGAGCGGACTGTGAATGTGAGTATAATACTCCTTCTCGTGTAAGAGTAAGCGGTTGTGATGGAATATAGAATTCGTTCGTGTTAGTGAGAGGCGACTGTGAAGAATATACCTGTTCTGGTGTGAGGAGGATTGTGAATGTAGAGTAACTCCTGTCCTGGTGTAGAGTGAAGGATGTAATTGAGTAAGTACTCCTGTTCTGTGTAAGGTGAGAGCGTGTGAAGTAGTATATAACTCGTTCTTTAGAGTGAGAGCGATGGAATGAAGTAAACCCTCTTGTAAGAGTGAACGGACTGTAATGAATATAGTACTCTGGTGAAGAGGAGAGCGGGCTGATTAGTAATACCCTGTCCTTTAAAGTGAGGGGCTTGTGATTAGTATATAAACTGTCCTGTGTAAGAGTGAAGCGGACTGGAAATGTAAATAATATCTGTCCTGTGTAAGAGAAGCGGGCTTAAATTAGATAGTATCTGTCTGGTGAAGAGGCGGCTGTATGTGAATATATAATATCGTCTAGATAGGGATGTGAATGTGAAGTATGTAACCGTTCTGTGAGAGTGAAGCATGTGTAGTAAATCCTGGTAAGTGAAGCGACTTGAATGTGAAGTATATAACCCTTCTTTGAAGTGAGCGTCCTGCTGTAAGAGTGGGCACAAACGTGAATTGTGAAGTATGTAATCCTGCTCGTTAAGAGGTGAGGGCACAAACTAGTGAATGTGAAGTATATAATACTCCTGTCTGTGTTAAGAGGAGGCACAAACTAGTGATGTGAAGTAATAATACTCTGTCCTGGGTAAAGTGAGGGGACTTGTGAAATGTGAAGTATAGTATACTCTGTTCATGCGGTAAGAGTGAGAGCGCGGACTGTGAAATGTGAAGTATAGTAATCTCTGTTCGGTGTAAGAGTGGAGCGGACTTGTGAATGTGAGTATAGTAATACTCTGTTCCTGCGTGTAAGAGTGAAGGGGACTGTGAAATGTGAAGTATATAATACTCCTGTCTGGTGTAAGATTGAGAGCGGATTGAAATGTGAAGTATAGTATACTCCTGTTCATGGTGAAGAGTGAGAGCGGACTTGTGAATGTGAAGTATAGTATTCCTGTTCCGTGTGTAAGAGTGAGAGGCGACTTGTGAAATGTGAGTATAGTAATACCTTTCCTGTGTAAGATGAAGCGCGGACTGTGAAATGTGAAGTATGTAATACTCCTGTTCCTGTTAAAGGTGAGAGCGGATTGTGAAATGTAAGTATAGTAATACTCTGTCTGTTGTAAAGGTGAGAGCGGACTGTAATGTGAAGTATAGTAATACTCCTGTTCCCGTGTAAGGTAGAGCGGGACTTGTGAAATGGAAGTATAGTAATCTCTGTCCTGCGTGTAAGAGGTGAGAGCGCGGACTTGTGAAATGTGAAGTATAGTAATACTCCTGTTCCTGTGTGTAAGAGGTGAGAGCGCGGACTTGTGAAATGTGAAGTATAGTAATACTCCTGCTCCTGCGTGTAAGAGGTGAGAGCGGGGACTTGTGAAATGTGAAGTATAGTAATACTCCTGTTCCTGCGTGTAAGAGTGAGAGCGCGGACTTGTGAAATGTGAAGTATAGTAATACTCCTGTTCCTGTGTGTAAGAGGTGAGAGCGGGACTTGTGAAATGTGAAGTATAGTAATACTCCTGTTCCTGCGTGTAAGAGGTGAGAGCGAGGACTTGTGAAATGTGAAGTATAGTAATACTCCTGTTCCTGCGTGTAAGAGGTGAGAGCGCGGACTTGTGAAATGTGAAGTATAGTAATACTCCTGTTCCTGCGTGTAAGAGGTGAGAGCGGGACTTGTGAAATGTGAAGTATAGTAATACCTGTTCTGTGTGTAAGATGTGAGAGCGCGGACTTGTGAAGTATAGTAATACTCCTGTCCTGCGTGTAAGAGGTGAGAGCGCGGACTTGTGAAATGTGAAGTATAGTAATACTCCTGTTCCTGTGTGTAAGAGGTGAGAGCGGGGACTTGTGAAATGTGAAGTATAGTAATACTCCTGTTCCTGCTGGTAGAGGTGAGAGCGTGGACTTGTGAAATGTGAAGTATAGTAATACTCCTGTTCCTGCGTGTAAGAGGTGAGAGCGGGACTTGTGAAATGTGAAGTATAGTAATACTCCTGTTCCTGTGTGTAAGAGGTGAGAGCGGGACTTGTGAAATGTGAAGTATAGTAATACTCCTGTTCCTGCGTGTAAGATGTGAGAGCGGGACTTGGAAATGTGAAGTATAGTAATACTCCTGCTCCTGCTGTGTAAGAGGTGAGAGCGGGACTTGTGAAATGTGAAGTATAGTAATACTCCTGTTCCTGTGTGTAAGAGGTGAGAGCGCGGACTTGTGAAATGTGAAGTATAGTAATACTCCTGTTCCTGCGTGTAGAGGTGAGAGCGCGGACTTGTGAAATGTGAAGTATAGTAATACTCCTGTTCCTGTGTGTAAGAGGTGAGAGCGCGGACTTGTGAAATGTGAAGTATAGTAATACTCCTGTTCCTGCGTGTAAGAGGTGAGAGCGGGACTTGTGAAATGTGAAGTATAGTAATACTCCTGTTCCTGGTGTAAGATGGAGGAGCGGGACTGTGAATGTGAAGTATAGTAATACTCCTGTCCTGTGTGTAAGAGGTGAGAGGCGGACTTGTGAAATGTGAAGTATAGTAATACTCCTGTTCCTGTGTGTAAGAGGTGAGAGCGGGGACTTGTGAAATGTGAAGTATAGTAATACTCCTGTTCCTGCTGTAAGAGGTGAGAGCGGGGACTTGTGAAATGTGAAGTATAGTAATACTCCTGTTCCTGCGTGTAAGAGGTGAGAGCGTGGACTTGTGAAATGTGAAGTATAGTAATACTCCTGTTCCTGTGTGTAAGAGGTGAGAGCGGGGACTTGTGAAATGTGAAGTATAGTAATACTCCTGTTCCTGCGTGTAAGATGGTGAGAGCGGGACTTGTGAATGTGAAGTATAGTAATACTCCTGTTCCTGCGTGTAAGAGTGAGAGCGGGACTTGTGAAATGTGAAGTATAGTAATACTCCTGTTCCTGGTGTAAGAGGTGAGAGCGGGACTTGTGAAATGTGAAGTATAGTAATACTCCTGTTCCTGGTGTAAGAGTGTGAGAGCGCGGACTTGTGAAATGTGAAGTATAGTAATACTCCTGTTCCTGCGTGTAAGAGGTGAGAGCGGGGACTTGTGAAATGTGAAGTATAGTAATACTCCTGTTCCTGCGTGTAAGAGGTGAGAGCGCGGACTTGTGAAATGTGAAGTATAGTAATACTCCTGTTCCTGCGTGTAAGAGGTGAGAGCGCGGACTTGTGAAATGTGAAGTATAGTAATACTCCTGTTCCTGGTGTAAGAGGTGAGAGCGCGGACTTGTGAAATGTGAAGTATAGTAATACTCCTGTTCCTGCGTGTAAGAGGTGAGAGCGGGACTTGTGAAATGTGAAGTATAGTAATACTCCTGTTCCTGCGTGTAAGAGGTGAGAGCGCGGACTTGTGAAATGTGAAGTATAGTAATACTCCTGTTCCTGTGTGTAAGAGGTGAGAGCGCGGACTTGTGAAATGTGAAGTATAGTAATACTCCTGTTCCTGGTGTAAGAGGTGAGAGCGCGGACTTGTGAAATGTGAAGTATAGTAATACTCCTGTTCTTGTGTAAGAGGTGAGAGCGCGGACTTGTGAAATGTGAAGTATAGTAATACTCCTGTTCCTGCGTGTAAGAGGAGAGGCGGTGGAACTTAGTAGAATATTGTGAAGGTTAATAGTATATATACTCCTGTTCCTGCGTGTAAGAGGTGAGAGCGCGGACTTGTGAAATGTGAAGTATAGTAATACTCCTGTTCCTGTGTGTAAGAGGTGAGAGCGGGGACTTGTGAAATGTGAAGTATAGTAATACTCCTGTTCCTGCGTGTAAGAGGTGAGAGCGCGGACTTGTGAAATGTGAAGTATAGTAATACTCCTGTTCCTGCGTGTAAGAGGTGAGAGCGGGACTTGTGAAATGTGAAGTATAGTAATACTCCTGTTCCTGCGTGTAAGAGGTGAGAGCGCGGACTTGTGAAATGTGAAGTATAGTAATACTCCTGTTCCTGCGTGTAAGAGGTGAGAGCGCGGACTTGTGAAATGTGAAGTATAGTAATACTCCTGTTCCTGGTGTAAGAGGTGAGAGCGCGGACTTGTGAAATGTGAAGTATAGTAATACTCCTGTTCCTGCGTGTAAGAGTGAGAGCGCGGACTTGTGAATGTGAAGTATAGTAATACTCCTGTTCCTGTGTGTAAGAGGTGAGAGCGGGGACTTGTGAAATGTGAAGTATAGTAATACTCCTGTTCCTGCGTGTAAGAGGTGAGAGCGTGGACTTGTGAAATGTGAAGTATAGTAATACTCCTGCCTGTGTTAAGAGGTGAGAGCGCGGACTTGTGAAATGTGAAGTATAGTAATACTCCTGTTCTGTGTGTAAGAGGTGAGAGCGCGGACTTGTGAAATGTGAAGTATAGTAATACTCCTGTCTCCTGCGATGTAAGAGGTGAGAGCGCGGACTTGTGAAATGTGAAGTATAGTAATACTCCTTTCCTGCGTGTAAGAGGTGAGAGCGCGGACTTGTGAAATTTGAAGTATAGTAATACTCCTGTTCCTGATGTAAGAGGAGAGAGCGGGACTTGTGAAATGTGAAGTATAGTAATACTCCTGTTTCTGTGTGTAAGAGGTGAGAGCGCGGACTTGTGAAATGTGAAGTATAGTAATACTCCTGTTCCTGTGTGTAAGAGGTGAGAGCGGGGACTTGTGAAATGTGAAGTATAGTAATACTCCTGTTCCTGCGTGTAAGAGGTGAGAGCGGGACTTGTGAAATGTGAAGTATAGTAATACTCCTGTCTTTTGTAAGAGGTGAGAGCGCGGACTTGTGAAATGTGAAGTATAGTAATACTCCTGCTCCTGTGTGTAAGAGGTGAGAGCGGGACTTGTGAAATGTGAAGTATAGTAATACTCCTGTTCCTGCTGTAAGAGTGAGAGCGCGGACTTGTGAAATGTGAAGTAAGTAATACTCCTGCTCCTGCGTGTAAGAGGTGAGAGCGCGGACTTGTGAAATTTGAAGTATAGTAATACTCCTGTTCCTGCATGTAAGAGGAGAGAGCGGGGACTTGTGAAATGTGAAGTATAGTAATACTCCTGTTCCTGCGTGTAAGAGGAGAGAGCGGGGACTTGTCAAATGTGAAGTAGTGTAAGAGGTGAGAGCACGAACTAGTGAAATGTGAAGTATAGTAATAATCGCTAAAGAGTCACCGATTTTATGACTCAGTAGCGATCTCGTTAGCGACGCAGCTGTGTGTGACATGTAGCAGCGATGTGGCCCCTGCTGCGATGTCGCTGATCGCTTATGAACGTTCTGAGACGTTTTTTGGTCGTTGGTGTCCCGCTGGTGAGCCTGAATCGCTGAGTGTGACACCCTTTATGAACGACTTTACCAGCGTCGCAGGTGGGACTAGGTTTTCCCAACGACCGCAGAGGTCGTTATACAGATCGCTGATCTCTGATGAGATCTTTGTGTTTGGAATCTAGCTAGCGATCACATAGCGATCGCACCAGTGATCTCGCCAGGTCGTGTCGTTGTCATGATCGCTAGTGCGATCGCTAAGTGTAACTGTGCCTTAAGAGGTGAGAGCGGGGACTTGTGAAATGTGAAGTATAGTAATACTCCTGTTCCTGCGTGTAAGATGTGAGAGCGGGGACTTGTGAAGTATAGTAATTTTCCTATTCCTGCATGTAAGAGGTGAGTATGCAACCTTGTGCAGTATAGTAATACTCTGATTTATAGCCTGTCGTGTCCATCTGGCCTCTGCAGAGTGACCTTTGTCTTATTGTACACTGTATACTGTACTGTGACCCTGAAGAGGGAATTGTGTCATTACTGGGGATTAGCTATTAACCACACGCCCATTCTCATACCCGGATACTGGCCTGCCCAAATACCTGGTAACAGAACGCGAGAGGCTGATATCACACTGATACTCCTCCTAATGTAACATACATTGGCACCCGAATTATAGCTCTGCTATCATCAGAATCCCTGTTTTGTAATGGTATCCTTATGTTATTGGGTTAGTTGCAGCTTGACATACATCTCTAATATGTAATGATACTTTCCATGTAATAAGTGCCAGGACTGCGTCACCAGCACCAGAAAAATGGTAAGTGTAAGGCAGCATCTCACCACAAGTAGATTGATATATAGGTAGTGGTTGCAAGTATGCCAAAAAGAGGATGATCCCAGTCCTCCAGAATGTCCAAAAGTGAAGAGAACGGCAACAACATTCGCGTAACAACAAGTATCTTCGTTATTAATACATCACATAATACAGAGAGACGTCTGATTATATGACGTATTAATAAAGAAAATACTTTTTGCCACCATGGATGCTGTTACCCCTCTCTTCACTTCATGGGTCAGAGCTGTTGAACCTAGAGAGGGTCTTAAAAGACCTTCCCATATTATATCTTTGTTCCCTAATACTGTATATGGAAAC
The DNA here is from genome assembly GCA_033576555.1 of Oophaga sylvatica. NCBI lineage: Eukaryota > Metazoa > Chordata > Amphibia > Anura > Dendrobatidae > Oophaga > Oophaga sylvatica. The sequence goes on along the minus strand of JARQOD010000003.1, from coordinate 292,803,500 downwards.
CGTGTTGTCTTATTGAGATGGCCATTTCAATGACACAAAGCTAAAAACAGCCTGAACACTGCAAACACCTTAATTGAGAGAGGTGTGCTAGGAATACGGAAAATAGAACTATTTAATTAATGGGAGTTTGTGATCAGGCACCTATGCCATGCCAACTTCTCTGCTGTGCCGGCCCTCCGCCCGCCCCTCTTCTGTGCCGGCCTCCCCCCGCCCCTATGCTGTGCCGGCCCTCCCTCTGCCCCTCTGCTGTGCTGGCCCCTCATCTGCTGTGCCGGCCCCCGTTACTGCACTCATTAGTATACAGACCCAGCTCCACTTCGGATAGCACATTTTACATGAGATGTCAAAGGGAACCTGTCGCCTCCAAAAAAAAAAAAAACCCAAAACACTGTTTAGCCAAAGATATACTGGTGATGTGCAGGTAAATGGCATCTAAATCATGTCTGGCAGGCTTATTGGAAGAGATGCTCAAGGAAGAAAATGAAGGTACATCCTCCCTGCAGCCACTTGCTTGCAGTCATCAGGGCAGTGCAGGGAGCTGCTGCAGTCACTGCTTGCTGAACAGTACTGTTATCACTCCCCTGCACTCTGACAGTCTACCTGTGGCGTATGCATACAGTGGATGTGTGGAGAGTAGGTTGTCAATCATTGTGATTGCAGCTCGCTCATTGTGTAGTGAATTGTGACTGGAAGTGAGTGCCTGCAGGGAGAATATAACTCCATTTTCTCCCTTTAGCTGCTGTTTCACACATGAGGCTGTGTATTTGCAGGTAACTATCATTTTTGGAGTAACAGATTCCTCTTACCGATCATTTTCGGAGGAATGCGTGCTGCAGAGGTGTAATCAATAGGTTATTACAGATTTCAGAACTTGGTGGCAGTGGTTTGCAAGGGGAAAGCCTAATGACAAGTTCCCTTTATGTAAATCCATGTTGTTGTGTGCCAGCTTCTATACTCAATACCCAATTCTTCGTTCTTTCTCTTAAATGTAGAAGTATTATCAACTCACTAGAATTTCTTGGTGAGAACCCTGCAAGGATGATGGTTGTAGCCAGTCTGGGAGCGCAGCTGGGCCCAATAAATGAAACCCACTTGAGGGCAATAAATACATTCAAAGTTTCCTTTGTCATCATTTCAGAGTGCATAGATATGTCATGTAGGGCACAACATCCAAAGTATAACTTTACAGACTGTACAAGCCATATGTCCATGAAGAGCTGTGCGATCCCAGTGTTCCATACGCTTTCATGTGCTGGGAAGGCGTAGATAACCTGCATCCTTACAGCAATCCATGACAACGTGCAAAGGTAGGGCATCACAGGTAGACGGCGATGAAGTAGAGCTGGAGTGCGAAGACACTTGTGACATTTCTGGGCAAACCCATTTTTCAAGCGTGATCAGTGATCGTCTCAGGTTTGTTCGTCTGATGATCACTAGCATGTTTGACAAAGCGTCCACCCCGAAACATGACAAATGTGATGAGCCCTTTGTCTGAGACTAAGAAACAAACAAAAGCATGAGCATGAATATTCTGTATAACATAAATTCTAAAGTTAAAAAATAAAAAAAGGTAAATGTGGAAGGCTTACTGTTGGAGAGTAAAGCGGACATGTTATTTTAGGTAACGTTTCATAATAATCTGTTGTGGATGTACACTAAGAACATCATTGTTTCTGGCTATTACAGGCTCATGTCCTGCATTTGTCAACAGTTTTCTCCTCTGTTGGTTCTTATTCTAAATTTACAGTTCTCTCTGAGCTAATGGATGGAGACTAGCTGTTATCATGTCTCCCATACTACTTTCTTTGATTAGAGCATATTCATAAATTACAACATCCGCATGTATGAATGGATGAACACAGAACTTAAACACTTGCTATAAAGGAAAAAATAAATGTGTATCCAATGGATAGAGGGGGGCATATCTAAAGAAGAATATAATGCTGTGTGCAGGGAATGGCAGGGCAAGAGTTAGAAGAGCTAAAGCCAGTAATGTAGTGAAGCTTGCAAGGGAGACCAAGAGCAATAAAAAAGGATTTGGGGGGTATGTCAAAAGCAAATAAAAAGTCAAAGATGCTATAGGATTTTTACAGGATGAAAAGGGTGAAGTGGACAAAAGTAATGTTGGGAAGAGCGAACTGTTAAGTTCCTACTTTGCATCTGTGTTTTCTAAGAAAGCAAATGTAACATCAACTGAACTTTACTGTGCTACGGAAGTAATAAAAGAATCCACACTATCCATAAATAGAGAGATGGTGAGGGAACACTCAGCTAATTTACATGAGTTTAAAGTGAACCTGTCAGCAGGATTGTACACAGTAACCTACAGACAGTGTCAGGTCGGCACCGTTATACTGATTAATGATACCTGCTGATGAAATCCGTCTTGTGGTTGTTGTGTAATCTGTACTTTCAGTTAACGATATGCTCGTGCTTCGGGCGGTCTTCATGCGGTGCTCTGATTAGTTATTCATCTGTATGGCTTCTGACCGGTCACTGATCCCACACTGACCTGCTCCCTAGTTTACATAATGAATATTATATACCGTATATACTCGAGTATAAGCCGACCCCCCCCCCTAATTTTGCCACAAAAAACTGGGAAAACTTATCGACTCGAGTATAAGCCTAGGGTGGATAATGAGATTATGCCCCATATGTTGCCCCATGTATTATGCCCCCACAAGATGCTCCATGTATTATGCCCCATTTGCTGCCCCATGTATTATGCCCCACAAGATGCTCCTTAGATTGTGCCCCATATGCTGCCCATGTATTGTGCCCCATAGATGCTCCATAGATTGTGCCCCCATAGATGCTCCATAGATTGTGCCCCCATAGATGCTCCATAGATTGTGCCCCCCTAGATGTGCCATAGATTGTGCCCCCATAGATTATGTGCCATAGATTGTGCCCCATAGATTATGCCCCCATAGATGCTCCATAGATTATGCCCCCATAGATGCTCCATAGATTATGCCCCCATAGATGCTCCATAGATTATGCCCCCATAGATGCTCCACAGATTATGCCCCCATAGATGCTCCACAGATTATGCCCCCATGGATGCTCCACAGATTATGCCCCCATGGATGCTCCATAGATTATGCCCCCATAGATGCTCCATAGATTATGCCCCCATAGATGCTCCACAGATTATGCCCCCATAGATGCTCCACAGATTATGCCCCCATAGATGCTCCATGTATTATGCCCGCATAGATGCTCCATAGATTATGCCCCCATAGATGCCCCATGTATTATGCCCCCATAGATGCTGCATTGAATAGGCCCCTTATGCTGCCGCAGCTGCTGCAACAAAACAAAAAAAAAAGACACACTCGCCTCTCTTCGCTGGGGGCCAGGTGCCGGTGTCCTGAGCAGGCGGGGACACCGGCGCGCTATGGGGGACAGGTGCCGGTGTCACCGCTTGCTCAGGGCCCCGGCACCTGCGATATTAACCTTTCACCCGGTCCATCGCTGAGCACCGCTGTCTTCCGGGTCCTCCAGCGGTGAATGATCAGGCAGAGGGCGCGGCGCGCAGTAACCACGTCATCGCGCCCTCTGTCTGAACATCGCAGCAAGAGAACCCGAGGACACAGCGGCGAGCAGCGGTGGAACGGGACAGGTAAATATCGCTTATACTCACCCTTCCGCCGGCGCGTCTCTACCCTGCTCTTCTCCCGCGGTCTCCGGCGCCAGTGTTCAGCGGTCAGGTGGTACCGCTCATTAAAGTCATGAACATGCGCATATTCATGACTTTAATGAGCGGTACCACCTGACCGCTGAACACTGGCGCCGGAGACCGTGGGACAAGAGCAGGGGCTGCAGAGACTGCGCCGGCGGAGGGGTGAGTATATAGAACAACTTCGCTCCGCCTCCCCCCTATATATGACTCGAGTATAAGCCGAGAGGAGGACTTTCAGCCCTAAAAATGGGCTCAAAATATCGCGTATATACGGTGTGTATATATATATGTATATATATATATGTATATATATATATATATATATATTATATTTATATTATATTTATATATTGTAAAAAAAAAAGCCATTTCTGCAGGCGCCAGCGGTGGTACCTGCACTTCAGCCTGATGGCATATTTAATTTGTATATAATACATTTGTTTGAGATTACCCTGATATTCATAAAAAGTGTTTGAACATGGCGCCTGTGCAGTAGCAGCTATCGGTGTATATAGAGGTGATCCAATACCTGCTACTGCGCGTGCGCTGGCGGCGTCATCTTTGTAGAGAAACCAAAAAAAACCTCCAAGATGGAGGAAATAAATCTAGTTTTGATTTATCCAAGTACATTAGTCCATATTACAGTTTTCCTTGTGCATGCTGTGACATATAACGTTTTACAGTCTTGTTTTGTAGCCAGGTGAATGGAGCTAAAGTTAAGGAAGGAGCATGTTGCCAGTCTCGCTCGTAGACTTCAACACATTTTGCCGTTCCTTTGCATCCTGCAGATTCCCAAGTACTTGTGGGTAGTGCTGGAGGTTATAAAGAATCTGGGAGGGAGTGGTTTCCATGGACGTTTTCTTGTTTTCTCTCCTTTATCATAAGCTTTACAGCTAAATATGTTGATGCATAAAATTGGAGGATTAGGAAATGTGCAAGCCCTAGGAACAAGTGTGACACAAACCTTAGTGGTGTAGAATCACAGGATTTCCAGCTTCTCCTCCTCTAGGAGTTATGATAGTCAGTGTTCTGTGTTGTAGATACAGCAGAGCTCAGTTGTTGAGCGATGTATACCCCAGATTACATAGCAAAAACCTAGTGACAGATTCCTTTTCAACTTTGTAATAAATATATATATATATATACATACATACAGCTCTGGCAAAAATTAAGAGTCCACAGCAAAATTTTCAGTTTGTCTGATTTTTCTCTTCATATTTTTGAGTAAAATGTAAATAGCTCTTTTATTCTATAAATTTTGTCTCTGAATTTCTAAGCAATAAATTTTGTATTTATTTTCAGGAAATGAGAAATGGTCAAAATAGCAAAAAAATGCAGTGCTTGCAGACCTCAAATAATGCTAAGAAAACAAGTTCATAATCATTTAGAAACAACAATACTAATGTTTTAACTCAGGAAGAGTTCAGAAATCAATATTTTGTGGAATAACCATGATTTTTAATCACAGCTTTTATGCATCTTAGCATGCTTTCCACCAGTCTTTCACACTGCTTTTGGGTGACCTTATGCCACTTCTGGTACAAAAATTTAAGCAGTTCTTCTTTGTTCGATGGCTTGTGACTATCCATCTTCCTCTTGATTACATTCCAGAGGTTTTCAATGGGGTTCAGGTCTGGAGATTGGGCTGGCCATGACAGGGATTTGATGTGTTGGTCCTTCATTCACGCATTGATTGACCTAGATGTGTGGCATGGCGCATTGTCCTTCTAGAAAAAACAGTCCTCAGAGTTGGGGAACATTGCCTGAGCAGAAGGAATCAACTGTTTTTCCAGGGTAACCTTGTATGCAGCTTGATTCATACGTCCTTCGCAAAGATTAACCTGCCCAATTCCAGCCTTGCTGAAACATCCCCAGATCACCACCGATCCTCCACCAAATTTCTCAGTGGGTGCAAGACACTGTGGCTTGTACGCCTCTCCAGGTCTCCGTCTAACCATTAGACAACCAGGTGTTGGGCAAAACTGGAAATTAGACTCATCAGAGAAGATTTCCTTACTCCAGTCCTCTGTTGTCCAATCCTTATGGTCTTTGGAAAACTTCAAAGCCTGGCTCTCCTTTGCTTCTCATTGATGAAAGGCTTTTTTCTAGCTATACATGACTTGAGCCCTGCCTCTAGGAGCCTGTTGCGAACTGTTCTTGCCGTGCACTTCACCCCAGCTGCCATTTGTCATTCCTTTTCTTGGTCACTTGATGTCATCCTGCGGTTGCTGAGTGACATTCAAATAAGATGATGGTCATCCCTGTCAGAGGAGAGTCGTTTTCGCCCTCTGCCGGTCTGTAACTTCGTTGTCCCCAATGTCTGCTGCTTAACCTTGTTGTAATGGACTACCATTTTAGAAATTTTAAGGATGGAGGCAACATGACGCTCACAGTATCCCTCTGCTAGTAAAGCCAGAATTGAGCCTTTCTTTTCCTCACTCAAGACTTTTCTTTTCAACTCCTTTGGCATGGTTAAAAGTTATTTTTTCATTCCTATTGCTTTTGGGATATTACTAGCACTTGTTATGCCATCCAGCTTGTCCTATTGCAAGAGGATTTTGAACACCACAGCAGTGTTTTTATACTTTACTTTGTTAAATAAGATTTGGTTCAGGTGATCACCTAATCAGAAGCACATTAAGTAGAATGAGGTGTAATCTGGTTGGAATTCAACTGACACTGGAATGGAATGGCTGTCAGACATGTAGAGAAGCAGATTTTTATAAAACTGTGCAGTGGTCTCTTAATTTTCGCCAGAGCTGAATATATATATATATATTATGTATATGTATATATATATATATATATGTGTATATATATGTGTATGTCTCTCGCGCTCGATCTCGCGCTCGCTCTCGATCTCGCTCTCGATTTCGCTCTCGATCTCTCTCGAATAAAAACTCGAAAGGGAATCTGTCACTAGGTTTTTGCTATGTAATCTGAGAACACGACGATGTAAGTTAAGAGACCTCAATTTTAGAGATGTGCCACTTACTGGGTTGTGTTTCAGTTTCAATACAATCAGTGTTTTATCAGCAGGAGATTATTACTGGGGGCTTTTTTAAAGCCATTTATTCCATATCTTTTTACATGTGACAAGGGGAATACATTATAAAAAAAACAAATATTACAAGTCACTGACTGGCACAGGAGGAGAGAGGACCCTGAGGGCTCACGATCTACATGGGATGGGTGAGGATACAGGAGGTGAGTTCAGAGCTGGTCGTGCCACTGTTTGGTGGATTGGTGGCAACTGCAGGTTGTAGGCTTGTTGGAATAGGTAGGTCTTCAGGTTCCTTAGGTTTCCACTATAGGCTAGAGTCTGATATGTTGGCGTAGAGGGGATGCACGGGAGAAATCTTGTATACGATGGTGGGAAGAGGTGATAAAAGGGGCATAGAGAAGGAGATCTTGCAAGGATTGGAGGTTGCGTGCAGGCAAGTACCAGAAGACTCGGTCACAGATGTATGGAGGAGACAGGTTGTGGATGGTTTTGTATGTCTTGGGTTAGGGTTTTGAACTGAAGTCTCTCTGGGTAATGAGGAACCAGTGAAGGGATTGACAGAAGAAGCCAGGGAATAGCGGGGTGACAGGTGGATTAGTCGGAGACAGCAGAGTTGAGGATAGATTGAATGGGTGCGAGAGTGTTAGGCTACTTTCACACATCAGGCTTTTTGTGTCAGGCATAATCCGGCGCTGATTTTAAAAAACTGATGCAACTGATAAGTTTTCTTGCCGGATCCGTCCTGACCTTTTGAACCTGGAATTTCCATGTGAAAATGCAGGCACCAATGTCCGGAGCGAGGAGAGAGAGAGAGAGATAGAGATGGATATGACGGATTTGTCAAAAGACTGGTCCGGCTCCATAGATTTGCATTGTTTCCGGCCGCCTGAAGTGCCGTTTCAGGCACTATCAGGTGGCTCCGGAAAAAAAAAAAAAAAAACGTTGCAGCCAGCGTCTTGTCCGGCCGCCGTAATGGACATTTCCGACGGATCCGGCCAAAAACGGATGCAACGCAGTGACATCAGGCGCGATCCGGCGCTAATGTAAGTTAATGGTAAAAAAAACGCATATGGTACCGGATGCGTTTTTTTAAAAACACGCCGGATCGTGCCTGACACAAAAAGCCTGATGTGTGAAAGCAGCCTTAAGGGTATGCCACACTAAGCGAGATCGCTAACGAGATCGCAACTGCGTCACCATTTATGACACAGTAGCGATCTCGTTAGCGACTTAGCTGTTAGATTCCAAACACAACTCATCAGCGATCTGTGATTCCAAACACATCTCATCAGCGATCTGTATAACGACCTCTGCGGTCGTTGGGAAAACCTAGTCCCACCTGCGACGCTGGTAAAGTCGTTCATAAAGGGTGTCACACTCAGCGATTCAGGCTCACCAGCGGGACACCAACGACCAAAAAACGTCTCAGAACATTCATAAGCGATCAACGACATCTCAGCAGGGGCCACATCGCTGCTACATGTCACACACATAAATGGTGACGCAGTTGCGATCTCGTTAGCGATCTCGCTTGCTATCTCGCTTAGTGTAGCATACCCTTTAGAAGGGAGGAAACAAAGCAGGAGATTGCAGGAGTTGATGCTGGAGATGAGGGCATGCACTAGGGTTTTTGCAGATTCTAGATTAAGAAATGTACGGCTGTTGTGTATCTGTCATTACAAGTCTGTATTGTTTGTGCCAAGACCTAATGTTGTACAATTTCTCATTGCAGATGTGGCTGTAGTGCATTCACCATGCCAAGAGCCGTCAGTGTTGGAGAATACATCAGGACATCTTAGCCCACTGGAAAAAGGAGGTGGTGTTTCTCTTGGATGCCCTGAAAAACTTGATCAGTTATTGGGCCCTTATTGTTGCTGTAGACAGTCTGCAGACAGAAAGTTGCTCTCTAACTAATATATATATATTGTAATTGTAATCGTATTAATTATTGTCACCGGTCAGTAAATCAGTCATCATGTCTACCTCCTCACTCCGCCGCCAGATGAAAAACATTGTCCATAATTACTCTGAAGCTGAAATCAAAGTAAGAGAAGCCACATCGAATGATCCTTGGGGCCCGTCTAGTTCCCTTATGTCTGAAATTGCAGATCTCACCTACAATGTGGTAGCGTTCTCTGAAATTATGAGCATGATATGGAAGCGACTAAATGACCATGGGAAAAACTGGAGACATGTCTATAAAGTAAGATGTTTGCTTCTGTTTTTCATATAGTTCTCTATTGCATTGTATATATCTGATATTAGAAGACTGGAAGGCAATAGCACAAAATAGGGTCTTGCCCATATGTAGGCTATGAGAACAATAGGTGCAGGGATGTGCTCACCTGGTTAGGTTGTGTGCCACAACACCAAAGAAGGCTCAGTAAAATGGCTGCTGCAGATCCAGGATACATGCAATGGAAGGAAAAACCAGAGAGGATGGAGCTTTAACTGCGCTAACGAAGACGCCATATAATGTAAAACGGAGATGCAGGAGTCGAGCTGTGGAAAATGTAGGTTTTATTAGTCAACCCAATTTTCAACACACAGACTCCTAGATCTCCTTTTTCATTATATGGCGTCTTCATCAGTGCAGTTAAAGATCCATCCTCTCTGGTTTTTCCTTCCAGTGTATGTATCTCACATCTATAGTGAAAAGTAAGACGTTTACTTGCTTTTCATTCATGTTGGCTGTTGCACAACTAAGGATTTTTTTTGTATTTTTTTGTAATTTATTAGTTGTTTCGTACTGGTGTTTGTAACAACAGATCTAGATAAGGTTTTATTTGGTGCCAATAGATCACACACTGATTTTTTTTATTGCAGTATGTTATTTTGTAAATGGAAAAACCATGGGGGGAAATCGTTCTTATTACAGGGGCATGTTCTACAACACTTCTGATTACAGAGAATACAGTAAAACTGTGTGCACACTGTGTAAGATATGTATCATTGTATTTATGCCCAATATTAGAGCACTGTGCTACATTTTATTATCATAGATTCCTGTGCCAAATATGTCAGTGCTTTACACCATTTAATATAATATATATAACATAGTACATGCACCAAAACCATAAAATGGCGAAAAGGGAGCGTGAGGAAAGGGAACCTGTTACTATGAAAATCTGCAGGCCCCATGTTATAGAGCAGGTTTTTATATAGTTTTGAGAAAAGATGCAGTATAACTTGTGGATTCATCATTTAGGCTATGTGCCCACGTTGTAGAAATGCAGCGGAATTGTCCGCAACTCTCCGCCACGGGTATAACGCATGCGGAATTTGCATGCATTTCCCCGCAAAACACAAGTGTTTTTAGCTTGCAGAATGCTAGCGCTTTTCCAAGCGATATGAAGCATCACTTGGAAAGGTGATTGACAGGTTGGTCACACTTGTCAAGCATAGAATGTTAAAAATAATTAAAAAAAAAAAATATATATATATATATATATATATGGATGTGCTCACCTCCTGGTGGCCCCCGATCTCAGTGGCGATCCCGGTCCTTAGCGGCTCTGCCGGCAATTTCCGTTCCCAGGCGTGCTTTGCGAGAATGACCTTTGTGACGTCGCGGTCACGCGACCGCTAAGTCATCACAGGTCATTCTCGAAAAGCATGCCTGGGAACGGAACTTGCCGGCAGAGCCGCTGAGGACTCCAGGGGCCGACAGAGGATAAGTATATCCCTATTTTTTATTTTAATTCTATTTTTGACAGGAATATGGTACCCAGGGCATGGAGGAGAGTCTCCTCTCCTCCAGATCCTGGGTACCAACCGCACATGAAGCACTCACTTTACGCATGGTGGGCATGGCCACATGCATAAAGCGAGTGTTTCAATTCAATCCTATGGCGGCGGAATCACCGTGATTCCGCAAAATTAACGGACATGCTGCGGCTTTTTCCGTTATGCGCGCTATGCGATTCCGCAGTGGAAAAATCCGCAGCATTGCACAGCAACTGCTGAATCCCATAGGATTGCATGGGAATGCAATTTGTTAGCAATATTCAAGCGTTTCCGCAGCAGCAGAAACGCTTAAAAAACGCAACGTGGGCACACAGCCTTAATCCTCTGCTCTTTCTGTGCTTTTGGGTCTGGTGAGTGGTCCCATCAGTGACTGACCGATATCTGCATGCACAGTGATAGAGAAAGCTGTCTGTCACTGATAGGACGGCCCACGGGACACAAAATCCCTGAACTTAGAGAGATTTAAAGGAGTTGTCCACTAGATGGATAACCCTTCTCATTTCTCATGTTTGATTCTGTTAAAAATAACAATACTTATGCTCCCCTCCCGTGCCGGCCCCGTCCCAGTGTCTCATGAGGCTGTCACATGATGCACAGCTCCCAATCAGCGCTGACGTCACTGTCTCCGCCTACAGACAAGTCGCACATGAAGAGGAAGTCAAAGATCAGCTGCAGCCCTGACTTCCTGTTGATGTTCAGTATGTCTGAAGGCGGGGACAGTGACGTCAGCGCTGTTTGGGCGCAGGGTTTGTGTGATGTAACAACCTCACGCATTCTTTTCTCAGAAAACTAGATATCAGTCCGTCATAGCTGGCTTAATGTCACCAGATCAAGTGACCCATTTTTGCTCCTATTTTATTCCTGCTGCTTCCCTGATTTTTTTTTTTAAAAAAAGACTTGTGACAGACATTTATTTATTGCCATCATTTTTAGCAAAAAAAGCTCAGTCTGTACAAATTGTAACATTAATTGAAGTATTGCCACGCTGTGCATTCACACATCTGTGGGACAGTCCTGGATGCTTTCCTGTCTTTATTTCTCATCACTCTGACCCATGGAGTAGAATGAAAATCCCAGATCCGTGAGGATCAGATGCTATTGTGTTCGGATTTGGGGATCAGACTCGGCTATGCACGTGTGTGGGGATCCGAGAGACCTGGGTGCAAGTCGGGAAGCTTCCAATTTGCATCCGTGTCTTTCGGATCTGTTGCACAGTGATAAACTTGAATAGTAGCTTGCGACCTTCCAGTGGTTTTATTGGCTTGGAAGCTGGTACATCTCTTCAGTAGTAAAAATAAAAAATAAACCCAAAAGCAACTAGGATGACAGCTGAAAAAGAATTCTTTTGTTTTGCCTTTGCAGGCTATGACTCTGATGGAGTATCTAATAAAGACCGGCTCAGAGCGGGTAGCACAACAGTGCAAAGAAAACATATATGCTATTCAGACACTGAAGGATTTTCAATATGTGGATAGAGATGGGAAAGACCAAGGTGTGAATGTCCGAGAGAAGGCCAAACAGCTGGTGTCTTTGCTGAAGGACGATGAAAGGCTAAAGGAAGAACGGGCGCACGCGCTGAAGACGAAGGAGAAGCTCGCGCAGACCTCCACGTGTATGTACAGGTGCACTTACATGGCACAAAATTTCTCATGATTATTGAGTAAAGGCAGATGCAGGTTAGCGGCGTTAGATCAGAGCAATCTGTAGCCATATTGCCTAGTAGGGCACAAGACTTCTATCAGAAAAAACAGGCCCCGATTCATCAAGATCGGTGTTGTCCATATCAGAGTTAATGCAGAGGCATGTTGGAGTCAGATAGTTAGATGCTTCTGATAAAAGGCACCCTTGTTAATATGAATCTGGTCTCTCTTATCGGGATTCAAGGCTATGTGATCTGAGAACAGTATGATGTAGGGGCAGAGACCCTGATTCCAGCAATGTCCCTTGGCTGCTTGCTGCATTTTGATAGAATCTTTTTTCTATACTGCAGATCTGGCAGTGCTTTAAATGCAGAGCTCTGTATAACTCAACCCACATAACTGTTTGGCAGTTTTCTGACTACACTTTTGACTACGTATCATGAGACAACTAGTCCTTTAGTGACAATCTCCTGGTACTCGTATAAAGCACTGATTTTATTTAAATCACAACACACAGCCTAGTTAGTGACATATCACTGGGATCATGTTCTCTGTGCCTACCTCTTGTTGCTCTCAGACTACATAACAAAAACCTGCTGACAGATTCCCTTTAAGGGTATGTTCACACATGTTTTTGCCTTGTTTTTCTACACATTTTTGCTTGATCCAGCAAAGTGAATGAGACTTCTGGAATCTCGAGCACAATTCTTTGTGTTATTGCAGCGTTCTTCACCCATTTTAATAAATAAAAAACAATGCGTGATTAATCGCACGCAATATGTCTCATTTTTCGTGCAGCCTTTCTCCTCCTTAACGTGTGCACATACCCGAATACTATGCCTCCATGCTTCTCACCACAGATATTGCTCCAGTCAGGGATTGGAGTAAGATTTCTGGTGTAAGCCACGCAGGTCCTTGTCATGAAGTAGACCAGCTGTGGCGCAGTTATTAGATCAAGCTGTACTGCAGCAAAGCAAACAGAGAAAATGGAGACCACCAGCATCTTTTAAAGAAAACCTGTCACTTGCATCCAAATAACTTGTAGGACTCCCTGAGCCCCTGATTCGACTTCTTTTTCTGTTTTGTGCTGTCACTCCTGTGCAGAGATATTTACGTTTGTCTTTAGGAGAGCAATATGTGAAATCTCTGCTTGTAGACCAACTGGGATCTTCTGAGCTTTCTCTAGTTTGGGCGCTTCCGCCACTTATCTGAGGCTGCCAATCATAGCTTGGCACCTTCTGAGATTGTGGCAATGAGTGGTCATATTTCTGCTAAAACCATTTCTGTCTTTACATGTTGCCCTTGTCCTTCATATCTCTCCCCCTCCGGTTCTCCTTCAGTTGTAGCCCAAGTCAGGACTACTTGAATAGTTTCTTCTCACATATACCTTGTTAATGCTTTCCGCTTAAACTTGGTACGTCGCTCATTGGTGCACAGATGGCAATAACCGTTCCCGCTTGAGCTATTTTCAGCTCTACCTTATGGCGATTTCCACAAAGCAAACATTTGGGCGCACCACTCGCATCTCATTAGGTCTAAGTGCAAGAATAATTGTTTCATTGTCCTTGTGTTGAAGCCTTTGGTTTTCCTTCCACCTACACTAGAAATAGGCATCAGCGTGCAAAAAAAGCCTGTTGAATTGTTCCTACGTCTTACATAAGGGCCATCCACATTACTTTTTTGTCTTTTCTTTCGGGTGTACAGTCTGAGTCCTGCTTTTCTGGGATTTGAGTAGTAAACTACGGTCTTGTTCCTGTCTAAAATGGTGGACGCCCCCAGATAAAAGCACAAATAATGTCTGTTTGTCTCATTGTACTCTGTGGTTCAACAGGGGTTCAGTCAGACTTTCACAAAAGTTACATAGGTTGAAAAAAGACCTAGGTCCATCAAGTTCAACCTTTCTCCACCAACTGTGCATTTTGTCACTAAATTAACTAAGACCCACAATGTTATGTGTACTGAGGAAATCGTCCAGCCCTTTTTTATAAGAAGTTATATTGTCTGCCATTACTACTTCTTGTGGTCGGCATTCCACAGTCTGACTGCTCTAACTGTAAAGAACCCTTTCCTATTTAGCTGCCGAAATCGACTTTCCTCTACCCGTAATGAGTGCCCCCTGGTCCTTAGTATGGTTCTTGGAAGGAATAAGTCATTTGCCAGTCCTTTGTACTGACCACACATATATTTATACAAATAAATGAGATCTCCTCTGAGATGTCTTTTTTCTAAGCTATACAAGCCGAATATTTCCAACCTCTCCTCACATGAGAAGCCTTCCATCCCTTGTAATAATCTAGTTGCCATCTTTGAACTGATTCTAACTTCTGAACTTCATTTTAGAATGTGGAGCCCAAAACTGGATCCGTATTCTAGATGTTGCCTCACCAGTAATTTATAAAGGGGTAACAATACATTTGGATCGCGGGATTTTATCTCTTTTTTTATACACCCTAAAATCTTGCTTGCTTTTTCGGCTGCTGCTTGACATTGAGTACTGTTGCTCAGCTTACTTGTAACCAGAATACCCAATGTATATGCTGCAATGGGATTACTCCATCCTAGGTGCATTACTCTGCATTTTTCTACATTAAATGTCCTTTGCCAAATGTTTGCCCATTCAGACATATCATGTAGATTGTTTTATAATATTATAATGTCCGTGTCGGATTTTAATATAATACATAGTTTGGGGTCGTCCGCAAAGACTGACACTTTACTCTCAATCCCTTCACCTAGGTCATTAATAAAGAGGTTAGAAAGAATCTGTCCCAGCACAGATCCCTGTGGTCCCCACGGCTCCCAGTGCAGATCCCTGTGGTCCCCACGGCTCCCAGTGCAGATCCCTGTGGGCCCCACGGCTCCCAGTGCAGATCCCTGTGGTCCCCACTGCTACCAGTGCAGATCCCTGTGGTCCCCACTGCTACCAGTGCAGATCCCTGTGGTCCCCACTGCTCCCAGTGCAGATCCCTGTGGTCCCCACTGCTCCCAGTGCAGATCCCTGTGGTCCCCACTGCTCCCAGTGCAGATCCCTGTGGTCCCCACTGCTCCCAGTGCAGATCCCTGTGGTCCCCACTGCTCCCAGTGCAGATCCCTGTGGTCCCCACTGCTCCCAGTGCAGATCCCTGTGGTCCCCACTGCTCCCAGTGCAGTTCCCTGTGGTCACCACTGCTCCCAGTGCAGATCCTGTGGTCCCCACTGCTCCCAGTGCAGATCCCTGTGGTCCCCACTGCTCCCAGTGCAGATCCCTGTGGTCCCCACTGCTCCCAGTGCAGATCCCTGTGGTCCCCACTGCTCCCAGTGCAGATCCCTGTGGTCCCCACTGCTACCAGTGCAGATCCCTGTGGTCCCCACTGCTACCAGTGCAGATCCCTGTGGTCCCCACTGCTCCCAGTGCAGATCCCTGTGTTCCCCACTGCTACCAGTGCAGATCCCTGTGGTCCCCACTGCTCCCAGTGCAGATCCCTGCTGTCCCACGGCTCCCAGTGCAGATCCCGTGGTCCACGGCTCCCGTGCAGATCTGCTGTCCCACGGCTCCAGTGCAGATCCCTGCGGTCCCCAGCTCACCAGTGCAGATCCCTGGGTCCCACGGCTCCCCAGTGCGATCCCTGGGTCCCCACGGCTCCGTGCAGATCCTGTGGTCCCCACGGCTCCCAGTGCAGATCCCTGTGGTCCCCACGGCTCCCAGTGCAGATCCCTGTGGTCCCCACGGCTCCCAGTTTGCCCAGGAGTCCCTGTGGTTCCCCCCCATGCGATCCCGGACTATTATCCATTTAGAGAACGTACCATTTATGGCGACTTTGTTTCCTGTCAATTCCTTATCCATCTGCATATAGTTTCCCCCGGTACCCCCTTCTGTAGCTTCAGTATAAGGCTGTAATGTGGTACAGTAACAAATGCCTTTGTAAAGTCCAGATAAATCACATCAGCTGCATGAACAACATCCACCAGATTTGCACTCACCTCCTTATAGAACCCAACATGTCAGTTAGACCTGTTCTTTCATGAATCCATGCTGGTTGCCGTTATTATAATATCTACAATATATTTCTTCAGGCCATCTCTTATATTGCCCTTATATATGTTACACACTACTGATTTCAGACTTATCGGTCGGTAGTTGCCCGGATCCACCTTCTTACCTTTCTTAGATACTGGTACCACATCAGTCACCTTCCAGTCCTGTGGCACCACCTTGCTACAAGGAGTCTAAGAATGAGATACAGCGGGTCTGTCAATTACTGAGCTCAGCTCCCTCAGTATCCGTGGATGAATGCCATCTTTGACGGGGGATTAATCAGTGTTTTATTTGCTTCGACGCAGGCGTACTTCTTCTCGTGTTAAACTAGTTATATCAGTGGTGAACTTTGATTTTTCCTTGTTGATAAACCCCAAAGGAGGGGGGCAAAAGTTACCATGGACCTTTACTAAAAATCAGACCTTTATTGTATTATGACCAGTTTTTGCAATACAAAACTGTATTTTGTTGTTCTTGTTTAAAACAACGTTTGTGCTGTTCTAGGGGTTTTATTTATTTTTTTATTTAAATTTTTCCCTTTTTTTAAAATTTTAAATTTTTTTTTTTATAAATCAGGGTGTTTCCACTTAGCCCCCGGCCCCCCCCAAAAGGGGGCCCTGTATTTGGGCCCCCTTTTTCCGGGGGCAGTTTGTTAGAGGCAAAGGCGGGGTTTTTGGGACTTGGTTCCTCGTCTGTGTGGCTGATGTTAACAAAATTTCCCTTGCTTAAAAAAGGTGCCCCCCCTAGAGTTTTCACAGGGAAATAGGAAAAAGGGGTTTTAAGTAAGAAAAAAAAAGGGGGGAAACTGGGGGAAGGGGGAAAAAGTATCAGGTCAAAAAATGGGGAAGGGGAAAAAACGGAATGTGCAGGGGAGGGAAGCACAAAAATGCGCAGTTTTTGGGCTGTCAGCGGGAAAGGGGCGATCATTTTATGGGCTGTTAAAAGGGGAAAACTAGAATGAAGCGGCTAGAACACGAGCGTCCCAAATTTGGGGATGTATTGGGGGGAAAGGGCGACATGAGAAAACTCTAAAAATGGGGGGGGGGAGAAAGTGTACCCCAAAAAATTGGTGTTTCTTTTAACTCCAGCTAAGCACCGCTGTAGTTTTCCTTGTCATGGACATAGGCCCCATGGGTGCCGCCGGTCCATTCCCCGGGGGAAAAAATTTTATTTTTTGGGGGTCTATTTTCCCGGTGGGGGAAACCCGTGGACCCCGGGGGGAAAAATTTTCTTTTTTGTACTTGGAATGAATTTCCCAATCTTTCCCCGTGGAGTAAAAATTAACAGGAAAACCTTTTTGGGCCCCAAAATACAAAAAAACTTTTCCCCCTTTTTATCTTTTTTTGGGAAATTTTTTGTTGCCCCCCGGAAATCTTTTTGCTTTTTTGGGGGGTTTGGGGGTGTGGCCATGTATGCTGCAACGTAAATTTAAAAATTTTTGGGGTTTTCTAGATAAATTGTTAAATTTTTATTTTTTTTTTTTTCCTTTTTTGAAAAATATTTTTTTCCCCTTCGGGAAATATTTTATTTTATTTGGTAAAATTAAATTTTTTTTTAACCTTTCAAATTTAAAATTTTTTTAATATTATTAAAAAAATTTTTATTTTCTTTTTTAAAAATTTTCTTTAACCCCACTAACAATTAAAAAAACCCCCAAATTTTAAAAATTTAAAATTTTAAAAATTTAAATCTTTAATAAACTCATTAACCCCCCCTTTTTTTTTCCTAAATAATTATTCCCCCAAAAAAAAAATTTTAAAAAAAAACAATCCAAAAAAACAAACCCCATTTAAAATTTTTTAAATTAAATAAAAAACCCCCACCAAATTAATTACTTCCTCTTTCCAAACCCTTACCCCAACTTAAAAAAACTTTTTTTTCCCACAACAAAAAAACCCAGAAGATATGCAGAAAAACTTGAACCCCCCGTGGCAAGCTGATCCACACGGCCGGGGAAAAAATTTTCAAATCCATTGAGAAAAAATTTTTCCCCCCCAGCCCCCCGGGGATGGGGAAAAAAAAAAAAAACAAAAAAAAGGGAAAAAAAAAAACTTTGACAACTCTGAAAACCTTTTTTCTTTCACAAAATTTTTTCCCTTTGTGAGTACCCTTCAATTTTCAATTTTTTTTTGGGCCCGGGTTTTTTTAAAGTTATGATTTGGTAGTGAGGAGTGGAGGTTTTAAAAAAAGGGGGTACACCCAAAAGGGGGGTTTGGAAAAAAATGAGATTGCTTTCCCTGCTAACCACCACCAAAAAAAAAGGGAGCCGTGGGGGTTTTTACGTTGGGCCTAGATGCCCCGTCCAGTGAGAAACTAACTTTTTCCTTAAAAAAAGAAATAGGAAAGCTATCTGCCCCCGAGCAGAACCCAAAAGATTAAAAAAAAGCCCCCAAACAAAATAATGGCGGTCAGACAAGAAGAAATACTGACACAGAAAGAAAAAAATTGAGCAAACGTGGGGCCCCCCAATAATAAATAAAAAAGGGAAAGGGGAAAGGGGACTTACTGAAAAACCCCGAAAACCCTGAAAAGACCAACTCTACTAATTTTAAAATCCTGAGATCACCGACCTCTACACCCAAATTAGTTCTTGTGAAAAAAAATAAAACAGCACCCCCTGAAAAAATTTGGGAAAAAAAAAAAGTACAAAAAACCCGTGGTTTGAAAAAACTGAGAGGGAAAAAACCCCCGGAGGGGACCTGAAGGCCCCACAGAAGTGAGGACAAAAAGCAAAAAAAATAGCACAAAAAAAAAAAAGAAAAATGTCTTATCTGGGTTTGCAAAGGAAAATGCAGAACGGAACAGAGGGGGACAAGGGGGAAAAAAGGGGAAAGAAGATTTAGACCAGAAAAATTTTTATCACGGCACCTGATGGGAAGGTGACTCCTTTATGGACCCGTCGTAACCCTGATTCCAGTTTTCAAATTTCACTGGAAGACCAGCACCCCTTGTAACCCCCCCAGAGGAACCCCCTTTTTCTCGAACTCATCTAAACCATTCACAACAGTCCCCCCCCCTTTAGGGGGGTCACCAAAAACCCCATTTGGAACCCGGCGGTCAGGTTTAGCTCTTTTATATGACGGATAAGTCTCCCAGCTGGATGCCCCAAGCAAACACCCCAAGGGAAATTTTTTTGGCCCAAAAAAACCCCTCATTTAACCCAAAATACTGGATTTTCCCCCTAAAAAAAAGAAAATTTAATATTTTCCAAAAACCCATACTTCCCGTTGCCTAACCCCAAAAAGGGGTTAGGAGGCACAGCAGCAGGAAATGGCTCAACAAAAACCCCTTCAAAAGGATTTAAAAACCCTTAGGATCTTTAAAAGTCCCTGGAAGAAAAAAACAAAAAAAAAAAACAGGTTTAAAGGGGGAAACCCCATGATCTTAAAAAAGGGAAAAAAACTAGGCTTAAATTTAGGGATGCTATCTCATAGGAATATTTTTTTGAGGAAAACCCCCCCCCAAAAGTCCCCCACTTTAAAACGAGGGCCCATCGGGCCCTTCCCGGTTTTAGCAAACCGCGGGTTTCCCGAGGGGGGAAAACCCCTTCCACTACCCCCCCAAAAATCTTTTGCATACGCTCCACAACAGAGTCAACCCCTGGAAAAAAAAAAAGCCCCCCTCTGTCCGAAGAAAATGGGAGGGTAAAAAACCAGAATTAAAAAAAAGGGGGGAGCATCAAAGTGGAGAGCTGCCCTTTTTTTAAAGGGAAAACTCAGCCAAGGAAAAAAAGAGCCCCCGCCCCTGTCACCCAAGAAAAAAGCATCTTAGTAAGCCCCCAATGGGGGGTTTTTGTTCTTCAGTTTGACCATGTCTGAGGATAAAAATGCCGGGAAAAAAGGACAATTGAACACCCGGGTTTAGAAAAAAAGTCCCCCAAAATTGGAAACAAATGGATTCCTCTGCCCCGACACAAGGGTTTTGGAAAAGCCGTGTAAAAAAAAACTGCTAAGGAAAACGGCCCCCTTCAGAGGGGGAAGGCAATTTGGGGAAGGGCCCAAAAAGATGTATCTTTTTGGGAAAAAAAAACCCATCAAAATTACCCAGAGGGGGGTATTTTTGAGGGAAAAAGGAAGGTCGGAAAGGGAAACCCCTAGAGTTTTGGGTCCTGGTCTTTGGGCACAGGAAAAAGGGGAAAAACAAACCACCAGAGCGAGGAAGGTTTTGGGGGGGAGAGCAAGTCCAAAGGGGTGCCCCAAAAATTCCCCACACCGAGAAAAGGGTTTAGGCCCCAAAAAGGGGCCCCTCCCAAAATTTTGGGGTACCAAAAATTCCGGGATGTCCCCCCAATGCGGAAAAATAAAATTTGGGGCATAAACACTTTTTTTCCCCCTGGTGGGGGAAAAAATTTTTCCCCAAAAGGGCAGCACTGGGGCCCCATCCTCTGACACCCCCCCGAGAAGTCTCAAATTGTGCGAGATGGGGAAAAGAACTACACCCCCTTTCAAAATAAAGAAGGTCAGAAAAATCAGGAGAGTCCGAAGGGAAAAACCCCCCGGGGGGATCCCCCTTTAAAAAATTTTCTTAGTCCCCGGAAAAAAGGGCACAAAATTAAACGTGTGAAAAAAAAAGGCCCCCCCGGCCCCGTCTAGGATTGAGTCGTTTTTAGATTCCATTTAGACCGATTTTATGGTCCGAAAAGGGCCCCACCCGATGTTTGGCTCCCCCAGCCAATGCCCCCATTTTAAAAACCCCCTTTGGGGGCCCCAATAACCCCCGTTTAAACCCAGTCTTTAATTACGTTAAAGTGGGAAAAAAATTTTCGAAAAAAAAAGGGCAAAGGGGGTTACTTTTAGAGGTCTCTGGATTTTTTGGGAAAAAAACGGCCCCCTCCCCCCAAATTTTAGAGGTTTCAACCCCCCCCCCGAAATGGCAGGGGGAAAAATCAGGTGGTAGAAAGGAGCAGAAGTGAATCTTGTTTAAGTTTTAAAAAACAGGGGACTGCCTCAGGGACCCCCCCAAAATTCCCCCCAAAAACAAAACCCCCCTTTTGGGTTTAAAAACATTTAAAGGTTTAACTTTAACCCCGGGGAAATTTTTCCCAAAAAAATTTTTTCCGAAAAAAATTGGGCCCAAAACCCCCAAAAAACTCTAAAAACCCCCTTTTTAAGAAGTAGGTTGGCCCCCAAACACGTGGCTTTAACCCCTTAAAAGGGTCCTTTTCAAAAACAGGGGGGAAACAAAAAAGAACCCCCGAAATGAGATCCTCTGTACCCAAAAAAAACTTTGATCCCCCTTTTTATACAGAGCATTTTTTCTCAAATCTGGAAAACAGTTCGAACATGTTTCACATGAGAGTCCCCGTCTTGAAAAAATCAAAAAATCATCCAAATAAACAATCAGAAATTTGTCCAAAAAACCCCGAAAATTCATTCAGGAAGGATGGAAGACGGGGGAGCAAATTGGGGACCCAAAAAGGGGATCCCCTGGCTCAAAATGCCTTCGGGGTAAAATTTAATGCCGGTTCCATTCACCCCCCGTTATTTCGAAAAAGGTTAAACCCCCCCCGAGGTCAGCTTGGAAAACCCAAATAGGGGTTTTTTCCCCTGGAAAAACGGGGCAGGGAAAAAAAGGGGTTTTAAAGGGTATTGTATTTCCAGTAATTTTGTTAAAGAGGATAAACAATACAGGGGCCTTTTAAAGAACCAAATTTTTTTTGGCCCAAAAAAAAAAAAAAAAAAACCCGGGCCCCCCCGGGTTTTAAGGGGGGGTTGAAGACCCTTCTCCAATGATTCCCTTTATATAAGCCGCATAGCGTCTTGTTTTAGGTTTTGACAAGTTTAAAAAAAGGGACCCCTTTAGGGGGGGGTTTTTCCCCGGGCCTTTTTAAATTTAATAGCGCAGTAAAAGCTCCCATGGGGGGGCCCGGTGCAGATTTACTTTCGCTAAAAAAAACAGAAAAATCAATCAAAAAGTCAGGAACATTTCCCGAGCCCCGGGGGAGGGAGAAAAAAAAAAAGGGTGTTGGGGTTTTAAAAAATTGGCGCCCCAACTGGTTACAGAACAGTTTCCAATCCAAAACCGGTTATGAGATTTTAACCAAGGGAAACCCCGCCCCGTAAAGTCATGCAAAAAAAAAAAAAAAATTATCGAACCAAAAAAAATTTTTTGCATCCCTGGTGATCAGGTTCAACCCTCTTATACCCGAGTGAAAACGGGGTTTTTTTTCAGCCCCAAAAGGGGGGAAAAAATGATCCCCCCCAGGGG
The DNA here is from genome assembly GCA_033576555.1 of Oophaga sylvatica. NCBI lineage: Eukaryota > Metazoa > Chordata > Amphibia > Anura > Dendrobatidae > Oophaga > Oophaga sylvatica. Next base: position 292,781,199 of record JARQOD010000003.1, on the reverse strand, counting down.
AAAATTTTTAGGGGTTCCCCAAAGGGGAAAACAACGTTTAGCAAAAACATAATCCTTTGGGGTTTAAATAGCGCCCGAATTTTAAGAAAAACCTGAGCAAAAAAAAAAAAAAAAAAGAGGAAGGAAAAAGGGCCCTTCAGAGTGACAGTTAATAAAAATTAGTTGAACATACCCAAGACAAATGGCTTGCAAAAAGTTCTTCCCCGCTTAGGGCAGCGAATTTGATGAGAGGATTTACCACGAGAAAAAATAACCTTGCGTTTTTGAAACCAAAGACGCCGTGCCCCAGCCCACTCTATCAACTGCATGGGTTCAGAAGTGGTTCAAAAGGCAACCCTTTCCCCCGTACTTCTCCCTACAAAAACGTCTTCAATTTGAACGCTAATGACTAGATTCATTGGCCCAGGGGGCGGGGAATCCCACCATAACATCCTTTAATTATTGACAGACCTTTCCCGGAAAAGGGTGCAAAGATCGTCTTTCCCTTTTTGGGTCGGACTGCCCACCTACGGAATCTCTGACGTATAACTCAGCGTCATAAGGCCCCCGATTTAATGCCAAAAAGGCTTTTTCAGCTTGATGTGACATTAGGTCATCTACAATAACCCAAAGCCCGAAAAAAAGCAAACATCACTCAAAAAAAGGATCCAGGTGTGGGAAAAAAAACCCCAAACCTGGGATTGCCGCGCAGGGAGAGATGAAATTTGAAACCGCTGCGCTGCGTTCCCCGGGATTAGTTTTTTGGCAAAAAAAAATTTACAATTATTTTTTAAATTTTTGAAAATTAGCTCGATCCCCCAAAAACAAATCTGGCATGGGAATCCTAGGTTCCCCAAAAGGCAACCTAGCAAAATATCAGCAATACTCTGACTCAGTGGCAACTGATCCACGGCCAGACAACCTGCAAATCCATTGAGGAAAGATCCTCCCCCGCACCCAGAGTAGAGGGAAAAAAAAAAAAAGCAACAAAAAAGAAAAAATCTTGACAAAATCTGACAAACCCTTTTTTTTTCAAATTTTTTTCCTTTTTTGGTACCATACAATTTTCAATTTTTTAGGCCGGTGTACTTTTGATTTTGGGCTGAGATGAGGTAAAAAAGGAATTTCACCAGAGGGTTGGAAACTATGAGATTGCGTACCCTGAAACCACACAATAGAGGCAGCCCTGGACGTTCTACGTTGGTTTCCCAAGCCTCGTCACAAACGAGAAACTAAATACACCTAAGATAGAAATAGGGAAAGCTATCTGCCCCCGGGGCGAACCCAAAGATAAAAGAAAACCCCAAACAAGTAATGGCGGTTTTAGAAAGAAGAAATACTGCACAGAAAAAAAATGTATGAGCAAACGCTGGGGCCCCCAAAATAAATAAATAGAAAAGGCAGGAAAAGGGGACTTACTGCAAAACCCAGAAAACCCCGAAAAGCACCAACCTCTAATTTCAAATCACCCGAGATCAC